>OY282582.1:13499903-13618816 GCA_958299025.2 Drosophila histrio
TGTATGTGTATGTGTATGTGTATGTGTATGTGTATGTGTATGTGTATGTGTATGTGTATGTGTATGTGTATGTGTATGTGTATGTGTATGTGTATGTGTATGTGTATGTGTATGTGTATGTGTATGTGTATGTGTATGTGTATGTGTATGTGTATGTGTATGTGTATGTGTATGTGTATGTGTATGTGTATGTGTATGTGTATGTGTATGTGTATGTGTATGTGTATGTGTATGTGTATGTGTATGTGTATGTGTATGTGTATGTGTATGTGTATGTGTATGTGTATGTGTATGTGTATGTGTATGTGTATGTGTATGTGTATGTGTATGTGTATGTGTATGTGTATGTGTATGTGTATGTGTATGTGTATGTGTATGTGTATGTGTATGTGTATGTGTATGTGTATGTGTATGTGTATGTGTATGTGTATGTGTATGTGTATGTGTATGTGTATGTGTATGTGTATGTGTATGTGTATGTGTATGTGTATGTGTATGTGTATGTGTATGTGTATGTGTATGTGTATGTGTATGTGTATGTGTATGTGTATGTGTATGTGTATGTGTATGTGTATGTGTATGTGTATGTGTATGTGTATGTGTATGTGTATGTGTATGTGTAGTGTATGTGTATGTGTATGTGTATGTGTATGTGTATGTGTATGTGTATGTGTATGTGTATGTGTATGTGTATGTGTATGTGTATGTGTATGTGTATGTGTATGTGTATGTGTATGTGTATGTGTATGTGTATGTGTATGTGTATGTGTATGTGTATGTGTATGTGTATGTGTATGTGTATGTGTATGTGTATGTGTATGTGTATGTGTATGTGTATGTGTATGTGTATGTGTATGTGTATGTGTATGTGTATGTGTATGTGTATGTGTATGTGTATGTGTATGTGTATGTGTATGTGTATGTGTATGTGTATGTGTATGTGTATGTGTATGTGTATGTGTATGTGTATGTGTATGTGTATGTGTATGTGTATGTGTATGTGTATGTGTATGTGTATGTGTATGTGTATGTGTATGTGTATGTGTATGTGTATGTGTATGTGTATGTGTATGTGTATGTGTATGTGTATGTGTATGTGTATGTGTATGTGTATGTGTATGTGTATGTGTATGTGTATGTGTATGTGTATGTGTATGTGTATGTGTATGTGTATGTGTATGTGTATGTGTATGTGTATGTGTATGTGTATGTGTATGTGTATGTGTATGTGTATGTGTATGTGTATGTGTATGTGTATGTGTATGTGTATGTGTATGTGTATGTGTATGTGTATGTGTATGTGTATGTGTATGTGTATGTGTATGTGTATGTGTATGTGTATGTGTATGTGTATGTGTATGTGTATGTGTATGTGTATGTGTATGTGTATGTGTATGTGTATGTGTATGTGTATGTGTATGTGTATGTGTATGTGTATGTGTATGTGTATGTGTATGTGTATGTGTATGTGTATGTGTATGTGTATGTGTATGTGTATGTGTATGTGTATGTGTATGTGTATGTGTATGTGTATGTGTATGTGTATGTGTATGTGTATGTGTATGTGTATGTGTATGTGTATGTGTATGTGTATGTGTATGTGTATGTGTATGTGTATGTGTATGTGTATGTGTATGTGTATGTGTATGTGTATGTGTATGTGTATGTGTATGTGTATGTGTATGTGTATGTGTATGTGTATGTGTATGTGTATGTGTATGTGTATGTGTATGTGTATGTGTATGTGTATGTGTATGTGTATGTGTATGTGTATGTGTATGTGTATGTGTATGTGTATGTGTATGTGTATGTGTATGTGTATGTGTATGTGTATGTGTATGTGTATGTGTATGTGTATGTGTATGTGTATGTGTATGTGTATGTGTATGTGTATGTGTATGTGTATGTGTATGTGTATGTGTATGTGTATGTGTATGTGTATGTGTATGTGTATGTGTATGTGTATGTGTATGTGTATGTGTATGTGTATGTGTATGTGTATGTGTATGTGTATGTGTATGTGTATGTGTATGTGTATGTGTATGTGTATGTGTATGTGTATGTGTATGTGTATGTGTATGTGTATGTGTATGTGTATGTGTATGTGTATGTGTATGTGTATGTGTATGTGTATGTGTATGTGTATGTGTATGTGTATGTGTATGTGTATGTGTATGTGTATGTGTATGTGTATGTGTATGTGTATGTGTATGTGTATGTGTATGTGTATGTGTATGTGTATGTGTATGTGTATGTGTATGTGTATGTGTATGTGTATGTGTATGTGTATGTGTATGTGTATGTGTATGTGTATGTGTATGTGTATGTGTATGTGTATGTGTATGTGTATGTGTATGTGTATGTGTATGTGTATGTGTATGTGTATGTGTATGTGTATGTGTATGTGTATGTGTATGTGTATGTGTATGTGTATGTGTATGTGTATGTGTATGTGTATGTGTATGTGTATGTGTATGTGTATGTGTATGTGTATGTGTATGTGTATGTGTATGTGTATGTGTATGTGTATGTGTATGTGTATGTGTATGTGTATGTGTATGTGTATGTGTATGTGTATGTGTATGTGTATGTGTATGTGTATGTGTATGTGTATGTGTATGTGTATGTGTATGTGTATGTGTATGTGTATGTGTATGTGTATGTGTATGTGTATGTGTATGTGTATGTGTATGTGTATGTGTATGTGTATGTGTATGTGTATGTGTATGTGTATGTGTATGTGTATGTGTATGTGTATGTGTATGTGTATGTGTATGTGTATGTGTATGTGTATGTGTATGTGTATGTGTATGTGTATGTGTATGTGTATGTGTATGTGTATGTGTATGTGTATGTGTATGTGTATGTGTATGTGTATGTGTATGTGTATGTGTATGTGTATGTGTATGTGTATGTGTATGTGTATGTGTATGTGTATGTGTATGTGTATGTGTATGTGTATGTGTATGTGTATGTGTATGTGTATGTGTATGTGTATGTGTATGTGTATGTGTATGTGTATGTGTATGTGTATGTGTATGTGTATGTGTATGTGTATGTGTATGTGTATGTGTATGTGTATGTGTATGTGTATGTGTATGTGTATGTGTATGTGTATGTGTATGTGTATGTGTATGTGTATGTGTATGTGTATGTGTATGTGTATGTGTATGTGTATGTGTATGTGTATGTGTATGTGTATGTGTATGTGTATGTGTATGTGTATGTGTATGTGTATGTGTATGTGTATGTGTATGTGTATGTGTATGTGTATGTGTATGTGTATGTGTATGTGTATGTGTATGTGTATGTGTATGTGTATGTGTATGTGTATGTGTATGTGTATGTGTATGTGTATGTGTATGTGTATGTGTATGTGTATGTGTATGTGTATGTGTATGTGTATGTGTATGTGTATGTGTATGTGTATGTGTATGTGTATGTGTATGTGTATGTGTATGTGTATGTGTATGTGTATGTGTATGTGTATGTGTATGTGTATGTGTATGTGTATGTGTATGTGTATGTGTATGTGTATGTGTATGTGTATGTGTATGTGTATGTGTATGTGTATGTGTATGTGTATGTGTATGTGTATGTGTATGTGTATGTGTATGTGTATGTGTATGTGTATGTGTATGTGTATGTGTATGTGTATGTGTATGTGTATGTGTATGTGTATGTGTATGTGTATGTGTATGTGTATGTGTATGTGTATGTGTATGTGTATGTGTATGTGTATGTGTATGTGTATGTGTATGTGTATGTGTATGTGTATGTGTATGTGTATGTGTATGTGTATGTGTATGTGTATGTGTATGTGTATGTGTATGTGTATGTGTATGTGTATGTGTATGTGTATGTGTATGTGTATGTGTATGTGTATGTGTATGTGTATGTGTATGTGTATGTGTATGTGTATGTGTATGTGTATGTGTATGTGTATGTGTATGTGTATGTGTATGTGTATGTGTATGTGTATGTGTATGTGTATGTGTATGTGTATGTGTATGTGTATGTGTATGTGTATGTGTATGTGTATGTGTATGTGTATGTGTATGTGTATGTGTATGTGTATGTGTATGTGTATGTGTATGTGTATGTGTATGTGTATGTGTATGTGTATGTGTATGTGTATGTGTATGTGTATGTGTATGTGTATGTGTATGTGTATGTGTATGTGTATGTGTATGTGTATGTGTATGTGTATGTGTATGTGTATGTGTATGTGTATGTGTATGTGTATGTGTATGTGTATGTGTATGTGTATGTGTATGTGTATGTGTATGTGTATGTGTATGTGTATGTGTATGTGTATGTGTATGTGTATGTGTATGTGTATGTGTATGTGTATGTGTATGTGTATGTGTATGTGTATGTGTATGTGTATGTGTATGTGTATGTGTATGTGTATGTGTATGTGTATGTGTATGTGTATGTGTATGTGTATGTGTATGTGTATGTGTATGTGTATGTGTATGTGTATGTGTATGTGTATGTGTATGTGTATGTGTATGTGTATGTGTATGTGTATGTGTATGTGTATGTGTATGTGTATGTGTATGTGTATGTGTATGTGTATGTGTATGTGTATGTGTATGTGTATGTGTATGTGTATGTGTATGTGTATGTGTATGTGTATGTGTATGTGTATGTGTATGTGTATGTGTATGTGTATGTGTATGTGTATGTGTATGTGTATGTGTATGTGTATGTGTATGTGTATGTGTATGTGTATGTGTATGTGTATGTGTATGTGTATGTGTATGTGTATGTGTATGTGTATGTGTATGTGTATGTGTATGTGTATGTGTATGTGTATGTGTATGTGTATGTGTATGTGTATGTGTATGTGTATGTGTATGTGTATGTGTATGTGTATGTGTATGTGTATGTGTATGTGTATGTGTATGTGTATGTGTATGTGTATGTGTATGTGTATGTGTATGTGTATGTGTATGTGTATGTGTATGTGTATGTGTATGTGTATGTGTATGTGTATGTGTATGTGTATGTGTATGTGTATGTGTATGTGTATGTGTATGTGTATGTGTATGTGTATGTGTATGTGTATGTGTATGTGTATGTGTATGTGTATGTGTATGTGTATGTGTATGTGTATGTGTATGTGTATGTGTATGTGTATGTGTATGTGTATGTGTATGTGTATGTGTATGTGTATGTGTATGTGTATGTGTATGTGTATGTGTATGTGTATGTGTATGTGTATGTGTATGTGTATGTGTATGTGTATGTGTATGTGTATGTGTATGTGTATGTGTATGTGTATGTGTATGTGTATGTGTATGTGTATGTGTATGTGTATGTGTATGTGTATGTGTATGTGTATGTGTATGTGTATGTGTATGTGTATGTGTATGTGTATGTGTATGTGTATGTGTATGTGTATGTGTATGTGTATGTGTATGTGTATGTGTATGTGTATGTGTATGTGTATGTGTATGTGTATGTGTATGTGTATGTGTATGTGTATGTGTATGTGTATGTGTATGTGTATGTGTATGTGTATGTGTATGTGTATGTGTATGTGTATGTGTATGTGTATGTGTATGTGTATGTGTATGTGTATGTGTATGTGTATGTGTATGTGTATGTGTATGTGTATGTGTATGTGTATGTGTATGTGTATGTGTATGTGTATGTGTATGTGTATGTGTATGTGTATGTGTATGTGTATGTGTATGTGTATGTGTATGTGTATGTGTATGTGTATGTGTATGTGTATGTGTATGTGTATGTGTATGTGTATGTGTATGTGTATGTGTATGTGTATGTGTATGTGTATGTGTATGTGTATGTGTATGTGTATGTGTATGTGTATGTGTATGTGTATGTGTATGTGTATGTGTATGTGTATGTGTATGTGTATGTGTATGTGTATGTGTATGTGTATGTGTATGTGTATGTGTATGTGTATGTGTATGTGTATGTGTATGTGTATGTGTATGTGTATGTGTATGTGTATGTGTATGTGTATGTGTATGTGTATGTGTATGTGTATGTGTATGTGTATGTGTATGTGTATGTGTATGTGTATGTGTATGTGTATGTGTATGTGTATGTGTATGTGTATGTGTATGTGTATGTGTATGTGTATGTGTATGTGTATGTGTATGTGTATGTGTATGTGTATGTGTATGTGTATGTGTATGTGTATGTGTATGTGTATGTGTATGTGTATGTGTATGTGTATGTGTATGTGTGTGTGCATGTGTATGTGTGTGTGCATGTGTGTGTGCATGTGTATGTGTATGTGCATGTGTATGTGTGTGTGCATGTGTGCATGTGTGCATGTGTGCATGTGTGCATGTGTGCATGTGTGCATGTGTGCATGTGTGCATGTGTATGTGTGTGTGCATGTGTGCATGTGTGCATGTGTGCATGTGTGCATGTGTGCATGTGTGCATGTGTGCATGTGTGCATGTGTGCATGTGTGCATGTGTGCATGTGTGCATGTGTGCATGTGTGCATGTGTGCATGTGTGCATGTGTGCATGTGTGCATGTGTGCATGTGTGCATGTGTGCATGTGTGCATGTGTGCATGTGTGCATGTGTGCATGTGTGCATGTGTGCATGTGTGCAAATTAACCAAATCGCGAATGCGTATTTGAAAAATATATTTTTTTAGGGTGAAGCCGAGATGCTTCCGTTTTATTCAATGTCAAATTAAGAACTAAAGTACAATACTGAACTTATGCTGCAAGTCAGCTAATGTTTATGCTAAAGCTTCTTAAAGCTCAAAAGCTCGCGAAGGCGGCTCTTGTAAGCAAACGCTGAGTTAATTGTGTTTACGTTAAGTAATACGCAGAATACGTTAAGTGATTTTATTGTTATGTTTATGTTGAAGCTGAACTGTTTGTGTTACGTTAAGTAGCTTAAAGCTGATATTGAGAGTTTACGTTAAATAAGCTGCAGCTGCGCATTAGTCAAAAGTGATGATTGATAAGGGTGAATAAGCTAGGCTATTGGAATTGGAGTCTATTCTGAATATTGTTTATATTTCTTATTAGAATTGCTTGGCTAGCTGGGTGATAACTCCTCCCTTTCTTAAAAAGAATCGTCCTCGATTCTTAATGGTTTCCTGATAGAAATTCAATTTGACTATTTAGTCTATTTAATATGTCAAGCTCAGCTTCTGAGGGTTGTGAATTATTTGAAGAACTTGACCTTTGGAAATTAATGGGGAATAAATTTGGTATTGGACAATGTTTAAGAAGCTTTATCATAATATAAGTAAATATAATTAAAAATAATACAAAAGTAATTTTGGAATGATTATTTTCTAATTTAATAACAATTTTAGATAAAATATTCGTATTTTCGAGCTGAAGGTCGGTATTATTGGTAAATTGATATTCGGTAACTAAGTAATTTGTGAATCTATTGTGTTTTACATAGTTTAAAATTTTTTCTTGTTCATTATTGTATGTTATATTATTTATGATTACAATATTTTTGAAAGTTATAAGATATGTGCCCGTAAGCCATGTATCATTAATACAATTTGTTCCTGAAACTAATATAGCGCCATCTGTTATGATTTCTATTGGCTTATTTTTTTCTGATATTTTTGTACAACTTGTAAATTGTTTATTTAAAAGATTTACAAAGCAATTTGGATCAAGATTTATGTGAGCAAAACTGTTATAAATCTCTTTTTTATAATTTTCAATAAGGTAAAATGTATTATTATATTTAGCGACTTTGTTGTTTACAATTAGTTTCCCATCTGTTTGGGCAACGGCTTTAGCATGGTGTAGTTTACAGTTGTATTTTATTTTTGGGTATTTTATGAAAACAATGATTAATCCTTTAAATGAAACTATTGAAAAAGGAGACACATCTAAGAGGTCAATTAAAGTAATATTTAAAATTTCATGCTTGAATATACTTAGCATATCTTGTTTATTTAAAATTTTTGGATTCAGTATTTTGGCTTTTGAAAACGTGATAGTGTCCAGCAGATTTTGTAAATCAAGTGACAACAATTTGAGTCTATATTTTTTTAATAACATTTCTTGATTAAATTTTAGATCTTTTAAAAGATTTGTAATTTTAGTAACTTCTTTAAAAATTGCAGAATTAATGTGATTTTGTTTATTGTTGTTTTCTATGAGTTCGTTAATTTTGGTTTGAATAGATAACATATCGTCATGATCTGGTGTGCCTGTGATCCATTTAAAAATGGTACCTAATTCGTTAATACTGCGTTTAAAAATATTATGTGGTGTGAGTTGTGATAGAAATGTATTGATTAAATTTAGTTCCATGGTTATTTCCCAATCAATAGTACTATTTTTGGTTTTAAAAAAATTCAGCTCTTTTTCGAAAATATCATTATAAAAACTTAAGTTAGTAACATGAAAAACTTCTCCAAACGTTTCATATAGAAACAGATTATCAATATCCTCAAGTAAGACGTAGTCATCATTTGAGTAATTAATAATATCGGAACAACAAAATGGTAGTAAGCCAAATAAGACGTATAAAGTCTTCATGCTATATAAAAAAAACAATAAAATAATATATATAAAAAATGACATATGTAAAAAAAATGAATTAAAATTTTATATTATCTTTATGAATAATACGATCTTTTTTATTAATTTTTACCTTATTTCCTAAATCTTCCTTAACTACTTGTTTTTTATATCTTGGTTTGAGTTTATTTCGTTCGCCATGTATTTTTTCATATATTATTTCGCCTACATAATAATTTTTATGCTGACGATCTTTATTATGATACGCAAGCATTTTTTCTTGCGCTGTTTTCAAAATTTCTGGTAAATTTTTATGTGCTATTTTATTGAAAAGAATTTCGCATGGTTTTTGTTGTATTGTAGATTGTATGGTTTGGTTGTATTCTTTGACTGCTTTAAGTATGATTTCTGAATAATCTAGTAAACTGTATTCTTCTTGAATACATCGTGAAATTTCTATTAGAGTAGAGTGTACTCTTTCTACCTGACCATTGGAAAGACTGTGTCTGGGATCTGCAAAAAATAATTGCAAATTTGCTCGGTTCATTGCTGATTTGAAATGTGCTGATGTAAAACTAGGTTCGTTGTCTAACATTAGAGATTTTGCAAAAGGAAAAGTTTGAATTAAATCGAGGATTTTATGTTCCATATTAGATTTATCGTTGATTTCTTTAATTACCAGATATTTTGAATAGGAATCTATACAAGTTAAAAAGGTTAATTTTTGAGCATAAAATATATCTATGTGTAATTGCTCGCCTTCACTTTGAGGAATAGGTGCACTAGAAATTGGAATTTGTATTGGATCACGATTGTATTTGTTTTTATTGCAGATTTCACAATTTTTTATATGTAGTTTTAATTTTTTATATAAATCGGGCCAGTAATATGATCGTGTGATTTGTTTTAAATTTTCATCAAAGCCTCTATGAGCTCTATTATGAGTTTGTTCAATAATTATTGCTTGATCATCTTTATTTGTTATATCAAGTACAAATTTTCTAGTGAAGAGAAATTTATTAGAAAATGTAGTTGTAATAGCCGATTGTATTTCATATAAATCTTCTATTGTGCAATGGATAGCTGTTGTAAGTTTGGGTTGCAAGAATTCTTTTAAAAGTGTGATAAGACTATCAACAGTATTATACTCTATAATGTGTCTTTTACGATTAAAAACTTCTAAAACTTCATGAATGGCAAATTTGTTTTTGGAAATTAAAAGTTGCTGTTTGAATTGGTTTAGTGGTTTTTTAGTTTCTTCTATAATTGTTTCGTAGCTACTTTCGGCAGAATGAATTGTCTCATTATCTGAAGAAGATTCTTTATCAGAAACGTCTTCAATAGAAATATTATTAATTATTATCCTTGATAAAGCGTCGGCAACAACGTTGGTGGATCCTGGTTTATAAATGATTTTTGGGGAAAATTCTTCAATGAAAGCATGCCATCTTTTCATTTTAGAATTTGGGTTTTTTGCTGATACAGTAAATGATAGTGGCTGATGATCTGTTTGGATTTCTAAGTTAGTTACTCCATATAAATAATTTCTAAGATTTTGTAATGCCCATACTATGGCATACAATTCCCTTTCATTTGTAGCGTAATTTCTTTCTGTCTTGTTTAATGTTTTCGAAACGAATGTGATTGGTTTGTTTTCTTGAGAGAGTACGGCGCCTATGGCGAAATCGGAAGCGTCCGTTGTAAGAACAAATTTCTTTGAGTAGTCTGGTTGGGTTAATTCTATTTTTTCTATTAAATGTGTTTTTAGATTTTTAAAAGCTAAAAAAGCTTCATCGTCCAATGAAATTTCTGTTTTCTTTGACATGTGCTTTGAAACCATGCCGTTATGTCCCTGTAAAAGTTTTGTAAGTGGTTTAGCTATTGTCGCATAATTTTTTACAAATTTTCTGTAATAGCCTGTTAAACCGAGGAATCCTCGTAACTCTCTTAAATTGTTTGGAGGTGGGTAATTCATGATAGTTTCTATTTTTTGTGGGTCTGTCTTGATTGTTTTGTACGATACAATATATCCTAAAAACTCGATTTCTTTTCTAAAGAATCTTGATTTTTCTAAGGATATTTTCATGTTTGCGTTGAATAAGATTTCAATTATTTCTTGTAGATCAATGAGATGTTGTTCCGAAGATTCGGAGAAAACTATAATGTCATCCATATAGATGTGACAAAATTTACCTATTTTTTCCCGTAATATATTATCCATGGCTCTTTGAAATATACTAGGGGCATTGGCCAAACCAAACGGTAATCGGAGAAATTCGTATTTACCATTATTAATGGAAAATGCGGTTTTCTCGATATCTTTATTTTTCATCAATATTTGATGAAAACCTGATTCTAGATCAATTGTTGAAAAGAAACGTGCCTTGCCCAAGTTAGATAAAATAACTGATGGATCAGGCATGGGGTATCGATCGGGTACTGTATTGTTATTTAATTTTTTGAAATCAATTTCTAATCTGTTTTTGGGTGTTCCATCATCATTGAACCCCTTTTTACCTACTACCCAAACTGGAGAGTTGTAAGGGCTGTTACTAGGTCTTATTATGTTTTCATTTATCATCCTTTTTATTTCCTGGTTAACAAAATTGTTAACCGAATGTGGATAAGGATATTGTTTACTGTATATTGCGTTATCGCTTATTGTACGTATTTCTCCCCTAACGTCTGTTCTGAAAGGCAAAACTGTTTGTATTTGAGAATGTTTAGTTTTGATTGCTTGAACAACTTGTTCTTCAAGCATACTTAAATTATCATTATTGTTGATAACCTTGTTTAATGATGATTTGCATAATGAAGAATTTGTTGAAGAGGATACCGACACCTTCCGGCGTCTGCTCTTTTTGACTTTCTTCTTTTTTTGCATGACATTATTATCTGTGATACGGGGGCGCTCAGCGTCACTTAATGACGATGAATCCGTATCTGAAACATGAAATAAGGACAAATTTTTGCCACTTTCATGTTGATTATTTAAACACGAGACAATTGTTAAAGCTTCATTTGAGCTATACAAATTGCCTATTGTTTCTGGAATATTTTTTACGAAATTGATTTTTTCCGTTTTATCATTATATTGCAGGATTCCCTGCGAAAGATTAATTATAGCTCTTATTTCTTTCAATAAATTATAACCGACTAATAAATCTGATTCCAGATTATCGATTTCATAAAATCTGTGGCGTTTGCCAAATATATTTATATGATGATAATGAGTTATAATGCTATACCCATTTACTGTTTTTATTCTTTTTCTTATGACTAATTCTTCAGCGTTATTATAAATACCTTTCTTTATATAACAGGAGGTAGCACCTGTATCTATTAAAATTTTTAAGTTTTTATTTATTTTCTTATCTATTCTGTAGATGAAGGGGAGTCCTCCCCCTGATCCTCTAAAAAATGATCTTCTTGGAGATTGTTAACTCGCATTAATTTATTTGGCTGCTGACCTGAAAAAGAAGCTGACTCCCTTTTCTGAGGTGCATTTTGATTTTGGAAATTTTGAGGTCTATTTAACATTTGTATGGATTTATCAATATCCATAGGCACTTGTGGTGGTTGTGGCTTATTATAGCCTTGACCAAAATTTTGATTTTGACCAAAATTTTGATTTTGACCAAAATTTTGATTTTGACCAAAATTTTGATTTTGATTTGCATTTTGATTTTGATTGGTATTTTGATTTTGACTAAATCGTAAATTGTTGTCAAACTTTTTATTGAATTGGTTTGAATTTTCAGCTTTTGCTGTTTTTTGTTGATTTTTTTGATTTGAATTGCTTTGTTGTGAATTCGTGTAATGGTTATATGCAAAATAAGCTCTCTGATGATTTGCTTCAAGCTCTTGGGCTTTTGCCAAGGCATTCGGCAAATTTTCGGGCTTAAGTGAAAATAATATTTCTGATAAGGACCCATTCAATCCTGTTATGAAAATTCTTAATGCGTTATCCCTATTCTTATTATTCATTTCTTTAATAACACTAGCATTATCGCCATATGTCATAATAGTTTTATTTATCAAAAGTGTTAGTTTCTTATTTACTAGATTATAATATTCCAAAACAGACAAATTTCCTTGTCTTAGAACACTAAGTTCCTGTTCTATTATGTAGATTGGACGTCTATCGCTATAAGCGAAATCCAATCTAGATAATATGGCCTCAAAGTTTAAAACTGTTCCGTGATTTGTTAAAGTATCATTTGCTTTACCTGTAACTTTATTTCGTAATATTGTTAAAGCACCTACGTACTTTCTACTGCCTTCCTTATACATACGGATAGCACAACAAGCTGCTTCTCGCCAACTGACGTAAGCGTTGTAACTACCGGAAAATTCGGGAATGGATTTAATAACGTCAAATGATTCGTCGCAACGAACTAATTCGTTTATTTCAGTAGCTTTGTATTCTTGCACAGTGTTTGTGGAAGAATTAATTTGTGTTTTTAATTCTGCAATTTGTTCTTGTAGTGCCCTAGTTTGATTTGCAATCAACTGAGCTACCAAATCTGCTGTTAAAGTATTATTATGAGCCATTTTTAATTTTTGAAAAGTAGAAATTAAATCATCCAGCTTTAATAATTTTAATTTTTTCTTCTTACAATATTTTAAAAATATAACATTTATAATATAATATTAATAATTATTTTATATTTTGTAAAATTTTCTTAATTTGTGAATATAATATAATATATAAAAAAAAAATTGTTTATGACAGCTCACGTAAACGAAGATGTCCTGGGATTTGAAAACTTTGTTACTTCCTTCCTTCCTTCCTTCGAATAGTCCAGATTTATTCGTCTCGACTTGATGGTTTGTTGTTTTAAACAGGATTCGTAATGATTATTATTTACAAAGTTATTTTTTGTTTAACTCTTATTTGCAATCTTTGGTTTTGAGCACAGGATATTTCCGGTTGACGGAAATTTTTAACGCACATATAACTTTTAGGCACACTGTTTTTTCTGTTATAGAAAATTTTTGATGCACTAGTTATTTATTGATTTTTATCAAGCACACTATATTTTCGTTTGTAGAAAATTTTTGATGCAATACAAGTTGAGTTCAGAGACGTTTTACTTTATTTGCCTCTTTGACATTTAACTTTTAGCACTCGACACACACGCGAATCACTAAGGATATTTGAAAAGACTTTGTATCCTTTTATTGTGTTTTAAAACGCGTGCCCCACGTTGGGCGCCAATTAACCAAATCGCGAATGCGTATTTGAAAAATATATTTTTTTAGGGTGAAGCCGAGATGCTTCCGTTTTATTCAATGTCAAATTAAGAACTAAAGTACAATACTGAACTTATGCTGCAAGTCAGCTAATGTTTATGCTAAAGCTTCTTAAAGCTCAAAAGCTCGCGAAGGCGGCTCTTGTAAGCAAACGCTGAGTTAATTGTGTTTACGTTAAGTAATACGCAGAATACGTTAAGTGATTTTATTGCTATGTTTATGTTGAAGCTGAACTGTTTGTGTTACGTTAAGTAGCTTAAAGCTGATATTGAGAGTTTACGTTAAATAAGCTGCAGCTGCGCATTAGTCAAAAGTGATGATTGATAAGGGTGAATAAGCTAGGCTATTGGAATTGGAGTCTATTCTGAATATTGTTTATATTTCTTATTAGAATTGCTTGGCTAGCTGGGTGATAACTTGCATGTGTGCATGTGTGCATGTGTGCATGTGTGCATGTGTGCATGTGTGCATGTGTGCATGTGTGCATGTGTGCATGTGTGCATGTGTGCATGTGTGCATGTGTGCATGTGTGCATGTGTGTATGTGTGTATGTGTGTATGTGTGTATGTGTGTATGTGTGTATGTGTGTATGTGTGTATGTGTGTATGTGTGTATGTGTGTATGTGTGTATGTGTGTATGTGTGTATGTGTGTATGTGTGTATGTGTGTATGTGTGTATGTGTGTATGTGTGTCTGTGTGTATGTGTGTATGTGTGTATGTGTGTATGTGTGTATGTGTGTATGTGTGTATGTGTGTATGTGTGTATGTGTGTATGTGTGTATGTGTGTATGTGTGTATGTGTGTATGTGTGTATGTGTGTATGTGTGTATGTGTGTATGTGTGTATGTGTGTATGTGTGTATGTGTGTATGTGTGTATGTGTGTATGTGTGTATGTGTGTATGTGTGTATGTGTGTATGTGTGTATGTGTGTATGTGTGTATGTGTGTATGTGTGTATGTGTGTATGTGTGTATGTGTGTATGTGTGTATGTGTGTATGTGTGTATGTGTGTATGTGTGTATGTGTGTATGTGTGTATGTGTGTATGTGTGTATGTGTGTATGTGTGTATGTGTGTATGTGTGTATGTGTGTATGTGTGTATGTGTGTATGTGTGTATGTGTGTATGTGTGTATGTGTGTATGTGTGTATGTGTGTATGTGTGTATGTGTGTATGTGTGTATGTGTGTATGTGTGTATGTGTGTATGTGTGTATGTGTGTATGTGTGTATGTGTGTATGTGTGTATGTGTGTATGTGTGTATGTGTGTATGTGTGTATGTGTGTATGTGTGTATGTGTGTATGTGTGTATGTGTGTATGTGTGTATGTGTGTATGTGTGTATGTGTGTATGTGTGTATGTGTGTATGTGTGTATGTGTGTATGTGTGTATGTGTGTATGTGTGTATGTGTGTATGTGTGTATGTGTGTATGTGTGTATGTGTGTATGTGTGTATGTGTGTATGTGTGTATGTGTGTATGTGTGTATGTGTGTATGTGTGTATGTGTGTATGTGTGTATGTGTGTATGTGTGTATGTGTGTATGTGTGTATGTGTGTATGTGTGTATGTGTGTATGTGTGTATGTGTGTATGTGTGTATGTGTGTATGTGTGTATGTGTGTATGTGTGTATGTGTGTATGTGTGTATGTGTGTATGTGTGTATGTGTGTATGTGTGTATGTGTGTATGTGTGTATGTGTGTATGTGTGTATGTGTGTATGTGTGTATGTGTGTATGTGTGTATGTGTGTATGTGTGTATGTGTGTATGTGTGTATGTGTGTATGTGTGTATGTGTGTATGTGTGTATGTGTGTATGTGTGTATGTGTGTATGTGTGTATGTGTGTATGTGTGTATGTGTGTATGTGTGTATGTGTGTATGTGTGTATGTGTGTATGTGTGTATGTGTGTATGTGTGTATGTGTGTATGTGTGTATGTGTGTATGTGTGTATGTGTGTATGTGTGTATGTGTGTGTGTGTGTGTGTGTGTGTGTGTGTGTGTGTGTGTGTGTGTGTGTGTGTGTGTGTGTGTGTGTGTGTGTGTGTGTGTGTGTGTGTGTGTGTGTGTGTGTGTGTGTGTGTGTGTGTGTGTGTGTGTGTGTGTGTGTGTGTGTGTGTGTGTGTGTGTGTGTGTGTGTATGTGTGTATGTGTGTATGTGTGTATGTGTGTATGTGTGTATGTGTGTATGTGTGTATGTGTGTATGTGTGTATGTGTGTATGTGTGTATGTGTGTATGTGTGTATGTGTGTATGTGTGTATGTGTGTATGTGTGTATGTGTGTATGTGTGTATGTGTGTATGTGTGTATGTGTGTATGTGTGTATGTGTGTATGTGTGTATGTGTGTATGTGTGTATGTGTGTATGTGTGTATGTGTGTATGTGTGTATGTGTGTATGTGTGTATGTGTGTATGTGTGTATGTGTGTATGTGTGTATGTGTGTATGTGTGTATGTGTGTATGTGTGTATGTGTGTATGTGTGTATGTGTGTATGTGTGTATGTGTGTATGTGTTTTTTTTTTTTTTTTTTTTTTTAATTCGAGGTCTTTATTAGCAAGTTAATTGAATAGAATGTGTATAGAAAAGAAAAAAGGTCCTCCTGACCCCTGCGGTACGGCCGCAAAGCATTGCTTCGCAGGGGCTCCGGCTACACCTATCCTCCATTTCTCCTCCTTTCGAGCCTCCGCAGCTCCTTCATGACTTCTGCCGCGAAGTCGCTAATAGCGCTCCACTGCCCTGCTCCAGACAGCATTACTGACGTGATAGTCTCGGCGGAGACGCTGTATCCCACCGCAACCTCCAGGAGCTGCCTTCTCTCAGCAAAGCGACCACAGGTAAAAAACACGTGATCCGCAGTTTCCTCCACTCCGTGGCCACACCAAGTGCATTCGTTGCTAGGCTCATGCCCAAAACGGTGGAGATAGCTTCTAAAGCACCCGTGGCCACTGAGGAGCTGGGTGAGGTAGAAGTTGACCTCTCCGTGGCGTCTGGACACCCAGGCGTCGATTTGTGGGATCAGACGATGGGTCCATCGGCCCTTGCTCGATGCGTCCCACTTTTGCTGCCATCGCTGCATGCAAGCCTCTCTGGCTCTTACTCGGGTCATCCTTCTGCTAGCGTGATTTATGGTTGTTACACCAGCGCGCGACTCGTTCGCAACCATTGCTCTTTCAGCGGCTAGCTCCTCGATGGGCATAATACCCGCGATGACCAGAGCTGCGTCGTCGGACACTGTCCTAAATGCGCTGATGTTCCGAATGGCGCATAGCCTGTTGGTTGCCTCCAGCCCCTGCCTGTAGGCTTTAACGCCAAGGGCCTTATGCCATATTGGCGAAGCGTACAGCATCACCGATCTGACCACGCTCGTAAGTAGCAGCCTTTTCGCCTGTCTGGGTCCGCGTGTGTTGATCATTATTCGTGAGAGCGCTCTGCAGGACACAGCTGCCTTGCTGTGGACATATGCCAAATGCTCGCGGAACGTGAGCCGGGTGTCCAGCATTACTCCAAGGTATTTTATGGCACGCTTGGAGTCTATGCTGGAACCGCCCACTCGGATGTGCGCTGTCTCCACTCTCTTCCTGCTGCTTACCAGAACAGCCTCTGTCTTGTGGCTGGCCAGTTTAAGTCCGACGGAGGAGAGCCACTCCTCAATCTGGCTGACGGCGGAGTTGGTTTGGTCCTCAACCCTGTGGAGATCCTTTGCTACCACGACGACCGCAACATCGTCCGCGAAGCCTATCACGTGGCTGCCCGATGGAAGGCTTAGACGTAGTATGCCGTCGTACATTGCGTTCCACAGCGCAGGGCCCAGAACCGATCCTTGTGGAACTCCAGCAGATATACTATGCTCTTCCGCGCTGTCCGCCGATGAGAACTGGAGGATTCTGTCTTCAAAATAGCTCCGAATTACCTGTAGCAGGTACTCTGGGATATCGAAGCGCTCGAGTGCACTGATGATGCAGGGCCATTGAGCCGTGTTAAACGCATTTTGAATGTCCAGGGTGGTAATAAGGCAGTACTCCTTGCTACCTCCCTTCCACCTGGAACCCTCTATCGCTTCCGAGGCAATTGCCACCACTTTGCCTATGGCGTCAAGTGTAGATCTGGCCTTTCTAAAACCATACTGATGGGTGGACAAGCCACCACCTCTGTAGACAGCAGAGTCCAGTCTGTCCGCGATCAACCTCTCAAACACCTTGCCCACCGTGTCTAGTAGGCAGATAGGTCTATATGAGGAAGCAACTTCAGGGGGCTTTCCTGGCTTAGGGATTAAGACCAGCTTCTGGACCTTCCACTGTCTGGGGAATGTGCCCTCGGTTAGGCACCTCGAGAACATGTTTGCGAAGGCGCTTGGCTGTAGCGTAAGGGCTAGCTTCAGTGCCCTATTTGGGATCGAGTCGGGTCCTGGGGCCTTCCTTGACTTGAGCGCGCTGGCTGCTCTCAGCACTTCCTCGACTTCCGCCATTTCGATCCCGACTTGAGCGTTTGACCGTTGGGGGACAATAGAGCTGGGCATGATGTTCTGGCACGGGGGGAACAATTGTTCGACAATGCCCTTGAGCGTGGCCGAGTCCATTGGCGGTGGGGCTCTGAAGTCCTGCACTCGCTTGACAATCAACTTGTAGGCCCTGCCCCACGGGTCTTGCTCTGCGGAGTCGCAGAGCTCCAGAAAACAACGTCTCTTGCTCGCTTTTATGGCCAATTTTAGAGACCTCCTGCATTGTTTATAGATTACCTGCCGCTCTAAGAACTGTGAGTGTCCCCTCGCTCGCTGGTATCTACGCCTGGCCCTTATACAGGCGCGCCTCGCATCCGCAATGCTCTCGTTCCACCAGAACATCGGCTCATGATGGCGACGATATGGTCCAGGCTGAGACATGCTAGCCTTACAGGCAGTCTCCAGCTGTGCCATGATCTGGTCTGCGAGCTCCTGGGCGCTCCCCTCGGTTGGCAGCTCTGTTAGGTGAGCTGAGAAAGTCCAGGGATCCAGGGTGTCCTCCTTGAATGGTCTCCCAGTGCGCCTGCTGCGCTCCGATGCGGCTGCTGATCCTCCCACAGAACAGAGGATAGCCTTGTGGTCGCTGGCTGTGTACGTCCCACTGATTCTCCAAGTTGTCGATCTGAGCAGGGAGCTGCTTACAAAGGTCAGATCAATAACCGAACCTATCCCGGCTCTGCTGAACGTGTGCTCGGTTCCCTCATTTAACAGCGCCAGCTCCTCAAGGGTGGCAAACGCTTCCAGTAGCATACGGCCCCTCGCGTTCGTACGCTCGCTTCCCCAATCTTCGGCCCATGCATTGAAGTCACCTGCGATCATAGATGGGTGTCGGCCTCTGGCGTCGGCTACAAGTGTGTCTAGGATTGTGCCAAACTCTGCCAACGATAAGCTGGGTGCCAGGTAGCAGCTGTATAGCCATATGCCGGCAGTCTTCGCACGCACGAAGCCATTTGCAGAATAAATATTCTGCAGGCTTATGGAGTCCACACATGCCCAAATGGCTGCCTTTCCGCTAGTGTCAGATGCCCATCTGTTGTCGACGCCGATCCTGTAGGGCTCGCTCAGGATCACCACGTCAGTAGACAGTTCCCTCGTCGATTGGGCAAGCAGGTCCTGTGCTGCTATGCAATGATTCGTGTTGAGCTGTAGGATGTTCAACATTTCGCCATCCGGATAGCCTCCTTATAGACCGGACACTTGAAGTTGCCGGTGGCGTGGTCTGTAGGTCTGGTTCCCTTCCTGGTACACAGAGCGCACTGAGGGCTGCCTGAGCAGTCCTTGGCCAGGTGGCCTTTCTTGCCGCACCTAAAGCACGCGCCTGACAAGTCCTCGGCGCTCCTGCATTTAGCGGAAATGTGGCCAAAGTCAAGACACCTATAGCACCTTTTGGGTTGGGTATTATTGCGGATGCGACAGATCACCCAACCAACCCGGATTTTGCCCCACTCCAGCAGGATCTTGGCCGTTTCCATCGGTACCGTAAGTGAGGCAGTTTGCAGTCCGCCGTATGAGTGTATGTGTGTATGTGTGTATGTGTGTATGTGTGTATGTGTGTATGTGTGTATGTGTGTATGTGTGTATGTGTGTATGTGTGTATGTGTGTATGTGTGTATGTGTGTATGTGTGTATGTGTGTATGTGTGTATGTGTGTATGTGTGTATGTGTGTATGTGTGTATGTGTGTATGTGTGTATGTGTGTATGTGTGTATGTGTGTATGTGTGTATGTGTGTATGTGTGTATGTGTGTATGTGTGTATGTGTGTATGTGTGTATGTGTGTATGTGTGTATGTGTGTATGTGTGTATGTGTGTATGTGTGTATGTGTGTATGTGTGTATGTGTGTATGTGTGTATGTGTGTATGTGTGTATGTGTGTATGTGTGTATGTGTGTATGTGTGTATGTGTGTATGTGTGTATGTGTGTATGTGTGTATGTGTGTATGTGTGTATGTGTGTATGTGTGTATGTGTGTATGTGTGTATGTGTGTATGTGTGTATGTGTGTATGTGTGTATGTGTGTATGTGTGTATGTGTGTATGTGTGTATGTGTGTATGTGTGTATGTGTGTATGTGTGTATGTGTGTATGTGTGTATGTGTGTATGTGTGTATGTGTGTATGTGTGTATGTGTGTATGTGTGTATGTGTGTATGTGTGTATGTGTGTATGTGTGTATGTGTGTATGTGTGTATGTGTGTATGTGTGTATGTGTGTATGTGTGTATGTGTGTATGTGTGTATGTGTGTGTGTGTGTGTGTGTGTGTGTGTGTGTGTGTGTGTGTGTGTGTGTGTGTGTGTGTGTGTGTGTGTGTGTGTGTGTGTGTGTGTGTGTGTGTGTGTGTGTGTGTGTGTGTGTGTGTGTGTGTGTGTGTGTGTGTGTGTGTGTGTGTGTGTGTGTGTGTGTGTGTGTGTGTATGTGTGTATGTGTGTATGTGTGTATGTGTGTATGTGTGTATGTGTGTATGTGTGTATGTGTGTATGTGTGTATGTGTGTATGTGTGTATGTGTGTATGTGTGTATGTGTGTATGTGTGTATGTGTGTATGTGTGTATGTGTGTATGTGTGTATGTGTGTATGTGTGTATGTGTGTATGTGTGTATGTGTGTATGTGTGTATGTGTGTATGTGTGTATGTGTGTATGTGTGTATGTGTGTATGTGTGTATGTGTGTATGTGTGTATGTGTGTATGTGTGTATGTGTGTATGTGTGTATGTGTGTATGTGTGTATGTGTGTATGTGTGTATGTGTGTATGTGTGTATGTGTGTATGTGTGTATGTGTGTATGTGTGTATGTGTGTATGTGTGTATGTGTGTATGTGTGTATGTGTGTATGTGTGTATGTGTGTATGTGTGTATGTGTGTATGTGTGTATGTGTTTTTTTTTTTTTTTTTTTTTTAATTCGAGGTCTTTATTAGCAAGTTAATTGAATAGAATGTGTATAGAAAAGAAAAAAGGTCCTCCTGACCCCTGCGGTACGGCCGCAAAGCATTGCTTCGCAGGGGCTCCGGCTACACCTATCCTCCATTTCTCCTCCTTTCGAGCCTCCGCAGCTCCTTCATGACTTCTGCCGCGAAGTCGCTAATAGCGCTCCACTGCCCTGCTCCAGACAGCATTACTGACGTGATAGTCTCGGCGGAGACGCTGTATCCCACCGCAACCTCCAGGAGCTGCCTTCTCTCAGCAAAGCGACCACAGGTAAAAAACACGTGATCCGCAGTTTCCTCCACTCCGTGGCCACACCAAGTGCATTCGTTGCTAGGCTCATGCCCAAAACGGTGGAGATAGCTTCTAAAGCACCCGTGGCCACTGAGGAGCTGGGTGAGGTAGAAGTTGACCTCTCCGTGGCGTCTGGACACCCAGGCGTCGATTTGTGGGATCAGACGATGGGTCCATCGGCCCTTGCTCGATGCGTCCCACTTTTGCTGCCATCGCTGCATGCAAGCCTCTCTGGCTCTTACTCGGGTCATCCTTCTGCTAGCGTGATTTATGGTTGTTACACCAGCGCGCGACTCGTTCGCAACCATTGCTCTTTCAGCGGCTAGCTCCTCGATGGGCATAATACCCGCGATGACCAGAGCTGCGTCGTCGGACACTGTCCTAAATGCGCTGATGTTCCGAATGGCGCATAGCCTGTTGGTTGCCTCCAGCCCCTGCCTGTAGGCTTTAACGCCAAGGGCCTTATGCCATATTGGCGAAGCGTACAGCATCACCGATCTGACCACGCTCGTAAGTAGCAGCCTTTTCGCCTGTCTGGGTCCGCGTGTGTTGATCATTATTCGTGAGAGCGCTCTGCAGGACACAGCTGCCTTGCTGTGGACATATGCCAAATGCTCGCGGAACGTGAGCCGGGTGTCCAGCATTACTCCAAGGTATTTTATGGCACGCTTGGAGTCTATGCTGGAACCGCCCACTCGGATGTGCGCTGTCTCCACTCTCTTCCTGCTGCTTACCAGAACAGCCTCTGTCTTGTGGCTGGCCAGTTTAAGTCCGACGGAGGAGAGCCACTCCTCAATCTGGCTGACGGCGGAGTTGGTTTGGTCCTCAACCCTGTGGAGATCCTTTGCTACCACGACGACCGCAACATCGTCCGCGAAGCCTATCACGTGGCTGCCCGATGGAAGGCTTAGACGTAGTATGCCGTCGTACATTGCGTTCCACAGCGCAGGGCCCAGAACCGATCCTTGTGGAACTCCAGCAGATATACTATGCTCTTCCGCGCTGTCCGCCGATGAGAACTGGAGGATTCTGTCTTCAAAATAGCTCCGAATTACCTGTAGCAGGTACTCTGGGATATCGAAGCGCTCGAGTGCACTGATGATGCAGGGCCATTGAGCCGTGTTAAACGCATTTTGAATGTCCAGGGTGGTAATAAGGCAGTACTCCTTGCTACCTCCCTTCCACCTGGAACCCTCTATCGCTTCCGAGGCAATTGCCACCACTTTGCCTATGGCGTCAAGTGTAGATCTGGCCTTTCTAAAACCATACTGATGGGTGGACAAGCCACCACCTCTGTAGACAGCAGAGTCCAGTCTGTCCGCGATCAACCTCTCAAACACCTTGCCCACCGTGTCTAGTAGGCAGATAGGTCTATATGAGGAAGCAACTTCAGGGGGCTTTCCTGGCTTAGGGATTAAGACCAGCTTCTGGACCTTCCACTGTCTGGGGAATGTGCCCTCGGTTAGGCACCTCGAGAACATGTTTGCGAAGGCGCTTGGCTGTAGCGTAAGGGCTAGCTTCAGTGCCCTATTTGGGATCGAGTCGGGTCCTGGGGCCTTCCTTGACTTGAGCGCGCTGGCTGCTCTCAGCACTTCCTCGACTTCCGCCATTTCGATCCCGACTTGAGCGTTTGACCGTTGGGGGACAATAGAGCTGGGCATGATGTTCTGGCACGGGGGGAACAATTGTTCGACAATGCCCTTGAGCGTGGCCGAGTCCATTGGCGGTGGGGCTCTGAAGTCCTGCACTCGCTTGACAATCAACTTGTAGGCCCTGCCCCACGGGTCTTGCTCTGCGGAGTCGCAGAGCTCCAGAAAACAACGTCTCTTGCTCGCTTTTATGGCCAATTTTAGAGACCTCCTGCATTGTTTATAGATTACCTGCCGCTCTAAGAACTGTGAGTGTCCCCTCGCTCGCTGGTATCTACGCCTGGCCCTTATACAGGCGCGCCTCGCATCCGCAATGCTCTCGTTCCACCAGAACATCGGCTCATGATGGCGACGATATGGTCCAGGCTGAGACATGCTAGCCTTACAGGCAGTCTCCAGCTGTGCCATGATCTGGTCTGCGAGCTCCTGGGCGCTCCCCTCGGTTGGCAGCTCTGTTAGGTGAGCTGAGAAAGTCCAGGGATCCAGGGTGTCCTCCTTGAATGGTCTCCCAGTGCGCCTGCTGCGCTCCGATGCGGCTGCTGATCCTCCCACAGAACAGAGGATAGCCTTGTGGTCGCTGGCTGTGTACGTCCCACTGATTCTCCAAGTTGTCGATCTGAGCAGGGAGCTGCTTACAAAGGTCAGATCAATAACCGAACCTATCCCGGCTCTGCTGAACGTGTGCTCGGTTCCCTCATTTAACAGCGCCAGCTCCTCAAGGGTGGCAAACGCTTCCAGTAGCATACGGCCCCTCGCGTTCGTACGCTCGCTTCCCCAATCTTCGGCCCATGCATTGAAGTCACCTGCGATCATAGATGGGTGTCGGCCTCTGGCGTCGGCTACAAGTGTGTCTAGGATTGTGCCAAACTCTGCCAACGATAAGCTGGGTGCCAGGTAGCAGCTGTATAGCCATATGCCGGCAGTCTTCGCACGCACGAAGCCATTTGCAGAATAAATATTCTGCAGGCTTATGGAGTCCACACATGCCCAAATGGCTGCCTTTCCGCTAGTGTCAGATGCCCATCTGTTGTCGACGCCGATCCTGTAGGGCTCGCTCAGGATCACCACGTCAGTAGACAGTTCCCTCGTCGATTGGGCAAGCAGGTCCTGTGCTGCTATGCAATGATTCGTGTTGAGCTGTAGGATGTTCAACATTTCGCCATCCGGATAGCCTCCTTATAGACCGGACACTTGAAGTTGCCGGTGGCGTGGTCTGTAGGTCTGGTTCCCTTCCTGGTACACAGAGCGCACTGAGGGCTGCCTGAGCAGTCCTTGGCCAGGTGGCCTTTCTTGCCGCACCTAAAGCACGCGCCTGACAAGTCCTCGGCGCTCCTGCATTTAGCGGAAATGTGGCCAAAGTCAAGACACCTATAGCACCTTTTGGGTTGGGTATTATTGCGGATGCGACAGATCACCCAACCAACCCGGATTTTGCCCCACTCCAGCAGGATCTTGGCCGTTTCCATCGGTACCGTAAGTGAGGCAGTTTGCAGTCCGCCGTATGAGTGTATGTGTGTATGTGTGTATGTGTGTATGTGTGTATGTGTGTATGTGTGTATGTGTGTATGTGTGTATGTGTGTATGTGTGTATGTGTGTATGTGTGTATGTGTGTATGTGTGTATGTGTGTATGTGTGTATGTGTGTATGTGTGTATGTGTGTATGTGTGTATGTGTGTATGTGTGTATGTGTGTATGTGTGTATGTGTGTATGTGTGTATGTTTTTTTTTTTTTTTTTTTTTTTTTGTGTTTAAATAGTTTATTGAAACAAATGCATAGTAAGGACAACATTAGTAATATGTATAAGAGGAAGAAGAAAAAAGAATAGAGGGGAAAGAAGAAATTGAAGAGAGGATCCAGCCCGCGGGACCACCGCAAAGCATTACTTCGCGGTCTGGATGTCGGCTATAGCCGCTTATTCTTTGACTCCGCTGCGGAGTCTCTCCCTTCGCCGCAACTCCAACATTATCAGAGCAGCCAGATTGGCTGTGCTCTTCCAAATGTTCCGATCGGCAATCATGTGTTCGACCAGATTGTCAGGCGTCAACTGCATCAGACCGATAGCGGATACCGACCTTGGTCTTTGGAACAGAGGGCACCAAAAAAGGAGTGCTCGGCATCTTCCACAACACCGTTCCCACAGTGCTCGCAGAAGGGGTCCGCAGCATGCTTAAAGCGGTGCAGGTATGCTTTGAAGCAGCCATGCCCCGTGAGAATTTGAGTTAAATGGAAGTCAGTCTGCCCATGACGGCGCTGGAGCCATGGACTTATCCTCTGGATGAGACGATAGGTCCACCTACCATTGGTGTCCCTGTCCCAAGATGACTGCCATTGGGTGATCGTAGCATCTCGAGTAGCCCGATTTGTGGAAGATCTGCTCTGCCGTTCCGCTGCCAGGAGCGTTAGTGTATGTGTGTATGTGTGCAAAGGAACAGAACGCATCCCAGAATAGCGGTTCAGTTATCAACAGCTCCGTCAGATTTTCTGCTGTGACACGCTGCCCAGCCGCAGTTGAAAGACGGAGCCTTTGGCCTTCAAACCGCCCACAGTAAAACAATATGTGGCTGGCATCTTCGCAATATCCCTCTCCGCACCAGGTACAGATAGAACTTGTCTCGTGGCCAAACCTATGTAGATATTGCCTGAAGCATCCGTGCCCACTCAGCAATTGCGTGACGTAGAAGTTGACGCTTCCATGTCTACGATCAACCCAGTTTTTTAAGTTGGGTATTAGGAGGTGCGTTCAACGCCCTTTGGACGAGGCGTCCCATCGCAGCTGCCAGTTTGCCATGGTTGTCCCTCTGGCTTCAAGGCGCGCTTTCCTTCTCTGTTGGCCTGCTCTGGTGGCTGCATCCACGGCTTTCTCCTCGGCTGCCAGTAGGTCAATTGGCACCATGCCCGCAATAACGAACGCCGCATCGTCCGACACCGTTCTAAACGCACTGCACACGCGCAGCGCACCTCGAGGACTTCCTCGACCGTTACTACGCCAGCTTCAGGTAAGGCCGCTGTCCCGCTAGTGTGGGATGTGAAGCGTCTGGTTGTTAACCTGTCCTCTCTATACGGGAATAGTGTCTCCACGATTTCCTTCAGGCGCGTGGGGTCAGTTGGAGCATTTTGCCGGTTGGCATAAATGCGTTTGACCACCATTTTGTAAGCCTTGCCCCAGGGGTCGTGTTCAGCCGAGTCACACAAACTGAGAAAACACTCTCGCTTGCTGGTGAGGATTGCATTTTTTAAGATCTTTCTGGCATCTCTGAAGTGTAGATGCAATGCTGTCCAGTTCTCTCCATGCCTTCTCCTCGCTCGTTGGTACTGCCTTCTGGCCGATATGCAGATCCTGCGTGCCGCCGCTATTTCCTCATTCTGTATGTTTTCCTTGACGCCATACTTGCATCACATGCCAGTTTTAGGTGGAGACAGAGCTGCTCCGTCATATCCCGGGCTGAGCCTGATACAACCAGCTCGCTGAACTGCTCGGTGAAAACAACAGTGTTTAGTGACTCCTCCTTGTAGGCCATTCCTGTGGGCGCTCGGCTCGGGGCTCGCCCGGTTGGGTTGCCAATCGAGAACAGAATCGCCTCATGGTCGCTACCCGTGTAGACATCTCCTACTTGCCATTTCGAAGTGGGAAACAAGCAGCTGCTGACGAACGTAAGGTCGATGACAGATCCTGATCCCCCGCGGCTAAAAGTGTGTCGCGAGCCTTCGTTGAGGAGCGCCAGATCAAGAGCTGCTAGTGCCTCAAGCACACAACGACCCCTTGCATTGGTGGCTGTACTCCCCCACTCTAGAGCCCACGCATTGAAATCTCCCGCTATGACAGCTGGACTATGATTCCGAGCGTCAATCGCAAGTTCATCCAGGGCGGTGCTGAACTCTTCATAATTCAGACTCGGAGGGAGGTAGCAGCTATAAAGCCAAACATCATCCAACCTAACTCTGACGAAGTGCGTTGCTGCCCATGTGGATGAGAACAGCCGCACTCGTTCGCCACAGCTCCAAATTCCTGCCTTCCCTGAGGTGCTCCAGATCCAGTTACCTGTATAACTTCGCCTGTAGGGCTCGCTAATTATGGCCACATCCACACTCAGCTCTCGAACTGCTTGCATGAGAAGGTCCTGGGCTGCTTCACAGTGATTGAGGTTAAGCTGGACGAAGCTAGTCATGCCGCTTATTGGAAGTCATTGGCGCTTTGCGTGCTGCTGGGCAGTTTTGACATCCAGCTATGTGGCTTTCATGTTTGCCATGCTCCGCACAGAGAAAGCATTTGGCCTGGTTTGTGCAGTCTCGGACCTTATGCCCACTAGAGCCGCACTTGAGACACAAATTACTCCTGTCGACTGGGGACCGGCATCTAGCTGCAATATGGCCAAAATCGAGGCATTTGTAGCATCTGGTTTGGGCGTTCCTTGCCTTGATCCTGCAGACTGACCACGCAATTCTCACTTTGCCAATCTGGATTGCTTTCTCTGCTGCGGCTACTGGTAGGCTGATAGTTGCGCACTGTGTTCCTCCGTAGGCTGGGCGTAGCCTCTTGATCGAGCTGACGTTTAGGTCGATGTCCAGATGATTCTTAAAGGCTGACTTAATGTCCTCCGCACTGGTCATTTCGTCCAAGTCTCTCACCTCAATTGGCACTTCATGAGTTAAAGCACGCGTCTCCAGGTGGCCTCCGAGCGCGAGGCCAATGTCCTGCCTGAGTTGAGCTAAATTCTCCACCATAGGAGCTTTTAGCTCCAACAGTAGATCGCCTTTTGCCGTGCATCTCACTCTGCGAACATTTTCGCCAACCGACTGCAGGGTTTCATTTTGGCTGCGAGTGACCATTTTAAGTATATCACTATACTTTATATCTCCCTTGGCCTCGATGAGAATCGCGTCGGGCCGAGGTTTCGTCTGCCGCTTAATATCAGGTTTATCCTTGCGCTGGCGTCTAACTACTGTTGTCCAACTTTCTGCCTTCTGGGGGTCTGATGCGATCATAGCCTCAGCATGTTGCGCCTGCCGCTTGGGCTTTTTTGACGGAGTTTTACGCTGCTCCGACAGTGGATCTCTGAACCTTTTTGGCGTATTCGTCGCTTCGCCTTTGTTTTTTCCGGCGTATTCACTCACTTTAGCTATAATAGCTAACGCTGGAGTGGTTTGGGTGTCAGCCGTTACTCTGGGTGTTGCACTAATTCTGGAGAGTACCTTATGCAGTTCGATTAATTTTGCCAGTTCCTCCCTCATTAGAGTATTGATGTGACGCTGGCCACTAAAAAGTACCGCGAGTCCGTCCAGGGTAGCACCCATTGACTCAAGCGTTCCTTCCAACGACGCGTTCCTCTTATGCACAACATTGTTATAAGGCGATTGACCGACATTCACAGGCGCCTGCGGTGGTGGAGAGCGCTGTACCAATGGGCGCTTCTGGAATGCGTGCACTGGGTCGTCCAAATGGTCCATGCTAACCGGCTCTCAGGGGCAGTCCCTCGATGGCCAGAAGATTTCCCTTGACTGTTAACCGCTGGGGGGCTATACCGCCCCGAATCGGTCACCAGGGCCCCTTTAATTGAGCACCGCCTCAGCGGAAGGGGTTGGAAATTGATCTGATCCGCGATCTTTAGCTATTCCCTGCCCCGAGACCGCAACTCTTGCACTTTGGGAACTTTTAGGTTCCGCCGTATGCCAATCCAATGTATGTGTGTATGTGTGTATGTGTGTATGTGTGTATGTGTGTATGTGTGTATGTGTGTATGTGTGTATGTGTGTATGTGTGTATGTGTATGTGTGTTTGTGTGTATGTGTGTATGTGTGTATGTGTGTATGTGTGTATGTGTGTATGTGTGTATGTGTGTATGTGTATGTGTGTATGTGTATGTGTATGTGTATGTGTATGTGTATGTGTATGTGTATGTGTATGTGTATGTGTATGTGTATGTGTATGTGTATGTGTATGTGTATGTGTATGTGTATGTGTATGTGTATGTGTATGTGTATGTGTATGTGTATGTGTATGTGTATGTGTATGTGTATGTGTATGTGTATGTGTATGTGTATGTGTATGTGTATGTGTATGTGTATGTGTATGTGTATGTGTATGTGTATGTGTATGTGTATGTGTATGTGTATGTGTATGTGTATGTGTATGTGTATGTGTATGTGTATGTGTATGTGTATGTGTATGTGTATGTGTATGTGTATGTGTATGTGTATGTGTATGTGTATGTGTATGTGTATGTGTATGTGTATGTGTATGTGTATGTGTATGTGTATGTGTATGAGTATGTGTATGTGTATGTGTATGTGTATGTGTATGTGTATGTGTATGTGTATGTGTATGTGTATGTGTATGTGTATGTGTATGTGTATGTGTATGTGTATGTGTATGTGTATGTGTATGTGTATGTGTATGTGTATGTGTATGTGTATGTGTATGTGTATGTGTATGTGTGTATGTGTGTATGTGTATGTGTATGTGTATGTGTATGTGTATGTGTATGTGTATGTGTATGTGTATGTGTATGTGTATGTGTATGTGTATGTGTATGTGTGTATGTGTATGTGTATATGTTTTTTTTTTTTTTTAATTCGAGATTTTTATTAGCAAATTAAGACTAAATTAAATAGAATGTGGATAGAAGAGAAAAAAGGTCCTGACCCCTGCGGTACGGCCGCAAAGCATTGGTTCGCAGGGGCTCCGGCTACACCTATCTTCCATTTCTCCTCCTTTCGAGCCTCCGCAGCTCCTTCAGGACTTCTGCCGCGAAGTCGCTAGTAGCGCTTCACTGCCCTGCCCCAGACAGCATTACTGACGTGATGGTCTCGGCGGTGACGCTGGATCCCACCGCAACCTCCAGGAGCTGCCTTTTCTCAGCAAAGCGACCACAGGTTAAAAACACGTGGTCCGCAGATTCCTCCACTCCGTGGCCACACCAAGTGCACTCATTGCTAGACTCATGCCCAAAACGGTAGAGATAGCTTCTAAAGCACCCGTGGCCACTGAGGAGCTGGGTGAGGTAGAAATTGACCTCTCCGTGGCGTCTGGACACCCAGGCGTCGATTTGTGGGATCAGACGATGGGTCCATCGGCCCTTGCTCGATGCGTCCCACTTTTGCTGCCATCGCTGCATGCAAGCCTCTCTAGCTCTTACTCGGGTCATCCTTCTGCTAGCGTGATTTATGATTGTTACACCAGCGCGCGACTCGTTCGCAACCATTGCTCTTTCAGCGGCTAGCTCCTCGATGGGCATAATACCCGCGATGACCAGAGCTGCGTCGTCGGACACTGTCCTGAATGCGCTGATGTTCCGGATGGCGCATAGCCTGTTGGTTGCCTCCAGCCCCTGCCTGTAGGCTTTAACGCCAAGGGCCTTATACCATATTGGCGAAGCGTACAGCATCACCGATCTGACCACGCTCGTAAGTAGCAGCCTTTTCGCCTGTCTGGGTCCGCGTGTGTTGATCATGATTCGTGAGAGCGCTCTGCAGGACACAGCTGCCTTACTGTGAACATATGCCAAATGCTCGCGAAACGTGAGCCGGGTGTCCAGCATTACTCCAAGGTATTTTATGGCACGCTTGGAGTCTATCCTGGAACCGCCCACTCGGATGTGCGCTGTCTCCACTCTCTTCCTGCTGCTTACCAGTACAGCCTCTGTCTTGTGGCTGGCCAATTTAAGTCCAACGGAGGAGAGCCACTCCTCAATCTCTCTGACGGCGGAGTTGGTTTGGTCCTCAACCCTGTGGAGGTCCTTTGCTACCACGACGACCGCAACATCGTCCGCGAAGTCTATCACGTGACTGCCCGATGGAAGGCTTAGACGTAGTATGCCGTCGTACATTGCGTTCCACAGCGCAGGGCCCAGAACCGATCCTTGTAGAACTCCAGCAGATATTCTATGCTCTTCCGCACTGTCCGCCGATGAGAACTGGAGGATTCTGTCTTCAAAATAGCTCCGAATTACCTGTAGCAGATACTCTGGGATATCGAAGCGCACGAGTGCACTGATGATGCAGGGCCATTGAGCCGTGTTGAACGCATTTTGAATGTCCAGGGTGGTAATAAGGCAGTACTCCTTGCTACCTCCCTTCCACCTGGAACCCTCTATCGCTTCCGAGGCAATTGCCACCACTTTGCCTATGGCGTCCAGTGTAGATCTGGCCTTTCTAAAACCATACTGATGGGTGGACAAACCACCACCTCTGTAGACAGCAGAGTCCAGTCTGTCCGCGATCAACCTCTCAAACACCTTGCCCACCGTGTCTAGTAGGCAGATAGGTCTGTATGAGGAAGCAACTTCAGGGGGCTTTCCTGGCTTAGGGATTAGGACCAGCTTCTGGACCTTCCACTGTCTGGGGAATGTGCCCTCGGTTAGGCACCTCGAGAACATGTTTGCGAAGGCGCTTGGCTGTAGCGTAAGGGCTAGCTTCAGTGCCCCATTTGGGATCGAGTCGGGTCCTGGGGCTTTCCTTGACTTGAGCGCGCTGGCTGCTCTCAGCACTTCCTCGACTTCCGCCATTTCGATCCCGACTTGAGCGTTTGACCGTTGGAGAACTCTAGAGCTTAGCACAATGCTCTGGCTCGGAGGGAACAGGTGCTCGACTATACCTTTGAGCGTAGCAGAGTCCATTGGTGGTAGGGCTCTTAAGTCCTGCACTCGCTTTACGACCAGCTTGTAGGCCCTGCCCCACGGGTTTTGCTCTGGGGAGTCACAGAGCTCCAGAAAACAGCGTCTCTTTCTCGCTTTTATGGCCAATTTTAGCGTCCTCCTGCATTGCTTGAAGATTTCCTGGCGCTCCAAGAACTGAGTGTCCCCTCGCTCGCTGGTATCTGCTCCTGGCCCCTATACAGGCGCGCCTTGCATCCGCAATGCCATCGTTCCACCAGAACGTCGGCTCATGATGGCGACGATATGGTCCTGGGTGAGACATGCTAGCCTAACAGGCAGTCTCCAGCTGCGCCATAATCTGGTCAGCAAGCTCCTGAGTGGATCGTACCAAATTCTGCCAACGATAGGCTGGGTGCCAGATAGCAGCTGTAGAGCCATATGCCGGCAGTCTTCACCCGCACGAAACCATTTGCGGAATAAATATTCTGCAAGTATATAAAGTCCACACATGCCCAAATGGCGTAATATGAGCCTGCCTCAATAGACTTAAAGTGGCTCTGCGCTTTTGGCTTTATGTTTGTTATTGTATGCAACAAACTGTCACATACTTATGTATATAAATACATAAATACATATTGTAAATTAAATTTAATGCACATACACAATACACCTCCCCTTTTAGAAGAATAACGTAATATAATGTAGTTGTTCAATTAACTTATATATTATTTTGTATTAATAACTTAATGGGGCCTTGGTGAATGATGAGTGAGTTGATGTAAAAAAAAATAAAGTTTTTTTTCAGTAAATCTTAGATTTTTACTTTATATAATATATTTAAAATATATGTGTATGTATCCTTTTTCTCTGATTGGAAAAGAAAAAGTATTATAAAATATAATTTTTGTATCGATAATATTTTTTGTACTTTATATATTTTAGTAATTATATATTGATAATTACTTTGTCAGGCCTGCAATGTTACATGTTCTATGCTCCAGCTAAACAAATTTTTTGATAATTTTAACCTGTTCTTATTATACCCTGTGGGGGTATATTAAGTTTGTTAAAAGTATGTAACGGGCAGAAGGAAGCATGGCCGACCCAATAAAGTATATATATTCTTGATCAGCATCAATAGCCGAGTCGATATAGCCATGTCCGTCTGTCCGTCGGTCTGTCGGTCCGTCGGTCCGTCGGTCCGTCCGTATGAACGAAAGGATCTCAGAGATGGTAAGAGCTAGAAGCTTGAACTTGGTGTCCCGGCACTGGTAATTTTTGCAGGCAGATCAAGTTTATCTTTTTTTTTGGATGCCACGCCCTCTTTGCCCACAAATTAAATAAATGCTTATAAAGCAAGCAGTTTTGTACCACAAAAACCTTATAGCAAGGGCAGTTGTAGCTAGAGACTTGAGATTTGGCACATATGATAAATATTTTGTGGTCAATGTGTCCAGAAAGTTTTATCACGATGCCACGCCCCCCTTGTCTACAAAACGGAAAAGCTTATAACAAGAGCAATATTACACTTAGAGACTTGAGATTTGGCTCATATGATAAGAATCTTGGGGTCAATGTGTCCAGAAAATTTTATCGCGATGCCACGCCCCCTTCGCCTGCAAATTAATGAAAAGCTCATAAAGCAAGCAGTTTTGTAGCTCAAAAACCTCATAACATGAGCAATATTACAGCTAAAAACTTCACATTTACCACACATGATGAGTATCTTGGGGTGGATGTGTGCAGACAATTTTATCACGATGCCACGCCCCGCTCGCCCACAAAACGGAAAAGCTTATAACAAGAGCAATATTACAGTTAGAGAATTCAGATTTGGGACGCATGATGAATAGTTTGTGGTTCATGTGTCCAAAAAATTGTATTGCGATGCCACGCCCCTTTCGCCCACAAATTAAAAAAAAACGAATTACTAGAGAATTTCATCTGAAGTGAATTTGAGCGGGTTCCTGTAGACCCACAGGGTATATTACGGTCGGGGTCCCGACTGTTCCGCTCGTTTACTACTTGGGGTTGCTTTTTTTCTAAATCTACTTTTATGTTATTTATATCTTTTATGCTTATTGATTTATAAGGACCTATATATTTACTTTCTAACTTATGAGATGTATCGTTCTTCGATACTATTCTATTCTATCTTTCGTTTATGTTTTTCTAAATTTATTAAAGTTTTTGCTCTTTTATAAGCTGTTTCTAATCTAAACTTAAACCTTTAGCATAATCATCTATGTTATATATAGGATCTTTCCTAGTTTTATTATTAAATTCTGTGAACTGTCTTGGTAATCTACCATTAACAAGTTCGTATTCATGTACTGTCGATGGAGTAGTATTGAAACAATAGGTGAAATAGATCAACCATATGTCCCAATCATCTTTGTCAATCAAAATATATGATTAAATAAACTCGTTAAATGTTCGATGACTTCTTTCAACTGTTCCTAACTTCTGGTGATTATGTGCTGTTAAGTGTATATTACTTATATTCATATACTTGCACATGCCATTTATAAGCGAATTTTTGAATTCAGTACCCATGTCCGTTATGAAAGTCTTCATAGGACCGTACTTTAATACAAATGATTCAAATATTGCTCTGGCCACTGTTTTTGCACTTTTATCTGCTACTGGTGTTGCAACTAGATATTTAGTGAGATCGCATATTATTGTGATTGCATACTCATTGCCATTTTCTGTACGAGGTAATGGTCCAATTGTATCAATCAAAACAGTGTCAAAAGCTGTACTTGGTGTATTAGTGATAATCATCGGGGCTTTTGTATGTGCTGTGGTTTTTGCCTGTTGACATTTCACACAAGTTTTCACATACTTCGTAATTGCCTTAGTCATTTGGGACCAATAATAGTATTTCTTAATTTTTAACAGGATACGCGTAATCCCTGTATGGCCTCCTTCTATGGGACATCATGGTATTTCGACAGTATTGCATTAATTTGACTTTCGTAATTGTTGTCTATTTGTGTCACTTTTGTTAGTAGCGCTTCTTTTAATGTGTTTAAGTATTCATTGCCCATATTTTTAAATTTATTTAGTGGTACAAATTCGAAAATTTGTTCATTTGGTGACAACTGTAAATTAACAATTTTATGTAATCCGGCTTCTGATTCAAGCCTTTGAAAAAATTAACCTCAGTCGAATTTTTAATTGGAGTACAAATCATTAACTGAAAATTGTGAAATAATTCTTTTTCCTTGATTTAATAAACAATTGTATTTACCGCATTTTAGTTTCACAAATTTCATTACGTCATTATTGCTAATGACTTCATAGACATTGGGCTCTTTTTGACATTTTTGCAATTTTATTTTATCATCTGCGCAGATGTTTTCCTGTCGTTTTGATGATCTCGTTTGGACCATCATTATGTTCCTATTTATTTCTATTAGTAAGTCTATGTTAATTCTAGAAAATGCATCTGTAACATGATTATCTTTCCCCTTGAGGTATTCCACTGTGAATTGGTATTCTTCTAAATCTAGTCTCATTTTTGTTAGTTTTGAAGTTGGGCTTTTCATTGAAAATAAATATGTTAGAGGTTTATGATCTGCTTTAACTAAGAAATTCCTTCCGTAAACATATAGTCTGAAATGTTTGATTGCCCAGTGTATTACAGCTAATTCCTGCTCTGTAGTTGATTTATTGCTTTCTCCTTGAGTGAAAGATCATGACGCATATGCAATTGGTAGTTAAATACCGTTGTACTCTTGGGAAAGTACCGCACCGCATGCATGTTTACTTGCATCTGTGGTTAGGCAAAATTATTTGCTGAAATGAGGATATTTCAGTAATGTTGGTTTCATTAGTGCCTTTTTTAAATAATTAAATGCGTCATTGCATTCTATGATTATTACTTTATAAGGACCTAAATATTTACTTTCAAACTTATGAGCTGTATCGTTCTTCAATACTATTCTATTTTATTTTTCATTTATATTTTTCTAAATTTATTAAAGTTTTTGCTCTTTTATAAGCTGTTTCTAATCTAAACTTAAACTCTTTAGCATAATCATCTATGTTATATATAGGATCTTTCCTAGTTTTATTATTAAATTCTGTGAACTGTCTTGGTATTCTACCATAAACAAGTTCGTATTCATGTACTGTCGATGGAGTAGTATTGAAACAATAGGTGAAATAGATCAACCATATGTCCCAATCATCTTTGTCAATCAAAATATATGATTGAATAAACTCGTTAAATGTTCGATGACTTCTTTCAACTGTTCCTAACTTCTGGTGATGATGTGCTGTTAAGTGTATATTACTTATATTCATATACTTGCACATGCCATTTATAAGCGAATTTTTGAATTCAGTACCCATGTCCGTTATGAAAGTCTTCATAGGACCGTACTTTAATACAAATGATTCAAATATTGCTCTGGCCACTGTTTTTGCACTTTTATCTGCTACTGGTGTTGCAACTAGATATTTAGTGAGATCGCATATTATTGTGATTGCATACTCATTGCCATTTTCTGTACGAGGTAATGGTCCAATTGTTAAGTGTATATTACTTATATTCATATACTTGCACATGCCATTTATAAGCGAATTTTTGTATTCAGTACCCATGTCCGTTATGAACGTCTTCATAGGACCGTACTTTAATACAAATGATTCAAATATTGCTCTGGCCACTGTTTTTGCACTTTTATCTGCTACTGGTGTTGCAACTAGATATTTAGTGAGATCGCATATTATTGTGATTGCATACTCATTGCCATTTTCTGTACGAGGTAATGGTCCAATTGTATCAATCAAAACAGTGTCAAAAGCTGTACTTGGTGTATTAGTGATAATCATCGGGGCTTTTGTATGTGCTGTGGTTTTTGCCTGTTGACATTTCACACAAGTTTTCACATACTTCGTAATTGCCTTAGTCATTTGGGACCAATAATAGTATTTCTTAATTTTTAACAGGATACGCGTAATCCCTGTATGGCCTCCTTCTATGGGACATCATGGTATTTCGACAGTATTGCATTAATTTGACTTTCGTAATTGTTGTCTATTTGTGTCACTTTTGTTAGTAGCGCTTCTTTTAATGTGTTTAAGTATTCATTGCCCATATTTTTAAATTTATTTAGTGGTACAAATTCGAAAATTTGTTCATTTGGTGACAACTGTAAATTAACAATTTTATGTAATCCGGCTTCTGATTCAAGCCTTTGAAAGAATTAACCTCAGTCGAATTTTTAATTGGAGTACAAATCATTAACTGAAAATTGTGAAATAATTCTTTTTCCTTGATTTAATAAACAATTGTATTTACCGCATTTTAGTTTCACAAATTTCATTACGTCATTATTGCTAATGACTTCATAGACATTGGGCTTTTTTGACATTTTTGCAATTTTATTTTATCATCTGCGCAGATGTTTTCCTGTCGTTTTGATGATCTCGTTTGGACCATCATTATGTTCCTATTTATTTCTATTAGTAAGTCTATGTTAATTCTAGAAAATGCATCTGTAACATGATTATCTTTCCCCTTGAGGTATTCCACTGTGAATTGGTATTCTTCTAAATCTAGTCTCATTTTTGTTAGTTTTGAAGTTGGGCTTTTCATTGAAAATAAATATGTTAGAGGTTTATGATCTGCTTTAACTAAGAAATTCCTTCCGTAAACATATAGTCTGAAATGTTTGATTGCCCAGTGTATTACAGCTAATTCCTGCTCTGTAGTTGATTTATTGCTTTCTCCTTGAGTGAAAGATCATGACGCATATGCAATTGGTAGTTAAATACCGTTGTACTCTTGGGAAAGTACCGCACCGCATGCATGTTTACTTGCATCTGTGGTTAGGCAAAATTATTTGCTGAAATGAGGATATTTCAGTAATGTTGGTTTCATTAGTGCCTTTTTTAAATAATTAAATGCGTCATTGCATTCTATGATTATTACTTTATAAGGACCTAAATATTTACTTTCAAACTTATGAGCTGTATCGTTCTTCAATACTATTCTATTCTATCTTTCGTTTATATTTTTCTAAATTTATTAAAGTTTTTGCTCTTTTATAAGCTGTTTCTAATCTAAACTTAAACTCTTTAGCATAATCATCTATGTTATATATAGGATCTTTCCTAGTTTTATTATTAAATTCTGTGAACTGTCTTGGTATTCTACCATAAACAAGTTCGTATTCATGTACTGTCGATGGAGTAGTATTGAAACAATAGGTGAAATAGATCAACCATATGTCCCAATCATCTTTGTCAATCAAAATATATGATTGAATAAACTCGTTAAATGTTCGATGACTTCTTTCAACTGTTCCTAACTTCTGGTGATGATGTGCTGTTAAGTGTATATTACTTATATTCATATACTTGCACATGCCATTTATAAGCGAATTTTTGAATTCAGTACCCATGTCCGTTATGAAAGTCTTCATAGGACCGTACTTTAATACAAATGATTCAAATATTGCTCTGGCCACTGTTTTTGCACTTTTATCTGCTACTGGTGTTGCAACTAGATATTTAGTGAGATCGCATATTATTGTGATTGCATACTCATTGCCATTTTCTGTACGAGGTAATGGTCCAATTGTTAAGTGTATATTACTTATATTCATATACTTGCACATGCCATTTATAAGCGAATTTTTGTATTCAGTACCCATGTCCGTTATGAACGTCTTCATAGGACCGTACTTTAATACAAATGATTCAAATATTGCTCTGGCCACTGTTTTTGCACTTTTATCTGCTACTGGTGTTGCAACTAGATATTTAGTGAGATCGCATATTATTGTGATTGCATACTCATTGCCATTTTCTGTACGAGGTAATGGTCCAATTGTATCAATCAAAACAGTGTCAAAAGCTGTACTTGGTGTATTAGTGATAATCATCGGGGCTTTTGTATGTGCTGTGGTTTTTGCCTGTTGACATTTCACACAAGTTTTCACATACTTCGTAATTGCCTTAGTCATTTGGGACCAATAATAGTATTTCTTAATTTTTAACAGGATACGCGTAATCCCTGTATGGCCTCCTTCTATGGGACATCATGGTATTTCGACAGTATTGCATTAATTTGACTTTCGTAATTGTTGTCTATTTGTGTCACTTTTGTTAGTAGCGCTTCTTTTAATGTGTTTAAGTATTCATTGCCCATATTTTTAAATTTATTTAGTGGTACAAATTCGAAAATTTGTTCATTTGGTGACAACTGTAAATTAACAATTTTATGTAATCCGGCTTCTGATTCAAGCCTTTGAAAGAATTAACCTCAGTCGAATTTTTAATTGGAGTACAAATCATTAACTGAAAATTGTGAAATAATTCTTTTTCCTTGATTTAATAAACAATTGTATTTACCGCATTTTAGTTTCACAAATTTCATTACGTCATTATTGCTAATGACTTCATAGACATTGGGCTCTTTTTGACATTTTTGCAATTTTATTTTATCATCTGCGCAGATGTTTTCCTGTCGTTTTGATGATCTCGTTTGGACCATCATTATGTTCCTATTTATTTCTATTAGTAAGTCTATGTTAATTCTAGAAAATGCATCTGTAACATGATTATCTTTCCCCTTGAGGTATTCCACTGTGAATTGGTATTCTTCTAAATCTAGTCTCATTTTTGTTAGTTTTGAAGTTGGGCTTTTCATTGAAAATAAATATGTTAGAGGTTTATGATCTGCTTTAACTAAGAAATTCCTTCCGTAAACATATAGTCTGAAATGTTTGATTGCCCAGTGTATTACAGCTAATTCCTGCTCTGTAGTTGATTTATTGCTTTCTCCTTGAGTGAAAGATCATGACGCATATGCAATTGGTAGTTAAATACCGTTGTACTCTTGGGAAAGTACCGCACCGCATGCATGTTTACTTGCATCTGTGGTTAGGCAAAATTATTTGCTGAAATGAGGATATTTCAGTAATGTTGGTTTCATTAGTGCCTTTTTTAAATAATTAAATGCGTCATTGCATTCTATGATTATTACTTTATAAGGACCTAAATATTTACTTTCAAACTTATGAGCTGTATCGTTCTTCAATACTATTCTATTCTATCTTTCGTTTATATTTTTCTAAATTTTTTAAAGTTTTTGCTCTTTTATAAGCTGTTTCTAATCTAAACTTAAACTCTTTAGCATAATCATCTATGTTATATATAGGATCTTTCCTAGTTTTATTATTAAATTCTGTGAACTGTCTTGGTATTCTACCATAAACAAGTTCGTATTCATGTACTGTCGATGGAGTAGTATTGAAACAATAGGTGAAATAGATCAACCATATGTCCCAATCATCTTTGTCAATCAAAATATATGATTGAATAAACTCGTTAAATGTTCGATGACTTCTTTCAACTGTTCCTAACTTCTGGTGATGATGTGCTGTTAAGTGTATATTACTTATATTCATATACTTGCACATGTCATTTATAAGCGAATTTTTGTATTCAGTACCCATGTCCGTTATGAACGTCTTCATAGGACCGTACTTTAATACAAATGATTCAAATATTGCTCTGGCCACTGTTTTTGCACTTTTATCTGCTACTGGTGTTGCAACTAGATATTTAGTGAGATCGCATATTATTGTGATTGCATACTCATTGCCATTTTCTGTACGAGGTAATGGTCCAATTGTATCAATCAAAACAGTGTCAAAAGCTGTACTTGGTGTATTAGTGATAATCATCGGGGCTTTTGTATGTGCTGTGGTTTTTGCCTGTTGACATTTCACACAAGTTTTCACATACTTTGTAATTGCCTTAGTCATGTGGGGCTAATAATAGCATTTCATCATTTTTAACGGGGCACGCGTAATTTCTGTATGGCCTCCTTCTATAGGATCATCATAGTATTTTGACAGTATTGCATTAATTTGACTTTTGTCTATTTGTGTCTATTTGTTAGTAGCGCTACTTTAAATGTATTTAAGTATTTAATGCCCTGTGGGGGTATATTAAGTTGGTTAAAAGTATGTAACGGGCAGAAGGAAGCATGGCCGACCCCATAAAGTATATATATTCTTGATCAGCATCAATAGCCGAGTCGATATAGCCATGTCCTTCTGTCCGTCGGTCTGTCGGTCCGTCAGATTGAACGAAAGGATCTCAGAGATGGTAAGAGCTAGAAGCTTGAACTTGGTGTCCCAGAACTGGTAAGTTTTGCAGGCAGTTTTGTAGCTCAAAACCCTCATAACAAGAGCAACTTTACAGCTAGCACACATTTAGCACACATGATAAATATTTTGTGGTCAATGTGTCCAGAAAATGTTATCACGATGCTACGCCCCTCGCCTACAAAACGGAAAAGCTTATAACAAGAGCAATATTACAGAGACTTTAGATTTGGGACACATGATGAATATTTTGTGGTCGATGTGTCCAGAAAATTTTATCGCGATGCCACGGCCCCTTCACCCTCAATTTAAGTAAATCCTCATAAAGCAAGCAGTTTTGTAACTTTAAAACCTCATAACAAAAGCAGTTTTGTAGCTAGAGACTTGAGATTTGGCACACATGACGAGAATCTTGGGTTGTCCAGAAAATTTTATCACGATGCCATGCCCTCTTCGCCCACAAAAACTAAAAAAAAACGAATTACTAGAGAATTTATCTGGAGTGAATTTGACCGGGTTCCTGTAGACCCACAGGGTATATTACGGTCGGAGTCCCGACTGTTCCGCTTGTTTTATTTGTTGTATTCAAAATACGAACTATTGCACTATTACTTGCTACTATACTGTTAGCTATTAATACCCCAGAATGAATTTCCTGGTTTGGTATCAATACAGTTTCTTCATTAGTCAGAAGCGTAATTTATCTCATTACTTCTGATCTAGCTGGTAATAATTTTGAATTGTCAATATCATTATGTAATAGTGGTACATGTATTTGATAGTTAAGTGATTTAGGTTTCATGATTAATTCATCATGTAGATAATCAATTGTACAATTAAATTTTCTAATAAGGTCTAGTCCAAGAACATCGCATGGTATGGGTAATTCATTGTAGACTATTTGAAAATCGTGACTAATTACGAAGTAATCGAAAAGTAGATCAATTGTGGATTGTCCAATTGACTGTATTGTTCCTTCTCCAATTCCTGATATATTTGTAATTTTGATTAATATTTGAGTTTACGTTATAATTCTTTAATATTAAGGCATTTGCTCCTGTATCTACTAGTAATGTTAATGGCCTTTTCCAATTTGTATTGTTATGAGACTACTGAGAGTTAGATTTATGTCTAGTATTTTTACTGTTGGTTGCTCAAGGGATTTGTTGGTTTTCCGAGTTACCTTGCGTAACTGGGACATTGTTTTGTCAGTTGCTGGGGTATTTACCTCAGTTTCTGATGGCCTAGTAGCAGCTGGCATTAAAAGTGATTTCTTATCGAATGACGCTGAAGTGTTAAGTGAATTTTGAATGAATATTGTTGTTTTATGCCTATCGGAAATTTTTTTAATGTTTTCTCTATAAGTGCTTAATAGATCAACTGTATTTGTTAGATACGAATCTTTTAATTTTATTGCATTGTCACATTTAAGCTGACGGCAGGTATTGTGGGAATCTACAAGAATCTTAACGTGTTTTAACTTTGTATCGTTTGAAATCGGTGCGCATTTGTTAAGGCACTTGAAAGATTTATCAGACTCAGCATGTTGGTCTCTAAGAATCGTAACGATTTGTACCCATTCCATTTATTGACATTTTTAATTTAACCGTGCAAACGCACAATGTCAGTTTTTTTTTTACAATGGGTTGAACAATTTGGGTCTCGTAAATAAACATCTGCTATCGCTTTGTTCGTAGACATTGAAATTATTTAGAGTAAATCAAAAAAAATATCGTTATGCAACACGCGTAAATAATAAGCGGTGCTTTTTCGACGTGATTGTCGACTCCTTTACCGATTCTCCGGAACCGGGCCTTCGATTGACCGAAAGCATTTTCCACAACTCTTCTCGACTTTGACTGAGCATAATTGAATGCCTTCTTGTCTTCGTCATCTATTGTGTTGAAGGGGTACGGCTTCATTAGGCTCGTCGAGAATCTGAAGGCGGAGTCCCCAATAAGCACCACAGGAACGTGGACTCCGCCGATGCGCTTCGCATTGTTCTTAAAAAGGTTTGTGCTATCCACTATCTTTTTTAAATGGCTTCTTTTATATACCTGCGAGTCATGACAGCGACCTGGCGAGCCGACATTAATATACATAAATCTGTAACTCTAGAAAAATATTTAGCTAATATATTGATGTACGTTTATTATTATTGTTATTATTATTATTTTACCGATAGTCCACCATAGCAAAAAGTATGGTCGGCGAGCCGACATTAATATACATAAATCTGTAACTCTAGAAAAATATTTAGCTAATATATTGATGTACGTTTATTATTATTGCTATTATTATTATTTTACCGAAAGTCCACCAAAGCAAAAAGTATGGTCGAGTACCATCCTTTATAATTATAGTAATCTGCAGCTTCAGCAGCACGAGTGTGAACTTCGATATGGCTTCCATCTATAAGAAAACGTTCTTTTCATGAAATGCAAAATACAAAAGAAACAATCTTACCAATTGCACCAAAACATTGTGGAAAACCAAGAACTTGGAAACCTTGGACACATTCTTCCACCTTTTCTTGTGTCAAGAATTTTTCGACAAATATTCGGGTCCCAGAATCCGGTGAACTTCAAAGCAAAATTCGTGCAGAATTTTGCACACCATTGAGTCCGAAATACCGAACAGTCTGCCGACAACACGATACTCCGCTGCGGACCCCAAAGCATATAGAGCAATGGCAATGCGTTTATCTAATGCAATTGCTTCCGCATTACTGTGTCCATTTTCGCCAAGCCTTTTAAGCACTCGACCAAAATAGTAAAACAGTTTCTATCTACTCTGAAATTTTCTTTAAAAAAATCGTCCGAGTTGTTTGGTACGTCGGGCTCCCAAAACACTCCATGCCGTTCCTATAACAAATCATTTGTAGTTATCAGGGATTGCAAATAAGAGTTATGACTTTCAAAAAAATCGAACCGGCGTAACTTTTATAACATAAATTGAAAATTAATAATTATCATGTAATTTTTATTATAAAAATTGAAAATTAAAAATTATTTTTCAATTTTTACTATAAAAATTGAAATAAAAATTGAATGCAAATATCTTTTGAACCAAGTGGTGTATTACAAAAATGTAAAAAAGTTGGTGATCTATGATTGAATACCTGTTATATGATACATCGCATGTCCTTGAAGGACGAATTTTAAGAAATATACCAGAATCCTTAGTATTCGTCCTTGAAGGACATGTGATAAATCATATGAAAGGTATTGAATCATATATCACCAATATTTTTACATTTTTGAAATACACCACTTGGTTCAAAAGATATTTGCATTATATTTTTATTTTCAATTTTTATAATATAAATTGAAAAATAATTTTTAATTTTCCATTTTTATAATAAAAATTGAGAATAAGAGTTTTCTTTTAATTTTTTTCAATAAAAATCAACAAATAACTTTTGTGTTAAATTTTATATTTTAAAAATCATAATCATTACGGTCCCTGGTAGTTATATTACGGCTCCGGATAACGATTTCTTTTTATATACCTACAAGTGACCAGACAGATGGACACTTGGGTATTGTCTGACCAATTGCGGGAAGTGCACCGCTTTCGTAAAATAATTCGGTCATCTCTGCATCCCAGTCCCCAATGTATTTTGCCACCTCCGCATTAAATTCGTCCTCTGCCTGTTCCTCACTGGCCAAATTCGCTGCAACCGCTTGCGAAAGCATAATTACTTTTATTTTATTTGCCGTGTTGTTTATTTTTTCCATAACGTTCTCTTTTTCTTCAACTTAAGCATAGTATCCAGTAGCTCGAAATTCTGTTTGAAAGGTATCAACTCCATATAAAAAAAAGAGTTGCAAAGTAGGCTAAAAAAATTTTTTGAGAGGCTGTTTTGATAGTCGGTATCCAGTACATCAAAACTTTGGGCGCTCAAAAAGTGACTGGCGATTTACAACACTGTTTCATAAACAGCTGTTGTTTTTTTCTGACAGGTTGGAAGATGAAAATTTTTCATCTTTCGACTAGTCAAAATACTTTTGAAGTCATGGCGGCAACAAACAAACAACACAAAAGCAGAACTTAGATGTTGGAAAATCATGAAAAAATTACTTTAATTCAAGATGTTCAACAAAGACCCATATTGTGGGACTTGACCGACAAAAAGCATTTTTACGGGATTTATTATTTTATTTTATTTATTATTTATTATTTGTTTGTTGTGCACAGCTGACGGAACAGTGTGACCACTCAACTTTTCAGGTTTTTTTTTTTGGTAATTTTGGTGTTATGCTGTCACACTGTTTTCTTCCCGGCAGGCATTAAGAAAATTAAGCATTTTGAGAGCTCAAACTTTTTCGAGCTACTGGATACTATGCTTTAATCAAAAAAATGTAAACAATAAAACAAAACAATTTAATTCAATTTACCGTTTCACATTTGGACTTGGAAAGGCCAAAATCAAACTCAATCAAATATGAGCAAATGCTCGAGCATTTGGTGCCCGTGGGAATAGCCTATAAATCAAAAATAAATTATAATTTTTTTAGACCCTTTACTTTAAAAAAATAAATAGGGTCTATTAAGTTTGTAAAAAAAAAAATGTGCGTAACAGATCGAAGGAAGTCCGACAGACCCCATAAAGTATATATATTCTCGATCAGCATCACCAGCCGAGTCGATATAGGCATGTCCGTATGTCTGTATGAGCGCCTAGATCTCAGAGACTATAAGAGCTAGAGTCACAAAATTTGGTATGGTGGTTCGTCAATGGACTACGAAGATCGAGTTTATCCTAATATTTTAACACGCCCCCTTCCACCACCGTAAATCGAAAACAAAATTTTTGAAATCCCATAAAACGAAAAATATTAAAGCTAGAGCAATTAACAAAAGCTCATTACATGATTTTTAAAGCTGCGATGAAATTTAAGAGACAGCAGTTGCTCACTGCTGTCTTCATACGACGCTCTCTGGTTCATGTGAGAGTGATTGGGTGCGACAACATATGCTGCATCAGGGAGATGAGTGAGCTTACACAACTACGCAGCGATAACGATCTCTCGCAGCTGACCGGCAATGCAGTGGATGCTCATTCTGAGCGGAGCTTTCGCAGTTGAAAGCTTTAACTGCTATTTGTATGTAACTGTGTCTAATTATGTCTCTTGTTTTGAATGTATATTTCTATATGTAGATTATTTTAGTTTTAAAATCTCTTTAATCTCTCTTAATTCTTGCCTTGTTTGTTATTATTGTTTTGTAATTGTCTCTCTTAGTCTGCGCGCGTTATTTAGTCAATATATTCCAAAATATTTAATAATATAAGGGCAAACACATCGAATAGTGGCACAATTCTTAGGGTTCTTGTAAAGCAAAGAAAGGGACTTAATATTTGTCATATAAATGCACAGAGTCTCGCAAGCAAAATCGAAGAGTTTAGGTACTTGTTTGTGAAGTCAAGTGTTGATGTTATATGTGTGTCTGAAACTTGGTTTGTCCCGCAGCTTAGTGATGTCTTAGTTTCATGTGAAGGTTTCAATTTGTTTAGATCAGATCGCGAAGGACATGCGGGCGGCGTAGCAATCTATATTAACAAAAAACTTAAAACTAACGTTATCAGCAGACAAACCGCAGGTAGTGCCATAGAACATTTGTTCCTTTATATTACAGGTAGAAGATGTGAGTCAAGCATGCTCTTAGGGTGCATATATCGCCCAAATCGCACAGTTGACTATTCAGATATTATTGACCATATCTCAACTTTATCGTTAATATATACTGATGTAATTATTGTCGGTGACCTTAATAGCAACATGTTAGTAGAGCGGCACTTATCCAGAGAAATGCTCTCTCTTGGTCTGAACTTAGTTAACTCATCTAAGCCCACTCACTTTACTAACACTACTAATACGTTGTTTGATGTGTTTTTTTGTGAGTGACTCGGATAAGATTATGCTATATGATCAGATTTCGGTGCCAGTCTTCTCAAAACACGACTTGATTTTTCTTAAATACGACTTTAATCCTATTTACGACGATATGACCTTATAGTATAGAGACTTTAAAAATATTAACTTTACAACTTTATGTAATGAAATAGATTTTTATGACTGGACTTCTATATACTCGTCTCCTGATATCAATGCCCAATTGACACATTTTTCCCAAAATATTGATAATCTATTTAATGATAACGTTCCATTAAAATGTAAGAACATCAAAGAGAAACATAAGCCCTGGTTTAATACAATTATTGCCAATAAAATTTTAGATCGTGACTCAGCTTATAAGAAATGGAAGAGGTATCGAACTTCTTATTTTTATAGTCAATTTAAAATACTGAGGAATACAGTTCCTAAACTGATAAATGAAGCAAAATGTAGCCATTATTCTTCAAGATTCAACAATGCAATATCCAGCAAGCAAAAATTGAATGAACTTAAGAATCTGGGCATAGGTAATGTAAGAAATTCTCCTAAGATAACAGCTGACGTTAATGATCTTAACAGAAAATTTGTGCATTTAACCGTACCTGAAGTCTCAACAAACACCTATCTAGACACCGTAGAAACTAACACCTGTGATAATACTTTTAGTTTTATGTGTGTAAGTCCTAGTGATGTCCTTAAATCTGTTTTTAAAATTAAATCCAACGCGGTAGGATTAGATAATATGTGCCCAAAATTTATAAAGGCTATTCTCCCCAAAATAATAGGCCATATTACACACATTTGCAACACCGCATTTACGACGTCAACATATCCAGACCTTTGGAAATTAGCAAAAATAATTCCCCTGCCAAAGGCAAATAATGAATATAGGCCAATCTCCATTTTGCCTTTTCTCTCTAAGCTGTTTGAGCACCTGATGGCTCAACAAATGAACAGTCATCTTAGCATTAATTCTCTATTAATCATGGAGCAATCCGGCTTTCGTGAAAACAGAAGCTGTACAACAGCAATATTAAAAATTACTGAGGATATAAGAAAAGAACTTGACGACAGCAAAGTTACGTTCTTGACGCTTTCGGACTGTAGTAAGGCTTTTGACACGGTAAACCACGAAATCTTATGCACGAAGTTAAATAAATTTTTTAAATTTTCAAATACTGCCATTAAGCTTATTTCTTCCTATTTAACTGGAAGGTCTCAAGCTGTTTTTAATAATAACGAGACCTCATCTCTATTGCCCTTAAGTCGTGAAGTACCCCAAGGATCTGTACTTGGCCCGCTTCTCTTTTCGCTATATGTTAATGACCTCCCACTTGTGTTATCTTACTCCAATGTTCACTTGTATGCCGATGATGTCCAAATGTATGTTAGTTGTGGTCGTGATAAATTAATGGAATGTGTTGATATATGTAACAGTGAATTGTCAAATGTTAGTAAGTGGGCTAGTTGCAATGGGCTAAAGCTCAATCCGTCTAAGTGTAAATGTATTGTTGTGTATAAAAGATCTCTGAGTACTGTACATCTGCCGAATCTTAAAATAGAAGACACTCCAATTGACTATGTAGAAAAAGCAGAAAATCTTGGTATAACTTTTAACAAAACCTTGACGTGGAGTGATCATATTGCTAGAGCAACTGGGAAAACTTACGGAATTCTTAGGCAGCTTTATATTACTCAGAAATTTTTACCTACTAACATTAGAATATTAATTGCAAAAACATACTTGACGCCCATGCTATGCTATGGAATAGAAATTTTTGGTAGTTGTGATGCTGCATCACAGCGTAAATTAAATGTGACATATAATAGCATTGCTAGATATGTTTTTAATATTAGTATTCGAGATCATATCTCAAGTCATGCCCAACGGCTAAATAGTATGACATTTAAGACCTGGACTAATTTCAGAAACTTGATTTTCATGCACAAAATTGTATACACAAAGGAGCCTCGTTATTTATATGACAAATTAAATTTTAGCACGTCAACAAGAACTAATAATATTAACAACATTAGATACAAGCTTGCACTTTCAGAACGACACTTTTTTGTGCACACTATTTGCATTTGGAACCAATTGCCACCTCATTTAAAATCAATAAGTAGCGCAGCAAACTTTAGGGACAAACTAAAAATATTTCTGAGAGATACTTAAAATAAATAGAAGTTAAATAATACACAAATATAAATAACATTAAAATTTAATATAATACTTAAGATTCAATTAATAAAATACTTTAATCATAGATGAATAAAAAAATTGAAATTTGTAAATTGTAATTTGTAATTTGTACATTGTGACTAGTGCATTAATTTATAAGGGAGACCTTGTAGCATTAGGATGATATATTAAATAAATAAATGTTAAATGTTAAAATTTTGGCACACAGGACAAGTATCAGGATCCCAACGTATCCGTATTTCATCGCAATCGGATAAAAATCTCGGAAGTTATTAAAAAAAAAACGTTAAGTCCCATATATTGGGATTTTAAAACTGGAGCCTTGAATTTTGGCACACAGAACAAGCATCGGGGTCCTAATGTATCCTGAAAATTTTATTGCGATCGGATAATAAACTCGGAAGTTTTTCAAGACTTAATATTGCTCGCTAGTCGACTTCGACTGTAACCTTTCCGACTGGTTTATTTTGGGGATTTTTAGCTCGAGACTTGTTTTTAGAAAGTCAAGCTCGGCTTGTAACTTTTGGGCTGTTGCCTACGCGGGAGGTGGTGTATTTGTATACAATAGACACTTTATTTGTGCTATTCTTTTCTTTATTTGGTTGCTTACACCTCCGCGTCTTCCCATCACTAGATATTATTATATGTGTCGCTCTGTCGCAGCAGAGCATATTTAAAAGAGGTATGTGTATGCATTAGTAACCTATATGGTATGACCTACAGAAGTGTAACGTGGGATATGCGCTGTCAGCTAAACGGTCTGCTAGAGTACTAGCGTTTCGCGCTGCGTAATATAAGCCTGCCTCAATAGTGCCTCAAAGTGGCTCTGCGATTTTAGCTTTATGTCTGTTATTGTATGCAACAAAGTGTCGCATACTTATGTATTTAAATACAGAATGTTATTTAATGCATATACACACAACACCGCCTTTCCCTCTGAGGACCTCAATTGCTTTTGAGGCAATTTTCGTCCCCTTTCTGATGGCATCAGTGGTGGATCTCTCCTTTCGCAAGCTATACTGATGTGCTGACAGGCCGTTGCTGCAGACCGCAGCATCCAATCTTGAGCAGATTAGTCGCACCAGGATTTTGCCCAGTGCGTCGATTAAACAGATAGGCCTGTAAGACGATGCCTCATCCGGCGGTTTGCCAGGCTTCGGGATCAGCACCAGTTTCTAAACCTTCCTTCTATTTGGAAAAACTTCTTCGCGCAGGCACTGTGAGTACGCTTCTGCAAAGATCTCCGGAGGCAAATAGAGGGCCAGCTTTATAGCACGGTTTGAGATGCCGTCTGGGACAGGTGCCTTGCCAGGTTTCATATTCCGGCGCACCTCGGGAACTTTCTCGACCCTTACAACGTCAGCTTCAGTGTGTGCTGTGTAGTGTGCCGCTTCTAGACGTCAGCCGGCCCTCTCTACATGGAAACAGTATCTCCTGGATTTCGTTCGGGGGTCGGTTGGAGTGATTTGCCTGTTAACATAAATACGCTTGACCACCATTTTGTAGACCTTTCCCCCGTTCGTTTTCTGCCGAGTCAAACAGTTTGAGAAAACACTCGCTTGCTGGTGAGGATTGCCTTTTTTTCGGATCTTTCTGGCATCTCTGAAGATTAGATGAAGTGCTCTTTCAATAGCTCTCACTATGCCTTCTCCTCGCTCGTTGGTACTGCCGATAACAGAACCTGCGTGCCGCCGCTATATCTTCATTCCATCAGAAGGTTGATTTGAGGTAACTCCTGTAGGATTTGCTTTGCTAAACTCTTCAAAGTTTAGGCTCGGAGAAAGGGAGCAGCTATACAGCCAAACATCATCAAACCTTACCATGGCAAAGTAAGTTGCAGATCCAAATTCTGCCTTCCCTGAGGTGTTCCAGATTTAGTTACTTGTGAAACTTCGCCTGTAGGGCTCACTAATGATGGCCACATCAACACTCAGTTCTCGAAATGCTTGCATGAGCAGGTCCTGGGCTGCTTCACAGTGATTTAGGTTGAGTTGGATGAAATTAGCCTTCCGCATGCTCGAAATCACTGGGGCCTTTCGTGCTACTGGGCAGTGTTGACCTCCGGCTATGTGGCTTTCATATTTGCCATGATGCGCACAGAGAAAGCATTTGGCCTGATTTGTGCAGTCTCGAACCTTATGCCCACTAGAAGCGCACTTGAGACACAAGTTACTCCTATCGATTGGGGACCGGCATCTAGCTGCAATATGGTCTATATCGAGGCATTTGTAGCACCTAGCTTGGGCGTTCCCTTCCTTAACCCTGCAGACTGACCACGCTATTCTCACTTTTCCAATCTGGAGAGCTTTATCTGCTTCAGCTACTGGTAGGCTGACGATTGCGTTCCTCCGTAGGCTAGGCGTATCCTTCTAATCGATCTGTCGTTTAAGTCGATATCCAATTGCGGCCTTGAAAGCTGACTTGATATTCTCTGCAGTGGTCATTTCATCCAAGTCTGTCACCTCAATTGGCACTTCATGAGCTAGTGCTTGCGTTTCCAGGTGGCCCCGAGCGCGAGGCCAATGTCCTGCCTGAGTTGAGCTAAGTTATCAACCATAGGTGCTTCTAGCTCCAGCAGTAGATCGCCTATTGCCGTGCATCGCAGTCTACGAACATCTTTGCCAACCGACTGCAGTGTTTCATTTCGGCTGCGAATGAGGTATGACTCAGTCTAGCCAGGGTCACTTACAGAAAATTTGTAAATTGCTGGAAACTACTGGTAGGAAAGGTAGTGGCCGGATCAGGGCTGCGATCCACGGCCACTATGCGGGGACCGTAGAAAATATGTAAAGGTTACGAACGAGGGGGGGGGGAAATACGATGAAAAGAGAAAGAGCTCACGGCGAAGCGGCCTTCCTCGGCAGTTACGGTATGACCGTGGTAACTGTCGAGAAAATTGCTCCGCGCACGACGTGAATGACCAAGTGTTCGTCCAGGCCCGGACACAGCGAAGGTATGGACCGTTATCCGCTATGGCAGGGCAGGGACGACGCCTTGGACACAATTGAGTCAAACATGGCCAAACCCTGGCTCTCGACGACAGCTCCGGTATGAACGGTGCAACTGCCGGCAAGAGGTGGCCCGTTCACGTGGTCGTTCGGTCCCGTACGCAGCGGGGGTATTACCGTTCGCCGTTGTAGCGGAGCAAAGCAACACGCAGGGAATACTAAATAAGTCGCACTTTGCACGGGCTCGGCTCGACTCCGTACGCAGCGAGGGTATGACCTTTCGCCTTTGTAGCGGTGCAAAGCGATGCCCAGGGCACTAAAGGAGGCGTAATTTGCAAAGACTCTGCTATTAGAGGTCTTAGATAAATAAATAGACCGACTGGAAATGTACGCTATTCACGTATAACTTTATTTCACTTAAATTTTTCCTTTGATCTCTAAATCCTCCTATACCGCACTCTGCTACTCCTCACTCGCTCACCTCGTTTCTGTTGGGTTCCGGCGTGGGTAGCTTGTCCTGCGTTGCTATTCCGTGATCCTCGATACGGGTGTCCTTGGATTACTGTGTGTGTTTCAAGACTGGTCCTGCACTTATGCACTTTCACTGTCGGCGTGGCTCTCGATCATTGACTTTTTTCATACGCGTCCGTTGATTTTAGAAGCTCCTCGTAGACTGCCACGCGACAAAATTAATTGCGCGTGCCAAGTCTCTTTCGCCGCTTTCGCTGCCTACGGCGATGTCAATTGCAGCTTGTGACCGACTTAGCGACTGCGGCCAAGCTTGTGAGTGAGTGTTTGTTGCTGCCGTGCCCGTTTTGGCAGCCTAGTGCGCTGATGGCTCAGGTTGTTGTGACGCTCGCTTACGGGTCGTCACAATACTTTAAATCCCCCTTAGCCTCAATGAGTCTCGCGTCGGGGCGAGGTTTCGGCTGACGCTTAATGTCAGGCTTATCCTTGCGCTGGCGTCTTACTACTGCGGTCCAACTTTATGTTTTCTGGGGGTCTGCTACGATCGCCTTCTCAGCAAGTTGCGCCTGGCGCTTGGGCTTTTTCGAGCGAGTTATACGCTTCTCCGACAACGTATACCTAAGCCTTTTTGGCGTATTCGTAGTTCGTGGTTTGTGGGTCGACCATTGCTCTGGATTGGGTACTAAGTGTAGAGAGTACCTTATGAATATCTTTTAATTTCGCCAGTTCTTCTCTTATTAGAGTATTGATATGCCGCTGGCCACTAAAAAGCACCAATGACCAGAAGGTTTCCCTTGGCTATTAACCTCTGGGGGTTATACCGCCCCGAATCGGTCACCAGGGCCCCTATAATTGAGCACCGCCTCGGCGAAATGGGTTGGAAATTTATATTATCCGCGATCTTTAGCTTACTCTGCCCCTAGTTCGCAACTCCTGAATTTTGGGTACCTTTCGGTCTGTCAATCAAACACACAATCTCTACACGGAGCGTTATTTCCTCCAAGCACAACGTATAAATTTCAAATTAGAATAAGTCGATCAGTCGAGCACGCGCGACATAAGGATACCCTGTGCAGGTCGAATTTTGATGTATTTATAATGGGACTACTTTGACATACGAATGTGTTCATTTATTTAAATATATCGCTCGAAATCCATGTTGGTAGTATCAAGAGTAGCTTGCTTGCGATAGTCTGACAACACTGGAATGTTATATTGCTATGTTTAGACCCTTTACTTTAAAAAAGTATAATGGTTTAATAAACTTTCAAAAATAAATGTGCGTAACAGGTCGAAGGAAGCGTGGCAGACCCCATAAATTATATATTATATTATAATTATATTATTTATCCAGATCAACATAAACAACTGAGTCGATATAGCCATGTTTTTCTGCCCGTCCGTCCCTCTGTCCGTCTCTCTGTATGAGCGCCTTGATCTCAGAGACTGTAAGAGCTAAAGATACTAATTTTTTTTGTGTCTGTGTTAAAACTATATATAATGGTATATCGCAAACAACATTCTTGAAAGCCCATGAAATGAATAATATGAAAAATAGAAATATAATGGATTCAATTTTTCGTCCTGTTTTTTCTGCAAAAGCACTGCTCCGAACCCTAGTGCACTAGCATCGCAATGTTGTTCAATGTCATTTTTATGAGCGTATAACGACAATACGGGTGCTTCTAACAGTTTTTCTTTTAAACATAAGAAACAATTAAGTTCTTTTTCCTCCAATTTAAATTTTCTGTCCTTTCTCAAAAGATCATATAAAGGCTTCGCAATTGTCGGAAGTCCTTAACGAATTTTCTAAAGTATGAGCAAAGTCAAGAAAACTTTGTACTGCCTGTGTTTTTTCAGGTACGGGAAAATTTTTAACCGCCTCCAAACCCTTATCATCTGCTTTAATACAATCCTTTGATATTAGAAAACCTAAATATTTGATTTTATCTTGCATGAAATCGCATTTGTCAAGCCTCAACTCTAACTTGTTTTCCACTAACCTTTTAAATACCTCTTCTAAAATTTATAAATGTTTCAATACATTCTTACTAGCAATCATTATGTCGTCCATGTAGACAATGACTTTAGTTTCCCTTATCAAATCAGTGAACATGCTGTTGACGAATCTTTGAAAAACCTGTGAAGCAGTTTTGAGTCCCATCGGCATCCTCAAAAATTCGAATTTTCCTAAGGGTGTAACGAATGATGTGTACTTTATAGACTCCTTATGGACAAACACATGAAAATATCCGTTCTTTAGATCGAGTTTGGTAAACACCGTTTTACCTACTATCCTATTAAGCAAATCGTCAATTAAAGATAACGGATAATTGTCTTTCACCATCATTTTCTTAAGTTTCCTAAAGTCAATGCACATTCTCAGGTCGCCATTTTTTTTTTCTTAACTAGTCCATCCTTCAGATATTCATCTAACATCTGCTGTAGTTTCTCCTTCTCAGTGTATGATAATCGCCTTAGTGAACAACTGAAAGGTTTCGCTTTCTCGATCATTATATTCATTTCACACTTAATGCTTGGTTTCTCAGGTCTTATAGCATCTATATATGCCCTTTTCAGCAACTTTGAAAACTTCTCTTTTATTTCATAACTTATGTTCTCACCAATGTTGAATGCATCTTCTCTCTCTTCATTATCCAAAATATTTATTTCTTCTTTTCAAAGCTATCCTCTAAAACATTGTGCTCGCCTAACTTATCAACTTCATCGCAATCTAACAATTTATTATCTAACCATTTATTCTCTAACAATCTAGAATCTCACAATTTATTATCTAACCGTTTATTCTAAACAATCCACAATCCGTAACTTTTGAGCTTTCTTGCATTACACGTATGCCTGTTTCTGTGGGATTCTCATTCACAATAGCTTTCCCAATTTTGTGTCATCAGAGCCGCCAATAGGGCCCACAGAATTCCCGACAGAAACCATCCTCAGAGCGTTTGGATCAATATTTAGGTCACATTCTTCCATAAAATCTCTCTCCAGTACTACCCCATACCACATAGATTCATCAGCCACAACCATTAAACAGAAATATTTTTTTATTGATTCTTTCAATATTATCGTCCTCGGAACTAGGAGATGCTAGGAACCGTCGATAAAAACCGTTTATCGTTTTTTAGGATTTTATTCTGTAGAATTATAAATAAATAACAATATCATTACAACTAGATTTCTTAACTCTTACCGCAGTGACTCCTCTTAATCCCTATTCCAACTTAGACGCTTAATTTATGCCAATTCATTTGTTTATATAGTACTAAGTGTAACCCTTTCGTTCGACACCAAAAATGCTAAAAATATCGATAGCTTATAACATAGCATTAACATTAAATATAGAATATCGTCCCGTGACATTTCCACCCCTTCACTCAAAATCGAGCACAGCTAGCTTGGAGACGGGACGCATTATAATCCTGGCTCGGTTGTTGTCTGTGACACGTACGCTGGCACGTCGGGGCACTCCATCAACTCCAGAGTAAATCTCCTCGACGATACCCTTGCGCCACTCTCTGCGTGGCATGGCTGGGTCGCAAATGAAGACCACGTCTCCTACACGCATCGGTTCGGTTCGCCTGCACCATTTCTCGCGCCGTACGAGTGTAGGCAAATACTCCTGGACCCATCTCCTCCAGAATCTATCCCGCATCATTCGGGTAATGCGCCACTGCTTCCTCGTGGTGCATTTCTTGTGCCTGCTGTCGATGCCTCGCGTATTCGGTGCGTCAGCTGAACCTTTTAGTAGATCGTTTGGCGTCAAAGAAGCTTCTTGGTCAACTGCGAACGGCAAGTGTGTAAGTGGGTGAGAGTTGACTTCGCTTTCCGCCTCTGTCAAAAAACTCTGCAACACGTGCTCCTTAGGCGGCAGCTCCTTCACCGTGTGACGCAACACTCGCTTGACGCACTACACCATCCTCTTCCAAACTCCTCCTTCGGATGGATTCGACGGGCAGTTAAACACCCACTCGATTCCTCGGGTAGCAAGCTCACCCTGTATGCGCTCCGGCACAAAAACTTCCATAAATTTGCGGGCTTCTCTGTCGGCTCCGATGAAGTTCTTGCCGTTGTCGCTTCGTAACTTCTTGACTGGACCACGACGACACATGAAGTTGCGCACAGCAATTATACATGAATCGCTCTTGTTGTCAAGTAGGTAAACAAGGCTACCCATCGCTTCTCCTTTCGCCGACCGGCTGTCACGAGCAGTGGTCCAAAATAGTCCAGGCAGGTGTACTTAAACGGCCATTCGTTGGCCTCAAGACGATCCTCGGGAAATAGAGCCACAATTGGTTGCAAAGGCTGTGCCCTTTGTATCTTGCATGTAGCGCATGCAAAGATTACCTTCTGCAGCAATCTGCGCAGATTCGTCACCCAGAACTTCCTGCGTATCTCGCTGATAGTGGCATCCAGATTTTGGTGCCTCATCCTTTCATTAAAATGCTGCACGATCATCTCCGATAGCGGGTGCCGGTGAGACAAAATAATTGGACTCCTTGCGCTGTACGGCATGCAAAGAGCTACGTCAACTCTGCCATATCCGCGAAGCACTCTGTTTTCGTCCAGATAGGGCGCTAGCCCTCCGATATTCGTTCGTCCAGCGAACGTAACATCGTCGCAGGCTGCTGTATCTGTATCAGCAGATACTCTGCCTCCTTGCACTCTTCAACAGTGAGACCGTAACGTTCGAGCTCGTTCCACCATCCACGGCGTATAAAGCGCAGCACATATGCCGTGGTCCTCAACAAGCGATTGTAGCTCGTGAATCTCTGCAAAGATATAAAACAGGGATGCGAAGCGACCAATGTAAACTCACTGGGCATCTCATCTTCATCGTCGCATATTGTAGTCTGCTCTGCTGACTGCGGCCAACAATCAGCTGTCTTCCTCAGAAATCCCGGTCCACTCGGCCATCGGAATTCTTGACCCAAGTCCACGTCGGACTGAGCCCTTTTCGCATCGTCAGCTGCGTTCTCGGTTGAGTGTATCCATCGCCATTGCGCGATATCTGTTGACTCCAGAATCTCCGTCACCCGATTTCCGACGAAGTGCTTACATCACCGGTGTGTACTTCCGATCCAGTGCAGCACTGTTTTGGAGTCCGTCCTGAGTATGACAGTATTCATCAGCCTTGTACCCAGGACCGCCGCTTGCAACTCCAGACGAGGCGTCGACTTCGTCCTCATCGGGGCACATTTCGTTTTAGCACATACAAAATGTACTCCCACGTCGTCCTCTCTGGTGACCCTCCAGTATGTTACTGCGACAAACGCTGATTGGCCGGCATCCACGAATATGTGCAGCTGGGTGCTCAAGATCTTTACAGGTCCAAAATAACGTGGACACCGAAACTTCTCCACGTTTACAATATCTTGGCGCCACCTTTCGAAGGCATCACTGATCCCACTCGGTAGGGATTCATCCTAGTGTATGTTTCGTCGCCAGATCTCCCTTAGTAGCAATTTGGCGGTGACCATGTAGCTGCATAGAAATCCCAGTGGGTCGAACGTTGACATCAACATGCTCAGGAACTCCCATTTCGTGGGCGTCTTCTTGCCAGTCATCACACTACGTGGCACCTTGTTGGCTGGCTTAGCTCAAATTCTGCCTCAGCATGAATTTGTCTTACCCGCTTCGTTACGCTTATGGCCTCCTTATCCGTGTCGAAGCTATCCAGTCATCGACGTAGTGGTTGTCGGTGATGGCTCTGACCGCACGTCGATCCGTGTGCTGATGTTCCATCGCATTGACCGTTTTCACGTAGTGCGCCGCACTTGGTGAGCAGGCTGCTCCAAACGTCATGACCATCATCTCATACACCTGCGGGTCCCTTTGGTCGTCTCCATATCGCCCCAGAAAGCGTTGCGCACATCTGTCCTGCGGCCGTATCATCACCTGATGAAACATCTCTTTAATGTCGCCACAGACTCTAATAGCACCTTCCCTGAAGTGGAAGAGCACGGCTGGCAATGGCTTGTAGTGCTGTGGACCCTTGTCTAGCACAGAATTCAGGATTCACCCACTTTCGCCGCCGCCTCGAAAACCAGTCGCAGCTTCCCAGGATAATCTCCTCCTGCTCCAAGCGTCGGGCGTATCCTTTGGCGACGTAGTCCCTCATAACTTGCCTGTATGCAAGGCCAAATTCATCGCCTCGTTTCATCTTCTTCTCGATGCTCCCCAGTCTCTTGAGCGCCATATCGTAGTTCCGTGGCATTACAATATTTTCGCTCTTCCACAATAGTCCAGCTTGGAAACGTTGACCCTATCTTGTAGTTGATTTTTGGATGATCCTCTGCACTCTAGCATCCGCGCTAGCAGCAACAGGCGACGCAAGCTTCACTCCAAAGTTCTCATTCTCAAAATAGTCGCTTTCCATCTTCTGTATCGCATCTTCCTGTGACAGATGGCACGACATTGGCGATGCTACTCCTCCGTGCTTCTCAGAGGGACCGAAGACCAGCCAGCCTAACGTGGTGGCCGATGTATAGGGCCTCTTCTTCGAAAGCTGCCGGGTTTCCATAGGCCATCCCAGATGAGCGTGATCCAGTCCAATTAACAGCTTCAGTACTGCTCCATCGTACGGTTTGAATCTCACTTCGATGCAAGCTCTGCATAGGCAAACTTAAATTTCGTACTGCGTGTAGATTACGCATATCGTAGCGTTGGCGTTTCCCTGCTCCCCTGATTTGCAAGTTGACGATAGTTGCAGGTTCTCTCGCCGATCTGCCACCGAACCAATTGATAAATCGCTCTCTAGATAAATTCAGCTCCCGCCTCAGGTCGTCGTCGATCATCGATACAGATGAGCCTTCATCGAAGAGCGCATATGTATCCAGCCCCTTGTCTCCTGCTCCAAACATCATAACTGGGAGTATTCGGAAGAGTAACCGTTGTCCCTTTGGGTCGACACAGCTGAGATTCCTCTTTGGGGGCGCTTCCTTAGGCAGTGACCTTCGACTACTGTTCTGGCTACTGCTCGCTGGATGCGGATCCTCACTTTGATCTCTGGTATTCAATGGCGGTGGAGATCTTCTATAATTGCTAGGCGGCTCATGTAGCAGTGCGTGATGTCATCCTTGGCATTCATACACGTTTCACCTGTTATCAGCACAACAGCTCCTGGCCATGTGCCCATCACGAAAACTTGAGAAGCACAATCTATGCTCTCGAATGTATCGCCATCTAGATGCAGTCGAAGCCTTCTTCAAATCCCTGCAATTGTTTGTGCTATGTTGCCCCTCGCATATTGGGCAGTGTTTGGTCCGGGTTTGCTCCTGTCGATCCGTGCTCACGTGCAGCCGTTGACGCTTCGTTTCCTTTACCTCGACGTCGGCTATCGTACAAATAAGATTTGCAAATTCAGTCAACCACTTACTGAAATGCACGACGGTCGGGTTCACTAGCAGAGCACTGGCGTGTCTCGCCCACCCCACGATATGATCTTTGCCAAGTGCTGCTCCTGGATTGGTGGCAGGTCCTGTACGCCTTGCAGTTGGCTTCGTATGAGCTGCTCCGGTCGTCCATACCTGAACTGCAACTAATCCAGCACAGCGTTCTTGGGTGAATCAACAAGCACTTCACTGTCTCGCGTGCCTGACCCTTCAACGCCTTTAATAATCGCATGTTGTTCTCCAGGTCGGGGAATACATACGCTGCATATGTCTCCGTGAAGTCGTAGAAAAATAGCGGCCAATCTTCCGGCTTTCCTCCAAACTCTGGCAAATCTGGCAACTTGCGTACGCCCATGATGTGTGACGGTGCGGTATTATATGGCGTCGCGTGGATGGTGGTCATGTAGCAAGATGGCGCTGATACCGACAGGCCACTCACACTTGCACATGACGCGCGCAAATTTGTCGCCAAGTTATCACTCAACATTGCACTCACGCACGGCACATAAAAAGATAGCGCTGATCCCGCCATTGTTTGAGTTTCACTCACTGCACTTGCACTCGAAGATGGCGTCGCGCTCAATTGCGCCATTTTGAGCTGCTCCTCCAATATGGCGATCTTCTGCAGCAGACTCGCAACCTGAGTTTCGCTGATGCGGTTTTCTCCAGCGTTGTCACTGGTGCTCGCACGCAGTCCATCCGTCGTCTTTGCTGCACCATGCGGCATGATGGCGGCTGCAGCCTGGTCAGTCACTCCTCCAGTTGTAATGAGTTCCTTGCAGTCGCGGACTTCTTCTGGGCGAATGCTCAATTGGCATTTACAGGTATCCTGGCGACTCTCTAGCTGGGTGGAATCGTCTAGCTAGCGTTTTCATGTGCTTCACCGGGCACACACTCTGCAGTCCCTGCTGCACTAAACGTCAATATTCCTCACAAGTTGTCCTTACAGACTCCCAGACACACAAGGAGCGAATAAGCGATTCCAAAAATGCCAAAAACTATCGACAACTTATAACATAGCCTGTAAAGTAGTTTCCAGCCGGGGTACAGATCTTAGTCTGGCCGGGTCTAGAATTTACAAGAAATTTGTAAATTTCGCTGGACGCTGGAAGGGGGGGTTGGAAAGATTCACCTAGGTGTTACTAAACTACACAAAGAAGCCGGGATTACTCGCTCGGCCAACGGGACTTGCCCTCGTTGTTCAGGTTAAGAAAGTTAGTACTACTCCGCAGAAAAATGCCGGGATTACTCGCTCGGCCAACGGGACTTACCCTCGTTGTTCTGATCAAGAGAGTTATTACTGCTACGCAAACAAAATGCCGGGATTACTCGCTCGGCCAACGGGTTAGTTTCTACTATGCAAAGTGCCGGGATTACTCGCTCGGCCAACGGTGCTTGCCCTCGTCGTTCATTGCACAAATATTAATGAGGTTAAAAGAAAAGAGTTAGTTTTAGATTAATAACCATTCTCTTTATTAGTATCGGTGTTCTAAAATAAAACTATCACAACTATACTGCCGCACTTGCCTAGTAGAGCCCTAGCGCTCCGCCTACTCAATACTCACTCGCCTTTCCTTTTCCTGCACAGACGCGCCAACTCGCGACGTCTGTCAGTTTCGCCGCTCGATCACCAAGTGCCGTCCTGCACGCGGTCAAGCCACGCGCCAGCCTCGGCTGCACCAAACTCACCACCGTTTCGCAACTCACCTCCGAGCTTTCGCTCTCTTGCTCTCTCGAGAGGTAGAGTTGCAATTTGTTGGCAGTGTTGCACAGCCGATCAACAGCGTACGCTTGACCGTGGGCAACGGCTGTTATGCGCCTATTCTAAGCAAATCTACTCCCTTTTTCCTTTGGCTCCTTTGCCACCTAATCCTAAAACTTAAATTAGTCTCTAGGAGACGCGCTTCGTGCGCTTCGGCTTCAGTGCCTTAATACTTAATGCTAACAATAATATGTTTGGCTTAACCTAATTCTTAACCTACTATATACATTGATCTATACACTACGGCGCTTCGCACGCTTCATGCCAGCTGTGGGTCGGCTCGCTGGCGGGCCGCCTCACACCCCCCCCCCTTTCGTCATAAGGGTTGCCGTCACGTCCCCGCTGGCGGCTACGGTTACCGTGAAGTTGTCGTCCCCGGCGTTCACCTTAAAACGTGTGCGACGATGCCGTCCCCGGTAGCGCTGGGCTTTCGCCTCGAGAAATGTAATGGTGGCCTGCGAAAGAGAAAGTTGGTCAGTTCGCCGACGAGCTTATCGCTTCTGGTTCTGAAGAGAACGGTTCATCCTCCTCGAGGGCTTCATTCTGAAAGAAAGGTTTCAACTGCATTATATTAGCCACCCGTTTTCGGCGTTCGCCTTCTCTCGCTAGACGCACGATGTTGGGGGATATAAACTTCACGACCTTGTAGGGGCCGTCAAACTTGGGTGCCAGCTTGGCGGCGAATCCGTCCGCGGCGTTCGAAAGATGGTGTTGCCTTAGTAGGACAAGAGATCCTAGTGTCGGCCGCCACTCTCGTCTTCGCAGATTGTAATGACGCCCTTGGTCCTTGGCGGCTCTCTGCAGATTGCTATAGAAAATACTGAACACCTCCTTTAACCTGCTCTCTCGTTCTTTCGGTTGAAGGTCACTTGTCCCCGATCCTGGAGTGACCTCGTCGTACAGCGCCGCCGGCAAACGTGGTTCTCTTCCCTGCATCAGGAAAGCGGGACTGAATCCGGTTGAATCCGCCACGCTAGAATTGACCGCTAGCGATATCTCTGGTAGTAGCTCGTCCCACGTGCTCTGATGACCCTCGTTGAACTGCGCTATCATGGTCTTCACGGTCCGGTTTGTTCTTTCTGTGGGATTCTCCTGGGGGCAATAGGGTGCCGTATGCTGCAATTCCACTCCCAGCGACTCCATAAATGATCGAAAGGTTCTGCTGGTGAACTGCACTCCGTTGTCACACACGAACCTTTTAGGGACTCCGAACCTGCTCAGAATCCGCTCCCGAAACGCTGTTTGCAGCGATGCTGCCGTCGCCTTCCTCAGGGGCACCAGTTCCACCCATTTCGAAAATGCGTCGTGGGAAACCAATAACATGGTATTACCGTGCTTTGAACGTGGGAGGGGTCCAACAAAGTCGGCGCACAATATCGCCATCGGCTCGGCCACCTGCCTCGTCAGCATCTGACCCGCCGGTTTACGTTGCTCGCACTTGAACTTCTGGCACAACTCACAACCCTTCACGTATTTTGCGGCATCCCTGAACATACCTGGCCAGTAATACCTCTGCGCGAGCCTGGAGACCGTTTTCCTCACTCCTTGATGGCCGGCAGTGGGAGCATCGTGGCACTCTCGTAGCACTCTCGGCCTTTGCCCACTGGGAACGCAAAGTTTCCAGGGAATGAAATCCTCGTCGTCCGCCCGGCGTCCTAGATTCCGGTAGAGTTGCCCATTTTCCTCAACGTAATCCTCGAACTTGGCTGGTTCTTTCGCTATCCTGTCCCGCATGTTGGTTATCCACTTGCAACAGGACTCCGCCTCTACGGCTTGCTGGCAAGCTTCCAGAGGACACCTCGACAATGCGTCCGCCACCACGTTCAACTTCCCTCGGCGATAGTGGACATCGAACTGAAACTGTTGTAACTCTAGCGCCTAACGAGCGACTCGCACTGTCGGACTTTCTATGGAGTTCAGCCACTTGAGTGCCAGGTGATCGGTTATCACATCGAAGCGATACCCTTCCAGGTAGCATTGTAGCTTTCTGATGGACCACACGATCGCCAGGCACTCTTTCTCCGTGGCTGAATAATTTATCTCCGCTTTTAGAAGTTTACGACTGGCGTACGCTATCACTCGCTCCTCACCGTCCACTGTCTGAGTCAGCACCGCGCCGAGGCCATAATCACTCGCGTCGGTCTGTAAGACGAACTTGGCGGAAAAATCCGGACAAGCGAGAACAGGGGCCGTCGTCAAGCTTTCCTTCAGTTGACGCAGGGCCTCCTCCTGGTCCTCTCCCCATGTCCATCTCTTACCTTTCTTCAGCAGCGCTGTCATCGGCTGCACAAGCGTTGCGAAATCCGGCACAAACCGCCTGTACCAGGACGCCATGCCCAGACACTGGCGGAGCTCCTTGCAGTTTGCCGGGGCTTTTAGGTTCCTGATCGCCTCTACCTTATCCGGGTCGGTACGGATTCCGTCTCCACTGATCACGTGTCCTAGATACACCAGTCGCTTTCGGAAGAAGCTACACTTTTTCCGGTTCAGCTTCAGGTTCGCCGCTCTCAGCCGCCGGAACACTTCCTTCAGGTTGGCCACGTGTTGCTCCTTAGTGGCTCCTATCACGACTATATCGTCTAAGTACGCGAAAGCGTGGGGCTCCATCTCTGGTCCAATCACTGTATCCAATGCTCGCTGGAACGTCGCGCACGCCGAATGCAACCCAAACGTTATCACCCGCCATTGGAACAAACCTCTCCCAGGCACGGTGAATGCTGTGCACTCCTTGCTATCCTCCGCCATCGGGATTTGCCAATAACCGTGCTTCAAATCCAACGTTGATAGAAACCGAGCGTGGCGCAACCTCTCCAATATGTGATTGATGCGAGGGACAGGATAAGCATCCGGGATGGAATGCGCGTTGAGCTGCCGAAAGTATATACACATGCGCCAATCCCCATTCTTCTTCTTAACCAGGACAATGGGAGCGCTATGCGGACTGCGCGACGGCTCAATCGCACCCGCCCGGATCAGCTCGTCGACCTGCTCATCGATCACCTTCTGCATCGCCGGATTCTTAGGATAATACCTCTGCTTGAGAGGTTTATCATCCTTCATCCGAATCTTATGCTCCGCCATATGCGACACTCCCTCCAGATCCTCAAAACGTGCCAGCTCTTCTTCCAAGAACGCTTTCAACTCGGGCTCCAGATCCTTCGGCCATTCCTCCTCATCCTCTGGGGACCCGCTAGAATCCTCCTCTCTCCACTCTGCCGCTGCCAACCCGAGTGGGGCCATCTGCTTGTTAGAGCAAGACTGACTCTCCTCTCCCAGGGCCGGCCCGCCATCATCTGTGCTGGTCTGCACCCCTGCGAACGCCTCCGGATTCTCCCTCACACGACCTGCCGCGGCTATCCGCGCCGCCGGGCTGGGGTGAAGCCTATCCGTAGCTTTCCTCGCTCCCCTTCTTCTCCTTCGTCGAGCAGGCACTCCGCCTTTTGGGAGCGGGAGGCCTTCTATCGATGTTGCTTCCTCAGCGGGCGCCTCGGGCTGTACCGACGGCGCCGCCACCGTCTCCAAAACCAACTCCGCGTTGCCACATCGCAACGACGCTCCCACCGCGTACAAATAATCCATTCCCAGTATCACGGGGTCCAGCATGGATGGCATGATCAGCATCGGCAGACTAACGGTCTTCCCTGCCAATCCCACGCCCGTCTCCAACAGCTTACCAACCGCTATTGTGGATCCGTCGGCGAGCCGAATCCGCGTCTGCACCTCTTGAGTCTCTCCTTTGATCCTCCACCTTCGTACGCATTCCTCGGACACAAAACTCCGGGTGGCCCCAGTGTCGATTGTGGCCGGGATCCTTCGTCCACTAATCTCCACGTTTGCCACGACCCGGCCCCCTTCTACTGCCAGTGGGCATTCTACTGTCGATTGTCGCCGGCGTCGCCCCGATTCTGACCCGAGGGACGCCACTGCCCGTTTCCCGCAGCCGTGCGCCAGCAACACTCCTGGCTGCTTCGTCCACGTTGTCCGCACTGCCGGCAGAATATGACCCGCGGGTTTTGGCACTCTCGCGCAAAGTGACCTTCTTGCGCGCACCGGTGGCAGACCCGACGGGCATTGAATCCTGGCCCACCATCCTGGGTCAACATTCGGTTTGTCGCCTCCAATGGCGACGGTGTTGGCGGCACACAGTTTCCCCCGGTTGTGCTCGCCACCTGCGCTGCTGCAGGCGGGGAACGGAACGGATTACGAGGCCGTCCGACGTTCTGCGTTGTCCGTCCGGCCTCCTCATACGCCGGACCGGAGCTGGCCTGATTTCCATGTGTATGACCGGGGCACTCTAATCCTTTCCCAACCACGTTCTCGTACTCCGCGCACATCTGTGTCAGTTGCGCCAGGGTAGAGAAATCATGCCGGCGTACATACAACTTGTACTCCCGGCCAGCATTCTCGTACACCCGGTGCAATTCCTGTGTCGCACTGTAGCCCGCGTGATGCATCAACTCCCTGATTTCGATGAGGTAGTCTTTAAATCCCTCCCCCTCGCGCTGTCGGCGGGAACGGATCTGGTCCTCGAGGCGCTCTAAATAACGCGGCGGGAGGAAGAATTCCAGGAATCCGCTCCTGAATCCCGCCCAGGACGCGTTCCTCAATCCACTCGCCCGGAACCAGCGGGCGGCTCTATCAGCGAACGCTTCGCTCGCGACTCGGGGCATCTGCTCGAGCTCGATGCCATACGTGATGGCTCGCTCCTCCAGAGCCTCTATAAACCCAGGCGGGTCCGTCTGCCCGCCATACTGCATGCCCCACTTCCGAACTTGCTCCGCGATATTATGTGTCGGCCGGGCCTCGGGTTGACGACGCGTCATTGGCCCACAGGGTTCGCCGCTGGGATTAGCGGGAGTCCGGTCCTCTGCCGAGCCGAGACCCGCTACCCCGGTCGCCACTTCCACCCGGACTTCGGGTATAACCCTCGCCCCTGACGCACATAGCTTCCCCGGCGGGAACGTCGCCGGCTCGTACAGCCGTGTGTTCCTCAAGTCCGGTTCGAACTTTTGTCGGGAACGCTCACCCACGCCAAGCGTGATGCCCACGGGCAGAGTCTCCACCATTTTGGCATACCGGGCCTCGTGTTCTGCCAACCGGGCCCACGTTTCCGCCGTATGGCCCCCGTCCTGTACAAACGTAGCCAATCGCTTGCGCAGATCCTCTACGCGGCCCTCACTGGGCAGCCCGAGCGCTTGCGCGACGTCCACCAGTTCTTCTTTGCGGCGCTGGTGAATCCAGCGCACGCCTACTCCCGGATTCTGGCACTCACCTGACTCCATTGCACCTCACGTTATTCTTTTATTTATTTATTTATTTATTTTATTTTTATTTTTTTTTTTCCCGGTAATGCGTGTCTTTCGGCCCACGGTGCGCCGTATCGGTACTCCTCTAGTGGCCCGACGCCAAACCGCGCACTAGCACTGAATAATTCTGTTGTTTTAGTGGTTCGTGTATTTTCACTCACGACACCACGACTCTCGGCCCACTGTGCACGAATTTACGGTTCTCGCAGTTGCCCGCCGACAAACTGCGCACTAACACCGAATTGAACTGTTTCTCTATTCGTTTATTTGTTTTTGTCCACTAAACCACCGCACTCGACTCACTGTGCACTGAAGTTTCCGTTACCTTTCAGCACACACAGGCACAATCGCGCGCTTGCACTCGACGACGCAAGCGTACGGTACTTTTCAACGCCGACGTCGACTGCGGTCCGTACTTTTTCTCGGCAGAGCCCGCTGCTCTGCTTACTCAAACGAACAACTGCGTTTCGACGCTGCGACGGCCCTTTTCGACGCCGTCGTCGACTGCGGCGCGCGCTCTTTTCGTAAGCGTGTGTATGTGAGCGTTCAAACGGGGGTGGGTGCATGCACTGTGCTTATCTCTCTCTTTTTTTTTTTTTTTTAGGCACGTGCTGCTATGCACAAAGGTGAGGGTGAGGTTAGAGCGGGGCATGACCAACTAGGCGTGCGTTTAAAAAAAAAACCAAAACCAACAATACTTAGGAGAATCTTTGTTTGGGAATGACCATGGGTTTTTACGCCACTATCACGCCGCGTCCCTTTTTTTTAATTCCAGCGTCCCTGCTCGGGCGCCACTTGTAAAGTAGTTTCCAGCCGGGGTACAGATCTCAGTCTGTCCGGGTCTAGAATTTACAAGAAATTTGTAAATTTCGCTGGACGCTGGAAGGGGGGGTTGGAAAGATTCACCTAGGTGTTACTAAACTACACAAAGAAGCCGGGATTACTCGCTCGGCCAACGGGACTTGCCCTCGTTGTTCAGGTTAAGAAAGTCAGTACTACTCCGCAGAAAAATGCCGGGGTTACTCGCTCGGCCAACGGGACTTACCCTCGTTGTTCTGATCAAGAGAGTTATTACTGCTACGCAAACAAAATGCCGGGATTACTCGCTCGGCCAACGGGTTAGTTTCTACTATGCAAAGTGCCGGGATTACTCGCTCGGCCAACGGGACTTGCCCTCGTCGTTCATTGCACAAATATTAATGAGGTAAAAAGAAAAGAGTTAGTTTTAGATTAATAACAATTCTCTCTATTAGTATCGGTGTTCTAAAATAAAACTATCACAACTATACTGCCGCACTTGCCTAGTGGAGCCCTAGCGCTCCGCCTACTCAATTCTCACTCGCCTTTCCTTTTCCTGCACAGACGCGCCAACTCGCGACGTCTGTCAGTTTCGCCGCTCGATCACCAAGTGCCGTCCTGCACGCGGTCAAGCCACGCGCCAGCCTCGGCTGCACCAAACTCACCACCGTTTCGCAACTCACCTCCGAGCTTTCGCTCTCTTGCTCTCTCGAGAGGTAGAGTTGCAATTTGTTGGCAGTGTTGCACAGCCGATCAACAGCGTACGCTTGACCGTGGGCAACGGCTGTTATGCGCCTATTCTAAGCAAATCTACTCCCTTTTTCCTTTGGCTCCTTTGCCACCTAATCCTAAAACTTAAATTAGTCTCTAGGAGACGCGCTTCGTGCGCTTCGGCTTCAGTGCCTTAATACTTAATGCTAACAATAATATGTTTGGCTTAACCTAATTCTTAACCTACTATATACATTGATCTATACACTACGGCGCTTCGCACGCTTCATGCCAGCTGTGGGTCGGCTCGCTGGCGGGCCGCCTCACACCCCCCCCCCTTTCGTCATAAGGGTTGCCGTCACGTCCCCGCTGGCGGCTACGGTTACCGTGAAGTTGTCGTCCCTGGCGTTCACCTTAAAACGTGTGCGACGATGCCGTCCCCGGTAGCGCTGGGCTTTCGCCTCGAGAAATGTAATGGTGGCCTGCGAAAGAGAAAGTTGGTCAGTTCGCCGACGAGCTTATCGCTTCTGGTTCTGAAGAGAACGGTTCATCCTCCTCGAGGGCTTCATTCTGAAAGAAAGGTTTCAACTGCATTATATTAGCCACCCGTTTTCGGCGTTCGCCTTCTCTCGCTAGACGCACGATGTTGGGGGATATAAACTTCACGACCTTGTAGGGGCCGTCAAACTTGGGTGCCAGCTTGGCGGCGAATCCGTCCGCGGCGTTCGAAAGATGGTGTTGCCTTAGTAGGACAAGAGATCCTAGTGTCGGCCGCCACTCTCGTCTTCGCAGATTGTAATGACGCCCTTGGTCCTTGGCGGCTCTCTGCAGATTGCTATAGAAAATACTGAACACCTCCTTTAACCTGCTCTCTCGTTCTTTCGGTTGAAGGTCACTTGTCCCCGATCCTGGAGTGACCTCGTCGTACAGCGCCGCCGGCAAACGTGGTTCTCTTCCCTGCATCAGGAAAGCGGGACTGAATCCGGTTGAATCCGCCACGCTAGAATTGACCGCTAGCGATATCTCTGGTAGTAGCTCGTCCCACGTGCTCTGATGACCCTCGTTGAACTGCGCTATCATGGTCTTCACGGTCCGGTTTGTTCTTTCTGTGGGATTCTCCTGGGGGCAATAGGGTGCCGTATGCTGCAATTCCACTCCCAGCGACTCCATAAATGATCGAAAGGTTCTGCTGGTGAACTGCACTCCGTTGTCACACACGAACCTTTTAGGGACTCCGAACCTGCTCAGAATCCGCTCCCGAAACGCTGTTTGCAGCGATGCTGCCGTCGCCTTCCTCAGGGGCACCAGTTCCACCCATTTCGAAAATGCGTCGTGGGAAACCAATAACATGGTATTACCGTGCTTTGAACGTGGGAGGGGTCCAACAAAGTCGGCGCACAATATCGCCATCGGCTCGGCCACCTGCCTCGTCAGCATCTGACCCGCCGGTTTACGTTGCTCGCACTTGAACTTCTGGCACAACTCACAACCCTTCACGTATTTTGCGGCATCCCTGAACATACCTGGCCAGTAATACCTCTGCGCGAGCCTGGAGACCGTTTTCCTCACTCCTTGATGGCCGGCAGTGGGAGCATCGTGGCACTCTCGTAGCACTCTCGGCCTTTGCCCACTGGGAACGCAAAGTTTCCAGGGAATGAAATCCTCGTCGTCCGCCCGGCGTCCTAGATTCCGGTAGAGTTGCCCATTTTCCTCAACGTAATCCTCGAACTTGGCTGGTTCTTTCGCTATCCTGTCCCGCATGTTGGTTATCCACTTGCAACAGGACTCCGCCTCTACGGCTTGCTGGCAAGCTTCCAGAGGACACCTCGACAATGCGTCCGCCACCACGTTCAACTTCCCTCGGCGATAGTGGACATCGAACTGAAACTGTTGTAACTCTAGCGCCTAACGAGCGACTCGCACTGTCGGACTTTCTATGGAGTTCAGCCACTTGAGTGCCAGGTGATCGGTTATCACATCGAAGCGATACCCTTCCAGGTAGCATTGTAGCTTTCTGATGGACCACACGATCGCCAGGCACTCTTTCTCCGTGGCTGAATAATTTATCTCCGCTTTTAGAAGTTTACGACTGGCGTACGCTATCACTCGCTCCTCACCGTCCACTGTCTGAGTCAGCACCGCGCCGAGGCCATAATCACTCGCGTCGGTCTGTAAGACGAACTTGGCGGAAAAATCCGGACAAGCGAGAACAGGGGCCGTCGTCAAGCTTTCCTTCAGTTGACGCAGGGCCTCCTCCTGGTCCTCTCCCCATGTCCATCTCTTACCTTTCTTCAGCAGCGCTGTCATCGGCTGCACAAGCGTTGCGAAATCCGGCACAAACCGCCTGTACCAGGACGCCATGCCCAGACACTGGCGGAGCTCCTTGCAGTTTGCCGGGGCTTTTAGGTTCCTGATCGCCTCTACCTTATCCGGGTCGGTACGGATTCCGTCTCCACTGATCACGTGTCCTAGATACACCAGTCGCTTTCGGAAGAAGCTACACTTTTTCCGGTTCAGCTTCAGGTTCGCCGCTCTCAGCCGCCGGAACACTTCCTTCAGGTTGGCCACGTGTTGCTCCTTAGTGGCTCCTATCACGACTATATCGTCTAAGTACGCGAAAGCGTGGGGCTCCATCTCTGGTCCAATCACTGTATCCAATGCTCGCTGGAACGTCGCGCACGCCGAATGCAACCCAAACGTTATCACCCGCCATTGGAACAAACCTCTCCCAGGCACGGTGAATGCTGTGCACTCCTTGCTATCCTCCGCCATCGGGATTTGCCAATAACCGTGCTTCAAATCCAACGTTGATAGAAACCGAGCGTGGCGCAACCTCTCCAATATGTGATTGATGCGAGGGACAGGATAAGCATCCGGGATGGAATGCGCGTTGAGCTGCCGAAAGTATATACACATGCGCCAATCCCCATTCTTCTTCTTAACCAGGACAATGGGAGCGCTATGCGGACTGCGCGACGGCTCAATCGCACCCGCCCGGATCAGCTCGTCGACCTGCTCATCGATCACCTTCTGCATCGCCGGATTCTTAGGATAATACCTCTGCTTGAGAGGTTTATCATCCTTCATCCGAATCTTATGCTCCGCCATATGCGACACTCCCTCCAGATCCTCAAAACGTGCCAGCTCTTCTTCCAAGAACGCTTTCAACTCGGGCTCCAGATCCTTCGGCCATTCCTCCTCATCCTCTGGGGACCCGCTAGAATCCTCCTCTCTCCACTCTGCCGCTGCCAACCCGAGTGGGGCCATCTGCTTGTTAGAGCAAGACTGACTCTCCTCTCCCAGGGCCGGCCCGCCATCATCTGTGCTGGTCTGCACCCCTGCGAACGCCTCCGGATTCTCCCTCACACGACCTGCCGCGGCTATCCGCGCCGCCGGGCTGGGGTGAAGCCTATCCGTAGCTTTCCTCGCTCCCCTTCTTCTCCTTCGTCGAGCAGGCACTCCGCCTTTTGGGAGCGGGAGGCCTTCTATCGATGTTGCTTCCTCAGCGGGCGCCTCGGGCTGTACCGACGGCGCCGCCACCGTCTCCAAAACCAACTCCGCGTTGCCACATCGCAACGACGCTCCCACCGCGTACAAATAATCCATTCCCAGTATCACGGGGTCCAGCATGGATGGCATGATCAGCATCGGCAGACTAACGGTCTTCCCTGCCAATCCCACGCCCGTCTCCAACAGCTTACCAACCGCTATTGTGGATCCGTCGGCGAGCCGAATCCGCGTCTGCACCTCTTGAGTCTCTCCTTTGATCCTCCACCTTCGTACGCATTCCTCGGACACAAAACTCCGGGTGGCCCCAGTGTCGATTGTGGCCGGGATCCTTCGTCCACTAATCTCCACGTTTGCCACGACCCGGCCCCCTTCTACTGCCAGTGGGCATTCTACTGTCGATTGTCGCCGGCGTCGCCCCGATTCTGACCCGAGGGACGCCACTGCCCGTTTCCCGCAGCCGTGCGCCAGCAACACTCCTGGCTGCTTCGTCCACGTTGTCCGCACTGCCGGCAGAATATGACCCGCGGGTTTTGGCACTCTCGCGCAAAGTGACCTTCTTGCGCGCACCGGTGGCAGACCCGACGGGCATTGAATCCTGGCCCACCATCCTGGGTCAACATTCGGTTTGTCGCCTCCAATGGCGACGGTGTTGGCGGCACACAGTTTCCCCCGGTTGTGCTCGCCACCTGCGCTGCTGCAGGCGGGGAACGGAACGGATTACGAGGCCGTCCGACGTTCTGCGTTGTCCGTCCGGCCTCCTCATACGCCGGACCGGAGCTGGCCTGATTTCCATGTGTATGACCGGGGCACTCTAATCCTTTCCCAACCACGTTCTCGTACTCCGCGCACATCTGTGTCAGTTGCGCCAGGGTAGAGAAATCATGCCGGCGTACATACAACTTGTACTCCCGGCCAGCATTCTCGTACACCCGGTGCAATTCCTGTGTCGCACTGTAGCCCGCGTGATGCATCAACTCCCTGATTTCGATGAGGTAGTCTTTAAATCCCTCCCCCTCGCGCTGTCGGCGGGAACGGATCTGGTCCTCGAGGCGCTCTAAATAACGCGGCGGGAGGAAGAATTCCAGGAATCCGCTCCTGAATCCCGCCCAGGACGCGTTCCTCAATCCACTCGCCCGGAACCAGCGGGCGGCTCTATCAGCGAACGCTTCGCTCGCGACTCGGGGCATCTGCTCGAGCTCGATGCCATACGTGATGGCTCGCTCCTCCAGAGCCTCTATAAACCCAGGCGGGTCCGTCTGCCCGCCATACTGCATGCCCCACTTCCGAACTTGCTCCGCGATATTATGTGTCGGCCGGGCCTCGGGTTGACGACGCGTCATTGGCCCACAGGGTTCGCCGCTGGGATTAGCGGGAGTCCGGTCCTCTGCCGAGCCGAGACCCGCTACCCCGGTCGCCACTTCCACCCGGACTTCGGGTATAACCCTCGCCCCTGACGCACATAGCTTCCCCGGCGGGAACGTCGCCGGCTCGTACAGCCGTGTGTTCCTCAAGTCCGGTTCGAACTTTTGTCGGGAACGCTCACCCACGCCAAGCGTGATGCCCACGGGCAGAGTCTCCACCATTTTGGCATACCGGGCCTCGTGTTCTGCCAACCGGGCCCACGTTTCCGCCGTATGGCCCCCGTCCTGTACAAACGTAGCCAATCGCTTGCGCAGATCCTCTACGCGGCCCTCACTGGGCAGCCCGAGCGCTTGCGCGACGTCCACCAGTTCTTCTTTGCGGCGCTGGTGAATCCAGCGCACGCCTACTCCCGGATTCTGGCACTCACCTGACTCCATTGCACCTCACGTTATTCTTTTATTTATTTATTTATTTATTTTATTTTTATTTTTTTTTTTCCCGGTAATGCGTGTCTTTCGGCCCACGGTGCGCCGTATCGGTACTCCTCTAGTGGCCCGACGCCAAACCGCGCACTAGCACTGAATAATTCTGTTGTTTTAGTGGTTCGTGTATTTTCACTCACGACACCACGACTCTCGGCCCACTGTGCACGAATTTACGGTTCTCGCAGTTGCCCGCCGACAAACTGCGCACTAACACCGAATTGAACTGTTTCTCTATTCGTTTATTTGTTTTTGTCCACTAAACCACCGCACTCGACTCACTGTGCACTGAAGTTTCCGTTACCTTTCAGCACACACAGGCACAATCGCGCGCTTGCACTCGACGACGCAAGCGTACGGTACTTTTCAACGCCGACGTCGACTGCGGTCCGTACTTTTTCTCGGCAGAGCCCGCTGCTCTGCTTACTCAAACGAACAACTGCGTTTCGACGCTGCGACGGCCCTTTTCGACGCCGTCGTCGACTGCGGCGCGCGCTCTTTTCGTAAGCGTGTGTATGTGAGCGTTCAAACGGGGGTGGGTGCATGCACTGTGCTTATCTCTCTCTTTTTTTTTTTTTTTTAGGCACGTGCTGCTATGCACAAAGGTGAGGGTGAGGTTAGAGCGGGGCATGACCAACTAGGCGTGCGTTTAAAAAAAAAACCAAAACCAACAATACTTAGGAGAATCTTTGTTTGGGAATGACCATGGGTTTTTACGCCACTATCACGCCGCGTCCCTTTTTTTTAATTCCAGCGTCCCTGCTCGGGCGCCACTTGTAAAGTAGTTTCCAGCCGGGGTACAGATCTCAGTCTGTCCGGGTCTAGAATTTACAAGAAATTTGTAAATTTCGCTGGACGCTGGAAGGGGGGGTTGGAAAGATTCACCTAGGTGTTACTAAACTACACAAAGAAGCCGGGATTACTCGCTCGGCCAACGGGACTTGCCCTCGTTGTTCAGGTTAAGAAAGTCAGTACTACTCCGCAGAAAAATGCCGGGGTTACTCGCTCGGCCAACGGGACTTACCCTCGTTGTTCTGATCAAGAGAGTTATTACTGCTACGCAAACAAAATGCCGGGATTACTCGCTCGGCCAACGGGTTAGTTTCTACTATGCAAAGTGCCGGGATTACTCGCTCGGCCAACGGGACTTGCCCTCGTCGTTCATTGCACAAATATTAATGAGGTAAAAAGAAAAGAGTTAGTTTTAGATTAATAACAATTCTCTCTATTAGTATCGGTGTTCTAAAATAAAACTATCACAACTATACTGCCGCACTTGCCTAGTGGAGCCCTAGCGCTCCGCCTACTCAATTCTCACTCGCCTTTCCTTTTCCTGCACAGACGCGCCAACTCGCGACGTCTGTCAGTTTCGCCGCTCAATCACCAAGTGCCGTCCTGCACGAGGTCAAGCCACGCGCCAGCCTCGGCTGCACCAAACTCACCACCGTTTCGCAACTCACCTCCGAGCTTTCGCTCTCTTGCTCTCTCGAGAGGTAGAGTTGCAATTTGTTGGCAGTGTTGCACAGCCGATCAACAGCGTACGCTTGACCGTGGGCAACGGCTGTTATGCGCCTATTCTAAGCAAATCTACTCCCTTTTTCCTTTGGCTCCTTTGCCACCTAATCCTAAAACTTAAATTAGTCTCTAGGAGACGCGCTTCGTGCGCTTCGGCTTCAGTGCCTTAATACTTAATGCTAACAATAATATGTTTGGCTTAACCTAATTCTTAACCTACTATATACATTGCTCTATACACTACGGCGCTTCGCGCGCTTCATGCCAGCTGTGGGTCGGCTCGCTGGCGGGCCGCCTCACAAGCCTTAACATTAAATATCGAATAGGTTAGGTTAGGCTCATCGAACCGTTCAACAGAATGTTGAGATCACCCAGAGGCCATTCGGCTCATTGTGATGTCCGTCACCTGTAGGAGTAGAAAAGGATTGTTGGTGGGTTGAAGGGAGTGGGAAAGGGAGTTTGGGTTGTCCTGGTCCCGAAAACCCCAATTGGTCCCGTTTGGCGGGATCGCCTTTCCTCTTCCTCTTCATTCCCGAAGCTACGACAGAAGTCTCGTGATGGTACACCATACCTTAATGCCATTCGGCCAATGGGACAGTGACCCGTCAAGACTCCTATCATCACCCTTATCCTGTTCTTACTAAAGCGTAGGAGTTCAGATGATGGCTTTGGGTTACGGTCTGGCCAGAGTGCTTTGGATATATTGCATCCCTGGGTCGTTTTCCACTGCTCCTCTGCCGCAGTCCTGGCCGTTCTTGCTAGTTCGGAGAGGACGTACTGAAGAGGTCAGTCACCGCACTACCTGCCGGTAGCGCTGATCCTTGCTTTGCACATTCGTCAGCCCTCTCGTTTCCTGGTACACCGGAGTGCCCAGGTACCCAGGCAAGTCTGATTGAATGGTGGCAACGGTTCAGCGCTGTGACTGTGCTACGAATGAGTTTGCTCTTAGTGGTGTTTGAGAACAGAGCCTTGAGGGCTGCCTGACTGTCGACGTAAATAAATATGTTCCTTGAAGGTTCCTCCAATGTGGATATCAGTTTGGTCGACTGCCAGACAGCATAGATCTCCGCCTGGAAAATACTGCACCAGTCCGGAAGACGGTATGATAGATTCGCAGCAGGGTATATAGAGTACACACCTGCTCCAGTGCCTTCATCCGTTTTCGAACCATCCGTATAGATTGACAGCTCGTTCCCACATAGAGGGGTTTCTTGCAGCCAGTTGGCCCGTGATGGGGACACAATGTTGAACCTGTCTTCCCACTTATTTTCAGGAACGCAATAGTCCTCCTTGTGTGGCCCAGCATTTCTTTCTATTGCGCGTAGAATGGCGCTGTGACCTACCGCACTTGGCCTAAGGAGGTTCAGAGCTCTAAGCCTGACCGCACTTCTGGCTGCCGAGTACTTCAGGAAGATGTCTATTAGTTACACATCTAACATGACGGGAGTGGAACGTATTCATCCCGTTACACCCAAGCAAGCCAGTCTTTGCACTTTTTTGAGATTATCTAGGTGAGATTTGGTGCACGCCGTTTCCCACCATACCAGTGCACCAGTGCAGAAGTATAAAACCAGTGGATAATATACGGTTGTAGCCCCCATCTTTTCCCAAAAGTCTTCTTACACACAAAGAAGGCTTGTAGTGCCTTTTTCATCCTCTCCTCCGAGATTCTCTTCCAAGAGAGTTTTGAGTCGAGAATTACTCCTAGGTACTTTGCCTCCTTTGCCAGTCTGAGCTGCATCCCTCCTAGTGTACGAAGTCTAAGGCTCGGTATCTTGTATTTTCTTGTAAACAGGACCAGCTCGGTCTCTTATGGGTTTGCCCCAAGACCAGTCTGCTCTGCCCACCTTAGAGTAAAGCCGAGTAAATTTTCCATCAGTTCTCTGATTGTTGGCAAGAACTTGCCAGTCACCATTAGTTAGGTCGTCAGCATAGGCATAGAAGAAGGTCGATGAGAACGAGATTCCACAATAGAGAAGATATAACTCCTCCTTGAGGCGTTCCCCTCGTGGCCAACTTTCTAATTTTCGAAGTTCAAAGTTGGGAGTTGATCACTCTGCAGCTGAGTATATTGCTGAGCCACTGATTGATCATCGGGTGTGAGCCCATTTTGGAAAGTGCTGCCGTTATTGACTCGATCCTGACATTGTTGAAGGCTCCTTCTATATCGAGGAATGCCACCAGCGCAGACTCCTTTCTATGCAAGGTGTTTTCAATACTACTAACTACCTCATGTAGTGCTGTCTCAACGGATCTACCTTTGAGATAGGCATGTTGAGAGCTGCTGAATACATTTGGAGTCAGCTTCGTTCTTAGATATAGATCCAGAAGTCGTTCTAGCGTTTTTAATAAAAACGATGATAGACTAATTGGTCTATAGTCTTTCGCTAAGCAGTGGTTTATCTTTCCTGCTTTGGGAATGAATGCCACTCTCACTTCTCTCCAGATACGTGGGATGTATCCTTGAGAGAGGCATCCTCTGAAGATTCTCAACAACCATGGCAAGAGGTCGTGACACGCGGCTTGCAACATAGCCGGTCTAACGTCATCCGGTCCTGCAGATTTGTAGGGTTGAAATGACTTGATAGCCCAGATTATCTTCTCGTCATTGATAATTTCCTCCATAATGGCTTCCTGTGGATACGTGCCAGTTATCTGTTGTTAGGGAGTCGTTGTTAGTCACTAGGGATAAATCTATAACCTCTGCACGGATCTTATTGCGGAATGTGGGGCGGCTGCCCCTGTTACACACAATAAGATTTGTGAACAGAACGAATTCGAACAACGCCTCCCCTCCCTTGTTGATGCCTGTACTTCCCCACGTCGTGTGGAGAGCGTTAGCATCACAACCCAACATAACATCAATGCCCTCCTTCTGCGCGTGCTGAACAAGGGCCTTGATGTTTCCCGATGGCTGATCCTGTTCCTCGTATGGTAAATATGCGGATGCCAGGTATAGGTTGCGCTCGTTCCTCCTTTCGCATAGTACCACCGTCAGTTTTTCGCTGCTGTAACAAGGGGAGAAATGAACATTAATTCCAGCTCTTACCACGATACAGATTCTAGACTTACCCACGGTCCTTGGGACAAGGAGATGGTATCCGCGAGAACCCAATCTACAGACCCTCTCGCTCACGATCCAGGGTTCCTGGATGAGAGCCTGATGCATCCTAGACCCATCTTCAACTGGCCTTGCTTCTTCAGGAGTTGGCTCATGGACTCTGCACCAATACTGATCCAGAGATCCTTGCCGTTTCCCTTGTCGCGGGCCATCCCTCGCCTGATCGTCCAATCCCCGGTAACGCAATCCTCGTTCTGGCGCTTGATCATGTAAAGGATGGTTCGATCGAGGTGGGGTCAAACCTTAATGATCGGTCGCTCAGGGACGCCCAGGCCATAGTTCACCAAAACTTTGGATTGTGTCTTTAAGAAACCGCAAGGATTCCTCGTTGGCACAAGCTACTGCCTTAGCGCCCTTATACCACTTGAGGCCATCGAACTCGGCCAGGAACGGATTCTCTGGTCGGAACATGTCATCATTTAGGGCCTGGTTTATAGACTTCTCTAAGGTGAGCCAATTACCAGCAGTGAGTTTCCCTTCCGGGTCGCTTCTGTCGATAATGGCCACCTGAAGCTCCGGCTTCGAGCTTAAGCTGGCCAGAATTCCTTCTGGACACATCCGCTTGCTCTCTGAAGCTTTTGCCAAGTCGTCCGACTTCTGCCGCTTAGTGACAGAGGTTTTGCTGCTCTTTTGGCCTTCCGTTCTCCCCTTTTTGGGGAAGGTACTGCCTCCCTTTTCGAAGCAGCCTCAGTCACCTGCTGAGAAGTCTTCTTCGCCGGTTCCACTGACTGCACTACTGTACTGTGCGAGAGGTTTTGAGTGTTACCAGACTCGGTAAGCCTCTCGTACCGTCTCACGTTGTATTCGTGCTTTTTCTTCAGTTTCCTCTCCTTCGCGTTCAGCGACTCCGGATTGCGGCCTTCAAGTCCCCTAAGGAACTTGAGTGAGGCCTTGTACCCTGAGCGCTGTTTGCGTCGGAGGTCCTCCATCTCGACGTTGCGTTCCGGCACGACCGTGTCAGCTTTAGTCACCTCGTCGGGCCTCCTGTTCTGTGGCTCGTCCTCCAACGGCATACGAGCAAGCGCGAGCGCTAGCTCGTGGTCCGTTATGGTCGGGCCTGTGAACAGGAATTCTGATTTGGTGGCCACTGGCGCCAGATCGACGCCTTCCTGCCGTCGAAGCAGACTTTCGCCCGCTGCAGTGTGACCGCTGGCGACACGCAGAGAGGATTGCTCCTCACCTTGCCCGCCGGTGGTAGCAGTCACGACTTCCACTAACGTTTGGGCTGACATCCCAGCCCGAGTTGAATACTCATCTTCCATCCAGGGGGGGGATTGGTTAATTTTATTCTTGGGAACCACCCCATAGCGTTTTAGGCCTCTCCGCCAGGCACCTCTAAACCATGGTAGCGTTCAGTACACTCCATCGATTAGTTACCTAGCCGACTGAGAGTTCCCGACCGCCGCCTCAGCTAGACACCGCAAAACCTCGGTCGAGCAAGTGACTATGCATAACCCGATCTATCGGGATAATGCAGAGTCCATTGCCCAGCCGGCACCCTCGTGAAGGGTTCAGTTAGTGGATTTTTGCCAGCCAGCCAAATATCGAATACCGTCCCGCGACAAATATAAAGCATGAAGTTTTTCCAAAACCATTTAACCGACTTTCATTTAGCCCAAAATATAGCCCATTATACTTATTTATACTTATTCTACTCCTTCAGGAATACAAGATTTTTTGATAAATGAGTATGTTAAAGCGAGATAGCTAATCTATCTGGATAATTAGTGATGGGAGGATATACAGTCTGGTGATGGTAGGGTATACAATCTAGTGGTGGTAGGGTTAACAGAGTATAGAAATCTTCACAGACTATCGGCCTGCTACAATATGTACCTTATCCAGTCACAAAGATTATGAATTTTGCCATGTCTTATATATCCTGACCAAATTTGGTTTAAATAGGTCCACTATATTACATAGCAGTAATATGAATGATGGGTCGATTATGGCTTAGTTTAACATCTGTGTTGTTTCTTCAGATTTGTCAACCATACTGACTGATTGTGTGGTTGAAGATGTCTTCAACATTCTGACAAAATTTGGTTGGCAATATAAATCTCGATTGAATATTGCAAGGATATGAAATCTTTGGCGTGCCAAAAATAACAAACAGACTGGCTCAGGTCACCCTACTGTCGCTCCCGCCCTGACTCTCCGGCTTGTTCTTTTTTTAATTTTTATTCAGTTTTATTACTATTCATTTCATTTCATTTTTTCATGCGAGACGTCTTTTATCATTCTGTAAATTCGCAAACTGACGAAATGCAAACATATTACTGTGTTGGTGCCGACCACTGATTGAGAGCAGTGATGGGTACGTCTATTGACTATCGGCAGCTGATAATAATCACGAGATATGTCGTGTGTTTGCACTGTTGAAGTCTAATTATCAACAGGGTGAACTTATTGCCGTTCCCTGCTATCCGGAAACTATTGAATTAATTGCCAAATTTACAGTACACTCTTTACATGTGAGTATATTTTTATACCCTGTGGGTGTATATTAAGTTTGTTAAAAGTATGTAACAGACAGAAGGAAGCGTGGTCGACCCCATAAAGTATATATATTATTGATCAGCATCAATAGCCAAGTCAATATAGCCATGTCCGTCTGTTTGTACGTACGATCGAAAGGATCTCAGAGATAGTAAGAGCTAGAAGCTTGAACTGGGTCTCCCAGCACTTGCAGGCAGATCAAGTTTATCTTTATTGTATGCCACGCCCCCTTCGCCCACAAATCAAGAAAAAGCTCATAACAAAAGCAGTTTTGTGGCTAGAGACTTGAGACTTGGCACACATAATGAGTATCTTAGGGTTGATGTGTCCAGAAAATTTCATCACGATGTCAAGCCCCTTCACCCACAAATTATATTTTCATCGCAATGCTACGCCCCTTTGCCCACAAAGTGAAAAAAAAACGAATTACAAGAGAATTACATCGGCAGTGCATTTAAGCGGGTCACTGTACAGCCACTGGGTATATAACGGTCGGGGTCCCGATTGTTTGACTTGTATTTTTAATATATTATACTGATTTTCTCATTTTCGAGTCAATTTAATTAAGCTATACTTCTTTAGAGTTTATACGATCGTTTTTTGATAGATGACGAGATCCGTCTTTAACAAAAGATATTTAAACAAGCCGATCAGTCGAGCGGGAGCGACAGTAGGATACCTTCTGCAGGTCTTAAAACTAAAATTATTTTGAGATAAAATATTTTAATTATAGTGTATTTACAAATTCATTTAAATGTATCGGCGTTCGAATTAGCTTCCGGTTTAATTTAACCGGTTCCCAGGGAACACCACGGGGAGGCCAATACAATTGTGAAGGGCTCACTTTTCCAACTAATTTGAATTATTTAAATAAGAAAGAATAAATCGAAGATCGTAATCGAAATCGCTCGAAATCGAATTGCAACAAACTAGTTTTTTGCTCTGCATATAGTCTGGCAACACCACAGGTTTCTCTCTCTCACGTCAAACCATTTATTTTTGAAATTTAAGGAAATGTTTCTATATATACTAGGGGGCATCGCTCCATGGTCGCTTCGCTCTCCAACCCTCGGCTCGCTACGCTCGCAGAAATCTCGGGAAGAAATGTGGAGAAATGTGAAAAAATGTGGAGAAATGTGGAGAAATGTTGAGAACTGTGGAGAAATGTGGAGAAATGTGGGGACCACTTTTCACAGCTATCGCCGGCGCATGACGATCGAAGCTTCACTGCACTGTCTTGGACCCAGTCAGTTAAAATTGCTGTAGATTTGGCTCCGTGCTAAAGGCTGTGTTTTCTTTTCTTTTTAAATCCTTAATAAGGAAGATCAACAGAAGCGAGAGTGAGAGAGAGAGAGAGAGAGGAAAAGAAAGAGATATTGTTCCGCCCATATTAAATGTTTTGCAGACACTTCATGAATCGCACCCCCCCCCCCCCTGCTTTTGATTGTTTATTATACCACGAAGAGCCACTATCCCTATGGCAGCTGTATGATATAGTCATCCGATGTCAGTATGTAACAAATAGTAAAAAATAAAAATGAGTTTGGTTGAGATAGCTTAAAAAACAACAAAGCTCTTCATACAAAAAATTATTTTGCAACCGATTGTTCCTATGGCAGCTATATGACATAGACATCCGATCTTGACAAAAATGTAACAATGAGTAAGATTTACATAATCTGTGAGTTTGGATAGCTCAAAAAACAAACAATTTTTTTATACTAAGCAATTTTAACCTTTGACGAAAACGCAGCCTTATCGCACGATAATTATGTCTCAGCTATGTTGTGTGAAAATTTCAGCTTGATATCTTAACCCGTTTGGGCTACAGCGTGATGTCTCAGTGAATCAGTCAGGACAAAGAGTTTTATATATATAGATGGGTTTTGGTAATGCAGAAAATTTTTATTATTTTAATACTATGATAGAAAAGTAGAATTGTCAACCATACGTGATAGCAATCGCAAATATAAATTAATATAATAATAATATTTATTCAGTTTGTCAGTGCTGGACAAATCTTAGACTGTTGTAGGACAATGTTGGACAACTGGCCAATTATAATAAAATAATGGCAATAAAACAAATTCCTTAATATCTCCTTTATTAATGGGTCGATCGCTATGAAACTTGCAGCAAATTGCCTAGCGTTGTTGTACTGTCAATTTAAGGTATATTATCTCAACGAAGAAAAGTGTAAGCAGTCGCTTATATTACTTTGACATTCCCGAAAGAAAGACAAGGCGAGCGATATTGCAAAGAAGATTGTCCTATGCTCTCTCGCTTTTGCCATAACTATGAAATAATGTTAATAAAAGAAATTCCTTAATATCTTCTTTATTTGTGGATCGATCGCGATGAAACTTGCAGTACTGTCAATTTAAGCTGTGTTATCTCAATGTTTAACGCCACACAGCGGCCGACAGCGCAAATCATCAGATTATCATATGCTTTCTCGTTTGCGCAAATGGCATTTCGCATATGCTTTCTCGCTTTGGCCAAAAATGGAATTAAAACAAATTCCTTAATATCTCCCTTATTTATAGGTCGATCGCCATGAAACTTGCAGCAAATTGCTCAGCGTGAGTAAATTGCTCAGCGTGAGTCCTTTAAATATCTGTTATGGTAGGTTGAGTTATCTGAGGCAGTGATAGTTTTCTTCGATTTGCGTGGGCGGGGGGTAAGATTCCGAAAAATTAAAATAAACTTGATCTGCGTATGGTATTCAGGAATCTACATTCTAAATTTGAAGTCTCTAGCTCTTATAGTTGCTAAGATCCACGCGTTCATACAGACGGACGGCCGGACGGACAGACAGACAGGTGTCAATCGACTCAGCTATTGATACTGATCAAGAATATATATACTTTATAGGGTCGGAGATGCTTCCTTCTGCCTGTTACATACATTCACACAAATTCATTATACCCCATTTTTCCCATTAGTGGTGGCGAATAAAACCTAATGAGTTTTCTAGCAATTACTTAAAATTGTTTTGATTAAAAATATAAGTATAATTATGAAGTGTAACGCTGAGCAATTTGCTGCAAGTTTCATTGCGATCGACCTATAAATAAGGGAGTTATTAAGATATTAATGGAGATATTAAGGAATACATGGAGTCAGAACTATACATTGTAACGTAAATTAATATTAGCGATTGTTGACACGCATGTTTGTTAAGATAACACAGCTTTAATTAATAAAATAGCAACGCTAAGCAAGTTTCATAGCGATCGACCCAAAAATAAAGGAGATATTAAGGAATTTCTTTTATTGCCATTATTTCATTATTATTGGCTAGTTGTCCAACACTGTCCTACAAACAAACTGACTAATAATTGCTATTATTATATTAATTTATATTTGCAATTGCTAACACGTATGTTTGACAATTCTACGTTTCTATGATAGTAATAAAATAACTTAAGTTTTCTGTATTACCAAAACCCATATATATAAACATAGCCTTAAATTTCAAAAATAAATGGTTTGGCGCGCAATGTAATAACAGCTGTGTGTAAGAGAGAGAAACATGGAAGGTTCACAGACTATATGCAGAGCAATTCCACTATAATTAATATATTTTTCCCAAAATAGTTTTATTTTAAGAACTGAACAGGGTATTCTACTGTCGCGCCCGCTCGACTGATCGGCTTGTTTATACTATCTATATTATTATACCCTTTTATCAAGAAATGCATTAATTTAATGGAAGCATTTATTCAGGCGTGGCAGATACGATAAATTATATATATTCTTGATCAGGAGTATAGGACGGGTCTCTCTAGCTATGTCCTTATGTCTATCCGTATGTCTTTCGGTCCGTATATTTGACTTATTATATTTTACTGCTTATTTGTCTGTTTCCATGCATACTAGTCTTCACGCTTTTGAGCTATCTAAATAACCCGAATACTTGGTGTCGACAGTACATACGACAATAAAGTCAGTATCGGTTCACAATTTTAAATGACTACCATAAGAAAGATCGGTAGCAAATCAATTTTTAGTGAGAAAAATTTTGTTGTTTTTTAAATTATCTCAATAAATCTTGTAATTTGTGAATACTGTATTGTCTCATACATCCTGCCCAAATTTAGTCAAAACCAGATCACCATATCAATTAGCTGCAATAGGAGCGCTTGACTAAAAAAATTTAACATTTTTATAAACAGCCAATAAGTAAGTATTTGTAAAATACTTTTGTAATTTTTTGCAATGTTAAATTTTGTTTTATGAACAAATTGTAACTTTATCGATTTACCTTTGCATTTTGATACAGCAAAATATCTAATCGATTACGTGATAAGCTGTCTTTGGGCTTGGCAAAATGTGTTTATTTGTCGAGCACGATCGACTAGAGTGTCATAACTTGTTTGATAAATAATTTCTTACCAAAAAAATCAATTTTTTTCTAAATTTGCAGGTTGTTGAAATAAATTCAGATTTGCTACAAAGTATGATGTCGTCTTTGTTACATAATGTGTTTGCGGAGGATTGTAGAAACCAATGGTCAATGTCTCGCCCGCTATTGGTGCTAATTCTGCTTTATGAGGACTATTATCGGTAAATACACATTGAATAATTCGACACTTTTACAACTTCTGAGAAAACAAGCGAAGAGTCGGGGCACCGACCGCCATATACCCTGTGGCAGTACAGGACACCGCTCAAACTCGCTCTAGCTACAAACAAGCCTCCTATATGCACTAACACGAATTTGCAGCCACGAATAGACACATAAAAGAAGTCGGTCAGTCGAGCGCGCTCGGCTCTAGGATACCCTCTACAGGTCTTCAAGGAAAAGTATTTTGATTACAATGGGATTGCTTATACTTATTTATACATATAATTAAATATATCGCTTGAAATCGATTTCTCCGCATTGAGAATAGGTAGCTTGCGATAGTCTGCCAACACTGGACTGCGACTGTTGATGTGGAAATTGTTTATTGGTTAAATACTATCACAGTAATATAATATTGTCAAACATGTGTACAAGCATTTGGTCATTTTAATTATTATATTGTAACCATCAGCTTGAGTTTTCAGTGCTCGACAACTCCAAAACAATAGTGCTGGAATATGTTATCATATCGAGCCCTTCCCACGAAAATAACGTAAGCGCCATTTTATCAAATTTTTTTTAATGCAATTATGTTGACTATTACCAAACGCATCTACAGTAAAAATTTCAAAAGTCAATTCAGTATATTAACTGAGATATCCGCCTAACAATTATAACGTAAGCGACACACAAGCCTGCAATCAACGTCAATGTAAACTATAAAAAGCCTTCTCCTGTAAAATTTGATTTTTGGCGCTTACGTTATCTTCGCGGGAAGGGCTCGATATGCGCTCTTGTTCTGGCCAGCAATTATTAAATAATTATATGTTTTATATATTGTTACACTGTTAAGTTGAGCTGTGTTATCTTAACAATCATACATGTATGCAATCGCTAATATTAATTTTACGTTATCCAGTAGGATTGAACTTTTCACACAATGATCTATGGCCCAGAACTCGTTTTTTTGCCATTAAGTCGAAAAATTGAGTAAGAGACTTAAAACTTCGCACAGTTCGTTGTTCCAATTCTATATCATAAATGTCCTCAACAGAATCAGAATCAGACTGCGAGTCCCATTCGTCTTTGCATGCATCTTTTTAGACCCTTTACTTTAAAAAAGTAAAACGGGTCTACTAAGTTTGTCAAAAAAAAAATGTGCGTAACAGGTCAAAGGAAGTCCGGCAGACCCCATAAAGTATATATATTCTTGATCAGCATCAACAGCCGAGTCGATATAGCCATGTCCGTCTGCCCGTCTGCCCGTCTGTCCGTCTGTGCTGCTGTATGAGCGCCTAGATCTCAGAGACTATAAGAGCTAGGGTCACCAAATTTGGTGAGAATACTCCTAAGGGCTGCACAAAGGTCAAGTTAGTTTTAGAATTTTGCCACGCCCCCTTCCGCCCCCAAAAATCGACAACAAAATTTTTGAAACCCCATAAAACGAAAAATATTAAAGCTAGAGTCCTGAAATTTGTCAAACAGGACGATTATCAGAGTCCTAATTTCATCGCCATCGGATAATAATCTCGGAAGTTATTCAAAAAAAACTTAAAATCCCATATAATGGTCCATTTTAGAACTGGAGCCTTGAATTTTGGCAGACAGGACAAGCATTGGGGTCCTAATGTATCCTGATAATTTCATTGCGATCGAATAATAAACTCGGAAGTTATTCAAGACTTAATATTACTCAGTGTCGGACCAAAGGAAAAAGAATAGCATATTGACGTTAATACGCTTTATAGGAACTGTTAGTGTTACTCTTATTTCCATTTTGAAGAATAAGTAAAGGGTCTCTCATAGTCGACTTCGACTGTAGCCTTTCCGACTGGTTTTTCATTATTTTCCACAAGACACGGGGGACGATATTTAGGATTTTTTACAAAAATACACATGAATTGGACATTACACAACACTACACTCCTAAGACTACACAAAAAAGCACTGTGCATGTTAGATAATACATACCTTGATCTTTATTTTCCATTATTTTGCTGAATTTATTTGATAAAATTTACTCGAGTATAACCAACAAATGTAAACAAGTAACTTAGCGGAAATTTCTTCCTCATAAGCAGCTGATTGATAAGCACACTTAAAAGCTCGCAAAAGGCTCAAGTTAAGCTTTTAATTTTTTTTTTCAAAATATCACATGAGCTTTTGCTTGCGCAAATGGCATTTTCATATGCACTCTTGCTCTGGCTAACAATTATGAAATAATGGATTTAAAAATGAGTATGGCAGTCAGTATTTTGCACTGAAACAATGTATAGCGCCACAACGGCCGACAGCGCAATTCATCAGATTATCGTATGCGTTCTCGTTTGCGGAAATGGGATGTTCATATGCTCTCTCGCTTTGTCCAGAAAATGGATTAAAAACAAATTCCTTAATATCTCCATTATTTATGGGTCGATCGATATGAAATTTGCAGCAAATTGCTCAGCTTAAATTATACTTCAACTATCTGTTATGTTAGACTGAGTTATCTTAAAATTTGAGGCTGTCTAAGTTTTCTTCGATTTGCGTGGGCGGGGAGTGAGATATCGAAAATGGAATAAAATTGACGTGCGTATAGTATTCAGAAACCTGCATTCCAAATTTGAAGTCCCTAGCTCTTATAGTTGCTGAGATCCACGCGTTCATACAAACGGACTCGGCTATTAATACCGATCAAGAATACATATTCCTTTTTGGGTTGGAGATGCCTCCCTTTGCCTTTTACTCACATTTGCATGAACACATTAACATTTTAATGAACACAGGGTATAAGAACTAGATTCAAATACATACACGCATTATTAGATATATATATCGCCTGGACCGATCGCAATGAGATATATATCATTCGAAAGGTAATTCGTGTGCTTTTAATATGACTACTACCTCCGATCTGTCATATATTCTTCGAGATGTAGCCATTTGTATATCTTTGTCAAACTTTGCACGGTTCAATGTGGAGCTTCGTTTGGGGCATAAAGCCCAAATTGGATTCAGATAGTTGCTAGAATTGAATACGCGTCGAGCGGTTTTTCATTCACCCAATCGGATTATCCATTCAAAGATAATGGAGTTTAAAAATTTATATGACGTCATCGAGCGGAGATGAATATCTTGTGTTTTGTTTGTTTTTTTGGGCGTTGACGTACAAAGTATGCACGTTGAAGTGGTCCAAGCGACCCAAGCCGAAACTTGTAGCCCGCGAATCCCATGAAAAAGAGAACCCCGCCTCATGACCGAGCGGCGCACAGTGGACGACACGTTCGTGGGCGGACAGAAACGATATTTTGGGCATACATATTTTAGTAAAGAACGCGATAGCAGAAAGATAGTGAGTTACGGACATAAGTAGGAAAACAGATGAAGAAAACAGAAGATAGATCTTATTGTGAGGTAAATGAGTTAGTAATAAAATTTTAAGTTCGACAATTGAGTTAGCATTCGAGAAAATATGATAGAGTCTATTATAGTCTGAACATAAGAATCTAAAAGGCTCATGCAATTCGTAGTTTGATCTACAGAGACAAAGAAGAAGAGGGGTATAGTATCTAGATACTCTAAAGGGAACAGAGCCGTGACATTAATTTCACAGAGTCGATGTCGCCGGCAATAAGTTTATACATAAAAACTACAACTAGTATTATTCTACGATTAAATAAAGAGGGAAGGTTAATTAATAGAAGTCTACTAGCATATGAGGGCAGTCTCACACCCGCATTCCAATTTAGGCCGCGCAATGCAAATAAAAGAAAGTTTTTTGCACCGATTCAATTCGATCTTGGTAAACACTACATTGTGGAAACCAAACACATGAACCGTGTTCCAAAATCGGACGTACTAGTGATGTATAGAGAGTCTTTTTTATATGGGGGTCATCGAATTCCTTCGATCACCTCTTTATAAAACGAAAAACTGACATAGCTTTTTTAACCATTTTAGAGATATTGTCAGAAAATTTAAGTTTATGATCTAGAAGAATGCCTAGATCATTCACGATAATCCTGTCAAGATGAACTCCATACAGTGAGTATGACACCAAATATGGGTTAGATCGGTAGAATGACATTACGTTAAATTTTGAACTGTTTAAATTTAATGGATTCACACAGCACCTTGACTAAAAAGAGGCAATATCTTCCTGCAATTTAATATGGCATGACCAATCCTAATATTGCAAACAAATTTTAACATCATCCGCATACATTAGTACTCGAGAATGTGTTAAAACTGTAGGCAAATCATTTATGAACAGTGTGAAAAGAAGGGGGCCGAGATGACTACCTTGAGAAACACCAGAGGTAACTCGGAACGATTTAGAAAAAAATTTATTAAATATAACTTTTTGAGTTCTTTGCTTTAAATAGATTGAAATGCAGCAAATTAGTTTTGTCCGAAAACCAATTAGGTCAAGCTTATGTAATAAAAGGGAATGGTTAACTGACTCAAAGGCTTTACTGAAATCGGTATATATGACGTCAGTTTGTTTGTTATTTAAAAAAACCACTGATAACAAACGAGGACGGCTCAAGAAGATTGGTAATAGTGGATCTGCGTTTCACAAATCGATGCTGGTAGGGAGAAATAAAAGAATTACACAAATGGTGTAAATGATTTGTCAAAATCTTCTCGAAAAGTTTAGGAATAGCAGACAATTTAAAAATTCCCCGGAGTTTTTGACGTCAGACTTACTTCCTTCTTTATGGAGAGGAATGACAAATGATTCCTTCCAAATAGTGGGAAAAATCGATGATTCGAGGGATAAAGCAAAAAGGCTTAAAGGTGGTTTACATAAAGCACCGGCTCCGAACCGAAGTACACAACCGGGAACTCCGTCAGGACCGGGCAAAAATCCCGACTTAACCCTCTGTCCACAGCAAGGAATTGGTCATAAAGATTTTTAAGGCCGTTAGACAAATCCTTAAATCCATTTCTCGTCTACATCATAAGCATCCGCATCTCGACCTCAACTTCGCGGCACGTTTCACACGACCAGCCAATTCCAGTCCTTTGGGCAATTGCATCAGCAACCAGCCCCGAATAACCGATGCACTTTATGTTCCCCATATTACCACAGAGCCAGCAGCAAATACTAGGCTGCGCACGAGTTATTTGACCGTTATGAGTACAGTGAACTTTGCAAAGGAAAATATGACGGAGGTCGACCAGATGTAAAACAAACTTCATAAAATTTTGACACACTGAGGAGATCTCATCGAATACCACTAAAATAATTAGATTAAGATTTTTAAAGTAAATGCAAGTAGAAAGTTCACGAATAGCAAACAGTTAATACTTCTAATGGTTAGTAGGATAGGAAAAACCGCTAGTTTGGCGGGGAAAAGCTAGAATAGTTGCAAATTCAATTGAAAACTGTGGCCAAACCATAGCCCCTATGAAATTTATATGTATAAGTCTAAACTAACCCTGTAAGATTTTTACATGATGCAAAAGTTACATGATGATTTATTTTTCTTTTTTTTGAATTTACAAAAAATGTAGACCCAATTTATGCATTTTTGATTCGTGGCAAGATTGCGCAAATTTTGACAGATATCACTTGTGAACTCTATAATCTGCTTTAAATAAGGAGAACAACTTTATTTATTAAATGTATTTTAATATGGTTTCAAAGTATGTTTTAATTATAATTACATTGTTTTTTTTCACCTTATGGATAAATGTATATTAAATTAATGATATATGAATATATATATATAGTAAAGTTAACTGATTTTTAAAGAGTCCATCTGTTGCCGCTCGTTGGTTGATTTCAACTAAACGGTCGCTAAGCGAACGCAAAAAAGGAAGAAACGAAATAAAAATTGAGACCAAGTACAGTGAGAGGAAGAAAAGGCCGCTCAAAGAATGAAGTGGAGAGAGCATAAAAGGGTATTAGTATTTTATGTGACTCCCCTACCGTAGATCAAACATTACTCCTGGAATGTTATATGAATGTACTTTCTTAAATTGTATACTTGAAAACTAAATTACAAAACTATAAAAATATACATTCGGTGTACATAATTTTTTTTTTATTAAAGCTTTGCAGAGGAAGACTAACAATAAGTTTATCAAATCTTAAAATAATACGTAAGATAACAGCCATGTTGACTGAATCCGAGTTTAATGGTTCTAATGGATTATTGCTGGGCTGGTAGGTCGTTGCGTTGGAGGCGTGTTCGATTACACACCAGAGATAAGCACCTTGCAAGAGGATTTGGGTGCAAAGATAGTTTAAGGTGGTAGGTCTCTTTTTGTTGGACTACCTCATCTGTTATGGGAAGAATGTTTAGATCTCTGTGAATGTTTTCGTTTCGAACATACCATGGCGCCCCTGTGATGGTTCTCAGGATATTGGATTGTTGGCGCTGCATGATGTCAATGTGGCTGCTACTCGCATTTCCCCAGAGCTGCGAGCCGTAGGTCCAGATTAGTTTTAGAGTGGAATTGTATAGTAGGACCTTGTAGTCCAAGCATAGACGCGATCGAGAAATAATAATCCAATGAAGGCTATTAGCTTTTAGTTTCAGGTGAATTTTTTCAGCTTCGATGTGTCGCCAGACACATCGCAATCTCGTTAGACAGAAACTCAATTGGCTCAGTCTCAGTTTGGCTACGAGATGGTAATGCCGCCAGTTCGAATGAATTGTGTGGCAGGAACACATTTCGTAGGTGAGAAGCAAATGTGTTGGCTCTGTCTTTGTCGCTGCGGGCCCAGCTGCCTGAAGAGTTTATAATGTGAATGACAGGTTCGGTCGGTGCGCTAAGATTTGGATGAGCCCTCCCCAGCGAATTCTTTGTGCTGGTCGGCGAAAGTTGCTCTATGTTCTGACGTTGAGCGACTTCTTCGTCTTGTTTTAAAGCATTGATGAGTCTACGAGTAGCTTCTTTGACACGTTGTTTTGAAGATGGCGATTTGTAGGTCTTCCAATCTTGTCGCAATAATCGTTTTTGCAGAACAAGCTCTTCAATTTGTTAATTGGTCTTGTATCAGCTGGACTGCGCAGATATTTCTTGCGGTGTTGAAGTTTTGGCTGCTGCTACGAGTACAGATTGCTGAGCATCAACAGAGCAGTCGATGTCCTCTTCTTATTGAGCTGCGGTTTAGCTGAATATGGAAACTAACATATTTGTTGTATTTAAGCCAGTTGGCTCTGTGCGTTGTCAGCCTATGAGGATGCTCTATGATTTGCGACAGTAAACAGCGGCATTGGTGAGTTTGCCATTACCCAATTGTACGTTTATGGATGTATATTGCAAATAATTTGTTGCAAACCTTTTATGAAAATGGTGTTTGATAGGGTTTCTGATTAATGCCAGTTCCACCGTGAGCTTTGCCATCCGTATTTGGAAGTTGTATTCGCATGTCAGGTGCGTCTTTGCGAGCGGCATCACGTCGATGTGTCGGGCGTACAGGAATTGAGTTAGTTCAAGTTTGTGCCGTGAATCACCATTGGCATTCCACAGAGATATTCGTAGAGACGCCATTGATTATTTGGACTGTTGAGATGCAAACATCTGTGTTTTAATTTTGCATGAGGTTTTGCATAGTTGTTTTCATGCATGACATGAACGCCATCATACTTTGTTTCAGAGTAAAGATCATGGCTTCAATATTGTTTTATGGCTGCCCTATGTGCTGGTGAGAGTTTACCATTCTTGGCTCTGCTTCAATTAAATGTGGAATCGCTATTGTGTGGGTTGAGTTTTTAAAGCACTTGCAAACGAGGTGCCTTTGATAGTGTTTGCAGCGCCTTCCAATCTGATGAAAAGCACTCCTTCCGTATAATCCAACTGAGCCCATCATTCAGTTCATCAACTGACAAACCGTCTACTCTGCGTTCGCTTTTCATCACCTTACAATTCCGTTCGAACCTCCGTAAATATGCTACGACACGCAGCAGACGTGTATATGAAGAGTACAGCTCCAGTATATTTGTCGCTTGCTCATCGGACACATGATTGCTTCTCACACTTCTCCTTTCGTTGCTGACTGCAGCCGCCGATCCGATTTCAATTGTCGTTGTTGGCCACTCCGCTTCCGATGCTTGCAGCCATTACGGTCCTCGCCACCATAACTCCGACGTAGACAATTTTGTGACGCTGAGTCCCCGACTCAAATGATCTGCTGGGTCAGCAGTTGCTACATGTCTCCACTGGGATATCTCAGACGTTTCCACAATCTTACTGATGCGATTCGACACAAATAGTTTTCATTTCGCTGCTCCTCCTTGGATCCAACATAGCACTATCATGGAATTTGACCAAAAATGAGTATTACATAAATTATTATTTATTTTTAAATTTTGTTTCAAATACTTAAACATTTTCACCGCTACTACCGCTACTACTAATAGTTCAGCTCTAGGATTGGTCAGCTGAGGCTTAATGGGTGAAACTTTACATTTAGCAAATAATAGTTCGCAATGATACTTGTGATCACCTGTTTGGACTCGTAAATATGCAGCCGCACCGTACGCCTGAGCGGAGGCGTCACATAATATATGTAGCTGTCCAGCTTTCTTTGAACTTCCGATACTTATATATCGTGGGATTCTAATTTCTCTGATGTACGGTAGCTCCTTCGTAAATTTATCCCATTCCTTTTGAATGGATGATGACACCTGATCATCCCAATTCAATCATTCCTTCCAAAGACGCTGCATTAACATTTTTGCTGTGATGATCGTTGGACTCAGCCATTCCATGGGATCTAACAACCGCGCAATTGTGGACAACAAAATCAGTTTTGTAGGAATTCCTGTAGGTATTTCGAAGTTGACACTAAATCGAAGCTCATCCTCACTTGGACTCCAGTACAGTCCTAAAGTGCGTATTGTATCCGTTGAATTAAAAGGCAGTAACCCCTGCGTTTCACGAAGCTTCATAGGAATCTTCTCCAACAGTTGGGGACAATTGCTGGCCCATTTCCGAAGCTCAAACGTACCCTTGCGCAGCATCTCCGTGACTTGACTCTGTATAGCTTCAGCTCCAGCCAAGCTATCAGCTCCTGACAGAATATCATCCACATACATCTGATGTCGCAATACGTCTGCAGCTTGAGGGTATTCTTCAACTTCGTCCAATGCCAACTGATGCATGACGCGCATTGCTAAAAAAAGGTGCCGGACTGGTCCCGAACATAACTGTAGTGCAACAATACTCCTTAATATCCATCTTGTCCTCGGATTTCCATGAGATACGCTGATACTGTGCATCATCCTCGCCTATATTGATGCATCTATTCATCTTTTCCACGTCTGCAACATATACAAATTTTAACGCACGCCAATTCATCAGAACTCCAGGTAGATCCAATTGCAACTTAGGTCCTATTGTCAATACGTCGTTCAGTGACTTTCCGTTGCTTGTTTGCATCGAGCCGTCAAAAACAATACGTACTTTCGTTGTAGATGAAGAGTCCTTGATGACCGGGTGATATGGCAAATAACTATGATGCACTCCCTCCACTATTCCTAGTTGAACTGGATTCATTCGAAGGCAGGATACGCGTCATCTGACCCAGATCCAAATATTCTTCAATGGTTGCTGTGTACACTTCCTTTAGACTAGCATCACCACGTAGACGCCGCTCTAGATGACATAACCGTTTAAAGGCAGTACGATATGAAGATCCGAGTACCATGCTAGGATCTATCTGCGAAAGTAGATAATATATATACCTGCACATTGTATTTCACCCGTAAATCAAAGCGCGATCCCAAACATATTGTCATTGCTGTGGATATTTCCGTGATCCTAGAGTTCGCTCATCCATTCACCTTCACATGCACCTTCTGACGTGGGGGACTTAGTAGCTGCGCAGCGCTCTCCGATATGAATGATGCTTGCGATCCTTGATCCAAAAAGGCACGAAACTCTAAGGGAAGCCCTTCGGCATTATCCACTGTTACAATTGCCGTCGGCAGTAACACGTCACAATTCGACCCGTCTGTTGACATTCCTTCCTGTGATCTGTTAACCAAATTTGTCGTTACCTGCTGGGCACCCGCATCCGATGACCTTGGGAGCACTAATGACTTCTGCTCTTTTTCTACATGGATGAGTGTGTTATGACGCCCAGAACACTTTTCACAATATGTACGACAGCCGCATCTCGACGCCTGATGTTTATTATCCAAACAAATAAAACTTAGTCGATGCTTCCGTACTGTCGCCATCCGATCCGACACACACGTCTCGGCAAATACCTTGCATTTACTGTTGAGATGATCACCTTGACTACAGACTGCACAAGATCCACCACCTCGGGTTACACATGATGATTTTATCGCCATACTCCGATCACTTTGCTGCGTGCCCTTCCGCTCCTTAGTTGGCGTCAAATCGCTCCCATAAAAGGAGGACGTAACCAGTGTCCGATACTGAACATAGCACACATCTCATCAAATTTTGGTAGCACTTGCGTTGTAGTAGATCGCTCCCAATCCAACCTCAATTGCCCGGGTAACTTCCTAGTCATGTAATACACCAATACTTGACCATGACGTTGAAGATCCACTCCAATTTTTTCCAACGCGCTCAGACAAGCCCGTCACGTTTGCACGAACTGCTTCAATGCGGTGTGGTCACCCTGTTGAACTGATGGTTGTTTCTCGAAGACATCCATATAATGTTGGAACAGCACACGTTTATTATCATACATGTTCACTAACATGTTCCATGCAATATGTTAATTCGATTCAATCAGAGTTAGGTGCTGTATATCCTTAGCCGCTTCTTCTGAAAGGGAGTCCTTAAGAGAATGAAACCGATGTGAATTGGTCAGCCATTCACAATTATGTACTCTCGCTAAAAATACTTCCTTGACAACTGGCCAATCGACAAAATTTAAACTAAAAATTGGCAGCTTTGCCGTAGGTAACTCAACCTCTTCTACCAACCCGTGTACAGTCCGATTCAACGAAATATCATACAACTCCGTAGACGCGAGTATATCCCGTTGATTACTCAGCTCGGTTTTCACTTCAGCGACGGCGTTGATGTAGGCTTCTTCAAACAAACTTGGAACTACTTTGCTTACATAATCCATTTTCACAATGTCTTCGTGAGCAGAACGCACCAGCTCACAATGATTCTGCCTAAATTCATTATGCATTCCACTCAAATATTCAAGTCTAGCCTCGAGATGTGCTTCAGATCGCTGCGTGACATTTTTCTTATAATTACGCAACGTGTCTTTCACTCCATCCAATAATGGGGTTTGCTCCGAAATTAACTGTGCCAGCTTTTCTGCCATTTTGCTATGACCTCTACCAAACACAAGGTCAAACTGTACTCACCAGCGAATTATATCGTGGATAAAAATACAAAAAAAGGGTTCGCTTGTTGACTCAATGGCTGATGCTCAATGCATTGTATGTTCTGTTGAAGGCGTGTTGCTTCCAGCGATTGAGTCTGCTTCCAATGCAAAACCGCGGCGACAATATAACGAACTAAACATAAACAATCAACAGTCCCAGTCCAGTGTTGCCTGACTATCGGAAGCTACCTACACTTGATACTTCAAGCGATATATTTAAATTCTATTATAATGAAGATCTGCACAAAATTTTCTACTGTCGCGCGCGCTCGACTGATTGGCTTGTTATCGATCGGATTTTCTTTCTATGGATGATTTTCTTTGAAAAGTTTTCTCTATTTCACTTTACTACAATTATTTGGTGTTTATAAATGTTTACTGAAGATTCAGTTTTTTTTTTCTGCACTGTGAATGGTAGCTAAATCGGATCTTGAGTCGTCATATTCTTCTTCTAACGCGTTTACCTCAAGTCTACTAAAGTAATTTGCTAAAGCATTCGATTTTCCTTTTATATAGTCAATGTCAAAAGTATATTCATTTAAACGAATTTTCCAACGCTGCAGTTTTATGTTGGGTTCTTTAATAGAGTTAAGCCAAACTAGAGGACGATGGTCCGCTTGAATGAGTAATCTCCTTCCAAAAAGATATGGCCGAAAATATTTTGTAGCCCAAACGATACCCAGTAGTTCTTTTTCTATTGTGCTATAATTTAACTCGGGCTTATTTAGGTTTCGTGAGCCGAATGCGAAAGGATGGTACCCTTGTGACAAAACAGGTAAATCTACGACAAATGTGTCCGTTACTAAATTCAATTTTAGTACACCTCGCGAAATAGCGTATTTTAAAATAAGTTTCCCCCACGACTCTTTTACAGTCATTTGTGACCCAAAATTTTGGCCACCACAAATGATTGTTCATGAATTTAAGTCAAAAAGGCGACCTGAACCCATACATATCACTCTTCCAGCTGGTAATTCTGCCTCAAGCAATGTCCCAAAAAACTTGACATTTGTCAAGACGTAATCCTTATTAAATTCCAGAATGTTAGAGGCCTTTTATCCAATTTCAAAATATAATATTTGAGAAGCTTTTCCTTTGACTCTGACATTATCGCTTTTTCTGAGACTTGGCTAACTCCAACGGTATCTGATTGCGAAATTTTGTCAAACAATTACTCTATGTATAGATGCGACCGATTGTTTCGTCGAGGTGGTGGTGTGCTGATTGCCACTAAATCTACTCTTCAATCGGAACGTATTTCTTTTACTGTGCCTTTTGAGGTTGAAATTGTTGCTGTTAAAGTTACATTTCCACATCAAACAATTTTTGTCACATGCTCCTACATTCCACCATCTTCTGATATTCAAGTTTTTATGCAACATATTGCTTGTTTAAAAGAAGTCTTCCTTCAAGGGAGGGACAATAACCTGTTTGTTGTGTTGGGCGATTTTAATTTGCCTAATATTTCATGGTCTTTCTTTAATAGAGCAAACTATCTTGTTCCTTTACAACAACATGATTTTCTAGATTGTGTGCTTGATTATTCATTATTTCAAATGAACTCTGTCAAGAATCGCTTGAATAGAATCCTTGATCTGATACTTATCAATGACTTTGCAAATACTGCCGTCTCTAGGTCATTCCCACTATCAGTCCCTGAAGACTTACATCATCCTGCTCTAGAAATTTATATTTCAATTTCTAAACCCCTTAATCCGCTTTTTTATGCAAACAAGTACCGCGTCGCTGTTTTCGAAAAGGAAATTATTCACTGCTAAATGAACTTATTCTTGCAACCGGCTGGTCCTTTTTAGAAAAAGCGATGGACACTAATACTGTCCTTACTACCTTCTATATGACCTTGAACACACTCCTTGAGGAGTGTATCCCCAATTTTATACCGTTGTCGTGTTCATAAATGAACATATTTCTGAAACATCCCTCGGTCTGCGCGGCCAAATGTGAGAACAACCACTTGAAAGGGTCACCAATGCGTTAGGTTACCACACGGACTGCAGTCCCGGCGCTCAGAAACCGAGGGACAATTACGACATAAACAAACATGCATGCCTAATAGATAAGAAGAAATAGACAGATAAGTATATATGACAATGAGAAGAAAGGAGTAAGGATTATTTTAAGCGATCACGTACTCAACCACATTAATACATAAGAGCTATAGTAAACTCTGTCTAGCACTAAGACTACTTGACATAATTAGTAAATAAGACTCTTTAACACAATTGTGAACTCGGTCTAGCACTACAGCTAAATCGATCTGATTAGTACATAAGATACTTTAATGCTATAGTGAACCCTGTCTAGCACTATAGCTAACTCTGTCTAAATAGTACATAAGATATTCTATAAAACCCCATACAAATTAATAAACGACGTTCAGTTCTTAAAAACCAACACGAGAGTGTATTATTTAGGGATTGGCGAGCGTGCATACACACTATTCTAACGCTGCGACTAACATCGCGACTTAGTTCAGTGAAGCTTTGCATGCATATGGTCCTTCGAGCAATCTTGCTTAGTGACTGCCACTTGTAGTAGATACCTTAGTCGGTATCACGCAACCAAGCCCATCGATCGCACCTACCGTGCATTGTGGCGCAGCTAAGGAAAATAAAAATAATAAAAACTAGCAAGCAGCAAAACAACGACTGCAGCGTGGGATCGGACGAAAGGCAGTGGAGCAACAATATCAACAAAGCGACGACGGGAAGCACAGATCGTAGAAGGCAAGATCTACGTTAATGTACCTGTAAACGGAGCAGCCACAACAAAACGTCGACGGGAAGTACAGCACGTAGAAGACAAGATCTACCCTGAGGTACCTGCAACCGGAGCAACCGAACACCGAAAAGCCTTCAAGTAGCAGCACCGAAAAAGCCTGCAGTTTCAGCACCAAAAAGCCTGCAAGCAGCAGCACCGAAAAAGACTGCAGTTGCAGCACCGAAAAGCCTGCAGTAGCAACATCGAAAAGACTGCAAGTTGCAGCACCGAAAAGCCTGCAAGCAGCAGCACCGAAAAAGACTGCACGAAGCAGCACCGAAAAGCCTGCAGTTGCAGCACCGAAAAAGCCTGCAAGTAGCAGCAAAAAAGTAACAAGAATTGCTAAGGAAAACAGTGCAGCGAGGGCTGTACGAGAAAATAACGCGCGACATCGCATACGAAGTGGATCCACGAAACTACTGCGGCTCAGGAAAAAAATAAAGACAACAAAAAGAGCCAAGAAAAGGTTACAATTAATTGAAATAACTGATGAAGAAAAATTAATAAATAAAGAAAATTCGTTAAAGAAAAATAATTAACTAAAATATATATCTTATTCAATATGGTATACACACGAGAGCAATTTAATGCTATCGGGACAAGTCAATGTGCGATATACGCGCAATTGAATAGTTGGGATGAGGAAATAATGCAGGACGAGCAAGCAGACTTAGATTGGGCTGTTAAAGTCCAGGAACAATGGGAATTGTTCAAGAGCCAGCAACAAATATTAATACAAAATGAATCCCTTTGTGGAGGCGAGTATTTCGCAAAGGGAGCATTCGAAAAGACGCAAGCCTTAAAAAATAAAATTATGATGGAGATCAACAAGAAGACGATAAAGAAAATATTGAACGAGACAATGCGACAACAAATGGAAGAAAATGAGATTCGATCAGACGAATTTAGCCGAGCGACATGAGCACCTCAAATGACGATTAACCGTGCTGGACAAAATTACAAACAACATCAAAACGATTTAAATGAAATCAGAGAAGACTTTGATAGACTCACGGAGATCTTCAAAGAAATGAAATAGCATGGCCAAGCATCAATTAGGAACCGCTACGAAGGCTAACAGAAAATAAGCCATCAGAGCAAAGTATTAAACTAAAACCAATAGAAATACCACCATTTTTTGGACACATTACATCATGGTCCAATTTCGCAGACATGTTTAAAGAAATGATAGACACAAACATCAATCTGGATTCCAAAGCAAAACTAATACGATTAAAAGAATTAGTAAAAGGAGAAGCAGCTCAACTAATAAGGCACCTATACATCAGCAGCGAAAACAACGAAGAGCCTTAAATATATTGAAAAGCAGATACGAAAATAAAAGACTGTTATTTACGAACCACTGGAACCGCATTTTGGACTTGCCAAGCATGAACAGTGATTCAGATAAAAGTATACAAAACATGCTGGATACAACGCATAAAAGTTTACATGCAATAAGAGGAATGGGAATCCCAGTTAAGGATGCTGAGCCATTTATTGCCAGCATTCTTATTAGAAAATTTGATAGACAAGGGCTGCAGCAGTATGAACATGCCCCTAGCCAGACAAGGGATATTCCAACCCTAGATGATGTTATACAATTCCTGGAAAGGCACCTACAAACAATAAAGGCTGTAAAACCAAGGACATACAAGGAAAATCCAAAAGTCATGAGCACAGCATTAGACAAAGCATGCGAATATTGTAAATTCGCAGGCCACGATATACAAGACTGTAGAAGATTCGCCAAATTAGATCCAGCAGAAAGATGGGAATTTGTCCGAGCAGAACATCTATGTTTCCAATGCTTAAGCCATAAATTCTCAAGTTACAAACAGTGTCAAGAGACATGTGGAAAATGCAACGAAAAGCATCATGAATAACTACATCAAGAAAAGTAAATTAAAACAACAATGACGACCAGAACAGCACAAAATACATTACTAGCAACAGCTCATGTTGAATGTCAGTCGATCACAGGAGAATGGATCATCTGTCTCGCACTATTAGATCAAGGATCACAGATTACAGTAATTTCTGAGGAAGCAGCGAAAACATTGGGATTACCAAGACAAAAAAAGAGAACAGAAATCTATGGGCTTGGAGAAAATCTAGTTGGAGTATCTAAAGCCGTCGTAAAATTAAGAATTCGACCAAGATTCCCAAGTGACGTCAAATTTGAAGCCAGCGCAGTGATACTAACGAAAGTAATAACCCCTCAACCTCAACAATCATTTGACTACAATAAAGCGGTTTGGGCGAATGAAATTCTGGCGGATCCCACGTTCAATAAGCGGAGTCAAATTGACATTCTTATTGGAGGCGACTTTTTACCAGCAATTCTAACGAAAGGGTTGAAACAAGAGGAGACGATAATAGGACAATGCACAAAACTTGGATGGATCTTGTCTGGAAGAGTGAAAATGCCCGAAGTCAATCAAATACAAACAAAAACGACTACTAACTACGAAAAGAACATGGAACTCTCCAAAGACATAACACAAATTGAAAAAAATGACAGATTTAAAGTAAAATACCACTTACTGAAGATAAGGAGTTGAGAGAATCACGAAACGATAGTTTTATAAACTCAGAGAAAAAATTGCTAAAAGATAGTAATCTTAAAAATCAGAATACTCAAAGTAGAAAAGAATATGAAGATAACAATGACATAGAAGAAAAAAGACTCATAGCTAGAAAAGAAAAGTGTCAACACATATATTCTGATAATGGTACAAACCTTGTAGGAGCAGAAGGGAAATTGAACTCCGAATTCAAGAAAACAATTATAAAGAATAGTATAAACCCAAATCTGGATAAGGAAAAAGTAGAATGGCAGTTTATTCCGCCGGCAAGTCCCCACTATGGGGAAATCTGGGAAGCTGGAACAATTGGGGACAGCACACTAATATCCAAAGAAATAAGTAAGCTGCTCGCACAAATTGAAGGCATATTGTATTCACGCCCATGGTATCCTGTGGCTCCAGCACACATTCTAATTGGACAACCGACTTTAGCAGTAGCCGAGAACGAAGTGGATAGTAAAGTTTCATTAACAGATCATTGGAAATAAATATCAAAAATAATATCACACTCTTGGAAAAAATGGAAAGATATATATTAAGTAACACTGCTATATAGAAATGCAAATAATACTCCTTTAAGTCAAATATGACCAATACCCAAACTTTTAATAAATAAAAAAAATAAATAAAACTAAAGAAATTGAGAATATAAAGAAATTAATAAAAAAAACAAAAGAATGAAAACTTTAAGGTAAGAGACATCGATGTGTATATGTATAATGTATGTAATAAGAAAATGTAAAAAAGATAAACAAAAGATCAATATAGAGTTCGGATCACAACCAGCAACTACATAATTTAAGGCCCCCCGCAAAATGTTCATAAATGAACATATTTCTGAAACATCCCTCGGTCTGCGCGGCCAAATGTGAGAACAACCACTTGAAAGGGTCACCAATGCGTTAGGTTACCACACGGACTGCAGTCCCGGCGCTCAGAAACCGAGGGACAATTACGACATAAACAAACATGCATGCCTAATAGATAAGAAGAAATAGACAGATAAGTATATATGACAATGAGAAGAAAGGAGTAAGGATTATTTTAAGCGATCACGTACTCAACCACATTAATACATAAGAGCTATAGTAAACTCTGTCTAGCACTAAGGCTACTTGACATAATTAGTAAATAAGACTCTTTAACACAATTGTGCACTCGGTCTAGCACTACAGCTAAATCGATCTGATTAGTACATAAGATACTTTAATGCTATAGTGAACCCTGTCTAGCACTAAAGCTAACTCTGTCTAAATAGTACATAAGATATTCAATAAAACCCCATACAAATTAATAAACGACGTTCAGTTCTTAAAAACCAACACGAGAGTGTATTATTTAGGGATTGGCGAGCGTGCATATACACTATTCTAACGCCGCGACTAACATCGCGACTTAGTTCAGTGAAGCTTTGCATGCAGTCGTGTTCATCAAAGCCCCTTGGTTTACACCCAGACTATCTTATCCAAAAAATTTTAAATGAAAATATATCAAAAAGTTTAAGAAGTCTGGTTCAAGTTTTGACTGGTCTAAATATTCTGTGGCAAGTCGAAATTTGCTCTGCTAAACACTTATTGATATGAGAACTATCTAGTTCGCTGCAAAAGACAGTTTTCCTGTGACCCCAAACAATTTTATAAATTTGTTAACTTGAAGCGTAAATCTCCGCATTTACTTTCCTCTTTTTTTCTTGGAACTGATAAAGCCAGCGAAGATTCTGCAGCTGCTGGAATTTTTGCTAAATTTTCCCAATCAACCTATTCTCCTATTTCCCTCATTAACTCTTCTTATCCTTATAACATAATATCCTCTAATAGTATATTTTCTCCCCATATTTCTTTCATCACCCACTTCTCTTCTATTATGTCCTTAAAATCTACTTTCTCTCCTGGGTTTCCTAGTTGTGTCCTTAAGGAGTGATGTACTTCTCTAACCGCACCGTTGCTAAAGATTTTGAATCTTTCCCTGGAATCTTCAGTCTTTCCACATCTTTGGAAAGAATCCTATATCATTCCTCTCCACAAAAAAGGTGGTAAGTCTGATATTTCTAACTACAGAGGCATTGCAAAGCTATCAGCTAATCCTCAACTTTTTGAAAAAATCCTTGTTTCGTCTTTGCTACATCTTTGTAAATCAATTATTTTTCCTGTCCAACATGGCTTTGTAAGGGGTCGGTCCAATTTGCTTGAATCTTCCGCATTGGTAAATGAGGCATTTCAAAAGAAAAGGCAAACTGATGTTATGTATACTGACTTCAGTAAAGCCTTTGACTCCATGAACCACAACCTATTACTCCACAAACTTGAATGTATAGGCTTCCCTCTCGCCTTTTTATGTTGGATATCCACCTACTTAAAAGGTAGAACCCAATAAGGTCTCCTTAGGTTTACCGTTTCCAGTTCGGTTCATGTTACTTCTTGGGACCATTTTTTTTTACCCATTTCATTAACGACCTTCCCTCCATCCTATCTCATTCTTATGTATGCAGATGATGTTAGGCGGATTTTCTCATACACTGATCCCCTACTTCATTATCGTTTAAAAGACGATTTGAACGCTATGCAATTATGGTGTTCGGCCAATAAATTGTATCTTAATTATTCTAAGTATATGCTCATGACATTTAACCGCACTAGGCCCCATTTATTCAGTTATACGATTGACAATACGCCATTGCATTGTATGTCTACTGTGAAAGACCTTGGAGCTATATTTGATTGCAAATTGAACTTTTTACTTGGTTTTATTAAAGGCTGGTAGAAAGAATTCAACGACCCTTTCACCACTAAACTCCTTTATGTCTCTCTAGTCCGTCCTATCCTGGAATACTGTTCATGTATATGGTGTCCTCAATACCGTAATAACCAGGATCGAATTGAGTCCGTTCAAAAGCAGTTTTTGCTTTTTGCCCTACGTGGTTTAAACTGGGAACCCAACTTACGTTTACCATCGTACTCAAGTAGACGTCTTCTTCCGAATCTTCCGTCTTTAGTCCATCGTAGAAAAACTCTTGGTGTGATTTTTCTTCACAAATTGATTATGGACGAGATTGATTATAGTTTTCTCTTAAGTCGAATAAGCTTTTCGGTCCCCCTTAGGCCCACCAGAAATTACCAGCCTTTATCTCTTCCTACATGCAATACTTAAAATGCTTTGCACAGTTCATTTCGTGGTTTATGTGCAAATTACAATAGTCTTTACCACGTTATATCTGCAGAACTCTCTCTCGCCGCTATTAAACACTCCATTTTCCTCTTCCTTTTGAGAAATCCTTAACCGTACTTAATCTAATACTTAAATATAACTTATAATATACTAACTTATACTCATCCTGACACCTATACTTACAACTTTTATACTAATACTACTATTATTATACCCTGTGGAGGTATATTAACTTTGTTAAAAATATGTAACGGGCAGAAGGAAGCATGGCCGACCCAATAAAGTAAATATATTCTTGATCAGCATCAATAGCCGAGTCGATATAGCCATGTCCGTCTGTCCGTCGGTCTGTCGGTCCGTCGGTCCGTCGGTCCGTCCGTATGAACGAAAGGATCTCAGAGATGGTAAGAGCTAGAAGCTTGAACTTGGTGTCCCGGCACTGGTAATTTTTGCAGGCAGATCAAGTTTATCTTTTTTTTTGGATGCCACGCCCTCTTTGCCCACAAATTAAGTAAATGCTTATAAAGCAAGCAGTTTTGTAGAACAAAAACCTCATAACAAGGGCAGTTTTGTAGCTAGAGACTTGAGATTTGGCACATATGATAAATATTTTGTGGTCAATGTGTTCAGAAAGTTTTATCACGATGCCACGCCCCCCTTGTCTACAAAACGGAAAAACTTATAACAAGAGCAATATTACACTTAGAGACTTGAGATTTGGTACATATGATAAGAATCTTGGGGTCAATGTGTCCAGAAAATTTTATCGCGATGCCACGCCCCCTTCGCCTACAAATTAATGAAAAGCTCATAAAGCAAGCAGTTTTGTAGCTCAAAAACCTCATAACAAGAGCAATATTACAGCTAAAAACTTCACATTTACCACACATGATGAGTATCTTGGGGTCGATGTGTGCAGAAAATTTTATCATGATGCCACGCCCCCTCGCCCACAAAACGGAAAAGCTTATAACAAGTGCAATATTACAGTTAGAGAATTAAGATTTGGGACGCATGATGAATAGTTTGTGGTTCATGTGTCCAAAAAATTGTATTGCGATGCCACGCCCCTTTCGCCCACAAATTAAAAAAAACGAATTATTAGAGAATTTCATCTGAAGTGAATTTGAGCGGGTTCCTGTAGACCCACAGGGTATATTACGGTCGGGGTCCCGACTGTTCGGCTTGTTTTTCATTATAATACTAACTCTTATATTATTAAGTATACTGCTACTGCATTTATACTTATACCAATAATAACTTTTATACTAATACTTATTGATCTGATTGGGTTTTTTCTGGGGTTTTTCCCTAATCCTTGCAACAAATGTTGGATCATTTAAAGTCATAATTTTGTTTACCCCTTTAAAGCGTTCTTAAATTTTTCATTTTTCAGTTTTAATTATTAATAAATAATTATTTTATTTTAAAAATAATTTAATTTTTAATTTTGTAATCTTATATTTTAATTTTACTATAAATATTATCCCATAATTTACTGTCGACTCTTTTTTAGACGTAATAATAAATAATAAAATGAGAAAGCAGCATTACTAAATAGCATCAGTAGTAAGTGAAAAAAGCTTTTCAAAATTTGGATATGCCAGTATTGGGCTTGTGATATAAGCTGTTTGAGTTGGTTGAAAGAGTTAACGAATCCTTTATAAACTTTCTATAAAAGCCAGTAAGACCCAAAGATGAACGTGTTTTCTTCATTGATTTGGAAAAGGAATCTCTTTAACTATGTGAATTTTATCAGGATTGGGCTTAATGCCTTCCGACGAAATAACATGATCCAAATACTCTGATTGTCTTTTTACGAAGTTACATTTATCAATTTGTATTTTCATACTAAATTGGGCAAGTCTGATAAAAATTTTCCTAAGAGAATCAATGTGTTCATCTAGAGAAGTAGAGAATTTAAGTAAATCATCAAGGTACACGACACATATTGTGTTAATGTAATCATGAAGTATCTCATTCATCATACGCTGAAAAGACGCGGGGGCATTATAGCCAAATGGCATCCTTGTGAACTCATAATGACCATGGAGTAGAAAAAGCAGTTTTGTGCCTCAGGTTTAATGCCGATTTCTTTCGCCAAATCCAAAGTAGTGAAATACTGGGATTTTCCTAGTTTTGAAAATAGGTCTTCCATGTTTGGAATTGGGAATCTGTCATCTATTGTGGCAGTATTGAGACTTCTATAATCAAATTCCAATCGCCACTTATCGACCTTGGAATTATCTGCTTTTTTTGGCACAACCTAAATTTGAGCGTTGTAAGGACTGGACGATTTTATGATTATTCCAGGCCACTACAATTTGTTTATCTACTTCAGCACTGTAAATTTCTGAGACTCTGTAAAGTCAAGAATAAATAGGTATATCTTTAAGTGTTGGTATTTTATGCTGATATTTGCTTATGGTTGATAGGTTATCACCTTCAATATAGAAAACTGACTTAAATTTAATTAGTAGGGTCGTAAATTTCTCGAATTCCTCTGGGTTTAAATTGTCTATGACGAGTTTTGCAAACTGAATATCAAATTGGTGTAAGCTAACGTTTAATATTTCCTCATAAGAAAAGTTTTCTATTTCATTATTTGGCTCTACAAAAATTACACACTGTGACAAAAATAAATCAAAACAAAACTTCTGGAACGGGACATAACGTATGTTTTAGGTAAAGTTAAATAGAATTTTGTGGTATACTAGAATTTTTTGGATCACATCGAAATTTTGAATAACGGTAAAAAAAACTTTTTTTCACATACGGTGACTTTTACGCCCATAGCTTCGTCAAATATCCACTGATTTTCATTTTTTTTACCAGTTTTGGAAAGAAGAAACTTAGGTCTTTAAACGTGCCATACATGACTTAAAAGGTTTAATTTCCTTTACTGGAGTATTTGCTATTTACACTTTGTTTTGTGTATTTTTTTTTAAATTTTTAGACTTTGGTTATGATTTTGAACACTATTTTATTAGAAACGACGTAAACTTGTTATTTTATTTAAAAAGAACACATATTTACGAGTAATCGCTCAATAATTCGCAAAGTTATAATTGATTTTCGAAAACAAAATTTCCGCAATACGTTGAAAATGTATGGTCACTGTAAGCCCTTAAAAATTGTTTACAACTGCCACATAATCGGCGTTTCTGTTATTGCATAGAATATGTGCCCATATGTCAATGACTTTTTTCCTTAAAAATAGAATAACTCAATTAAATATTACTCCATTTTGAAAAACTAAAGTGCAGAAGTCGCAAAATTAAATGTTTTTTAAAATTGCGTACCAAACTTAAATAGTTTTATACAAATTTGACTTATTAATTTTCGTTCAAAGTAAGGCAAAGTCGGAAAAAACTTAAAAAATCATTATACTCAGTAAAGTTGATATATGTGCAACGTGTTTTTCTTAAGTTTCTTTGGAAATCTTGCATGTTAGAATTATACTTTTATTTTTTGTATATAGGCAGTAGGTATATATCAATGAAAATCTTAAACATAATTAGTATTCAATTATTTGATCAATAACAAATTAACGTAAACAATTTTTTCATAGAAAGTTGATATATGTGCAATATGTACAATTAGAAAGTAATTACGATTTTATAAAGTTATTAACATATTTTTTCAATTTTTTTTATTATTTTAGTAGTTTATAGTGTTTCCCTTCTGCTGTTCGACCAATTGCAATCGCCGGGGCATTGAATCTACCAACTTTTGAAGGACGGTTAGGTCAATATTGGCCCATTCTTGGAAAATGGCCTCCTTTAAATTTTTTAGGGTGTCGAACTGTCTTCCACCTCTATAAACTTTGGATGATAGGATGCCCCAAAGGTCCTCAATTGGATTTAAGTCAGGACTTATTGCAGGCCACTGCATTAAGGTGATATTTTTAGTCTCGAAAAACGACATCGTATACCGTGCAACGTGTATAGGAGCGTTATCCTGCTGAAACATCCAATCCATGCCATGGAACTCTTTTGCAAATGGTATAAGCTCGCTGTTTAAGAGATCCGTATACATTTGCGCATTCAGCCGACCTGATACAAAGCATATTGGCGACTTCCCAAGGGTGCTGAAAGCCGCCCAGACCATGAGTGAGCCACCACCTTGGATGCGTCTGTGGCAAGTCTGCCGGGGATTCCTTGGGTCGCGCCAATACTTTTGGTTTCCATCTGGCCCGTCTAAATTGAATTTTTTTTTCATCACTGAAGATGACTTTTTTGAACTCAGAGTCCCAAAATTTATATTTTTCATAAAAAGCAAGGCGAGCCATTTTATGTCGATGCAATAGCTTAGGTTTATGCACCTTGGACTCATATTGGAGACCCAAATCTTTTCGGCAAATTTGTTGCACCCGCTGTCTCGTCACTTTCAACTTTAATTCTGCCCTTATTTGGGCGCAGCTCATCGCTTTGTTGATTGCCAAAGATCGAATATGCCGTTTAGTGCGCTCATCAACCTTGGGAACTGCCCCTTTCCGGTTGTTCTGAGCATATTTATCCGGAAATTTTAAAAACCTTGAGACGGTATTTCTATGCCTGTTTATTGCTTTAGCAATAGCACCGACTTTAACGTCACAATCCGACATCGTTCTGATTTTTATTTGTTCTTCGTTGCTTAATTCTGTTCCCCGAGGCATTTTAAGTAAAAATATTAAGTGTATGTTCGCAAAAAAAACAACGATACGAGTTTTAATAATCTTGTACAAAATGTGTTTGACAATTATATTTTTTTTCCCGAAGATAGTTAACGTGTCGCACTTTAAATGTAAATGAAGAACTCTGCACAAATATCAACTTTCTATGAAACGCATTACTTTGTCTTCTTCATCTTCTTAACGGGACTATAGATTAAAAGCTGATAAGAAATAAACACATGAAAAAACATCACAAGGCATAAGAGAAAAAATACGTTTACTCGATACATTAATACCGTTATTAAAACAACTTAAATCAACTGTAATGCAAAATATTTTTTTTGCACAAATATCAATTTTACTGACCGTATTTTTACATGTAGCCTCCTTAATTTTTATCCGAGATTGCAATGTAATACACTGTTGGAAAGGTGCTACTTTTTTCCTTCCAACGACGTATTACACGCTATTGTACGATGCATAGTTTAAGACATAAGATTTTTTAACTTTAACAACCTCGCAAATACGGGTTTTTAACTGTTATTCCAAATTTTGACGTGCACGAAAAATTTGTGGTATGCCACAATGTTACATTTAACTATATCTACAACCTACACTATGTCGCATCCCAGAAGTTTTTTGACTGTCACACCGTGTTATCTTCAAAGTAGCATTTTTCGTTACTAATTGTTGTTTATCAAAATCAATCATAGCTCCTAATGGATTCAAAATATTACAATCAATTATACCATCAAAAGTGGTGTCTATGTCTACTTCAAGTATGTCGATTCTAGTGTTTGGTAAATTAAATTCTTTGAATAATGGCATAGTTATTTTACTATTAAGAAGCCCTGTTTTTGAATTTATTGTTTTAATTGTAATTGGTTTTTCTAACTCTGAACTAACTGAAAGATTAAACAAATTTTTTTGAATTAATGATGTTCCTGCTCCGTAATCTATAAGCAACTTGATTGGTCTTCATTGCGTTCCTACTATTATATGGGAAAGATATAGGTACCGGGTAACTGAAAATTTGATTGTATTTCTGTCTCAATATTATCAACTTCCATTTGAATAGTTCCAGTAGTTCTGTTTGTTTGTCTAGTCATATTAGAATTTGCACGATTAGCATTGCCAAATGTTGATTTATTAAAGCTACCAGAATTTGGATATGTTTGGCTTAACAATCTGTTTGGAAAAGACTCAGCAACATTTTGTTGAGTTGGTTCAACTTTATCGGAATTTCCCTCGTTATTCTAAATTTGATTTATCTTTTGTTTAGTATAAAAATGTTTTTAAAAAAATTATGTCTCAATAAGCATTTCTTTTGCCTTAGATAAGGTCTCTGGATTGCTAGCTTTAGTACAAGTTTTGGTTTACTAGGTAGCTTGTCAACAACAATTTTTAATACCAGTTTTTCATTAGTCTCACATTTATACCAAGAATTTTGTTCAAATTGTGATTTTAAGTTTAATTTCGTTAGCAAATCAGTTGTATAATCAAAGTATTCACTAATGCTTGTTCTAACTTCGGACGTCTTAATCTTGTTTACAATATTTTAAAAGTTTTCATTTACATTAAAGTTGGTTTTTAACATTCTTTTAATATTTTCCCAACCTACTGGATTATCGTTATTAATTATAACAATATTGGCTTTATCTTTTATTTTAGATCTTACTTTTAAATCGAACATACTTAAACAGATTTGCTCATTAGAGTTATCCGAGCTTGGAACGAGATAAACGTGTTTTATAAAAATAAGTAGATCTTCAGTTTTTCCAGTGAACTCTGGGATACTCTCCAAAAGGTCCCACAGACTTGTTGATGTCGCTGATGCCATTTAAAATTTTTTTTTCGATGTAACTCCAGTTAATCTGAATACTTGCTTTCCTTTAGTACATAAACCAAGAGAGACGTTTGGCAGCGGTTCAATTCGCCCAGTTGGTCTTGCTAACTCTCTGTTCACAGGGGTTATTTCGCCTGAAACTCGGCACGCTCTCTCACCAGCTTAGCAAACTGAAGAGTGAATTCGCTGTAGTTCAACTCGCTCGGACCAATATAATTAAACGAATTAAAAATAAAGAGCAAGTACAGTGAGAGCAAGAAAAGGCCACTCAAAGTGTGAAGTGGAGAGAGCATAAAAGGATATTAGTATTTTATGTGACTCAAGGCAAAATTCTGGTTTGAAAAATATTACGTTTTCAGTTCGGTGGTGTAAGAAACATCTGTCCAGTAATAAGTTGTTAGATAGGAGCTTGTGGGGCCGTTAGTGCCATATGGGAATAAAATTTAAATGATGGCAATGCCAATTACGAATCGATTGGAACCTCAATAATCCAAATCCGATAACTTGTGAAAAAGTTATTCAAATCTTAAGTCGTACGTAACACTTCTATAATTTGAGTTGGCTTGCCTTGCATATTTATGCAATTATTAAGAAAATGGCGCGGACGATTTTGATCAATTTCAATGTATAATAGTTATTGAAATTATGCAAATTTTGGTATATAGCTGGGATAATTCGTTTTGGCAAGATAAAGCGTTTTAAATTATGTATACACAGATTTTTCTTAGTGTCAGAGCAGCAGCAGTCTTCAGACGGTCCCTTTTTGAGTGCCACTTTTTGACCGACGAAAAAAGTTGCCATTCACAATATTTGCATCGGTTGACAAACAAAAATACCATCGGTTTTTTACTCACAGACTCTGGTCACACTCTCAACAATTTCATACAAAATTTCGTCAATCTAGTAGGCATTTGACCGACGCAAAAAAAGCCAGGCAATAGAACGCGTTTTATTTTCATCGGATAAGCTGTCTTCAGACGGTCCCTTTTTGAGTGCCACTTTTTGACCGACGAAAAAAGTTGCCATTCACAATATTTGCATCGGTTGACAAACAAAAATACCATCGGTTTTTTACTCACAGACTCTGGTCACACTCTAAACAATTTCATACAAAAGTTCGTCAATTTAGTAGGCATTTGACCGACGCAAAAAAAGCCAGGCAATAGAACGCGTTCTATTTTCATCGGTCAGCTTCGCTTTTTGACCGAAGCAATAAAATCTCGTGTGTTCACACGAGAGCGATGGCTTTTTTAACAAAAAGTGTCACTCAAAAAGGGACCGTCTGAAGACAGCTTTAGCTTCGCTTTTTGACCGAAGCAATAAAATCTCGTGTGTTCACACGAGAGCGATGGCTTTTTTAACAAAAAGTGGAACCGTCTGACAACAGCTTAAGCAATTTGCTGCAAGTTTCATAGCGATCGACCCGCAAATAAAGGAAATATTAAGGAATTTGTTTTATTGCCATTATTTCATTATAATTGGCCAGTTGTCCAACATTGTCCAACAACAGTTTAAGAGTTGTCCAGCACTGACAAACTGAATGATTACTATTATTATATTAGATTATATTTGCGATTGCTAACACGTATGCTTTTCAATTCTACGTTTCTATCATAGTATTAAATAATTAAATTTTTCTGCATTACCAAATCCCATATGTTGATCAGATCCCGAACTATGCATGTAAAAAGGTGCCGCTACTCATTAAAACAACAACGATTTGTAGTAATAATAATAGTAATGACTAATTTTATTTCCTATGTGGGATAATAATAATACAAGTGTAGTTTTACATTTTAAGTTTTCTTAATTTACTTAACTCACGCTTCGTAGCGTCCAGTCGGTTTCACTAACCATGGTCTGATGACTTATCGATATCTGGCCGATATTTAGGCTTGCCATACTTATTTGTATCAGAGTAACCATACTTACTGGTATCACCTGGTATCAGTGTTAGCATAAACAAAATTAACATAAATTTAAATTTTAAACTGCTTAAGTCATAATTCTTCACAACATCCCCTTCACCGTGAATCTAGCAGGGCTCAGATACACTTAAATCTAAATTAGCGAGCATCAGGCTGGTCGTTGAAATACGGCACTGTCAGTTCTCACACTGGATATTTTGACCATCTTTACCAGGCGTGACTCCGATATTCAATCCCTTTTTCCAAAACGATCTATGCGTGGCTCCATCACAGATCAAAACGAGATCTCTCATAGCTAATGGCTCCACTGGTTGATGCCATTTCGTACGACGACCAAGCTAGGGCAGATATTCATTTAACCATTTCTTTCAGAAACCTTGCAGCCAATTGCTGCACCTTGCGCCAATCCTTCGTAGTTATTTGATACGCTTCTTCGTCAGGATGTGGAGTCTGGCTGGAATTAGAAGTACCTAAGGTTAAGTTATTAGGTGTTAATGGTTAATCTGTCGGGGAATCTAACGCTATGTGAGTCAGCGGCCTTGAATTTACAATATTTTCAGCGTCACACATAAGGCTATATAAAACGTCCTCCTTTAGACTTTTACTCAATACAGCGTGTCCCGTAAGTTTCTTTACGCTGCGAACCAAACGTTCAGTGGACAGTTGAGCAGCCATTCGATCTTCTTTTTGGCCAAATTACATGCCATCATTTCATGATCCAGCTTTTCAAATTCACGTTTCAACTCGTTATTGGCTCCGACGAAATTAGTCCCGTTGTCAGACCGAATTTGTTTCGGCTTTCCTCGTCGAGCCATGCAATTTTGGAGTACTCTCAAGCACGTACCAGTACTCAGATCTTTGGCAATTTCTAAATGTACTGTAAATTTAATGTAATGTAAACATATCTAGCGTTTTTCCGTTGATCTTCCTCTTACAATCATAAAGGGTCCCATGTAGTCGATGCCAACATATGTAAAAGGGCGAGCAAATGGTGTCAGTCTATTTTCTGGGAGTTGCCCCATCAAGGGCGGAGAAGGACGAGCCCTGGAAGTCTTACACACTTGACATTCTCGTGCAATGCGTCGTACCTCTTCCCGGCAGTGCGGAATCCAAACCTCCGACGAATTTCTGCTATTATAGTATTTTCATTCTGATGTTGCTCTACAAGCAACTTCGTGGCGTGTTGTCGTTGTGGCATGATTACTGGTTGTTTTGCATCATAACCTATGCAATTTGCATTTCCAATTCTTGTATTTATTCGGATAATCCCATGTTGTTCGATGATTTGACATAGCTTCCAAATCTTGCTCCCTTTTGCCAAAGTGTTCCCGTCGGTCAACGTCTGCATATCCACTTTGTATACTGACAACTGCACCGCGCGACACACTACCAGTTCTGCTTTCTCAATCTCGTTTGCTCGTAAGTAGATTGATCCTCGGCTCGGACGATTGCATGTTCGCAGCATCCAGGCAATAATTCGAGTCAATTTCCTATGGATGAGAATTGCTTAAACAGATTATCTGATGCTTTTCCTGCAAAGAATACAAATTTTGTTCTTTATTCAAGTTCGGTTTATTCTTCGTGCAAATGATGTTTGGGCCATTCACTTTTATCGCGCACCAGGAACTGCGCTCCTGTTAGCCAAGGTGACTGATTTACTTGGCGCCTGATTTTGGTACCGCAATCAGCTGGATTCACCTTGCCAGAAATCCAACACCACTCGCTGATTTCTGTCGTTTCCAGAATCTCATTTATTCGGTATGCGACAAACGGTTTATATCTTCTCCGATTTGATCCACGCTAGCACTATGCTCGAGTCTGTCCAGATCTGCACACGACTGGGTTTAATATCGTGGCATTCCAAAATGTTCCTTCTTAACCGAGTTGCGAAAACAGCCGCTTGCAGCTCCAATCTTGGCAGCTCGACTGCTTCATTGGTGCACACTTTGTTTTTCCCATAATGAATGCCGTTTTCAATTGTCCTTCAGACTGCATACGCCAATACCCGACCGCAGCATAAGCGGCCTCACTGGCATCAGCAAATATGTGCAATTCCACAGATCCGTCAAACAGACTGCTTCCATAACAACGTGGTATGCAAAAAGGCGATATCTCATTCAGATCGTCAAGCCATTTTCTCCATATTGCGTAGTCCTCGTTGTCCACGCCCAGTCGGTTTTCTTTCGCCATATCCGTTGAAGAAGTAGCTTGGCCATTAGTGAATGCTCCGCTGATATGCCAAACGGATCGAAGACCGACATCACAATCTTAAAAATTTCTCTCCTTGTGTGTGTTCTGTCGTATTCAAGTAAAGATTTATTAATTTTGGCGAATGATAACTTAAGCCCAAATCGTCAGAAGTATGCCAAATCATTCATAACACCTTCTGATATTGGATTTCAATGTCTCTGCCGAAATTTACAATCTGAGCAGACTCTTCTTTGGCAAAGGCGGCTTTACAAATCTGCGAGTTAGAAATAGCTCCCCTCAAATCAAACCCACCGTTCCTATGAAGTTTGATAACCTTCGAATTGCTGCTTGCTCATTCTGAAAACTATGTACTAAATCATCTACATGTTGATTGTTTATAATGGCATAAGCTGCCTTCGGGTAAGTACATTATGATTCTTCACATATTGTGCTGATGCGGGTGAACATTTTGCACCAAACGTCATGACTTTCATCTGATAAGTTTTCATCTTTTCATCAGGATATTTTCGCCAGAGTAAGCGCTGAGCACAACGATCCTCCTGTCTGACTTGAACCTGGTGAAACATTTGTCTGATATCCGCGCATATCCCTATTTGCTTCTGACGGATTTTCATTAGTACATGTGTTAAGAGTGGCACGTTATCTGGTCCGTTTATTAACATCGAGTTTAGAGACCCTCCGTGGGCTTCTGCCGCCGCATCGAATATAATGCGCAGCTTTCCCGGCATGTTCTGGTTAGTGACTCCGAAATGCGGAAGATACTATATCCTTCCCGATTCGGTGTTCAAGTCACTGTCTTTCAACAACTCCATATAGTCCTTATTTTCATCTTCGGCCATTAATCTGCAGCATTCTTTACAATATTCAGGTTCCCGTTGGAACTTTGAGAGAGTATTGTCTTTTAATTGCCATTTCTTTGCTCTCGGGTAGAGCTACGTTATCGGTTTTTCAAAGAAGTCCAGTTTCAAAACGTTCTGCAACGCACTGTGTTGTAATCTTTAAAGCTAGTTCGATCTCACTTTTTCTTTTCCGATGCGATTATTCTTAACTTCTCGAACACCCATCTCTGCATCTGCGATATAGTCTAGTACTAACTTATCGACCATTTCATCGCTTTCGTGATCAATAAAGTAAACCTCTTTGACTGCCGTGTTGTCCGGATGACAACAGCCATAACATATCCAACTAAGCTTGGTAGATGCTATTATTGGACCATCGTATCCAATTGTGCGAACAGCCTTCGGCAAATCCAAGTGTGCATTATCAAGTCCAATATTGATTTCCGGGACAGCATTTGAATAGCCATGTACAGGAAATTTGTTGAGATAAGGATATCTCGAGCGCAGTTTCGAGATGCGTATTGACTGCTTAGGCGACTGCATATTCTTAACGGTGCGAATTATTTTCATCGTGTATATCTGCTTGTCGTTGCTACCAGATATACCAACATCAGAACGACTAGTGAGTTCCGTAGTCTTATTGTTACCAAGCCACTGCAGTACAAGATTCTTTTTCGGTCCTTCAAGACCCAATGCCTCTGCCATCCTTTCGTCCATCAACGAAACTGCTGATCCTTCATCCAAAAAGGCATAACAAGCCAACGTCTTACCATTCGCATGCAGTGTTACAGGCAAGATTTTAAAAAGAATCCCAGATTCGATTACCTGTGAGGCCGTTCTTGTAAGCGCGCCACTCACAGGTGGCTCGGCGTCGTTCTTAATTGAGTGTAGCAACTGGTTCAACAACCATTCGTTTCGCACTTGTGCTGACAGGTACACGCCGTACTTCAATGTCCTAATCGTAGACAGTTGAAACATAGATTATTTTCCCAAACTATTTTCCATTTCTTTTCAATATCCATTTTCAAGAATTGATCTCAATTCTCAAAGTTGTGCTGGCTTTTGCAAACAACGCACACCTTTGACATGCCTTCTTCCTTGACAACTTTCTTTTGCATGCAAGAATCTCGACTTCTGATTCTTATTCTTTGTCACCGCCAAAGTATCAGGTAAACCAGCATTATGTATGTCCTCTGACATGTCTTGCAACCATTGACTAAGTTCTTTTACAATAGCATCCTTTTTTGAATCTCGATGGTAGCGCGCCCACTCAAGACGCTGTTTCGGTGGCAGCTTCATTATAAGTTCTTCCATCAAGGTTGGATTACTTGGGTGCCGGTGTCTATTGGCAGCTTCCAAAATTGCCTCAAGATTTCGCACTTTGTTCTTGAAGTCTAACAGCTCAACCAACATTCCCTCCTTTAGTTCCGGAAAATTTCTCGCAAGTGCAATTTGGCTTTTGATCAGCTTCTTCTACTACCAAAGCTCTTTTTTAATTCCTCAATAATGTCGGGCACATTTCGGCTATGAATTAGCAGACTCTCAACTACTTCCCGGGCCTTGCCTTTATAGCCTTTTAAAGACGTAGAAGATTCTGCCTTTCGATATACCCGTACTCTTCGGTAGTCATGACGAACGCTTCCCTAAACATCGGCCACGTTTCTGGAGTTCCATCAAACTCGATAATTCCTGACTAGTGGGTTTGGTGTATTTTCAGGTATTGACGCTTCTGTATCAACTAGATCGCTATTTACACACTCAGTTAAATTAATTAACGCCTCTGCATCAATTAAATCGTTGTTGACACCCTCAACCAAACTAGTTTTTATTGGTGTTAACGCCCGTTTCTAGTGATTTCGAATAGTTACAAATAATGAATTAAGAAATGTTGAATTTTGAAATGTGTTTATTTAGATATTTCGGAAATTTAATAACCTTTCCAAAACAGTAACACTTATGGTGCTTAGCAAGTTTTATATTACTGAAATTGAGAAAATCTCTAACCAAAGTATTAGAGATCTTAAAACCAGCTCGAACAGGGGTCTGTGTCACCTAAAATTAGCTTAAGTTGGTTTTCGGTTGGTTTGGAATTCTGTGGCACCCCTGAATATAAAGGCACTTACTTGATTCCAATTCCGAATTTCACCACTTCTCGAAATTATTTC
>OY282582.1:13619016-13674016 GCA_958299025.2 Drosophila histrio
AATTAATTAAAAATGGCGCATTTTTGTCAATTTTTAATATATATACATATTACATAAATTGAAATTCAATATATTACAGACATTGAAATTCTACAAATGTTGAAACATATATAACCTTTTATCGGGGATAATTAATTTTTGCAAGCTCTCAATGACATTTTAATGATTTGGGGCTCCGAATTTAAGAAGGATTAAAATTAGCCAACTGACTAAAAATTGGAATTCCAAAAACTTTGATATCCCCCCAAAAAAAAAACACTACACGAGGTAAAAGTCTAGTGCCGACAGCATATTCACGCCCCAAAATTACTGATATCAAATTTTGTGACGAACAATATTCATTTTAATAATGTAAAAAATAGTTTAGCATTCGGCACTGCGCAGCAAGGTTTTTTAAGTACACAAATGCTGTACCTTTTACGCAATTTGCGGAATGCCAAACTATTTTTTTTATATTATTAAAATGAATATTGTTCGTCACAAAATTTGATATCAGTAATTTTGGGGCGTGAATATGCTTTCGTCACTAGACATTTACCTCGTGTAGAGGTTTTTTTCGGGGGGTTTTGTTATACTGTTAAGTTAAGCCGTGTTATTTTAACAAATATATGTAAAAGCAAGCAAAAAAGCAAAGCCAGATTATCATATGCGCTCTCGCTTGCCCAAATGCATTTCATATGCGCTCTGGTCAACAATTATAAAATAATGGATTTAAAATAATCCGAATTAGCTTCCGGTTTAATTTAACCGGTTCCCAGGGAGCACCACGGGGAGGCTAATACAATTGTAAAGGGGTCACTTTTCCAACTTATGTGAATTATTTAAATAAGAATGAATAAATCGAAGATCGTTATCGGAATCGCTCGAAATCGATGTTGCTTGCGTCCAGAATTGCATCAAACTAAATTTTTGCTCTGCTTTACTTGTTGCCTGGCCACTTGTATTCTCTCTCACACACAGCTGTTATTTTATTGCGCGCCAAACTAAGGTAATGCAGAAATATTTATTTATTATGATAGAAATGTAGAATTGTCAACCATACGTGTAAGCAATCGCAATTATAAATTAATATAATAATAGTAATCATTCAGTTCGTCAGTGCTGGGCAACAAATTATAATGAAATAATGTCAATAAAAGAAATTCCTTAATATCTCCTTTATCTGTGGATCGATCGCTTTGAAACTTGCATCAAATTGCTTAGCGAATTAAAACAAATTCCTTAATATCTCCCATATTTATGGGTCGATCGCCATGAAACTTGCAGAAAATTGCTCAGCGTGAGTTATACTTCAACTTTCTGATATGTTAAGCTGAATTATCTTGAGATATGAGGTTTTCTTCAATTTGCGTGGATGGGTGTGTGTGCGTGATCGCGCATCCAATTTTCAAAAGTGATGCCGTTAACAGGGCTGGAGACAGCGCGTGTGCGCACGAAATAATTTCGAGAAGTGGTGAAATTCGGAATTGGAATCAAGTAAGTGCCTTTATATTCAGGGGTGCCACAGAATTCCAAACCAACCGAAAACCAACTTAAGCTAATTTTAGGTGACACAGACCCCTGTTCGAGCTGGTTTTAAGATCTCTAATACTTTGGTTAGAGATTTTCTCAATTTCAGTAATATAAAACTTGCTAAGCACCATAAGTGTTACTGTTTTGGAAAGGTTATTAAATTTCCGAAATATCTAAATAAACACATTTCAAAATTCAACATTTCTTAATTCATTATTTGTAACTATTCGAAATCACTAGAAATGGGCGTTAACACCAATAAAAACTAGTTTGGTTGAGGGTGTCAACAACGATTTAATTGATGCAGAGGCGTTAATTAATTTAACTGAGTGTGTAAATAGCGATCTAGTTGATACAGAAGCGTCAATACCTGAAAATACACCAAACCCACTAGTCAGGAATTATCGAGTTTGATGGAACTCCAGAAACGTGGCCGATGTTTAGGGAAGCGTTCGTCATGACTACCGAAGAGTACGGGTATATCGAAAGGCAGAATCTTCTACGTCTTTAAAAGGCTATAAAGGCAAGGCCCGGGAAGTAGTTGAGAGTCTGCTAATTCATAGCCGAAATGTGCCCGACATTATTGAGGAATTAAAAAAGAGCTTTGGTAGTAGAAGAAGCTGATCAAAAGCCAAATTGCACTTGCGAGAAATTTTCCGGAACTAAAGGAGGGAATGTTGGTTGAGCTGTTAGACTTCAAGAACAAAGTGCGAAATCTTGAGGCAATTTTGGAAGCTGCCAATAGACACCGGCACCCAAGTAATCCAACCTTGATGGAAGAACTTATAATGAAGCTGCCACCGAAACAGCGTCTTGAGTGGGCGCGCTACCATCGAGATTCAAAAAAGGATGCTATTGTAAAAGAACTTAGTCAATGGTTGCAAGACATGTCAGAGGACATACATAATGCTGGTTTACCTGATACTTTGGCGGTGACAAAGAATAAGAATCAGAAGTCGAGATTCTTGCATGCAAAAGAAATTTGTCAAGGAAGAAGGCATGTCAAAGGTGTGCGTTGTTTGCAAAAGCCAGCACAATGATGAAATAATTGTCATTACATTTTGCTCTCGTCGCTGCTGTTCTGACACGAGCCGCCGAGCTATTTACCAAGTCCCTGCTAAATTGCAGCTTTGTTTGCAGAGCTGTAATTATCCTTACATGTTCTTCTAGTCCATTTTGTTATTAAACTAAGATGAAAAAGTTACAAAATTGAATTATATCAGGTATGTGATATTGTTGAAATAGATATATTTCGCTACCATTCCCAATACGATACTGTATCAGCATAGCAACCTTTTTCTCTTGTCATCTGTGTACATGTATGAATGTATGCGGATTTTCCTTTTTGTCAGAAAACTAGCAAGCGACACGCACGGAGACAAAAACGTTTGTAATAAATCAGATTATTAAACCGAATGGATTATTCTTTTAATCAACTTTGCTGAGCCTCATCTAATAAGACCTCTCAACAGGTTATGGGCCCAGTATCACGCGAGTGCGGGCTTACAGCAATAAGTGATTTATTGTAAGAATTGAAAAATGACTTCAATATACCAGATTGAAAAGTTGGATGTAGGGAATTATGATTCCTGGTGCATTCAGATGCGAAGCGTATTAGTGCACGCAGAGTTGTGGGCTGTGATAATCAAAGGGAGACCTGTTACAACTCCAGATGATTGGGATGTGCGAAATCAAAAGGCATTGGCCATGATCACATTAAGTGTGAGGCCATTACAGCTTTGTTATCTCAAGACGTGTCAAACGGCAGCGGATGCCTGGAAAAGGTTAAAGGAAGTGCATGAGCCAAGCGGACCTATGAGAAAGGTGTCGCTATATAAACAATTGCTTGGGCTGGGAATGGTTGGTGACGACGGAGTGCGTGAATATGTGAACACATTTACTTCGACGGTGGATAAGCTTGCAGAAGTGGATATTAAGCTAGGAGATAATGCTGTAGTGATAATGCTTTCAAGTTTGCCACAGCAGTATGAGAACTTCGTCATTGCCATGGAAACACTGAAAACTGTCACAGTTTGGTAGCTCTAGAGCAGCTGAAGATCAAGCTGCTGATTGAAGGAGAGCGCAGAGTAACGGTGGAAAATTCGGTGCAGAAGGAACAGCAGGCCTTCCAAGCAAGAACTGGACAGGAAAAACAAATACCGACCCGCAAAAAGAGAGATAAGAAAGTTTTCGAATGCTATGAATGCGGTCAGCGCGGTCATTTCAAGAGAGATTGCAAAAATAAGAGCAAAGGAGATACGTCAAAGGGCGAGCAAAAACAACCATCGCGCTCGTTTACCGTTTTAGCTGCGTTGGACGCTGATGATTTAGACTGTTCGAGCTGGTGTGTGGATTCAGAAGCTACGACGCATATGTGTTGCGTGCGCAGCATGTTTTCAAACTATGTTCCACATCAGGAAGATGTTGTGTTGGCCGACAGCACAGTTATAAAGGCGATTGGCAAAGGTGACGTCAAACTGCAAACCGAATCTGGCGAATTGACGCTGGAGAACGTGCTGCATGTTCCGGAGATGAAGTGAAATTTCATATCAGTTGCTCAAGCTATCGATCGTGGCTGCACGGTCACGTTCGATCGAAAGTTTGCAGTTTTCCGCAGGAATGGCGAGGATTTGTTAAAGGCACATAAGAGCAACAAGCTATTTGTGTTTAGAGGCAAACATAGTTTCTGTTATGGCGCAGTACAAAAAAGTGCAAGTGTATGGCACAACAGGTATGGACACCTAAATTATGCCAGTCTAATGAATCTCGCAAGGAACAGGATGGTGTGCGGCTTGGAACAGGTGAATTTTTCTAAGAAGGCATCGTGCATGACATGCATGAAGTGCAAGATTCACACTCAACCGTTTCCGGCAGTAGCTGAAAATCGGGCTACACATCAGCTGGAGCTCGTACATAGCGATGTATATGGACCGTTTCAAAAGCGATCCCTTGGCGGCTCAGCATATTTTCTGACGTTCATCGACGACATGTCAAGACGCATCTTTACATATTTCATCAAGTCAAAGGACGAGGTATTTGATAAGTTTGTGGAGTTCAAAAACATGGCGGAAAGGCAGACTGGACATAAGATGAAGGCGTTGCGGAGCGACAATGGGCGCGAGTACATCAACAAGCAGTTTGATGAGTACTTGAAGAAGCACGGCATTTTGCGTCAACTGACGGTACCATATAGACCTCAACAGAATGGAGTTGCCGAACGGGCCAACAGGACACTTGTTAAAATGGCAAGGAGTTTGCTAGTGCATGCAAACATGGACATGCTACATCCGAAACAGATCACCAACAAAAGCGTTGATTGAAAAAACGCCGTACGAGGCATGGTGCGGCAGGAAGCCCAATGTGCAGGGCATGCGTATTTTCGAATCAGTTGCAGTCGGTTTAGATAAGACTCGTCACGGCAAATTCGAGGCAAAGAGCTAGGAATACCGCTTCGTCGGATACTCTATAGTATCAAAGGCGTACAGGCTGTACGAAAAGAAAAGATGTGTCATTGAGAAGCGAGATGTTTTGTTCGAGGAATCTTGTAGTGCAGTGAATACCGACTACTCGGATTTGATCAAGAACATTCCAGCGAGAGATATGTCGAAAAACAAGGCGTATACTGAGAAGGTTGAGCAGCAATCCGATCAATGTAGTGATAATGGCATGTTAAGCGAAGAGTGTACCGGTGCCGAGGAAGAAGACCAGGAGCAACAACTTGTGCAAGACCTCTTACAGGCAAAGGATCAGGAGCACAGCGATGAACCTGAGCAAAAGCAGATGGAGTGCGTGCGAGTTGGTTCAGGAAGACCAAGGATACTACGGAACGGACTCCCAGGGCGTCCAAAAAGGGCATATAACCTCCTAAACGCATTGCAAACCAAAGAGCTGTCAGTACCGCAGACGTTTCGAGAGGCAATGCAGGGTGAGGAGGCGACATATTGGAAGGCAACCATGGCCAAAGAGTATGAAGCACTGATAGCGAATGAAACGTGGACCTTGGCAGATCTACCCAAAGGCCAACATGCAATTGGTTGCAAGTGGGTGTACACGATCAAAAGAGACAGTTCGGGTAACGTGGAGCGTTACAAATCTCGTCTTGTGGCCAACGGATGTTCCAAGAAGTATGGCGTGAATTACTCGGACACATTTTCTCCAGTGTGCAGATATGAAACTATTCGACTAGTTTTGGCTCTGGCCGCTGAGTTAAAACTATATTTGCACCAGATGGATATTTGTACGGCCTACCTCAATAGCGAGCTGAGCGATGTTGTCTACATGAAGCAGCCTGAATGGTAAATCGACGGTGTACGGCTACAGAAGGTGTTGAAGCTGAACAAAGCTATATACGGCTTAAAACAGGCAGGAAGAGAATGGAACGCCAAACTGAACGCAGCGCTATGCGATATTGGATTTACCTCTTGCCAGAACGAGCCATGCTTATATAAGCAGAACATAGAAGGTAGTCTTTGTCTTATACTAATCTATGTTGACGATATACTTATAGCGTGCCAGAAAGAAAAGGACCTAATAGCGATAAAGTCAAAGATTGCAATGAAGTTCGAGTGCGTCGACAAGGGTTCAATTGCAAATGTTGCTGGGCATGCAGAATGAGCGAGATGACGACACCGGGGCAATAGCTATGAACCAAGAGCTGTACATCAAGGATATGCCAGAGAGGCATAATATGCGAACTTGCCGAGCCATAGCAACGCCATTGGATGCAGGCTTTCAAGTGGCGTGCAGCAGCGAAAATTTCGTTCTTGAAGATGTTGAGGCGTAACAATCAGTGATAGGCGAACTGATGTGGCTGGCACTGACCTCGAGGCCAGATATCTATCATTCCGTTGTGAAGTTAGCACAAAGGAATAAGGAACCACATAGCGAACATGTCGCAGCTGTGAAGCATGTGATGCGATATCTGGCAGGAACAATGAACATGAGGCTAAATTATCGTGCTTGCGGCCTTTTCTCCTTTTCTCAGTGGCTACGTGGCCGCAGACTGGGTTGGCGACGTAAGCAATCGCAAGTCATACACCGGATATGTATGCGGATTTTTTTTTTGTCAGAAAACTAGCAAGCGACACGCACGGAGACAAAAAGTTTGTAATAAATCAGATTATTAAACCGAATAGATTATTCTTTTAGTCAACTTTGCTGAGCCTCATCTAATAAGACCTCTCAACAGATATAATGAATCGATTGGAATTAAATAAAACCAGTCGAAAAGGCTACAGTCGAAGTCGACTATGAGAGACCCTTTACTTATTCTTCTAAATGGAAATAATTGTAACACTAATAGTTCCCCATAACGCTTTGTAACGTCAATATGCTCTTCTTCTTCCTTTGGTCCGACACTGAGTAATATTGAGTTTTGAAGAACTCCCGAGTTTATTGTGCGATCGTGATGAAATTTTCAGGATACATTAGGACCCAGATGCTTGTCCTGTGTGCCAAAATTCAAGGCTCCAATTTTAAAATTGTCCATTATATGGGATTTTAAGTTTTTTTTGATACGTTAGGACCCTGATACCCGTCCAGTGTGCCAAAATTCAGGACTCTAGCTTTATTATTTTTCGTTTTATGGGATTTAAAAAATTTTGTTCTCGATTTACGGAGGCGGAAAGGGGCGTGTCAAAATTTTAAGATAAACTTGATCTGCTTAGCCCATAGATGAACCAGCATACCAAATTTGGTGACTCTAGCTCTTATAGTCTCTGAGATCTAGGTGTTCATACAGACAGACGGACAGACGGACATGGCTATATCGACTCGGCTGGTGATGTTGATCAAGAATATATTTACTTTATGGGGTCTGCCGGACTTCCTTCGACCTGTTACGAACATTTTTTTTTTTGACAAACTTAATAGACCCGTTTTACTTTTTTAAAGTAAAGGGTCTAAAAATAAAAAATTTAAATTGCTACAAATATTCTAAAATTAAACAAACTTGAAGCCCTTCATTTGGAAGTTCAACTCATTTGAACTTCCGACCTTGCATGTTAGGGTCAGACACTTTAACTACTGAGCCATCGACGCTACTTTGTGGAGTGTTCTAAATTGCAATTATGTTGACAAGGCCGTGATAGTTCTTACATGTCTCACCGTTGCTGTTTTTCTTAAAAGTCACAAAGAACAAGCCGATCAGTCGAGCGGGTGCGACAGTAGGATACCCTGTGCAGGTCTTCAAAGAAAAGTATTCTCTTTATAATGGGCTTTAAATATATCGGTTGAAGTCGATTTTGCTTGCATCGAGAGTAGGTAGCTTGCGATAGTCTGGCCACACTGGACTGCGGCTGTTGATTGTTTATGTTTAGATCGTTATATCGTCGCCGCGGCGCAGCGACTGCGCTGCTACTGCGCTGCGACGAATCTGCTGCGCTGCATAAATTTGTTTCTTGAATAACTTCTGAGTTCAATATCCGATCGTACTGAAATTCGTTGCACACATTGAGAGTAGGATACTTATTATGTGTGCCAAACCTCAAGTCTCTAGCTCTGCTCTTGTTATCAGCTTTTCCGAATTATGGGCGAAGGGGGCGGGGCATCGCGATGAAATTTTCAGGAGACATTAAGCCCAAGCTTTTTATCATGTGTGCCAAATCTCAAGTCTCTAGCTTAGACATTGCTTATGTTATGGTAATTTTTCTAATTTTAAAACCAACGGGACTTGATATCGAAAATAAACTTGATCTGCGTATGGTATTCAGGAACCTACATTCCAAATTTGAAGTGTCTAGCTCTTATAGTTGCTGAGATCCACGCGTTCATACAGACGGACAGACGGACGGACGGACGGACAGACAGACAGACAGACGGACGGACGGACGGACAGACAGACGGACGGACGGACAGACAGACGGACAGGTGTCAATCGACTCGGCTATTGATACTGATCAAGAATATATATACTTTACAGGGTCGGAGATGCTTCCTTCTGCCTGTTACATACATTCACACAAATTCATTATAGCCTTTTTTGCCCATTTTTAATGGGCACAGGCTATAAAAATATGTGTAGATTATAAATGTAGTATCTTGCCAAAACGAATTATCCCATGACATATATACCAAAAGTTGCATAATTTTAATAGCTATAATATATTGAAAATAGACCAAATTCGTCATCTCCGTTTTCTTAATTGCATAAGTATGCAATCACACTATAATTTACATAAAATTTTGATAATGTAACAAGCGACTTAATATCATAAAAACTTATAAACGAGTCATCGGATTTGGATTATTGAGGTACCGATCGATCCGTAATTGACATTGGCATCATTTAACATTAAATTTTTTTCACATTAGGCACTAACAGCCCCACCAGCTCCAATCTAACAGCTAATATCTCGACAGAATTTTTTTACGGCTCCAAACTGAAAAAGATATAATTTGTCAGCCCCAATTTTGCCTAACAAGTGTTATATTTCAAAATTTGCTCAATGTCTCCACGCTTAAGAATAAATAATCAAAGATACAAACTTAAGGACTCAATTTTTTGCAAATTCAAAAAAAAATAAGAAAAAAATTAATCAAGTAATTTTTACATCATGTAATAATCTTACAAAGTTAGTTTAGACTTATATTAAAGCTATTTTGATAACCTTTCGAGTGATGACAAACCAACACACAAGATTTCCATCTCAGCTCGATGACGTCATTAAAATTTTAAAATTCCAATATCTTAGCAATGGATAGTCCAATTTGGGTGAATGAAGTACCGTCCGACGCATATTCATTTATACTATCTGCATCTAAAAATTGGGGCTTTATGCCCCAACCAAAGCTCCAAATTCAAACGTGCAAAGCTTGACAAAGATATGCAAACGGCTATGTCTCGAAAAATATCTGATTGATCGGAGAAAGTAGTATGCCATATTAAAACCACAGGAATTACCTTTCGAATTATATATAACACATTTTGATCGGTCTAACCGATCTCTATATCCCATATTGCGTGTATATACATCTAGTGGCCTGCAGCCCAGCAAACTTAACACGTGTGAGTTTTTGGGGTCTGCTTCCGTCACTAGCGCGAAATGCCGTCCGCAGTGATATAAAAATTTAGTGCAAGTTCCATAGCGATTGTAAGGAAATAATATTTTCCAACACTATTTGTGACTACTTAAGTTAAGATCGAGCTGAGACGATTTTTTAGAGCACCGTTAAAATCCAAGTAAAACGCAATAAACAAATGTTTTCTTATATTTAACTGAATTTGCGCGGGCTATCGGAATTTTGGACGCGGCGCTTAAAAATATTTCGTGTTGTTCCTCTCTCTTCTTTCTCGTCAGTGTCGCTTAAAATTATCGTCTGTCTTTTATATAGCTTTAAACTATCGATATTTATGATTGTACTTAAATACTTAAAGCTATTGAAATAGATAAGTTCGAGTATCGAAAACCAATCAAAATTCGATTCATTTTGTAAATTCTAATGTTAATGAAATGTAAAACAAATGCTAATTTCGGCGGCAGCATCCCCTTCTTCGTAATTAATCCTTTTCTTGGAATTATTTACTTATAACTGCCGACGTTGAGAATAGCAACTTTTGTGGCAGGCCTGTCCATGATTCCATTATTTGTCTGAATGGTTACTTGTCGGACCTGTCCATCCTTGGCTGTGATTGTTTTGATTATAAGTCCCTTTGGCCACATGTTCTTGGGCAAAAATTCATCAATAACGACGACGACGTTTCCAATTTGTACTGGAGGCGATTTTTCAAACCATTTGGCGCGTTTTGTCAACACCGGAGTGTACTTCTTGACCCAACGCTTCCAGAAATGATCACTGAAGGCTTGGGTTTGATTTCATCGCTGGCGTAGATCCAGAGTGTCGTTACAAATTCTTTTTGTAGTCATCCATCGTACCCAGCAAAAGATGTTTTGGAGTCAGGGCTACGTCATCTGACGACTCAAGACTGACGAAGGTCAGAGGTCGGCAATTGTTGGTAAGTTCCGCCTCCATTAAAGCACAGCGAAGTGTTTCGTCATGTAACGAATATTTTGGACATATATCTTTTAGTACATTTTTCGTACTCGCGTTGAGCCTTTCCCAAGCTTCTCCCATGTGGGGTGCGCCCTGGTGGGTTGAAGCGCCATTTAATCCGGTCGTACTTCACAATGATGTCGTCAAAATCGATCTTTTGCAGTTCCTCCTTCACTGCTTTTTCTGTTGACTTGAAATTCGTTCCGTTGTCCGAGAATATCTCTGATATGCCATAAAGTTGCGCAAGCACATTATGCAGGATCTAGTGTCCAAGCTGTACGCAATTTCGAAATTAACTGCACTAAGTGTTAATCATGTGAAGATCACACTCCATCTCTTTTCTTTGTGCCGTCCTACGCCGAAGTAATCCACGCCAGTGAATGCGAACGTTTTTGTGAAACTAGCCAACTGCCGGAACTGGCGCCATTTGCGGAGGCACTGGCATCGCTACATAGTTTTTACATTTTTGACATTTTTGGCGTACAGATTTGTAGAGAACATGCAGCTTTGGAATACAGTAGATCGATTTCAGTCTATTTATGACTGTTTCATGTGCCAGATAATGATGATCTTCGTGAAATGCCTTGACTATTAGGAATGTGATATATTCCTGTCTTGGTAATACGATGGCGTCTTCTCTGCATTTCACATATCTTAACCACCCTTAATTTCGCAGGATTCCTTTCGTGTCGATATACACCTAAAATCTTCTTAAACTGCTCTGCCTTGGAAGCAGTGATCCTGTTGACAGCATGCTGGCTTCGTTGTTATAACCGTGGGATTAAGCCTGCTTGTAGAGTATATTCTCTGTTTGGTTGATTAGCTCCGAATTAACCATTCATGGCTTGGGTTGATTTGGCGATGGAGCCTTTAAAGTTCGATGTAAAGTAGGAAGGTTGCTATTGTCCTGTACAAATGTCGCCATTGGGAAAAGTACTCAGCGCTTATAGTAACGCTGCGCTTTGACTGCTGCATAGGCGTATTCGCTGGCGTCGATAAAGATATGTAATTCTGCTTGCGTCGTCTATGTGAGGTTTTGGGAATAACACCTGGGAATTTCCAGCATCTGGATATGTGGAAGAAGGCTCTTCAAATTTTCTCTGCTGTTGTTGAGCGCTTGGGGTAGCTCCTCGTCCCAGCCAACATTAAGACGCCATACTTATTGTAAAAGTATCTTCAGTCCAATGGTATAATAGGACACTAATCCCAGAGGGTCAAACATCGACATAAGGACTTGAAGAAGTTCTCTTTTGGTTGGAACGGTGTATTCAACCAAAACGTCTCGTTTTAAAAGTGCGAATCTGAGAATATATCGGAAACAGTCAGCTTGTGGGTCCCAATACATACCTAGGATCTTCTCGGTTTCACCGAATTGGACTGGTGAATGAGCCGTTTGGTTGCCTTCCACGAGCTCGCTTAAGACATTGACCGAGTTAAACGACCAGTTCCGGATTTCGAAGCCTTCTTCACAGTGAACTTTGCGGACCAGCTTCGCCACTTCCGTCGCCTCCTGCCCAGTGTCCATGCTGTCCATATAGTCATCGACATAGTGACCCTTTTGGATAGCTTCGTACAATCGTGGGTGCAGCTGGCGATATGACTCGACGTTTTTGTTGCGCACATAGTGTGCGATGAAGGCAGCTTATGCCAAAAGTCATTGCGTGCATGACATATGCTTTTACCTTGCCGCTGCTTTGGACGTAACACAAGAAACGCTGTGCCTGCCTGTCTTCTGTACGGATGTTGATCCTGTGAAACATTTCGGCAATGTCGCCGCAGACAGCGACACGACCCACTCGGAATGATAGAAGAACCTCTAGCAGTATCATCAAGTCTGTTCCAGTGAGAATAAAATCGTTCAAGGTCACTCCATGGGATTTGGCTGCTGCGTCACACAAAAGTCGAACTTTATTGGGCTTTTTTGGATTTAGCGTGATAAAAATCGGAATATACCAAGTCCGTTTGTTAGGATTGGATATTTCTACATCCGTGAGTTCAACTGCATATCCTTTCTGAACTAGGTTGTTTACTTGAGCTTTGATTTTGTTGTATAAGTCAGGCTCCCGTTGAATCTTCCTCTTTAGACAGTTTAAGAGGTTGAGTGCATTTTGATAGCTTTCTGGCAGTACGTTTTTTTTTACGCCACAAAAGCCCGACCTCGAATTGCCCGTTGGCTTTTGCACAGGTCCTATCCAGAATTTCAATGGCCAGCTTATCGTCCTCCGATTGTACATTTCGAGGTTTGACAGTCTTCACGCCGAAACTCTTCTTCACCATGTCTTCACTGACAATCGCAGTGGTGCATAATCCAGTTTGCGACTGTCTTGGACGTCCCTTGAACACTCCAGCCGAGCAGACATTTGGACGCAATTGGTTCGTCATACTTTTCTTCACGCAGCCTACGTGGCACAGCTATTTTCCCATTGTTTGATCCAATGAGCAACATAGGTTATATGCTGGAATAGGACTGCAGTGGCAATTGATGCACAGTTTATCTGTTAATGAAGTAATGGGTGATGCTTTCGGGAACATCCATTTACGCCACACATGTTCTTTATGAAACAACCCTTGCGTTGATTCCCAAGGCAACGAAAGCATACCCTCTCCGACTTCGCTTTTAGCCATCTTTCGTCCTCTGTAATTTTTCCAAACTCATTGCATTGCGCTGCAGTATGCTCAGATGTTCCGCATACCATACATTTATATATGGCTTGTTTCTGGTTCGATACGTCTGGGGATTCTGCCGATTCTTGCTTGGATGAATTACCCTAATTTGAAGGTTTGACGCTATGATCATTGTAGTGTGAATTCACTGGGCTTGGCTTCTATGTGGACGGACAGATCACAGTTGATGCCGCCTCAGCAATCTTGTGGTTGGCTTGACTTGGGATGCATCGCCCAATCAAGCTTATGTTTATTGCCTGTCCTTGGGTGGCGGAAGTCTTGTGACTCTGTCGATCATATTCTCCAAAATATGCTCTGACCTTCCGGAAAACATTTTTAAAGTTTCAATTATGTCCGGAACCATGGAAGGTAGGAGGAGCTTATCCTTAACTAGCACACGAGCCTTTCCAATTAGACATTTCTGAAGACGTAACATGTTTTCGACATTCGAAAGTTCTGCGTCCGAAGTGCTGTGCTCAAATGTACTTATAAGGCATGGCCAGTCTTCAGGATCGCCATTAAGCTTTGGTAGCTCCTTTGGAATTGCTTGTCTTGCCGCCAGTTGGGAACTTGATGGGCCGCAAATCGGCTCCACTGGACGTGGTGTATTGGTGGGAAGAATAAATTCCTGGCCGTTTATTTGAGTGAGAAGTTTATATTATTGCTCAATATATCGTTCGTCTGCAGATTTTTTCTCCTCGAGCATTGCTAGCATCAACTCCGGTTGATTCAGAGCGCCGCGTGCAGTTAAATCTGCATTGATGTTAAATCCCGAATCTTGTTGGATTTCTTTATTTGATTAGGCACTTTGTTGTTCGAAAGCATCCACTAAAGCTTTATTTCAGTGGTCGGCACGCTCCGCGCACCGCGCATAGGGATTTTCTCTGCCGCAACGCTGCCTGCACACGTACAGTATAAACTTTCGTGTGGCGTCGCTGTTTCTGTTAAGTCGCTGTTATGGCGCTGTTTCACTGAAATATCACTGTTGAGGCGAAGCAAAATGAATCAGCTGCTGATCAGCCATTGGTGATGCTACGCTGCACAATTTTGCAAATTATACATTATATACACAGAAAAATAAATGGTTGTTGAAGTTTTTGAAAAAGTATTCTTTTTTGTACACATTATGACCAATATATAGCCGTTTTGATGCGAATCAATAATATAAAGGGCAAGAAACGGCACATGCTTGACGCCTGTTAAAATTCTGTTAATTCGCACACTAGTGCAATGAAACATATGACTGTGTTGGTGCCGACCACTGCTTTATTTAATTCTGTATGCAATGCAGGGCTCTTTTCGGGGGGTGTATGTAAAACATTTGTTGATTTTCGTTTTGTACATTCACATGTGAAATTCGATTTTGTATGTACATCGAGTTCACCCATATACACAAGCTCACGCGCACTAATATTGTGATGACGAAATAATTTTCCTTCAATGTCTGATTTTCAATTATTGTCTTGCTTACTTTTGTATGCTATTTTCGAAATACATGCAAGCACATACACAACACTAGTACTTATTCTGAAAAAGTTTGTCCAATTCACGCACTGATCTGAACTTTCAAAGTTTTTTCAGCAATCTCTCCGAAATTATATGCCATAGAAATATTTTTAAGAATTGTTACTGCCTAAGTTAACATCGAGTTGGTACAATTTTTTAGAGCACGGTTAAAATCCAAGTTAAACACAATAAATCAATGTTTTCTTATATTTAATTTAATTTGCGCGGGCTATTGGAATTTTGGACGCGTAGCTCTTACAAATATTTCGTGTTGTTCCTCTCTCTTCTTTCTTGTCAGTGACGCTTAAAATTATCGTCTGTCTTTTATACAGCTTTAAACTATCGATATTTATGATTGTACTTAAATACTAAAAGCTATTCAAATAGATAAATTCGAGTATCGAAACCAATTCTAAGTTCGATTCATTTTGTAAATTCTAATGTTAATGAAATGTAAAACAAATGTTAATTTCGACTGCATCACTATTGTTTGGTAATCGCCGAACACTCGAAACTGATGGTTATAATATAAAAATTAAAATGATCGATTGTCTATACACATGTTTGACATTATTAGAATTATGTCATATTATTAAAACACTAAACAAGTTTTGCTTCAACAGTCGCAGACCAGATCTGCCAGAATATCACAAGTTACCTAAACCCGATTCCTGCAAACTCGATTTCAAACGATATATTTAAATATATGTAAAAATAAGTATAGTCAATCCCATTGTAATCAAAATACTTTTCTTTGAAGACCTGCACAGGGTATCATCCTATAAGTATGTTCGTGGCTGCAAATTCGCGTTAGTGCATTTAGGAAGCTAGTAGTTTGTAGCTAGAGAGTTGAAATTTGTCACACATGATAAATATCACCGGTAGCAAATTTGTACCGGGCTCTGTTCTGCTGCAGGGTATATGTTGGTCGTGGTCACGACTGTTCGGCTTCTTTTGAATATATTCGTTTTATAAAGTTGTGTTGTTTTGTGCCAGTTAACTTACCTCAAAAATAAATATTGCGAAGAAATTGTATCTTTAAGAAGAGTAAACTAATTTTGTTATATTTGATATGAATGTATGTATTTTGTACAGTGATTAATTACGAATTCGGTCAGTTAAGCTTAAAGTGCACTTTTATGTACTTTTTACATAATTTCACTTTCTAGCACATAACCTCTATGTGAGAAGTGCGGAAATAGCTGAAAGGTGATATGAACAAAGTAGTGTACTATTTCAGAAGATGTCGGTTTGGGATATTGTAACGCATCATTAGAAAAATATATAATAGGTTTTCATATACATACATAAATTGTTCTCTCTTGATAAGTTTTGAACATATAATAGGATCATAATGCAAGTTTGGTTCGGATAGCTTGGAAAAGAAAAAAATGCATATGATAGTATTAGGGGAAACCACGCCATGCCCATCTTTTCCAGCCCCATATTCTTTGGATAATATAGGCCAATGCAGAAAACTAGTCAGTGCTCTCTTCTTCTTCATTTGACGCGAAACTGCTCAATTATGTTTTGAATAACTTCCGATTTTATTTTTCGATCGCGATGAACTTTTCATTATACATAGGGATGTTCGTCCTATGTGCCAAAATTCAAGGCTCTAGCTTGCAAATTTCTCGGGCGTGACAAAATTTGAACACAAACTGGTTCTGCTTAGCTTATAGACAAACCAACATTCCAAATTTGGTGTTTCTAGCTCTTATTGGCATATAGACGGATGAACAGACGGACGCACTGACGGACGGAAAGACAGACGGACATTGCTATATCGACTCGACTGTTGACGCTGATCAAGAATCTATATACCTCATTGGGTCCGCCAGGCTTACTTTGACATGTTACAAATAATTTTTGGACAAACTTGGTTGTTTATATTTAACGCTTGCATCTTTTTATTATTCCACCATCTTCTGATATTCAAGTTTATATGCAACATATTGCTTGTTTAAAGAAAGTCTTCCTTCAAGTGACTGACAACGACCTGTTTGTTGTGATTGGCGATTTTAACCTTTCTACCTTTTTTATGACCTTGAACAATCTCCTTGATGTGTGTATCCCCAATTTTATACCGTTGTCGTGTTAATAAAAGCTCCCTTGGTTTACACCCAGACTATCTTATTTAAAAAATTTTAAATCAAAATATTTTAAAAAGCTTAAGAAGTCGTCGGGTTCAAGTTTTGACTGGTCAAAATCTGTGGCCAAGTCGAAATTTGCTCTGCTAAACACTTATTGCTATGAGAACTATCTAGTTCAATGCAAGAGACAGTTTTCCTGTGACCCCAAACAATTTTATAAATTTGTTAACTTGAAGCGTAAATCTCCGCATTTACCTTCCTCTTTTTTTCATAGAACTGATAAAGCCAGCGACGATTCTGCAGCTGCTGAACTTTTTGCTAAATTTTTCCAATCAACCTATTCTCCTATTTCCCTCATTCACTCTTCTTATCCTTATAACATAATATCCTCTTGTAGTATATTTGCTCCCCATATTTCTTTCAACACCCTGGGCCTCCTGGGCCTGACAACATTGCTAGTTGCGTTCTTAAGGAGTGCTGTACTTCTCTAACCGCACCGTTGCTAAAGATTTTGAAACTTTCCCTGGAATCTTCAGTCTTTCCACATCTTTGGAAAGAATCCTATATCATTCCTCTCCACAAAAAAGGTGGTAAGTCTGATATTTCTAACTACAGAGGCATTGCAAAGCTATCAGCTAATCCTAAACTTTTTGAAAAAATCCTTGTTTCGTCTTTGCAACATCTTTGTAAATCAATTATTTGTGCAACATGGCTTTGTAAGGGGCGGTCTACCACGACCAATTTGCTTGAATTTTCCGCATTGGTAAATGAGGCATTTCAAAAGAATAGGCAGACTGATGTTATTTATACTGACTTCAGTAAAGCCTTTGACTCCGTGAACCACAACCTATTACTCCACAAACTTGAATGTATAGGCTTCCCTCACGCCTTTTTAAGTTTTATTTCCACCTACCCAAAAGGTAAAACCCAAAAAGTGCTCCTTAGGTCTACCGTTTCTAGTTCGGTTCACGCTACTTCTGGGGTACATCAAGGTAGTCACTTGGGGCCTTTATTTTTTACCCTTTCCTTTAATAACCATCCCTCCATCCTGTCTCATTCTTACATTCTTATTATTCTCATACACTGATCCCCTACTTCAATATCGTCTACAAGACGATTTGAACGCTATGCAATTATGGCGTTCGGCCAATAAATTGTATCTTAATTGTTCTAAGTGCATGCTCATGACATTTAACCGCACTAGGCCCCATTTATTCAGTTATACGATTGACAATACGCCATTGTATAGTATTTCTACTGTGAAAGATCTTGGAGTTATATTTGATTGCAAATAGAACTTTAATTTGCACATCTCCACTATAATTAAAGAGGACAGGGGAGTAATTGGTTTTATTAAACGCTGGTAGAAAGAGTTCAACGACCCACTAAACCACCACTAAACTCCTTTATGTCTCTTTAGTCCGTCCTATCTTGGAATACTGTTCATGTATATGGTGTCCTCAATACCGTAATAACCAGGATCGAATTGAGTCTGTTCAAAAGCCATTTCTTTTTTTTGCCTTACGTGGTTTGAACTGGGATCTTGGGGTTTTCCCCAATCTTGGCAACAAATGTTGGATCTTTTAAAGTCATAACTTTGAGTACCCCCAAACCTTTATTTTAAAATTTTTTCTTTTCTTTTAAATGATAATTTTATTTGTTAAGTTATAATTTTTAATTTTTAATGTTTCTATATTTTCTTGTCGACTGCTTTCAGTCGTACTAAGTAAATAAAATAAATAAATAAATAAATCTTTTATTTAAGCTCACTGAAGGAATCTATCATACGTACCCAACCCGTTGAAAAACAGCAGACAATGGCCAAGTGGTTTGAGGATTTGATGCTTGGTATAGAGCGCAATGTGTCCAGCAAAAATAAGGAAAAGTAAGAATGTCTAAAGATAGATACATAAAAATTCTTCATTAAGAGATTTAAATAAGATTAATGTCAACACAAATATCGTCTGCGGTACGTTCCGAAACGACTGTTTCTGAAAAGTCTTATTTTGGTTTTGAATTTTTTCTTTATAATTACGGGCTTGTACCGGTTCAGCAATGAAATTTTTAAATATTTATGACTTCGAGTAAACTTTTTTATACCTACAATTAAAAGTTGGGCGCAGACCACTGCAGACCACTATCTATGTATACACGAAATATTGGATATAGCGATCGGATTGGCCGATCGCAATGATATATATATCGAGATATATATCGTTCAAAAGGTAGTTCCTGTATATATATATATAACTTAAAGATTTAAAGTTGCTGTACATCATCATTAAACTTAAAACAAGCGGTACAAAATATACATTAATTCAACGCTTACGAAGTGTTGCAGTGCAGCAACTACAAAAAAATTTAACAAGCCTACATAATTAAATGCAGGACGAAGAAAATATTGCAGCATCCAAAAACAAAAACAATGTGCTGTCAATAGAAGAAGACGCAGACAGATTTACAAAATCTGACGAAATAGACGACGGCAAGGCAATGACTGGAAAACGAAATGATGGCACCAACGAAGAGGACGCGACAAATGCGTACAAGATTGTGGACGATGAAATTAAAATGAAAAGCGGCAACAACGCAAAGCAAGCTGTCGACTACAACAAAAACATCACCGAAAAGCAAGAAGTTGACTACAACAAAACCAACAACGTAAAGCAGGCAGACGGCTACAACAACAACGGACAAAAGCAGACGGCTACAACAACAACGGACAAAGGCAGACGGCTACAACAACAACGTAAAGCAGGCAGACGGCTACAACAAGGTCGATGGCTACAATTAATGCGAAAATCACAATAGTAAAGAAGATGATCAAGGAGACGGTTTCGATAAGCTACTTCAATGGTTTGAAAGATCAGAAAATTTAACAACTTCAAATGGAACTTGAAAACTTTAAGATGGAAAGAAGCACAAGGAAAGCAAATTTGGTCGACACAAATATTCGGGCTGAGACACTCAAAGAGCTTATTCCAATATTCGATGGTGGAAACAAATTTAAAAATGGGCTGTCTATACTAATAGGTGTACGTCATTCTTACAAAGTGGTTTCATCCACTTTATACTGCGGGCGCTCATTTAAAAAAGCTCAAAGGCAAGGGAAATGAATTGCTGTTTTTCAATCCAGTTTTTATGGAGGAACCCGTGGACAATTTACTAAAAAGCATGAGCAATATGTTCCAGGATAAGGAAACCAAAATAGATATACGATGTAAACTTCAAGACTGCATTTGGCGTAAAAGCGAAAGCTTCGCTAAATACTTCAACAAGGAATTAATAGTAGCTAATTCTATCGATTTACACTAAGATGAATTTATTCTGTACGCAAATGAGGGCATCCCGGATATAAATCTATTACAAAGTTCAAGAATTTCTCATCTAAGGCAGCGTTGATGCAGTCTTTTAAGGGTGTAGAGCTTCCAAAGGCTTCAGAACAACAACGGCTTGGTCAAACTCACAAAACCAATCAACAACAAGACAAATAACAGATACAACCAAAGAGCAATGTAAAGCGTTTCAACTGTAACAGCATTGGTCATATGTCGGAAGCCCAAACATAAGGATGGCGCTTGCTTTGCGTGCGTAGAAATGGGACAAGTGGCTAAAGATTGTCGTCTGTACAAGAAGAAGAGCCCCAATACGGGCATCAAAAACGAATATGTTAGCTATTTCGAAATAACATTTCTTACAAATTTGAACTTAAATTCAGTATTTCTAGAATGTCTCATAGATTCCGGCAGCCCCAGTCGAAAAGAAGTAAAAGACGAATATATTTACAATGGAATTAATGGAAGCAAATTTATAATAAAATAAAGTGTTCATTTTAGTTGCAAACAGAGATGTTCAAATTATTTTGATAGTGGTTGACGATAAATCTTTGGGGTATCCAGTTTTAGGTAGAGATTTTTAAAGCAAAGCAAAGCAAAAATTGTAATAGAAGACAACTTTAACAAAAAGAACCAGTCGAAAAGGCTACAGTCGAAGTCGACTATGAGAGACCCTTTACATATTCTTCAAAATGGAAATAAGAGTGACACTAATAGTTCCCATAACGCGTTGTAACGTCAGTATGCTCTTCTTCCTTTGGCCCGACACTGAGTAATATTAAGTCTTAAATAACTTTTGAGTTTTTTTTAGGACCCCGATGCTTGTCCTGTGTGCCAATTTCATTTTATGGGACTTAAAAAATTTTGTTTTCAATTTACGGAGGCGGAAGGGGGCGTGTAAAAATTTTAAGATAAATTTGATCTGCTTAGCCCATAGACGAACCACCATACCAAATTTTGTGACTCTAGCTCTGATAGTCTCTGAGATCTAGGCGCTCATACAGACATGCGGAGATGGCTATATCGACTCGGCTGGTGATGCTGGTCAAGAATATATATACTTTATGGGGTCTGCCGGACTTTCTTCGACCTGTTACGCAAATTTTTATTTTGACAAACTTAATAGACCCTATTTACTTTTTTAAGTAAAGGGTCTAAAAAGAATCTTGGAAATAATACAGAAAACAACGTTTTCATATAAAACAAAAGTTTATTGATATTATGGCAACCCAAAATTAAGATATTTTCGATAAACAAATGTTAAATATCGAATACAAAATTGATGAGAACAAAATATAATATGATATAGGAGAAAATGTAAGTTTAAAACAAATAACAGAAGTTATGGAAATGTTTGACAAAAGTTATTTAAAATCTGTTCGTCCTAAATAACCGGTTATTAAATGTGAAATGCAACTGATAATAGAGGCCAACAAAGTATTTAACTATGCTCCTAGAAGATTATTGTATCAAGAAAAGGGTAGGGTACAGGAAATTATTAATGAGTCATTTGCGAACAATGTCATACGACCAAGTGAGTCTGAATACGCATCACCGATAGTTGTGGTGAAAAATAAAACCGGTGGTCTAAGATTCTGTGTAGATTATAGACGATTAAATAAAATTACGACAAAGGTCAAATATCCGATTCCATTGGTTGATGGCCTATTGGATACGTTAGTAAATAAGAAAATATTTTCAAAGCTCGAATTAAAGAATAGTTACAATTATGTCTATATGCACGCAGAATCAGTAAAGTATACATCATTCATAACGCCTTCAGGATAATTCGAATATTAAAGAATGCTGTTCGGATTGATTTTTTAATGATCATTTTTTATAAAACATTTGTTATAAATAATAACTATTTTGAAAATAATAAGAATAATTATTAAATAATAAAAAATGAAATATACTAAAATATGTTCCAATTTACAAAATGACTCGACGGGGAGTCGAACCCACGAACAGAAATGTTTTTGTATTTATCAGAGCTCGCAAATAACTGTCGACCGTTTCTCGCTGTCTGCAAATAAGTGTCTTTTCCTGACTCTTTACGAAAAGACTCAGAGAGCAACCGATTTATGGGTTCTTGAATGAGCTCGCTCGCGCTCAGAGCGAAACCGTTTTTTTCTATTCTGTTTTGTTTTGGTTGTTCCAAGACCGTTTTGTCGTGTTCAGTGAAGCAAAAGCATTCACACGCATAGGCAAGCAAATCGTTAAGCGTCTGTTTTGCAGACGAAATATATTAATTGCGATCGTGTTATATGGAATATGGAATCGAAATGGAACTTGTTAACAAAAATATTTGAAAATAAATTTAAATTGTTCTATTAAACAAATTATATTTTTTCTTTTTCACAACAACGAAAGTAAATATGAAGACCGTTTGCGTTGAGTTTTTCGGTCAATCGGTCTTTTGCTGACTCTCATTTTGCGAGCGTTTCTCGTTCCGCTCTTTACGCACTGCTTATTGAAAGAGCGACATACAAAGAGCTCAACGAAAAGCGCTCAACAGAAAACATACATGAAGACAGCAAGAGTCTCCTGCTCAGAGCGAGAGCGAGAGAGTATGAACTTTTTCGGTTGTGCTCGCAACGAGAGCGCAAGAAGAACAAGCCGATCAGTCGAGCGGGCGCGACAGTAGGATACCCTGTGCAGGTCTTCATAGAAAAGTTTTTTTTATTATAATGGGATTTAAATATATCGCTTGAAGTCGATTTTGCTTACATCGAGAGTAGGTTGCTTGCGATAGTCTGGCAACACTGGACTGCGGCTGTTGATTGTTTATGTTTAGCGCCACAGCAGACGAAAGGCATATCAAACATACATGAACAAACGCGTCGACGCGGCGCAGCGACTGCTCTGCTACTGCGCTGCAACGCTTATGCTGCGCTGCATAAATTTATTTCTTGAATAACTTCTGAGTTCAATATCCGATCTCACTGAAAATTGTACCACACATTTAGAGTAGGATACTTACCATGTGTGCCAAATCTTAAGTCTTTACCTATAAAACTGCTCATGTTATCAGCTATTTCAAATTATGGGCGAAGGGGGCGTGGCCTCGCAATGAAATTTTCAGGACACATAAAGCCTACACTTTTTATCATGTGTGCCAAATCTCAAGTCTCTAGCTTAAACATTGCTTATGTTATGGTGATTTTTCCAATTTTAAAACCAACGGGACTTGGTAGCGAAAATTAAAAATAAACTTGATCTGCGTATGGTATTCAGGAACCTACATTCCAAATTTGAAGTCTCTAGTTCTTATAGTTGCTGAGATCGACGCGTTCATACAGACGGACGGACGGACAGACAGACGGACAGGTGTCAATCGTCTCGGCTATTGATACTGATCAAGAATATATATACTTTATAGGGTCGGAGAGGCTTTCTTCTGCCTGTTACATTCATTCACACAAATTCATTATACCGCTTTTGCCCATTTTTAATGGGCACAGGGTATAAAAACACGACTTATTGGACAACTGGCATACATCTGAAGATCGTCGGCATACATTTGGACATTACATTTAGACAAGACATTTGGTAAGTCAATAACATATATAGAGAACAATAACGGACCAAGGATCGAGCCTTGAGGGTAGCCACGCTTTGTTAATAGAAATGCTGAAGATTCTTCTGGCGTTGCGACAGACTGACTACGTTCACTTAGGTAGTTTTCCATTAATTGGGTTGCCGTTGTTGAAAATTTATACATTTTATGCAGTTTTGTGCACAATATTCCACGCCCTACTGTATCGAAGGCTTTACTGTAGTCCAACAAGGTGAGAAAGGTGACATGGCTGTCATTTAATTCCCTGCGGATATCTTCTGTGATCTTGAGAATTGCCGTAGTACAACTTCGCATTCTAATATCCGTGTTGATTATCATGTAATAGAGTTTTCCTCAAGAAAGCAGATCATTTGAGAAGCGACAATGTTTTCGAAAGCCTTAGACATAAAGGGTAGTGTAGATATGGGTCTATAATCATTATTAGATTTTGGTTAGGCAATATTTTTGCTACTTTCCAGTTTTTAGGGAACCTCGAACTCATCAGACACGTATTAAATATATGTGGGATATATGGGAGTAGCTTTGGAAGCAAAATTCTTAGAAATTTAGGGTCAATATTATCAAGACCAATTGCGTTTGATTTGATTTTCAATATCGATTTTAATACATCACAGTGACTCACACAAGCAAAACTAAAATATTTATCACAGTTATTATACGGTAAAGAGTTCAGGTACGAGTTGCTTAAAGTTTCAGGTACTTGTAGACATGATTGCACAAATTTTCTATTCAATTCATTGACGTCAATATGTTCTGCCTGCTCTGAACGTTGTTTCCCCACTCCGACGTTCTTGATTTCTTTCCAGAATTGACTTGATTATATATTGCTGAATTTGTTATGGTAGTAAGCTCGTCTAGCCGACTTGCATAGTTTGTTGACAGACGCACGCAGACTGCTATACTCTCGGTGCCATGGTTCAGTCTTAAACCTTTTTCATTTTCAAGCCACGTCATTCAGAGCAATATTTCTCTTAATTTCCGAGGGGAACCATGGTTTTAGTCGAGGCTTAATAAGCTTTTTAATTATTGGTATATATTTATTGTACAGGTAATTAAAGTTATCTTGGAAAACATTAAGTGGAGAGTCAACGTCCTGGAGTGAGTATATGATGTCCCAATTACATAGATTTAATTCATAGTCAAGTAGCGTATAGTTAATGTTTGTAAAGTCATGATAGGTTATGAAGTATTCGTCAAATTTTAGGCCTATTTTATAGGTCAAGAAGATGAGATCATGCTTTGAAAAGGTTGTTCCTGAGACCTGGTCATACAATAGAACCTTGTGTGGATCATCAACAAAAAATAAATTGTTAACCAGTGTGATGCCCATAGATTGAATGTCCATTAAAAGACGATTATCAGTCAACATATCACTATTTAGATCACCTGTTAATATTACGTCAGAATGGGTCCATGTTAGCTCTGTAAGAACTCTTATGACGTCGGCATAGTCGACAGAACGATGTGGCCTGTAGACACATCCAATTAATAGATTAAATGCAGTTATATTGCTTATGATTTCTATAAAAATATATTCTATTTGACTATCCGACTCTTTTTTACACACTACTTTACATTTAAGCCCCTTACTGACATATATTGCTACTCCCCCAGCATGAGTTAAACGATCAGATCGGAACACCTGATAACCTTCACAACAGATTAACGAATTACTTACATCTGGCACAAACCACGTCTCGGATACACAGACAACATCAACACAGGAGTTCACAAACAAGTACCTAAACTTTTCAATCTTTCTTGTCAAACTTTGCGCATTTATGTGACAAATATTTAAACCTCCCTATTTGTTGGATGAAACTCTAATCATTGCATGGCTGCTGGAAATTGGATTATCTAGATTGAATATCATAATAGAATAATTTTTGTATTTCGACTTGAATTAGAAGTGCACGCTTAAACACATAATAGAAAAGACACACTATAATTACATTGTAATAAGATAAGAGTAAGACTAAATCTAAGGGTCTTTCCATTTCTCTTAAGTTCAATTGATTATTGGCGAAATAAATTATCATCATTCTCAGAGGGGGTTACGGGTGTGGCTTCAGTTAAATTCAAAGTGGAGAGCTGCGATTCCTTATCAGCAACAGCCGAAAGCTCTTGCTGAAGTGCATTGAGCTGCTGCATGCTCTCAATGCATATAACGTCATTTCTCTCTCCTCTCTTTACGTGAACAAGTGCACGACGTGTAAAGACAGCAGTGAGAAGCTTAGCTCGTTTTATGCGCATTGCTTCTTTGAAAATTTCGTAGTTTTGCTTTGAAAGTTGTTCGTTCACATAAATGGGAGCCGGTGAATCAATGCCAATGTGGTGCAGCGTTAGTTGTTGTTTTGATTCACGGCGGTATTTACCAACAGCACGCATAAATGTGCTTTTTCAAATGTTGTCTCGAATTTAGTTATTATTACCGGGTCACCAATAGTGTGTGTGTTCTTTGGCGGCCTCATACGGAAAACTTCTTTGACTCGTGGCGGTGGGGTCAACTCCAAGTTGAAGCTTAGGGAGTGGAACATTGCTTTGACATTTTCCCCTTGGGAGAAAGGCACTCCATGTAAGCGAAGATCGCAAGCTGTGTTCTTATTATGCTGAACCTCTGCTATTGATTTTAGCTGACCCACCTGGTCTTTCAGAGGGCGAATATCAGCCACCTCCCGCTCGAGCTGCTCTACACGCTGAGCCAGTAGCTGCACATTACCATCCATTATGATGAGTCGCTCATTGAAAATGCACATGATACGATCCTCCATAGCACGCATATTGGAGGTTATGAACTCGGCTTGTTCAGCAAAGCGCTGGTTTATCAGGTCCAGTATCTTGTCCGGCAAGACATCATAACTAATACTAGCCTTTAGGTCATTCGATGTTTTTTCTCGTGTACGCTTCGCTGCTGGTGGTACCATTTCATCGGTCAGTGTAATTTGTTGTTATTGATTTTGCCGTTTGATGTGCAAGAGTGTTGTATTTGTGTGCTAAGTTGTTGAGCGTTTTTAACTTGAGCGTTTTTGCTTTACGCTTTGCGCTTTCACGGTGCTACCAAACAATTTTATTAATGTTTGTATCGCTGTTTTACACAATTTATGAAATTATCTGCTAGTTTGAATTATTGCACAACGTTACTAGTCGCGGGGATATAAATTGAGTATTAAATTTATAGTAACTGAGTAAATATTTAATATTATCACGGAGCTACTAATTTGCGTGTATGTTTCTTCGTGCTTCTTCTGCTTGTCAGTCCTCCGACAACTTAGCCGAAACGGCCCAAGCGATACTTAAGCTGCCGCCGTCAAAACCGTAGATATACATACAACACCGCCATCTGATCTTCGTTTTCGTCGCTAGAATAGAATAATTGAGAAATCAAGCATTGTCATTGCGCCGTTGCCATGTTTAATGTCGCACACGCATACAAGCAAACCTTCGCATGTACAAGTTAACAACAAAAATATCAAAAAGCTCCAAACTGCAACAACATCCGGCCGTCAGGTGCAGTAGCCCCAATAACGCTGAGCGTAGCGTCTCGACAACTTCCCGCAGGCGCAACCCAGTTTCCAAAATTCCTGGAACATTTCGCAACAAGTCAGGTGTTCCAAAAGTTTCGCAACGCCGCTGCCGCTTCTGCCAACGTCGCTACCAATGCACATGGCTCTCTTAGGGTTCTTATTAGCTTAGTCTAATTAGTCTTAATATTGTAACAACCAAGAACAGTCCAATTGGACTTAATAAAATTAATTTTTTTATAAAACAAAATCTAAAAGAATTTAACTGGCGCCCGAGCAGGGACCAGCGGAGACAAAACGAAAGTGCAAAACCGTATCTAAGTTTTTCGGTTCGTGACGGGGTAAGGATGAAATCCGGACAGTCGCGAGGAGCAGCCACAGCAATCTTTTTAATGTAAGCTAGTGCTTAAGTGAATCAAAATTAAAGAAAACCTAACAAAGAATTTGAAAAAGAAACAAATACAAGAAAATCCAAAATTGTAAAACGATAACAAAATGAATATAACTGCTTCAAGAGTAGTATAAAATTTTCAATCTTGCGATTCCCAAAATAGGGACCCTCCAAGGTAGAAGGAAGAAACCAGCTACTGGTTTTCACAATATATAATTATAATTTCATTTATAATTTTTTTTAATATTTAATATCTTTTATATTTCAAACCAACAATTAAACAAAATTTATATTAATATTAAACATTTTTCTCAACAACATAAAACATTCTCTAAAATTGAAATTGAAAATTTATGGCCAATCCCAATAAATTGATCCGACCCTCCATTTTGAACCAAGACAATTTAGCTAACGAACGATTACAACAAAGACAAGCACAGAGACAATTAGAACACCAGCAGAACAGAAATATGGCAAGCTTAGAACAAATAACCGAGCTAGTGGGACAATTAATAGCACAACAAGTCCCGAGAATAGTGCAAGCTCTAAATAACCCAGATCACGATTTCAGCAACGCAGTAGATCAGGGTATAAATGCTGAGCATCGTGCCAACTTAGGGGGACTCGACAAAATCCCAGATGTTGTAAAATGCCTAAGAGAATTTTCTGGGAATCCAGCGGAGTTCAGCTCTTGGAAAAAGAGCGTTGACCGCCTAAGGGAAGCCTATGCAGGGGATGTTGGCACTTCAAGATATTTTGGAATACTTCACTCGATTATGAGCAAAATTAATAGTAATGCTGACACGGCATTAGAAGCATATAGCGTTCGATGCATTACGGAGACAAGCGTGATCTCGGTACGCTAGAGTGTCAGATAACAATGTTGTCGCAGGGTAATCAAACGGTCGAAAAATGTCATCAGGTTGTATATCATCATCTGTCCCTTCTCCTAAACAAGGTAAATTGCATGAATTTGGGGGCAGAAACTCATCAACTTATGAAGAAAATGTACCGCGACAAAGCCACAGATATATTCCTATGTGGCCTGCGCGGAGACCTTCCTCGTATCTTGGGTGCACACGCGCCAAGAGATCTTCCTACGGCACTAAACATATGTCTGAAAATGGAAAATCAAAAATATCGCACCATGCATGCGGTGACCCTGGGACAGGCCAATAACAAAAGCGCCAACGCCAAACTAACACCAGCTCCTCGAAACATACAAATCGTTAACTCAGGTTTCCGTCAACCACCACAGGTTCCTCCCAGAAATCGTAATATCCAATACCATCACGTAACTCAGCCTCAGAACTATAACAACTTTGGACAACAACAATTCACTATGCCACGACAATACGACCCAAACCAATACCGACAGCAACAGTTTGCACCACCCAGGCCAATAGCGCCGAAACCCTTACCAAGATCAGAACCCATGGACGTTTTATTTTATCACGATGCCACGCCCCCTTCGCCCACAAACTAACAAAAAACGAGTTACTAGAGAATTTCATCTGGATTGAATTTGAGCGGGTTCCTGTAGACCCACAGGGTATATTACGGTCGGGGTCCCGACTGTTTCGCTTGTTTAGAATAAAACATTCCTCGCTTACATACTTTGAATGCAAGCTGGGGAATAGAAAAATTTTAAAAATATTAATAGATACAGGATCAAACAGAAACTACATTCAACCAAAATTTGTCAGTTATCCAATTCCTAATCAAAAACCTTTTAACGCTGTGTCAGTAGGGGGCAGTGTTCGTGTCACCCACCATAAAATAGCCAATTTATTCAACCACCCCGACATAAACGTCAAGTTCTTTTTGTTGCCGACTTTAAAGTCATTTGACGCCATTCTGGGCAATGACAGCCTGAAAGAGCTGAATGCAGAAATTAAAGTAAGCAAGAATATCATGACAGTCAATAACAGAATTCACGTACCCATCAAAGAAAAGAAATTTGAGGCGGTAAACACCATAGTACCCAGAACTGAACATTTAACTAAATCTCGGAGTAGCAGCTTAAATGAACTTCTTAAAAAATACCCAAACTTATTCGCAGAGCCAAATCAGACACTGACCTACACAACCAATGTGAAGGCAGAAATACGAACTTCTCCAGACACACCAGTGTACTCAAAGTTCTACCAATATCCAATGAGCTTGAAAGATGATTACAGGGAATTAAACCTGGTTACCATAGCCGATAAATACCCTATACCAGAAATAAACGAAGTTCTCGCTTAATTAGGTGACAACAAAGTATTCTCTGTAATAGATCTGAAGAGTGGAAACGTCCGACATAGAAAAAACTGCCTTCTCCGTGAATAACGGGAAAATATGAGTTCACGCGACTCCCATTTGGACTAAAGAATGCGCCAGCAATTTTCCAGCGCGCACTAGATGACATACTTCATGAACATATTGGCAAAATATGCTTCATCTATATTGATGACATCATCATATTTAGTAAAGATGACAAATTACATTTAAAAAATCTGGACATAGTTTTCCGAACTTTGCAGTAAGCCAATATGAAATGTCAATTGGACAAATGCGAGTTCTTGAAGGACAAAGTCGAATTTCTTGGCTTTGTTGTTTCCGCCAAAGGCATCGAGTCTAATCCTGATAAAGTCGCAGCTATAGCCCCTTCCCAAGACTTTAAGAGATTTAAGATCATTTTTGGGACTTTCCGGGTACTACAGGAGATTCATTGAGAATTATGCTAAGCTCACCAAGCCCCTTACCTAACTTTTAAGAGGGGGTGAAGGACGAGTGTCCAAAAAAATGTCGTCTAAAAAATCTATTTCGCTTGACAACCAAGCACTAGAAGCATTCGAAAAACTTAAAAGTAGCCTTATATCTATAGATATAATACTCCGTTATCCAGATTTCAGAAAGGAGTTTCACTTGACAACCGACGCTTCCAACTTCGCAATAGGTGCAGTATTATCGCAAGATAACCAAACTATTTCATTTCTCTCAAGAACATTATCCAAGGCAGAAGAGAACTACGCCGCTAATGAAAAGAAGACGTTAGCAATCATTTGGGCATTAAAAAGCTCAAGGAATTACCTGTACGGTAAAGCAAAAGTCAAAATATTTACTGACCACCAGCCTTTGACTCACTCGTTGAGTAGCTGGAACGGAAATGCGAACCAGGAAAAGAGAATGTGGTAGCTGATGCACTATCAAGAATACCACCTATAGGGCAAATAAATTCAATAGCCTCGACGCAGCACAGCGACGAGAGCTCAGGCGAAGAATTCATACCAAGTATGGAAGTCCCTATTAACGCCTTTAAGAACCAGATCTTCTTTCATAAAGCAGAGATGACCGACTACAAGTTCAGCTTACCATTCCCAACTTTTCACAGACATGACATATACAGACAGCAGTACATTCCGGACGAACTATTATCTGACCAGAACAAATATTTGAATCCCTCAGTAATAAACGGTATCTACACGACCGAAGACATAATGTGGAAAATACAACAGTTATATTCAAGTCATTTCAAAAATTTCAAAGTACGTTTCACGCAGACATTAGTAAAAGACCTGACCAACACGACGGACCAAGAGGAACAAATCCTCAAGACACACAATAGGGCTCACAGAAATGCGTTAGAAAATAAAATCCAGCTATCAGAAGAATTATATTTTCCAAAAATGAAACAGAAAATAGCAAACATAGTGAAACAGTGCAAGATTTGTAAAGAGACGAAATATGATAGTCATCCTCCTAACCCAGAGATAAAAGAAACCCCCATACCAGAATACCCCGGACACATAATTCACATCGACATTTACTCGACCGAATGATACCTCGTACTCACAGCAATAGATAAATTTTCAAAAATAGCAAAAGCTCAAATTATAAAGTCAAAAGCAATAGAGGATATTAGAACACCACTTCGTGACATAGTTTTCTATTTTGGCGTACCGAAGTTCATAGTAATGGACAACGAAAAATCTCTAATTTCTGAATCAATGCGATTTATGTTAGTTGACCAACTAGGAATGCAAATCTATACAACACCTCCCAACCAAAGTACAGTTAACGGACACATTGAACGATTTCACTCAACGTTTTCTGAAATAATGAGATGCTTGAAGAGAGATCAAGTTCATAGGAACTTCGAAGAACTTCTAGATCGAGCCGTTTATGAGAATAACTACTCAATTCATTCGGTAACGAAAAAAAGGCCACTAGAAGTTTTCTTTGGTAGAAGAGTTACCACTGACCCCACGCAATACGAACAGGCAAGACTGGACAACATCGAACAACTGAGACGTAAACAGACTGAGGACCTACTAGACCACAATAGCAGAAAGAAACCAATTCGAACCTATGAGGCAGGAGAAGAGATATTTGTGAAAATAAATGCAAGATTAGGTTCAAAGTTATCAAATAGATTCAAAAAAGAAATAGTAAAGGAGGACAAGAACACTAAAATACTAACAGAATCGGGACGTACAGTACATAAGAGCCATATTAAAACTTAACAAATTAAATTACAGGATGCTGATGGGCTTAACCAACGCAACAGTTACAATAACAAATCATACCGACGCACAGACAGTGACCATTTATAAAGGAATCGGCAAAATACGATCCAACGACACTAAAATTGTACATGACATTAATTTGGAACAAATACGGGACCTTAACCTTTATCATACCATACAGCACAATATATCGCAGACGTTTGTAATCTTTAAAACTATTACTACATTTCACTCTCGCAAAAGTAGAGCAATTAACATTCTTGGCACTGCCTGGAAATTTGTGGCAGGTAGCCCCGATCATAACGACTTAGTTTTAATAACAGATAGTATAGACAAACTAACGACCAATAATAACAAATAATCAACAGACAACTAGAAGACAGACTTAATAAATTGACCAAAATTTCTAACGATATTGCAAATTCAATCAAGAGAGACTCACTTTTGAGTAACGAATTGGCCATCAGTTTTCAGAATCAAGTTCGACTCATTAAAGAGGAAGTGGTTAATATAAAATACGCCATCCAATGGGCGAAATTAAACATGATCAACACATTCCTGTTAAGTGAGAACGAAATAAACATAGTAAATAATCAATTTAAAAATAGCCATATGCCACCATTAACTACCGAAGAAATGTTAGAATTCTCGGATGTCTCCATTTTGCATAATGGAACGACACTTATATATTTAATAAAGATACCAAACTTAGAAACATCAACTTTTCAAAACTATGTAATAAAACCAATAATAAAAACCAACGGTATTATTGTTAACCTACCGGCAACTGTAATATTCGAAAACAAAAGTAAAAATGAAATGTTTGGTATTAAAGGTCAATGTTAGAATCTTTACAATATAAAAATCTGTAATAAAAATAAGATAGAAGATTTAAGTCAGAATAGTTGTTTACCAAAACTACTCAGAGGAGAGCAAGCAATGTGTGAATTCACCAACGCAGAACACATACCTACACTGGAGGAGATCGACGAGGGAATCATCCTAGCAAACAACTTCAGTGGCACCATAACCTGGCCAGGCAACGCGAAGCAGATAAAGGGAACCTACCTGATAAACTTCTGGAACGAGACAATAATCATCAACGGCAAAGAGTTCAGCAACACAGAAATACAAGTCGCTGAACCGGGCATACCGCTTATCCAGATTGCTCCCGTGGAGATCGAACGCCTACGAATCTTATCACTGGAAGCGCTGGAAGGGCTCCATATAAACAACACTGAAAAACTGCACAAACTCCAAACCCACTCAACTGTAAACAGGGTCGCATTCATCGCATCAATAGCATCTCTAGCTATCCTGACGCTTACTCTTCATTGGTGTAAGGGTAGAAAGAAGACGATAAACCTACAACTTGGGAGCATAAAACCTGAAATACCCAAAGTAACATCGACTCCCACAACAGCCATATACCAGCCGCCAAATACGGAATTCAACAATATACCGTTCTTCTAAATACACTTGAGGACAAGTGTAAATCTAAGGGGGAAGAGTTAACAACAAAAATATCAAAGTGCTCCAAACTGCAACTGCAACAACATCCGGCCGTCAGGTGCAGTAGCCCCAATAATGCTGAGCCCAGCGTCTGGACAACTTCCCGCACGCGCAACCCAATTGCCAAAATTCCTGGAACATTTTGCAACAAGTCAGGTGCTCCAAAAGTTTCGCAACGCCGCTGCCGCTTCAGCCAACGTCGCTGCCAATGCACATAGCTCTCTTAGGGTTCTTATTAGCTTAGTCTAATTAGTCTTAAAATTGTAACAACCAAGAACAGTCCAATTGGACTTAATAAAATTAATTTTTTTATAAAACAAAATCTAAAAGAATTTAACTGGCGCCCGAGCAGGGACCAGCGGAGACAAAACGAAAGTGCAAAACCGTATCTAAGTTTTTCGGTTCGTGACGGGGTAAGTCCGACAGTTGCCAACCGCCCGCTGGCCAAGTGAAAGTTATTGAATAGACTCCTTCGCGTTAATTCGTGTCGTCGATACTTCACTCGCTGAAAGAACTTAATTGTTCAATCGGTAAAACAGTGGATCTTAATTGATCATTGCTCATCGGTGGACTGCAGTTCTGTATGATCCGTTCGCAGAACATCCTCATCGTGTACTGGTCGCAGGATCCCCAGTAGAAATATCAAAAAGGATGAAATCCGGACAGTCGCGAGGAGCAGCCACAGCAATCTTTTTAATGTAAGCTAGTGCTTAAGTGAATCAAAATTAAAGAAAACCTAACAAAGAATTTGAAAAAGAAACAAATACAAGAAAATCAAAAATTGTAAAACGATAACAAAATGAATATAACTGCTTCAAGAGTAGTATAAAATTTTCAATCTTGCGATTCCCAAAATAGGGACCCTCCAAGGTAGAAGGAAGAAACCAGCTACTGGTTTTCACAATATATAATTATAATTTCATTTATAATTTTTTTTTAATATTTAATATCTTTTATATTTCAAACCAACAATTAAATAAAATTTATATTAATATTAAACATTTTTCTCAACAACATAAAACATTCTCTAAAATTGAAATTGAAAATTTATGGCCAATCCCAATAAATTGATCCGACCCTCCATTTTGAACCAAGACAATTTAGCTAACGAACGATTACAACAAAGACAAGCACAGAGACAATTAGAACACCAGCAGAACAGAAATATGGCAAGCTTAGAACAAATAACCGAGCTAGTGGGACAATTAATAGCACAACAAGTCCCGAGAATAGTGCAAGCTCTAAATAACCCAGATCACGATTTCAGCAACGCAGTAGATCAGGGTATAAATGCTGAGCATCGTGCCAACTTAGGGGGACTCGACAAAATCCCAGATGTTGTAAAATGCCTAAGAGAATTTTCTGGGAATCCAGCGGAGTTCAGCTCTTGGAAAAAGAGCGTTGACCGCCTAAGGGAAGCCTATGCAGGGGATGTTGGCACTTCAAGATATTTTGGAATACTTCACTCGATTATGAGCAAAATTAATAGTAATGCTGACACGGCATTAGAAGCATATAGCGTTCCATTAAATTGGAAAGCAATGGTTAAGTGTCTGACGATGCATTACGGAGACAAGCGTGATCTCGGTACGCTAGAGTATCAGATAACAATGTTGTCGCAGGGTAATCAAACGGTCGAAAAATTTCATCAGGTTGTATATCATCATCTGTCCCTTCTCCTAAACAAGGTAAATTGCATGAATTTGGGGGCAGAAGCTCATCAACTTATGAAGAAAATGTACCGCGACAAAGCCACAGATATATTCCTATGTGGCCTGCGCGGAGACCTTCCTCGTATCTTGGGTGCACACGCGCCAAGAGATCTTCCTACGGCACTAAACATATGTCTGAAAATGGAAAATCAAAAATATCGCACCATGCATGCGGTGACCCTGGGACAGGCCAATAACAAAAGCGCCAACGCCAAACCAACACCAGCTCCTCGAAACATACAATTCGTTAACTCAGGTTTCCGTCAACCACCACAGGAAATCAGGAAACCACCCAGAAATCGTAATATCCAATACCATCACGTAACTCAGCCTCAGAACTATAACAACTTTGGACAACAACAATTCACTATGCCACGACAATACGACCCAAACCAATACCGACAGCAACAGTTTGCACCACCCAGGCCAATAGCGCCGAAACCCTTACCAAGATCAGAACCCATGAACGTTTTATTTTATCACGATGCCACGCCCCCTTCGCCCACAAATTAACAAAAAACGAGTTACTAGAGAATTTCATCTGGATTGAATTTGAGCGGGTTCCTGTAGACCCACAGGGTATATTACGGTCGGGGTCCCGACTGTTTCGCTTGTTTAGAATAAAACATTCCTCGCTTACATACTTTGAATGCAAGCTGGGGAATAGAAAAATTTTAAAAATATTAATAGATACAGGATCAAACAGAAACTACATTCAACCAAAATTTGTCAGTTATCCAATTCCTAATCAAAAACCTTTTAACGCTGTGTCAGTAGGGGGCAGTGTTCGTGTCACCCACCATAAAATAGCCAATTTATTCAACCACCCCGACATAAACGTCAAGTTCTTTTTGTTGCCGACTTTAAAGTCATTTGACGCCATTCTGGGCAATGACAGCCTGAAAGAGCTGAATGCAGAAATTAAAGTAAGCAAGAATATCATGACAGTCAATAACAGAATTCACGTACCCATCAAAGAAAAGAAATTTGAGGCGGTAAACACCATAGTACCCAGAACTGAACATTTAACTAAATCTCGGAGTAGCAGCTTAAATGAACTTCTTAAAAAATACCCAAACTTATTCGCAGAGCCAAATCAGACACTGACCTACACAACCAATGTGAAGGCAGAAATACGAACTTCTCCAGACACACCAGTGTACTCAAAGTTCTACCAATATCCAATGAGCTTGAAAGATGAAGTAAACAAACAGGTCTCTGAACTTCTAAACGATGGTATAATCAGACCATCAAGGTCTCCATACAACTCCCCCGTATGGATAGTACCTAAAAAGGCCGACGCCTCAAAAGAAAAAAAATATCGTATGGTCATAGATTACAGGGAATTAAACCTGGTTGGTAGCCGATAAATACCCTATACCAGAAATAAACGAAGTTCTCGCTTAATTAGGTGACAACAAAGTATTCTCTGTAATAGATCTGAAGAGTGGAAACGTCCGACATAGAAAAAACTGCCTTCTCCGTGAATAACGGGAAAATATGAGTTCACGCGACTCCCATTTGGACTAAAGAATGCGCCAGCAATTTTCCAGCGCGCACTAGATGACATACTTCATGAACATATTGGCAAAATATGCTTCATCTATATTGATGACATCATCATATTTAGTAAAGATGACAAATTACATTTAAAAAATCTGGACATAGTTTTCCGAACTTTGCAGTAAGCCAATATGAAATGTCAATTGGACAAATGCGAGTTCTTGAAGGACAAAGTCGAATTTCTTGGCTTTGTTGTTTCCGCCAAAGGCATCGAGACTAATCCTGATAAAGTCGCAGCTATAGCCCCTTCCCAAGACTTTAAGAGATTTAAGATCATTTTTGGGACTTTCCGGGTACTACAGGAGATTCATTGAGAATTATGCTAAGCTCGCCAAGCCCCTTACCTAACTTTTAAGAGGGGGTGACGGACGAGTGTCCAAAAAAATGTCGTCTAAAAAATCTATTTCGCTTGACAACCAAGCACTAGAAGCATTCGAAAAAACTTAAAAGTAGCCTTATATCTATAGATATAATACTCCGTTATCCAGATTTCAGAAAGGAGTTTCACTTGACAACCGACGCTTCAAACTTCGCAATAGGTGCAGTATTATCGCAAGATAACCAAACTATTTCATTTCTCTCAAGAACATTATCCAAGGCAGAAGAGAACTACGCCGCTAATGAAAAGAAGACGTTAGCAATCATTTGGGCATTAAAAAGCTCAAGGAATTACCTGTACGGTAAAGCAAAAGTCAAAATATTTACTGACCACCAGCCTTTGACTCACTCGTTGAGTAGCTGGAACGGAAATGCGAACCAGGAAAAGAGAATGTGGTAGCTGATGCACTATCAAGAATACCACCTATAGGGCAAATAAATTCAATAGCCTCGACGCAGCACAGCGACGAGAGCTCAGGCGAAGAATTCATACCAAGTATGAAAGTCCCTATTAACGCCTTTAAGAACCAGATCTTCTTTCATAAAGCAGAGATGACCGACTACAAGTTCAGCTTACCATTCCCAACTTTTCACAGACATGACATATTCAGACAGCAGTACAATCCGGACGAACTATTATCTGACCAGAACAAATATTTGAATCCCTCAGTAATAAACGGTATCTACACGACCGAAGACATAATGTGGAAAATACAACAGTTATATTCAAGTCATTTCAAAAATTTCAAAGTACGTTTCACGCAGACGTTAGTAAAAGACCTGACCAACACGACGGACCAAGAGGAACAAATCCTCAAGACACACAATAGGGCTCACAGAAATGCGTTAGAAAATAAAATCCAGCTATCAGAAGAATTATATTTTCCAAAAATGAAACAGAAAATAGCAAACATAGTGAAACAGTGCAAGATTTGTAAAGAGACGAAATATGATAGTCATCCTCCTAACCCAGAGATAAAAGAAACCCCCATACCAGAATACCCCCGACACATAATTCACATCGACATTTACTCGACCGAATGATACCTCGTACTCACAGCAATAGATAAATTTTCAAAAATAGCAAAAGCTCAAATTATAAAGTCAAAAGCAATAGAGGATATTAGAACACCACTTCGTGACATAGTTTTCTATTTTGGCGTACCGAAGTTCATAGTAATGGACAACGAAAAATCTCTAATTTCTGAATCAATGCGATTTATGTTAGTTGACCAACTAGGAATGCAAATCTATACAACACCTCGCAACCAAAGTACAGTTAACGGACACATTGAACGATTTCACTCAAAGTTTTCTGAAATAATGAGATGCTTGAAGAGAGAGGAACTTCGAAAAACTTCTAGATCGAGCCGTCTATGAGTATAACTACTCAATTCATTCGGTAACGAAAAAAAGGCCACTAGAAGTTTTCTTTGGCAGAAGAGTTACCACTGACCCCACGCAATACGAACAGGCAAGACTGGACAACATCGAACAACTGAGACGTAAACAGACTGAAGACCTACAAGACCACAATAGCAGAAAGAATCCAATTCGAACCTATGAGGCAGGAGAAGAGATATTTGTAAAAATAAATGCAAGATTAGGTTCAAAGCTATCAAATAGATTCAAATAGGAAATAGTAAAGGAGGACAAGAACACTACAATACTAACATAATCGGGACGTACAGTACACAAGAGTCCTATTAAAACGTAAAAATCCAATTACAGGATGCTGATAGGCTTAACCAAGGCAACTGTTACAATAACCAATCGTACCGACGCACAGACAGTGACCATTAATAAGGAAATCGGCAAAATACGATCCAACGATACTAAAATTCTACATGTCATTAATTTGGAACAAATACGGGACGCTCTTAACAACTTTCAGTTCTACACGGATAAAAATCTTAAATACAATAACCTATATCATACCATACATCACGAAATATCGCAGATGTTTGTAATCTTTTAAGCTATTACTACATTTCACTCCCGCAAAAGTAGGGCAATTAACATTCTTGGCACTGCTTGAAAATTTGTGGCAGGTAGCTCCGATCATAACGACTTAGTTTTAATAACAGATAGTATAGACAAACTAACGACCAATAATAACAAATAATCAACAGACAACTAGAAGACAGACTTAATAAATTGACCAAAATTTCTAACGATATTGCAAATTCAATCAAGAGAGACTCACTTTTGAGTAACGAATTGGCCATCAGTTTTCAGAATCAAGTTCGACTCATTAAAGAGGAAGTGGTTAATATAAAATACGCCATCCAATGGGCGAAATTAAACATGATCAACACATTCCTGTGAAGTGAATTTAAAAATGGCCATATGCCACCATTAACTACCGAAGAAATGTTAGAATTCTCGAATGTCTCCATTTTGCAGAATGCATCGACACTTATATATTTAAAAAAGATACCAAACTTAGAAACATCAACTTTTCAAAACTATGTAATAAAACCTATAATAAAAACCTACCGGCAACTGAAAACAAAAGTAAAAATGAAATGTTTGGTATTAAAGGTCAATGTAAGAATCTTTACAGTATAAAAATCTGTAATAAAAATAAGATTGAAGATTTAAGTTAGAATAGTTGTTTACCAAAACTATGCAGACCACATACCTTCACTGGAGGAGATCGACGGGAGAATCATCCTAGGAATAAACTTCAATGGCACCATAACCTGGCCAGGCAATGCAAAGCAGATAAAGGGAACCTACCTGATAAACTTCTGGAACGAGACAATAATCATCAACGGCAAAGAGTCCAGCAACACAGAAATACAAGTCGCTGAACCGGGCATGCCGCTTATCCAGATAGCTCCCGTGGAGATCGAACGCCTACGAATCTTATCACTGAAAGCACTGGAAGGGCTCCATATAAACAACACTGAAAAACTGCACAAACTCCAAACCCATTCAACTGTAAACAGGGTCGCATTCATCGCATCAATAGCATCTCTAGCTATCCTGACGCTTACTCTTCATTGGTGTAAGGGTAGAAAGAAGACGATAAACCTACAACTTGGGAGCATAAAACCCGAAATACCCAAGGTAACACCGACTCCCCCAATAGCCATATACCAGCCGCCAAATACGGAATTTAACAATATACCGTTCCTCTAAATACACTTGAGGACAAGTGTAAATCTAAGGGGGAAGAGTTAACAACAAAAAATATGAAAAAGCTCCAAACTGCAACTGCCACAACATCCGGCTTAGCGTCTGGACAACTTCCCGCACGCGTAACCCAATTGCCAAAATTCCTGGAACATTTGGCAACAAGTCAGGTGCTCCAAAAGTTTCGCAACGCCGCTGCCGCTACTGCCAACGTCGCTGCCAATGCACATAGCTCTCTTAGGGTTCTTATTAGCTTAGTCTAATTAGTCTTAAAATTGTAACAACCAAGAACAGTCCAATTGGACTTAATAAAGTTAATTTTTTTATAAAACAAAATCTAAAAGAATTTAACTTACATACTCGGACACACACAGAGACGAAATGCGAGCGCGAGCGACCCAGACGTGCGCATCGTTCTGGTGTCTGTCCAAGAATGAAATTGCTTGCTGCGCTCTCGTTCTTTGCGTGTCGATCGCTCGCTCTGTGGCTTCAGGCCTTCGGCTATCAACGAAGTCGGGGCTGTACAACTTCGGCTATTCTAGGATTTTAAGACAGCAGCAATTTTTGAGCTCACAAGAAATCGCTGTTTGAAGCATCTGTGTATTGTATACTTAGTGATAATTCTTTCGAAGATAATTTAGTTATTTGACAGAATAAAGACGGAAACATTAATAATATAAGAGAATTACTGTGTAATAGCGGACACCAGCTAAACGAAATGATAAAGCATTGTATATAGGAAAGTTAAGACAATTTGTTATTCTACGTGCCAGAAGCAATGGAGGGGCCATAGGTACTGATAAAGTAATAGGTGTTATTGGAAAAACTTACTGGTTTCCAAATGTTAAAAGGAAAACAACTGAACATATAAAGAATTGTTTAAAATGCATTGCATTCTCAGCAAAGAAAGGCAAACAAGAGGGGTTTCTTCATAATATACCAAAAGGTGATATTCCATTTCAAATGATTCATATAGACCATTATGGACAAGTAAACGGTAAAGATTCGAGAAAGAAAAATATATTGCTAGTAGTGGATGCTTGCACAAAGGCTTTATCCAACTAAAACGACAAAGTCAACGGAGGCTATAGACGCAATAAGCGACTATTTTAGAGCTTATAGCAGACCAACGATTTAATCGATTCAGACAGATAAACTTGCTTAAAGTCCGAAATGTTTAAATAATTCCCCCAAGAAAATAATATTGATCATATTATAATCGCGACAGGGTCTCCACAAGCAAACTATCAACTGGAAAGAATTAATGAATAAAACTAGGTCCAATGATACGTAAGTCCATAGATGTAGAGAAATGTAGAAAATGAACAATGGTAAAAGGTTTTAGGCTATGTAGAGTATGCAATGAATAAAACAGAAGTATAAATAAACATCCATGTATGATGCTGTTTCGAGTTCGGAGTTAATATAGATATCGAACAAAAGTTTACAGTAGGAAATGTTGAGGAAGTACGAAGTAAAGTTGAAGAAACAATCTCAAGTCTCTAGCTACAAAACTGCTCATGTTATGAGGTTTTTGATTTACAAAACTGCTTGCTTTATGAGGTTTTACTTAATTCGTGGGTGAAGGGGGCGTGGCATCGCAATACAATTTTCTGGACACATCGACCACATAATATTCATCATGTGTGCCAAATCTCAAGTCTCTAGCTACAAAACTGCTTTTGTTATGAGGTTTTTGAGTTACAAAACTGCTTGCTTTATGAGGTCTTACTTAATTTGTGGGGGAAGGTTGCTTGGCATCGCGATACAATTTTCTGGACACATCGACCACAAAATATTCATCATGTGTCCCAATTCTGAAGTCTCCAACTGTAATATTACTCTTGTTATAAGCTTTTCCGTTTTGTAGTCGAGGGGGGCGTAGCATCGTGATAACATTTTCTGGACACATTGACCACAAAATATTTATCATGTGTGCTAAATGTGAAGTTTTTAGCTGTAATATTGCTCTTGTTATGAGGGGTTTGAGCTTAAAAACTGCTTGCTTTATACTTTTACTTTTACTTAATTGATCTGCCTGCAAAAATTACCAGTGCTGGGACGCCAAGTTCAAGCTTCTAGCTCTTACCATCTCTGAGATCCTTTCGTTCATACGGACGGACTGAAAGACCGATAGATCGACGGACAGACAGACATGGCTATATCGACTCGGCTATTGATGCTGATCAAAATATACCTGCTTTATGGGGTCGGCCATGCTTCCTTCTGCCCGTTACATACTTTTAACAAACTTAATGTACCCCACAGGGTATAACAAGTTGTTCATAAATGAACATATTTCTGCAACATCCCTAGGTCTTCAGGCCAAATGTGGGAAAAACCACTTGAAAGGTTCACCAATGCGTTAGGTTACCACACGGACTGCAATCCCGGCGCTCAGAATCCGAGGGACAATTACAACATGGACAACATGCATGCCTAATAGATAAGAAGAAATAAACAGATAAGTATATATGACAATGAGAAGAAAGGAGTAAGGATTACATTAAACTATCACGTACTCGATCACATTACTTCATAAGATTCGTGAAGCGCTGTAGTGAACTCTGTCTAGCACTTAGGCTACTTGACATAATTAGTAAATAAGACTCTGTAACACTATTATGAACTCTGTCTAGCACTATAGCTCACTTGATCTGATTAGTACATAAGATACTTTAACGCTATAGTGACCCCTGTCAGGCACTACAGCTAACTCTGTCTGAATAGTTCATAAGATATTCTAAAAAACCCCATACAAATCAATAAACGATGTTCAGTTCTTAAAAACCAACACGGGAGTGTCCCACGACTGCAGCGTGGGATCAGACGAAAGGCAGCGGAGCAACAACAACGATAGAGCGACGACGGGATGTACAGTACGTTGATGGCAAGATCTACGCTAATGTACTTGCAACCGGAGCAGCCACAACAAAACGCTGTCCGGAAGTAAAGCACGTAGAAGGCAAGATCTACGCTGAGGTACCTGCAACCGGAGAAACCAAACACCGAAAAAGCCTGCAGAAGCAGCACCGAAAAGCCTGCAAGTAGCTGCACCGAAATGCCTGCAGTAACAGCACCGAAAAGCCTGCAGTAGCAGCACTGAAAAGCCTGCAAGTAACAGCACCGAAAAAGCCTGCAAGTAGCAGCACCGAAAAACCTTCAAGTAGCAGCATCGAAAAGCCTGCAGTAGCAGCACCAAAAAGCCTGCAAGGAGCACACCGATATATACGCAATTGAAAAGTTGGGATGAGGAAATAATGCAGGTCGAGCATGCAAACTTAGATTGGGCTGTTAATGTACTGGACAATGGGAATTGTTCAAGAGCCAGCATCAAATATTAATACAAAATGAATCCCTTTATGGAGGCGAGTATTTCGCGAAAGAAGCATTCGAAAAGACGCAAGCCTTAATAAGCCCTAAATAAAATTATGATGGAAATCAACAAGAAGACGATAAAGAAAACATTGAACGAGATAATGGCCGCATTCAGCAGGTAATTCTGATCAGTAATCACAAAATTTTTATGTAGCCTACTACATGAAAAGTTAACACAGAAAAGCAGAACATAAACTGCTGTTTGTCATAAAGTATCAGTAATAAGTATCAAGTATCACGCTATTTGTATGATTCTTTTTTTGTGATACCGATACCAAAATTTGACTTTTCTGATTGTCGAAAATTTCCTGCTGAATGCAAAGAGTAGTGTCAGGAATCATGATTACTGACCAGAATTACCTGCTGAATGCTACAACAAATGAAAGAAAATGAGATTCGATCAGACGAATTTAGTCGAGCGACACGAGCACTACAAATAACGATTTACCGTGCTGGACAAATCTACAAACAACATCAAAACGATTACAATGAAATCAGATAATACTTCGATAGATTTACGGAGAAATGAAAGAGCATAGCCAAGCAACGCCATCAATTAGAAACCGCTACGAAGAGCTAAGCAAAAAAGGAAAAATAAGATGGCTAACAGAAAATAACCCATCAGAGCAAAGTATTAAACTAAAACCAATAGAAATACCACATCTCATCATGGTCAAATTTTTGAGACATGTTTAAAGAAATAATAGATACAAACATCAATCTGGATTCCAAAGCAATATTAATACGCTAATAGAATTAATAAAAGGAGAAGCAGCTCAACTGATAAGGCACTCGTACATCAGCAGCGAAAACTATGAAGAAGCCTTAAATATATTGAAAAATAGATTCGAAAATACAAGACTATTATTTACGAACCACTGGAACCGAATTTTGGACTTGCCAAGCATGAACCGTGATTAAGATAAAAGTATACAAGACATGCTGGATACAACGCATAAAAGTTTACATGCAATAAGAGGAATGGGAATCCTAGCTAAGGATGCTGAGCCATTTATTGCCAGCATTCTTATTAGAAAACTTGATAGTCAAGGTCTGCAGCAGTATGAACATGCCTCTAGCAATACGAAGGAGATTCAAGTCCTAGAAGATGTTATACAATTCCTGTAACGGCATGTACAAACGATAAGGGCTGTAAGACCAAGGACCTACAAGGAACACCCTAAAGTAATGAATACAACACTAGACAATGCATGCAAATATTGTAAATTCGCAGGCCACGACATACGAGACTGTAGAAGATTCGTCAAAATAGAACTAGCAGAAAGATGGGAATTTGTCCGAGCAGAACATCTATGTTTCCAATGCTTAAACCATAGATTTTCACGTTACAAGCCGTGCCCCAACAGACATATGGAAAATGTAACGAAAAAAATCACGAATTACTACATCAAGAAAAAGAGACTAAAACTACAATGACGACCAGTCAGCACAAAATACATTGCTAGCAACAGCTCAAGTTGAAGTTCAGTCCATCACAGGAGAATGGATAATCTGTCACGCACTATTGGATCAAGGATCACAGATTACAGTAATTTCTGAGGAAGCAGCGGAAACATTAGGCTTTCCAAGACAAAAAAGCGAACAGAAATCTATGGACTTGGAGAAAATCTAGTTGGAGCATATAAAGCCGTAGTAAAATTAATAATTTGACCAAGATTCCCAAGTGACGACAAATTCGAGACCAGCGCAGTGATACTAACAAAAGTAGTAAATCCTCAACCTCAACAATCATTTGAGTACAATGTGTTTGAGTTTGAGCTAATGGAATTCTAGCGGATCCCACGTTCAATAAGCGGAGTCGAATTGACATTCTTATTGGAGGAGACTTTTTACGACAAGGAGACGATAATAGGACCTTGCCCAAAACTTGGATGGATCTTATCGGGAAGAGTGTGTAGAGTATTCAATATTCAAAACTGCTTTTATTTCATATGCGTGCGTTTGGCTTCAGATTCGCGTCTCTATGATTTCATCAGAGATCAAAAGTGACCAGAGGTCGTTAATTCTAAAGTTATTATAAATCCTTAATTGTTATCGATAGTTATGAACTTAAAATATATCGCGAGGAATTAGTATTTGTTTTCGTCTCCGAGGCGCTGCCGCGCCTGGCTGTAGCTGGGTCGCCACATCTACTCCCCCCCTAGTGACTTCGTCAGTCGGCGAAGGTAACGGAATTTCGTCTAGGGAAGTGGCTGATCCTGGCGAAGACAGGCGCGGCAGCTCCATCTCTGGCGATAGACTAGTAGATTCCTGCTCATTCTGCGTGTCGACATTAACAAGGAATGCTGGCTTGAGTAGATCGACGGAGATTGCCTTGTGCTCGCCATTCACATTTATAATGTAAACTTTGTCATCTACTCGCCGAATGACTTCGTAAGGTCCGGTATATGGCTGCTCTAGTGGTTTCTTTACGCTACGAGCTTAAAAACGTGTGTGCAGGATTGCAAAGCTTTCGAGCAGAAAATATAAGGCTTGTTGTGGTGCGCCGCTGGAACAGCTCTTATTGCTCGAATGCGCTGACGTAATAACCCAGTAAGGCGATCTTGATCGGATTGAGGTCCTGGGTTCCTGGGCGCAAAAAACTCATTGGGCAACCGAATAGCAGTGCCAAAAAGCATTTCGGCTGGCGATGCTTGAAGATCCGCTTTAAATGATGCACGCAGTCCTAGTAGCACAGTTGGTAGCAGATCAGGCCAGGGGATGTGCGAGTTGCACATTAAAGCGGCCTTGAGTGTACGGTGCCATCTTTCTACCATGCCGTTTGCTTGGGGATGATATGCTGTTGTCCGAATCCTTTGCGCTCCAACAATCTTCGATAATTCTGCGAACAAGCCGAATTCGAATTGGGTGCCCTGATCAGTAGTGATAGTGAGGGGGCTGCCAAATAAGCAAATCCACTGCGAGTAAAGGGCTGATGCGACAGTTTCAGCTGTCATATTCTGCAAAGGAATAGCAAGTGGCCATCTACTGAATCGGTCGATAATTGTTAAGCAGTATCGGAAGCCATTGATACGAGGAAGCTGTATTAAATCCAAATGGATATGGTCAAAGCGATGGTCAGGCATATCAATCCTGTCAAGAGCGCTGCGTGTGTGCCGATGAATCTTTGTGCGTTGGCATGGCACGCATTGACGAGACCAGAGCGTTGTATCCTTATTTATTCCTGCCAAACATATCGTTGCTTCAGCAGTTTAGCCGTTGTACGGCCGCTTGGGTGTGCCAGACCATGCACTGCGTCGAATGCTTTACGTCTTATGCTTTCAGGTAAATATGGTCGCTCGCGTCCAGTTGAGGTATCGCATAATACGTCGAACTCATCAACGCGTATGTACTGCAGGGTGAGCGATGTGTTGTTTTCCAGATCTGTGATCTCTGCATCGTTTTGTTGAGCGTCATAAATTATTTGCGCGTTTATGGTGCTTGGCATATCGATCGCATTAATGCGAGAAAGCGCATCCGCAACTGTGTTTTCTGTTCCAGAAACGTGCACAATTTCCGCCGAGAATTGGGAAATTAGGTCCAGCTGACGCAGTTGACGTGGCGACGCCTTTGATGCCTTTTGCGCGAACGCAAACGTTAAGGGCTTGTGGTCAGTTTGTATAACAAAGGGTCGGCTTTCCAGAATGTGCTTGAAGAAAATCACTGCAGCGAAGATGGCCAAAAGCTCTCGATCATATGTGCTGTAATTCTGTTCTGCTGGGCTTAGTTTCCGCGAAAAAAAGGATATGGGGCGCCAGACATTGCCTTCCAGTTGCTCCAGAGCAGCACCAATTGCTGTATCCGAGGCGTCAGATTTTAGGGATAGTTCGGCCGAGGGCGAGAGAAAGGTGGCGCATGCTGCGTTCTCTATAGCTTGCTTGCACTGTTCGAATGCCTCGTTGCTACTTGGGGTCCACATGATCTCACGCTTGTCATTTTTAGTTGCACCTTTAAGGTAGTCTGTCAGCAGGATCTGGATTTTGCAGCATGAGGAATCAGTCGTCGATAATAATTGACCATACCTAGGAACCTGCGTAATTCCATTATCGATGTAGGCTTAGGAAACTCTTTGATGGCTTGAATCCGCTCCTTGGGAGGCTTGAAGCCTTTTGCGTTGACCGTATAACCCAGGAAGATAACCTCACTCTGCCCAAATTGGCATTTTTGCGGGTTGATGGTTAAACGGTTGCTGCGGAGAATCTCAAAGATTGTGGTGAGGTGCTGCAGGTGCTCCTGGTGCGAACCAGAGTACACGATTATATCGTCTATGTAGCAGCCGACAAAGGAAAGGCCACGTAGCAAGATGTCCATATGACGTTGGAACGTTTGTGCCGCATTTCGTAAGCCGGGAGGCATACCAACGAATTCAAATAAACCGAATGGAGTCGTGACAGCTGTTTTTGCGACGTCGCAAGTGGCAACAGGAATTTGGTGGTATGCACGCTCGAGGTCAATAGTGGAGAAAACTTTGGAGCCATGTAGACGCTGAAGAATGTCATCACAGTGCGGAACGGGGTAACGATCTGGAATGGTGCGAGAATTGAGTTTTCTGTAATCCCCAGTGGTGCGCCAACCATTGTTCTTCTTGGGCACTAAGTGAATAGGGCTGGCCCATTGACTGTTTGAGGGGCGAATTACTCCATGTTGAAGTAGTAGATCGAAATCGCGGCGTGCAGCGTCCAGTTTATCACCTGTAAGCCGTCTTGGCTTGTCGAAGACTGGAGGCCCAGTTGTCTCTATGTAGTGCGATACGTCGTTATCGACGTGTGTTGCTGGAGACTTGTTGGGTCGTGTGATTTCGGTGAAGCGATTAAGCAGGTCAGCAAAAGGACGAGGAATTACATGCGGATCCTGCGTGTTGATTGTAGAGACATTGTACAATTTTACTTGTGATAACCTCCCTTTTGTTGACAACGCTGTTGTTGGATCCACGAGTTGCTTGCCTTTGAGATCCAGCAGTAAACCATACTGAGTGAGGAAGTCAGCTCCGATGATTGCTGATTGGATGTCAGCAACGACAAAGATCCAGTTGAACTTGCGTTGTAGGTTGAGGTCGATTGTGATACTTATAGTGCCATAAGTGCTAATTATTGACTTATTGGCAGCGTAAAGTTTAAAATTATCCTTCTGGCGTTTTCCTTTTAATATTGATATCGGGATGAGTGAAATGACTGATCCGGAATCAATTAGGAACTTTATGTTAGTGGATCGATCGTAAATGTGGAGCCGGTACTCCTTGTTGAGGCGTGTGAGTGGGTTTTTGCTGTCATCGGCCGCCAGAACAGATGACAGCTGCTCTAGTTTCCCTGTTGTGATACCCATGAGCAGGGCTGTGTGCAGTTTCGGGCATTCGTACCAAATTTGGTATGATAGAAACAGATGCGTGACTCCCCTGGTGCGCTCTGCTGCTCCTTACTTTTTTGAACTTCTTGGCCCGGGTTGTTACTCACTTGTTTTTTTAACTGCGCTACTATACCTACAAGGTCTGCCATAGTACGCTCAAGTTCGTCAAGGCGTCCTTGTGATGTGTTCGTAGTAGGGTGAGAAGAAAAACGCTGAGCAGTGTCAGTGGAACGTGTAGCTGTCAGGGCAAATGCACCGGCTTGTGCCTCCATTAGCTCGTCAGCAACTGCAATTTGGTCATCCAGAGAGGCTGAGCGAAGAACTATCAGACTTTGTTGAATATGCTGAGGCAGAAGTGAAATCCAGCGAACTCGCAGGACGTCAGTGGAGACTCGTCCTCCAGCCAGCATTTTCATTTGTCGAAGTAGCTGCGATGGCTTCTGATCTTCGAGGACAAGCTCCGACAAAGCTCTGTGTAGTTGCCGATCAGATGATTCGGTGAATCGTTTGATAATAGACACCTTCAAATTGTCATATTTATCAACGTCAGGCGGCTGCATAATCACATCTGTTAGCTCGGACATGACGGTGGCATCAAGCGCGCTTAATAAATGATAATAGCGCGTGCTGTCGGCAGTAATGCGATTGCATACAAATTGTGCCTCAACTTGCATGAACCACAATTGGACATGATCCTTCCAAAATGGAGGCAGCTTCATAACGCTAACTGCTTCGACTGTTGGTATGTTGTTGTTGCGAGATAGAATTTCGTGCTGTTGTGAAATAGGGCTCGAGCTCGACAAGCCGGTCGGCATGTTGTCGACGTTGCGTTGCGATTCACCAGAGTCTGGCGAGCGAGCTGCAGTTGCTGAGTCGAGCGTATTTGTGTCCATTTTATGTACTTTGCGGGGTCACCAATGTAGAGTATTCAATATTCAAAACTGCTTTTATTTCATAAGCGTGCGTTTGGCTTCAGATTCGCGTCTCTATGATTTGATCAGAGATCAAAAGTGACCAGAGGTCGTTAATTCTAAAGTTATTATAAATTCTTAATTGTTATCGATAGTTATGAACTTAAAATATATCGCGAGGAATTAGTATTTGTTTTCGTCTCCGAGGCGCTGCCGAGCCTGGCTGTAGCTGGGTCGCCACAAGTGAAAATTCGCGAAGCTAATCGAATACAAACAAAGTCGACTACTGACTACGAAAAGTACATAGAACTCTCCAAAGACACAACACAAATTTAGAAAAATGAAAGACATACAGTTAAAATACCACTTACTGAAGATAAGGAGTCGAGAGAATCCCGAAACGAAAGTTTTACAAACTCAGAGAAAAAGTTTATAAGAGATAGTAATCTTAAAAATCAGAATACCCAATTTAGAAAAGAATATGAAGATAACAATCACATAGAAGAAAAAATATTCATAGCCAGAAAAGGAAATTGTCAACACATATATTCTGATAATGGTACAAACCTTGAAGAAGCAGAAGGCAAATTGAACTTCGAATTCAAGCAAACTATCAAACAGAATAGTATAACCTCCAATCTGGATAAGGAAATAGTAGAATGGCATTTTATTCCACCGGAAAGTCAACACAATGGGGAAATCTGGGAAGCTGGAATAAATCCTATCAATTATCAGTTGAAACGAACAGTTGGAGACAACACACCAATATACAAAGAAATAAGTAAGGTGCTCACACGAATTGTATTCACGCCCATTGTATCCTATGAACCACGGCAACGAATTAGACGATATTCTGATTCCAGCAAACTTTATAATTGGACAACCGACCTTAGAAGTGGCTGAGAACGAAGTGGATAGTAAGGTTTCATTAACAGATCGTTGGAAATTAATGTCAAAAATGGAATCACACTTTTGAAAGTGAAATGCAATTAATATTCCCTTGAGTCAAATAAGACCAATACCCAATAAGTTAATACATACTAATACGGAAGAAATTTATAATTTAAATAAATTAATAGAAAAACAAAAGCAAGAAAACTTTAAATTAAGAAACATCGAATTTCACCATGTAACCGGACATCTTTCATTGACATTGATAATTAAAGGAATAGTAGTAAAAATGTAAAACAGATAAGCAAACAAGCCGATCAGTCGTGCGCGCGCGACAGTAGGAAACCCTATGCAGATCTTCAAAGAAAAGTATTTTCATTATAGTGGGTTTTTATATATATTTAGCTTGAAAGCGATTTTCTTGCATCGAGAGTAGGTAGCTTGCGATAGTCTGGCAACACTGGACTGCGGCTGTTGATTGTTTATGTTAAGCGCCACAGAGGCCGATAGGCAAATATAAAACCCCATACAAATCAATAAACGATGTTCAGTTCTTAAAAACCAACACGTGAGTGTTCTTATTAAGGAATTTGCGAGCGTGCGTACATACTTGATGTAACGCTGCGACTAACATCGCGACTTAGTAAAAGTGAAGCTTTGCATGCATATGTGGTGCTCACCATAACATAAGTAATGTTAAAGCTAGAGACTTGAGATTTGGCACACATGATAAGAAGCTTGGGCTTAATGTGTTTAAAAAAAATTCCGTCGCGATGCCACGCCCCCTTCGCCCATAACTCGAAAAAGCTAATAACAAGAGCTGTTTTACCTTTGCCTTTCGGCCTCTGTGGCGCTAAACATAACCAATCAAAAATTAATGTCAATGAAATATGTCCAGTCACATGGTGAAATTTGATGATTCTTAATTTAAAATTTTCTTGCTTTTGTTATACCCTGTGCCCATTAAAAATGGGCAAAAGCGGTATAATGAATTTGTGTGAGTGTATGTAACAGTATATATTCTTGATCAGTATCAATACCCGAGTCGATTGACACCTGTCCGTCTGTCCGTCCGTCAGTCCGTCCGTCCGTCAGTCCGTCCGTCCGTCCGTCCGTCCGTCCGTCCGTGCGTCCGTCTGTATGAACTCGTCGATCTCAGCAACTATAAGAACTAGAGACTTCAAATTTGGAATGTAGGTTCCTGAATGCCATACGCAGATCAAGTTTATTTTCAATTTTCGATATCTCACCCCCCGCCCACGCAAATAGAAGAAAACCTCAAATTCCAAAATAATTCAGCCTAACATGACTGATAAATAAGGCAGATATTAAGGAACTTGTTTTAATTCCATTTTTTGGCAAAAGCGAGAGAGAATATGAAAATTCCATTTGCGCAAACGAGAAAGCATATGATAATCTGATGATTTGCGCTGTCGGCTCTGTGTGGCGCCATACATTGTGTCAGTTTGGCGCGATACATGGAGTCAGTGCAAAATACTGACAGCCACACTCAGAACTATACATTGTAACGTAAATTAATATTAGCGATTGTTTACACGCATGTTTTTTAAGATAACACAGCTTAAATTAACAGAATAACAACGCTTAGCAATTTGCTGCAACTTTCATAGCGATCGACCCGCAAATAAAGGAGATATTAAGGAATATCTTTTATTAACATAGTTGTCGGCAAGAGCGACAGAGCATATGACACTCTTTTTTGTACTATCGCTCGCCTTGTCTTTCTTTCGGGAATGTAAAATTAATATTTGCGACTGCTTACACTCATCTTCGTTGAGATAACATAGCTTAAATGTACAGTACGACAACGCTAAGCAATTTGCTGCAAGTTTCATAGCGATCGACCCATTAATAAAGGAGATATTAAGGAAATTGTTTTATTGCCATTATTTCATTATAATTGGCCAGTTGTCCAACACTGTCCTACAACAGTCTAAGAGTTGTCCAGCACTAACAAACTGAATAATTACTATTATTATATTATTTTTATAGCCTGTGCCCATTAAAAATGGGCAAAAAAGGCTATAATGAATTTGTGTGAATGTATGTAACAGGCAGAAGGAAGCATCTCCGACCCTATAAAGTATATATATTCTTGATCAGTATCAATAGCCGAGTCGATTTACACCTGTCCGTCTGTCTGTCCGTCTGTCCGTCCGTCCGTCCGTCCGTCCGTCTGTATGAACGCGTGAATCTCAGCAACTATAAGAGCTAGAGACTTCAAATTTGGAATGTAGGTTCCTGAATACCATACGCAGATCAAGTTTATTTTCAATTTTCGATATCGAGTCCCGTTGGTTTTAAAATTAGAAAAATCACCATAACATAAGCAATGTCTAAGCTAGAGACTTGAGATTTGGCACACATGATAAAACGCTAGGGCTTAATGTGTCCTGCAAATTTCATCGCGATACCACGCCCCCTTCGCCCATAACTCGAAAAAGCTGATAACAAGAACAGTTTAATAGCTAGAGACTTGAGATTTGGCACACATGGCAAGTATCCTACTCTCAATGTGTGCTACAAATTTGGGATGAGGAAATAATGCAGGTCGAGCATGCAAACTTAGATTGGGCTGTTAATGTACTGGACAATGGGAATTGTTCAAGAGCCAGCATCAAATATTAATACAAAATGAATCCCTTTATGGAGGCGAGTATTTCGCGAAAGAAGCATTCGAAAAGACGCAAGCCTTAATAAGCCCTAAATAAAATTATGATGGAAATCAACAAGAAGACGATAAAGAAACCATTGAACGAGATAATGGCCGCATTTAGCAGGTAATTCTGATCAGTAATCACAAAATTTTTATGATAGGTCAATAATCATGATGTGTTTTCTAACAAATCAGCCTACTACATGAAAAGTTAACACAGAAAAGCAGAACATAAACTGCTGTTTGTCATAAAGTATCAGTAATCAGTATCAGGTATCACGCTATTTGTATGATTCTTTTTTTGTGATACCGATACCAAAATTTGACTTTTCTGATTGTCGAAAATTTCCTGCTGAATGCAAAAAGTAGTGTCAGGAATCATGATTACTGACCAGAATTACCTGCTGAATGCTACAACAAATGAAAGAAAATGAGATTCGATCAGACGAATTTAGTCGAGCGACACGAGCACTACAAATAACGATTTACCGTGCTGGACAAATCTACAAACAACATCAAAACGATTACAATGAAATCAGATAATACTTCGATAGATTTACGGAGAAATAAAAGAGCATAGCCAAGCAACGCCATCAATTAGAAACCGCTACGAAGAGCTAAGCAAAAAAGGAAAAATAAGATGGCTAACAGAAAATAACCCATCAGAGCAAAGTATTAAACTAAAACCAATAGAAATACCACATCTCATCATGGTCAAATTTTTGAGACATGTTAAAAGAAATAATAGATACAAACATCAATCTGGATTCCAAAGCAATATTAATACGCTAATAGAATTAATAAAAGGAGAAGCAGCTCAACTGATAAGGCACTCGTACATCAGCAGCGAAAACTATGAAGAAGCCTTAAATATATTGAAAAATAGATACGAAAATACAAGACTATTATTTACGAACCACTGGAACCGAATTTTGGACTTGCCAAGCATGAACCGTGATTAAGATAAAAGTATACAAGACATGCTGGATACAACGCATAAAAGTTTACATGCAATAAGAGGAATGGGAATCCTAGCTAAGGATGCTGAGCCATTTATTGCCGATATCTCACCCCCCGCCCACGCAAATAGAAGAAAACCTCAAATTCCAAAATAATTCAGCCTAACATGACTGATAAATAAGGCAGATATTAAGGAATTTGTTTTAATTCCATTTTTTGGCAAAAGCGAGAGAGCATATGAAAATTCCATTTGCGCAAACGAGAAAGCATATGATAATCTGATGATTTGCGCTGTCGGCTCTGTGTGGCGCCATACATTGTCAGTTTGGCGCGATACATGGAGTCAGTGCAAAATACTGACAGCCACACTCAGAACTATACATTGTAACGTAAATTAATATTAGCGATTGTTTACACGCATGTTTTTTAA
>OY282582.1:13679016-14163057 GCA_958299025.2 Drosophila histrio
GTTATTAATGTGTGTTCAATAAGGTTTTCATTATTATTTGGATAAGGAACTGGGAATTCAACTGATTTTAATGGAATTTTTAAAATAATGTATAAATTATTATCTATCGATACCCTAACTGATGTTTCAATATGTAGGAGTTGGTCCTGGTTTAATTTAACTGGTTTTTTTTTTTGTGGTTTAAAAGTTTGGGATCCAGTAGGCCGTGCCTTGCCAATTGCAAGCCCATTTGAATGTCATCAATATCCTCTAACAGTCTCTATATTTATTGGCGGGCCAAATTTGCTGTGTTTGCATCTTTTTTAGTTGCGTGGATTTTTTTAAGAGCCATATTTGTTTTTGTCGATAACATCATTAATTTGGTGATCACTGATTATATTTTCATTTAAGTCTTCTAAGTCATCAGCATCTTAAGTTCCATACAAATATTTTAAAGTTTTGCCCATAAAATTCATGAAACCCCTTTTTTTGTCTTCCTGTGTTGGTAATTTGTTTCACTTGTAAATCTAGAGCTACATAAAGCTCCCAAACTAAATCTTTTATTTTGATTTTACTGACCAATGGGATTATATTGCTATAGGTTTCCAAAATAGATGTCTTATTAATACGAATAAAATAGTACGAATAGTTATATAGTAATTTAATGTTATCCACTTCAAGTAAGATAAATCTATTATTAGTTTTTATTCCCGTTTTCTGTATTGTCTGGCTCCCGATTGATCGTATTATTAACAGGATTATTGTCATCTGTCTGATTTAATTAATTTTGGTTTATCCTATTGTGTTGAATATTGTTTGTAAAGCCCCGTTTACATCGCTCCATGTTCTTGATTCTATTTCTACGGCCATCATGAATTTAGAATATACGACAGTACAATTCAGATAGTTTCGTCTTTTATTTATGTAATAATCTATCATATACTTTTCACTGATTTTATTTAGTTACGGTGTAATTGCCATAGGATATTTGGTAAATCTATGTTGTCCTTTAACAAGTTTGCAAATTTCGCATTTATTAATTATATTCTGTATTCAATAATGGTAGTCGGGGAAGTAAAAATTTGAAGCCTTAAATTCATTTACAACTTTTTCTACACTGTGTATTGTTGCTAGGGTCGTATCAGCCTGGCTATCGTTGTCTTCACTATAAATCAGTGGTCGGCACGCTCCGCGCACCGCGCATAGGGATTTTCTCTGCCGCAGCGCTGCCTGCACACGTACAGTATAAAATTTCGCTGTTTCTGTTAAGTCGCTGTTATGGCGCTTTTAAGCTGAAATGTCACTGTTGAGGCGAAGCAAAATGAATCAGCTTCTGATCAGCCATTGTGATGCTACGCTGCATAATTTTGACAAATTATACATTATATACACAGAAAAATAAATGGTTTTTGGACTTTTTGAAAAAGTATTCGTTTTTATACACATTATGACCAATATATAGCCGTTTTGATGCGAATCAATAATATAAAGGGCAAGAAACGGCACATGCTTGACGCCTGTTAAAATTCTGTTAATTCGCACACTAATGCAAAAAACATATGACTGTGTTGGTGCCGACCACTGCTATAAATGTTTCATTGATTTTTATTCTGGACAAAACATCTGCAACATGATTTTCTTTTTATAAAAGTTAAAGCTAGAGACTTGAAATTTGTCACACATGATAAGAAACTCAATGTGCAAAGAAAATTTCATCGCGATGCCACGCCCCATTCGCCCATAACTCGAACCAGTCGGAAAGGCTACAGTCGAAATCGACTATGAGAGACCCTTTACTTATTCTTCAAAAATGAAATAACAGTAACAAACTTAGAGACTTATATATATGTAAACCTAAATAAATTAGACGCTGCTCAGATTAGCTTCCGATTAATTAAATATAATCGGTTATGTTACACTTGAATCATTAACATACAAATGTTAATCTTAACATACAAATGCTATGTTAATATACATGTATGTAATGCATACATACATTATTAAATATAATACATTGGCATTTATGGTAGAATTTGTTTATAAAAATAAAATATTGTTTTATTTTATTTTATTACTGTAATTATAAATTTAAAATATTATAAAAAAAAACAGAAAAAAAGTGTGCCTCTTATAGGTTTCGAACTCTAGACCATTGCGCCAATGAAGCCATTGTCGATTATTTAACAATTTTTAAAAACAGAAAAAAATGTGCCACTGGCATGATTCGAGCCCTAGACCCCACCGCAAGAATTCGATATTCTATCCACTGCACCAATGAGGCCATATTCAATAGTTTGCAAATTACTAGTTTTCTATAGAAGTGAAATTAATAATTCAATGCCTTAAGTTGCTGCCTGCATATTTCCTGCCATTGTACATTCGATAATTTGTTTGCTTTAAATCTCCGGTGTTTATTGTCCGATTTTGATGAAATTTTCAGCACGCATCGGAAGGAAAATAAATTTTATGTATGCCGATTTTCGAACTTGTATCTTTTAAATTACTCGATTATTCCGATTTTTGGGGGCGTGAAGGGGCGTGCAAAATTCTGAAACAAACTTGACCTTTTCGGGGGTCACAGGAGTATTGTCACCAAATTTGGTGACCCTTGCTCTTATAGTCTCTGAGATCTAGGTGTTCATACAGCAGGACAGCAGGACAGACGGACAGACGGACATGGCTATATCGACTCGGCTGGTGATGCTGATCAAGAATATATATACTTTATGGGGTCTGCCGGACTTCCTTCGACCTGTTACGCACATTTTTTTTTTTGACAAACTTAATAGACCCTATTTACTTTTTTAAAGTAAAGGGTCTAAAAAGTAAAGGGTCTAAAAACGTGTCTACAGTAAGGGTTATTAATTATGTTAAATTTTAAAGATTCAAATTTATTGGAAACTCATTATTATTTTAGTGGGTAGAGGAAAGCAAGTGTGTGACTTAAAAATCAAAGCAAAACATTTAAAGAAATTAAAAATATTGTTGGATGCATAGCTCCTATGATATTTAACGGCATTTACTATAAGAAGCCTGAATAACGTGTTTTAAAACTAATTTACTTGAGGATAGACGAATTGTGCGATACGCTAAGATTAATCCGTCAGCTTCAGCAAAAGAAATTAAAGAGGAATTACAGTTCGTCGCCGACTTATGCAACATAATTTATTTGCCAGAAGTCCCAGAAAGGTAATCCTTTTATCAATGAAACTTGCCGCTGGAATTCAATTTGCAAAAATTCACGTAAACTGGACAATCAATAAGTGGCGCAACATACTCTGGACGGATGAGAGCAAATTAGTTCTTTTTGGTGGGAAAAGCTTTAGAAGTATGTTCGGCGTCCACCAAACACGGAATATCATCCCAAGTACACCCAGAAGACGGTTAAACACGGCGGTCTAAGCATTATGATTTGGGGTTGTTTGTCGTACGCTGGTATTGGTCCAATCCAGGTGATCCATCATGAACTAAAATGTGTATGTCGATTTATTAAAAATTACAATGCTACCATATGCCAGTTGGGAAATGTCTTTGTTGATGAACCAATTGCATCTCAAGAATCATTTGAATAATTTACTTTAACATATGTATTATTGTCATCACTAATGTAATTTAACATATCCTCTTTGTAAACATATTCTTGAACTTATTTGGTTATGTTAACATCAGCGCGTCAGAATCGCATTTTCTATTACGTTTTAGTTTTTCAACAGACAGCAAATAAGGCAGGACAGCGCTCCTCATCAAATAAACCAAAATTTCAATTACAGTCCACTAAATGTTTCATTCACTATCATAGTTTGGTCCTTCGAGCCGGAGTTGTTGTTTGTTAAAATTCTCAATTGGTTAATTGTTCATATGGAGCAATTAAAAGTTCTCAAATCGGCAAGAGCCCGTAGCAAGGCAAGCATAAGTCGCTTGTTAACTTCGGCAGAAGAAGCACATGAAGAATATTCACTGAATGATACAGACGCATTGTTGGAACGACTTAATTCAGTTTGGAAGGAATTCGAGTCTTTGGGCGATCGTATGGTCATTTACGAGGAGCTGGATGGGTACACAGACCCTCTTCTCGATTATGAAATTTATGAAGACAAGTACATTTGTGCAAGCTCAAGACTTCACGGGCGTAGACGCGCAATAGTAACGACGAAAAAAATGGAGAGGCAAGAAGATGGCGCCACGACGAACGGTGAGTTCGGCAACACGCTCTTCAGGAACTACGACGCATTTTCTCTGTTTCTGCAACAACAAAAAGAACTTAACGAACGCTTGGCTGAGCAACAACAACAATTTTAAGAGCAAGTACAAATAGAATGAAAAACGATTTACCAAAAATTAAAATAAAGCCATTTGCGGGTGACTACAAGGAGTGGCCTGCATTTATGAACATTTTCAAGAGCACAATTCATGATAAAGAATATTTAAACGAAGCTCAGAAGTTTCATTAATTAAAATCATTTCTATATGATGAAGCCGCAGATTTGATTCGTCACATGCCAATTCCAGAGGCAGCATATGGAGCTGCATGTAATTGTCTTGTGGATCGGTACAATCGTCCACGTCATATAGTAAGCGCTCTGCTGGACACATTTATGAATTTACCTAGCACTCACAAGCCAGATATTGCAATTCTGCGCAAAGTAACGGATGGTGCCACGGAGATTGTACGCGGTTTGGATGCAGCTGGTCAAAACAATAAGGACTGCTGGATCATACACTTGGTTTTGGCAAAAACGGATGCTGAAACTCGTCGCAAATGGATTGAGGGAAGTCGTGAATTAGATGTAGCAACAGTTGAGGATCTTTTCAGATTCTTGGACAGACGCTGCGAAGAATTTGAGTTTAGCCAACGTGAGGCTGATACGGAAAAGAAAGTTACCACGGAACACTCAAGGTTAAAAAGATCATCGCAGACTTTGGTAACAATGGAAGTTTCATGCGCAAAATGTAACTCCAAGGAACACACACTCTACACATGCTCGCAGTTTTCGGGCCTAACTGTAGATCAGCGACGCATATTTGTTAAGGATAAAACACTATGTTTTAATTGCCTTAAATCGGGTCACATATCTCGAAAATGTGAATCGAAAGACAATTGTAAGGTCTGTCACGAACGTCTTCATACGTTGCTTCACGTGCACAGTTCACTTGGGCAGGCAACGCAGAGCCAGACACAGCCTGAACAGCAGGAACACAGCCATTTAGGCACACCTCAAGACACAATGGTGACTATCAGTCACGTTGCACGAGCACAACACGGAAAATTGGTTGAATGTGCACATAAAGCATCAACAGTAAAAACGACACAGCCCCAAGGACTACAAAAGGGAGCATTACCTACAGCATTGGTATGGGTTCAAAATGCACAAGGTTCAAATACAATATGTCGGGTGCTTTTGGACAGCGGCTCGGAATTAACGTACATATCGGAGCGTTGCATAACAGCACTTGGGCTTTCACGCACGCCAGCACGCATATTGGTATCTGGAATTTCTTCGATCAACGCTGACGCTACTAGAGGATGCAGCACTTTGCATATTCAATCAAGGATCTCGGACGACACAATGATGGTAAAGGCTCATGTATTAAACAAGATAACGTCAACACTGGCGAGACATCACATAGACGCCAAGGCGCTGAAGATATTCGATGGATGTCAGCTCGCAGACTCAAGCTACAGATCGGTAGCGCCAATCGACATTCTATTGGGCAGCGATCATGTATGGGCTGTATTCACTGGTCAAAAAATGTTTGAAAGCGAAGAAATATCATAGCCATTTCAACAATTTTTGGATGGGTCATAACTTCAATCAAGACTGGAGGCTCATCAACAGCTACAACACTGCATACAACAATCGACATTGACACCTCTCTCAGACGCTTTTGGGTTCTGGAGGAAATCAACAACAAGGGTCATAAGGAACCAGATGAAGGAGTCGAGCAACACTTTCTCGACACACTCACTCGTGACGTCAATGGGAAGTACATTGTGCAACTGCCTTTCACGTTTCAATGCTGTAGAACAACGCCTACAGCGGAATCCAAAACTACAAGCACAATATGTACAGTTTATGCGAGTCTACATACAGCTTGGACACATGCGCGAACTATCACCGGAAGAAATCAACATTGGGCAAACATTCTACTTGCCGCACCACCCTGTCATTACACAGAAGTTACGGCCTTGAACGATGCCCTGCACATTGGGCCTACAATTCAACGAAACTTGTTCGACATTTGCATATACTTCAGAATGTACAAGTTTGTTTTCTCTGCAGATATCGTAAAAATGTATCGGCAGATTTGGGTAGCAGCTGAACATCGCAACTACCAGCGTATTGCTTAGAGAGAAGCTTCATCTGATCCTATAAAACTTTACCAACTGATCACAGTAACGTATGGCACTTCAAGCGCACCATTTTTGGCCATAAGAGTTCTTGAGCAGCTGACTCAAGTTTATAATGGAGCCTTTCCAACAGCATCTAAGACTCTTATGGAAGATTTCTACGTAGACGACGTTTTAACCGGAGCAAACACAGAAGATGAGCTTTTGCACAAGCAGGACGAACTCATTAAGCTATTGGCATGTGCTGGAATGGATTTGGGCAAATGGGTCTCGAACATTCCATGCATTTCTACGCTATCGGACAACAATAGCTTGTCAGCAAAGGTTTTTGGCATACACTGGCATCCAGGAAAGACACATTGTCATACAATGTCTGTTTATCAGCACAAGCAGGTAGCACCAAACGACAAGTGCTTTTGCTCGTCGCACGAATCTTCGATCCGCTAGGATTAATCGCGCCAGTAGTGGTTCAATTCAAGATATTGTTCCAAGATTTGTGGTTACTGGATTTGGATTGGGATACAAAACTTCCTCCAAAACTGGCTGATTGGTGGCAAAAATGTTGCACCGATCTTATATCACTTCAGCAACTAAAGCTTCCACGATTCGTGAACAACCAAGGAAATGGTATCGAATTGCATGGCTTTTCAGATGCATCCAACAAGGCATATGCTGCAGTCGTGAAAAGTCGAGTCACTAATGGAAATGGCAGCATAACTACTGCACTTGTCGCTGCAAAAACTAGGGTTGCTCCCCTAAAGCAATAATCGCTACCACGCCTCGAGCTGTGTGGTGCATTGCTACTTTGTCGACTCATTGTGGCAATCAAGGACGCACTCAAATACAAGGAAGTGAGGGTATACGCATGGTGCGATTCGACGATCGTACTGTCATGGCTATCGCATCAACCTTGCAAGATGAAAACATTTATTGCAAATCGTACCTCTGAAATACTCGATACTATACCGCGCAATTCTTGGCATCATGTTATCTCAAAAGAAAATCTTGCTGATTGTGCATCGAGAGGAAAATCTCGCGGAAAATCCTATAAGTTTCAATCTATGGTGAAAAGGACCAATGTGGCTCCGCGAACCAGAAAAGTATTCATTAAAGATAGGCGGCACACAATTCTGTTCTTCTTTTTCAGATAATGCAGGACAAGAGGAAATGAAAATTACGACACTAATCACGCTGGAAAACGACTCACCAACACCACTAGAAGCTTTAGTTAATCGCATCTCATCCTGGACAAAGCTCATTCGCAACGTGGGCTACGTCTTGCGTTTTACAGAACGAATCAGACCATCAGCATCAAGAAAGCTACAGAGTTATACAGGACTCACATTCGACGAAATTCAAGCGGCGCGTATAATCTGTCTTAGGCATGCGCAAATTTATTTCAACGACGATCGTCAATTGATTCTTGCAAACAAACCACTTCGGCATCGATCACAACTCATCAAACTTAGTCCACTGGTTTGCAAGGATGGCCTTTTACGAGTCGGTGGACTATTGGACAAATCACAATTGCCAGCAAATGTCAAGCATCTAATCCTGCTACCGAATTCACACCGCATAACCAGATTGATCCTAGAACATGAACACCAGACGAACTTGCATCCCGGTGTCTCTGCATTGTTTGTAATTACTCGTCAAACCTATTGGATTTTCGGCGCACGCAATCTCATACGAAAACTGGTGTATGAATGTGCTCGATGTTTTCGTCAAAGGCACCATACAGCTCATCAACAAATGTCCGATCTAGCTACCGTTCGCATAACAGAAGCCTTACCATTTCAACACCCTGGATGTGCCTATGCAGGTCCTTTTTTACTCACTTCGAGGAAAATGCACCCAAATCTTTAGTGACAATGGGAAAAACTTCGTGGGCGCTAAACGAACACTAGATGAACTACAGCTACTTCTGGCATCCGAGAAGCACAACATCACAGTGACTCAGAAGCTCGCCACCGATAAAATAAAATGGAATTTTATCCCTCCTCATGCACCACATTGGGGAGGCAAATGGGAGTCATTGGCAACGCATCACTAACGTTTGAGCAGATGCATACATTATTGGCCCAGATCAGCGCTGTAATTAACTCGCGGCCAATATGTTATACTTCGGACACCGATTTCACGTACCTGTCACCGGCGCATTTTCTTATCGGACGTCCATTCACCACGGTTCCTGAAGGAAATCTCAGTGATGTACCGGTCAATAGATTGGATTACTGGCAGCATCTACAATCTATGTTCCAAGGTTTCTGGAAACGTTGGCATATGGAATATTTAACAACATTGCAACAACGCCACAAATGGACCAACAAGACACCCAACATGTCAGTCGATAATGTAGCCCTCGTAAAGGATTCTAACCTACCACCAGCTGCATGGATCTTGGCCCGAGTATTAGAAATCTACCCAGGACCAGATGGACTCGTTAGTGCTGTTAAGCTTAAGACAGCAAACGGAGAGTGACCAGACCTATAACTAAGCTAGTAGTTTTACCGTCTTCAGAATCCATGTTTCAGGGCGGCCCGGGATGTTGATGAACCAATTGCATCTCATGAATCATTTGAATAATTTACTTTAACATATGTATTATTGTCATCACTAATGTAATTTAACATATCCTCTTTGTAAACATATTCTTGAACTTATTTGGTTATGTTAACATCAGCGCGTCAGAATCGCATTTTCTATTACGTCTTAGTTTTTCGACATACAGCAAATAAAGCAGGACAGCGCTCCTCATCAAATAAACCAAAATTTCAATTACAGTCCACTAAATGTTTCATTCACGATCAGTCTTTGACCATTCAGCAGAATAACGACCCAAAACATACGAAGATTGGTTTGCGTCCGAAGATATCGACGTTATGACATGGCCAGCTCAGTCCCTGGATCTCAATCCGATAGAGATCCTATGGGGCGATGTTAATAGAGCTGTGGCAAGTGCAAAGCCATCGACCAAAGCAGAGCTGTGGCAAGTAGTTCAGGAGGCGGGCACCTAATTCCCACAACCTCATCGATTCTATGCGATGCAGGTGCCAAGCCTTGATTAAAAATAAATATTACACAAAAAATATATGTAAAACATAATACATGAAGATATTTTAATGTTGAATAGTTTTTTTTTGCCTCTTTATTTAGTAATCACTACTATTTTCATGAACAACTAAATTTTGTTAGTTTTTTTTCTCAATCTCAGAAATGGACATATTCCTTAGTTTGTAACAAAAAAATATTTAAATTAATAAAACAATATGTTTATCTTAATATTCTATTCATATTGGTTTCAAAATTTTGGGCTTATCACTTAATTTTCTTGTCCAACATTTACTGCTTAGTCGCACTGCTATTTCACTACTATGTCAAAATTTGTGCAATCTCGCCACGCTTAAGAAAAATAAATAAAAGAAGCCAATCAGTCGAGCGCGCGCGACAGTAGGAACCCTGTGCAGGTCTTCAAAGAAAATTATTTTCATTATAATAGGATTTAAATATATCGCTTGAAGTCCATTTTGCTTGCATTAAAAGTAGGTAGCTTCCAATAGTCTGGAAACACTGGACTGCGACTGTTGATTTGGAAATTGTTTATGTGTAGCGCCACAGCGGCCGATAGGGCAAATCAAATTATCACATGCCCTCTAGCTCTGGCCAACAATTATGAAATAATGGATTTAATACAAATTACTTAATATCTCCTTTATTAATGGGTCAATCGCGATGAAAATTGTAGCAAAAATTGAAAATAAACTTGACCTGCGTATGATATTCAGGTACCTACATTTCAAATTTGAAGTCTCTAGCTCATATAGTTGCTGAGATCAACGCGTTCATACAGACGGACGGATAGACGAACGGACGGACAGGCAGACGGACAGGTGTCAATCGACTTGGCTACTGATACTGATCAAGAATGTATATACTTTTTTGCCCATTATTAATGGGCACAGGGTATAAAATGTAAGCATTTGGTATCAGTTTTTTGCAAATCCAAAACAAACAAGCCGACCAGTTGAGCGGGCGCGACAGTAGGATACCCTGTGCAGGTCTTCAAAGAAAAGTATTTTCATTATAATGGGATTTAAATATATCGCTTGAACTCGATTTTGCTTGCATCGAGGGTAGGTAGTTTGCGAGAGTCTGGCAACACTGGACTGCAGCTGCTGATTGCTTATGTTTAGCGCCACAGCGCCACGCGTCTTTTCGTTCATTATATCGTCGGCGCGGCGCAGCGACTGCGCTGCTACTGCGCTGCAACGCATCTGCTGCGCTGCATAAATTTGCTTCTTGAATAATTTCTGAGTTCAATATCCGATCGTTCTGAAATTTGTAGCACACGTTGAGAGTAGGATACTTACCATGTGTGCCAAATCTCAAGTCTCTAGCTATAAAACTGCTCTTGTTATCAGCATTATCGAGTTATGGGCGAAGGGGGCGTGATGAAATTTTCAGAACTCATTAAGCCCAAGCTTTTTATCATGTGTGCCAAATCTCAAGTCTCTAGCTTTAACATTGCTTATGTTATGGTGATTTTTCTTATTTTAAAACCAACGGGACTTGATATCGAAAATTGAAAATAAACTTAATCTGCGTATGGTATTCAGGAACATACTTTCCAAATTTGAAGTCCTTAGCTCTTATAGTTGCTGACATCCACGCGTTCATACAGACGGACAGACTTACAGACTAACAGACTGACAGACGGACGGACAGGTGTCAATCGACTCGGCTATTGATACTGATTAAAAATATACATACTTTATATGGTCGGAGATTCTTCCTTCTGCCTCTTACATACATTCACACAAATTCATTACAGCCTTTTTTGCCCATTTTTAATGGGCACAGGCTATAAAATTGAACATGTAATTTTTCTTCATGTAATAATCTTACAGTTAGTTTAGATTTATCTGAAAGCCATTTTGATAACCTTTCGAATAATGTTAAAAATAAAATGTTCGTAGGGGCAATGGTTTCACCACAGTTGTCAATTGAATTTTTTACTTTTCTAGCTTTTTCCCGTCAATCAAGCGGTATTTCAAAAAAGTTCTAGAACAAACGTTTCTTCGATTTTTGCAAGTAACACACTAATGAAATTTCATTCCGATATCTCAAAGGTTGGTTCAAGCAAACCAACAGAAAATATTTTCATCTCAGCTCGATGACCTCATCAAAATTTTAAGATACCATTATCTTTGAAATAAATAGACACCGATTCGGGTAAATAAAGTACCGTTCGACGCGTATTCGTTACCAACTACCCGCATTTAAGAAATGGGGCTCTATGCCCCAACCGGAGCATCACATGCAATCGTGCAAGGTTTGACAAAAATATGCAAACGTCTATATCTCGAAAAAAAAATTTTTAAATTAATTTTTATACCCTGCGCCCAAGGTAAAAGGGTATAATGAATTTGTGTGAATGTATGTAACAGGCAGAAGGAGGCATCTCCGACCCTATAAAGTATATATATTTTTGATCAGTATCAATAGCCGAGTCGATTGACACCTGTTCGTCTCTCCGTCCGTCCGTCTGTATGAACGGCTGCAGGAAATAAGGCCCCAATGAAATAAGGCCCCAAAAGAGGAAATGAAATAAGGCCCCAAACTTGGGGTGTTATTTCATAATGAAATAATACCCCAATTTTTTTAAGGAAATAAGGCCCCAATTAAGGAAATAACATCCCAAATTTTATAAAAATCGTTGTTGTTGTTTCCTGTATAATTTTTTGTGGCCTTATTTCATTTTTTTTTTTGGGGCCTTATTTCACAGAGCCGTATGAACGCGTGGATCTCAGCAACTATAAGAACTAGAGACTTTACATTTGGAATGAAGGTTCCTGAATACGCAGATCAAGATTATTCTCAATTTTCGATATCAAGCCCCGTTTGTTTTAAAATTAGAAAAATCACCATAACATAAGCAATGTTAAAGCTAGAGACTTGAGAGTTGGCACACATGGTAAGTATCCTACTCCAAATGTGTACTTCAAATTTCAGGACGATCGGATATTGAACTCAGAAGTTATTCAGGAAACAAATTTATGCGAATTGAGCGAATTTGAGAGACACCCTATATTATATATATTTATTATGAAAATACTTTTGTTTGAAGACCTGTACAGGGTTTCCAACTGTCGCACGCGATCGACTGATCATCTTGTTTTATATAAAGGTCTCTGAAGCAAAATGACTGTAAGCTAGTGTAATAAATATTTATTCTTATTATTATTTCCGGCCGGTTCCAACATATGAACTGCCTGCAGACATAAGACGGACCTGTACCAAGCTTTATCCAGACAGCTCTAAAACTATGAGAAACTTTCACAGAAGGGTTTGACATGCTTCCATTCATGCGTTACACATTTCGGGACAAAATTATAGTACCCTCTGCAAGGGAATAAAAACCAATTTTCCGTTGCGGACGTTACAAACAAAATTTCTAAAATTACATCACTTTTTTTGATATTTTCCGGGGGAATATCAACAACTTTTCTGTTTTCATTTAAGATTTTTTTTTATATGAAAATATTAAAAACTAGGTGGAATTAAAACTGATACATGGAAACAGTTTGACAGAAAGAGTGAGAGCAGTCTATCCCGGTACCTGGTTTCATAGATAAAGATAATTGTGCAGACTGACTGCATTTTTAAATTTCGGTATAAGATGATATTCCAGACATAGAATATCGTATCGACCAAGTACCTGACGATTTTGCTCTGGCTTGACTCAATCAACTGTCTTTCGGCAGTTTGAGGAATGTAGGTCGGAGATGATGATTGTATAAATCACTGTCCCCAGATCACTATCATAATGAACACTATATAGAAGTAGTTTTTTCGTCCCAGACATTTATTTGGAAAATTCTTTCCAAAAGGATGGACTGGATTAGCTTAAAGTCGGCGGGGAGGAGATTGGTTTTCACTAAAAAAGTAGCCCTTCGAATGCCTGCTTGACGTCTAAGAACACATCACAGCAGCCTCAAAAGCGCTTAGTATGTATTTGAAAGTAAATTGTTTATCAGGAACAGCTTGTCAAACAATTTGAAGAGGGTGGGAAGCAGGCTAATCGGCCAATATGAGTCTGCAGACTAAAAATTTATATTCATCTTTGGGATCATGACAATATTGGCAAGCTTCAATCGTTCAGGGAAGATAGCCAATTTAAGCATGAAATTGTAAGTGTATACCAGCACACCGATTGCTACTTCCAGAAGGGCTTCGGCTAGTTTCCTGTCAAGGTCGTTGGTGCCCGTTCGACTAGTTCTAACACCCAGGCAGCACCCGCAACAATATCGAAACAGATCAAATAGTTTATAATGGCACGTTGGCTCTTATTTATTTACTACGATCAAATCGAGTATAGTGCAGATGGTTAGTCGTTAGAAGTGAATAGCTGTTGCTTTAAAAAAACTTTGAAGTAATTACAGTTAAAAATATAATACAGTGTAGGTACTTATAAATACGAACCCTAGTCTCTTGCAGCAAACAAACAACTAAATTGCAAAGAACAAACGCACAAAGCAAAGAGCGAAAGCTCCGTTTGATCTGGACTGTACTGCGTGTTATTGTCGCTTAGTAAAAGATAGAGCTTGCGTTACGGTTATGTTTTTGTGCTTATTTGGGCAGCTGCTTTCCCAGTAGAAATTTGGCTGCACTGCTGCATTTCTACTTTGATTTGCAGCCTTGTAGAAATTTCGGCAACATTTCCCTCCCAGTAAGCGGACGCGGGAGCTTACTTATTAATTGCCGACATCAAGGACTACCAACTTAACTGCTGGCCTGGATAGGACGCCATTTACCGTCTGGATTTTTGCGCGCCGCACTTGTCCATCTTCTGCGGTGGCTACCTCGATGACCCGGCCCTTTGTCCTAGTATTACGGCGCTGATTTTCATCTACGATGAGAACAACATCTCCTACAGCTATAGGCTTGACCATTTCATGCCATTTAGTTCTCCTTGTGATTTTTGGCAACATATCTTTGACCCATCGATTCCAGAATTGGTTGGCAAACGTCTCGCTTTGGTGCAGAGTCCACTTGTAGTCGAATTCTTCTGCTTTGCAGAAAGGCTTTTCTCCATTTGATGAACCCAGTAGTAGATGATTTGGGGTTATAGCTTCTTGGTCCTCATGGTCGAGGGACACAAATGTTAACGGCCTGGAGTTGACCATCATCTCCACTTCTATCATGGCCGGGAGCAGGCTCTCATCGGTGAATTTTTGGTTTGGTTCTATACGGTAGAGTACAGCCTTAATAGAACGCACTAGGCGCTCCCATGCGCCACTCATATGGCAGGCAGCTGGCGGGTTGAAATACCATGATATTCCTCGCTGAGCTAGTTTTTGGTGCATCTCAGTGTCGTCCAGTTGCATTTTTTCACGAAGGAAGGCGTCTTTTCCCTTGAAATTGGTTCCGTTGTCGATATATATTTCCTTCGGTGCGCCACGGCGTGAGATATGGCGACGCAGACCCATTAGACACGAGTTCGTGCTTAGACTGTGGACAATCTCTATATTTATTGCTCGCATTGTGAGGCAAGTTATGAGCATGCCCCAGCGTTTTTGAGTCTTCCTGCCATCGATGACTGTGTGCGGCCCAAAATAGTCGACGCCCACGTACGTAAATGCTGGCATGAATGCCATGAAGCCCCTCGCGCGGTTGCGTACACACATCACTCCACAGCTTGCTACTGTGACAGACTGGTTGTCCTTTGGTGGTGGCTGCATACTCAATTGCAAAGTTTTTCAATTGCATGGTTCGCTATATGAACCTTTGGGCGTTGATAATATGATCCACTCGCAAACGTGTAGCTCCACTTGACTTGCGTATTTTATTAAGTAACTTTTCATTGAAGAAAAGCCAATATGAGACTGCTCGTGACAGCCGGTTCCAGTCGGAGTAGTACTCATAATTGGGTCGCGCAACTTCCTCTCGTATGTGCTGGAATCGCGGACGCAGCTCCTCCGTGGCTTCTTTGTTATTGTTGTTTGTTGCCGGCCTGGCTGAGGGCGGTAATTTCAGGAAATTGGGGCCGTCGAACCATTTCTTATAAGCATCAGGTCCGCGTTGGTATTAAGTGGCGACATCTGCTTCGTTTAAGTTACTCGGTACCCATCTCCAGTCATTGAGGTCCGTAAGTACAGTGATTTCGGCAACCCTGAACATCACAAATTCCTGATATCGACGAGGATCTCCCTTTATCCATGCCTGGACAGTTTTTGAGTTCGACCATACGTGGCACTCTTGGAACTTGACCTCATGTTGCATTTTGAGGCTCCTCAGCAATCGGGCGCCGGTGACCGCCGCCTGTAGCTCAAGGCGCGGTATGGATAGTGGGCGCAAAGGTGCCACCTTGGACTTGGCTGAAACGAGACGAAGAAAAATCTTACCCTCATGCTTGATCCGAAAATACGCAACCGCAGCATAAGCGTCTTCTCCAGCATCCACAAATACATGGAGTTGAATTTGGACATCGTCGGCTTGCTGATGTCCGAAGTAGCATTTCGGTAACCTGACTTCAGCTATCAATGGGAGGAATGTTAGCCAGACCCGCCACTTGTCCTGTAATGGCCTTAAATCTGCGTCTTAATCCATTTTTGTACGCCATATGTTTTGGAGTAGGATTTTGAGGTACATCATGATGCATGACACAAATCCCATTGGGTCGAAAACTGACATCAGGACTTTTAGGACCTATCTTTTGGTAGGCACAATATTGCCCAATATAATGTTGCGCGTCTTGGTTTGGGTTCCATTGCTTACCCAGTATTTTCTCATGTGAGTGTAACTCTTCTTTGTTGTAAAATTTCTTTTCATCTTGGTTAGTGGTCTCGTCAAGGGCAGACAAGACTTCCTTTGAGATTGAACACCACTTACGCATGTGAAAGCCACCACGTGCGTGAACTTCTCGAACTTCCTTCGCTAGGATTATAGCTTCTTCCAACGTCTGGCAAGAGTCTATATAATCGTCCACGTAGTGGTGACCGGTGATGGCTTTCGATGCAGCGTACATAGTGCGCAATGCATACGTTTAGTTGATAGAATTCTACAGTACCTGTCTCCGAGTTGCGCAACAGAATTCGTTGTGCTCTGGCGTCATTTTCGCGTATAGCAATTCGATGAAAGATTTCGGCTATGTCTCCATATATGCCGACAGCTCTCATTCTGAAGTTGTACATTATTTTCAGGAGCGGTACAAGTAGATCTGGACCTTTCATCAAGTAGCCATTTAGTGAGGCTCCTGATGACTTCGCGGCCGCGTCCCACACCAACCGCACCCTGTCAGGCTTGTGTGGATTGCGTACAGTAAATATTGGTAGATACCATACATCCTTGCTGTAGGCAGCTATATCGCTGACACTCAGCTTATTTGCGTAGCCCTTATCGATGAGATTGTTGATTTGTTTACCAGCTCGTGTAGATCATTGTCGCATTGGCATTTGTGAAGGTGGAGCCTACCTTCTGATCTGCGCGAGCCTCCATACACGGTCCATCCCAATCTTGTCCTCACTTTAAGTGAGGATATGAGGTTTGGCTTGTTGACTCCGATAATGATTTGAGAGACTACATTTACATAGTTTGGCAATGGCAATCCTTTAAGATGCGGATACTTCAGTTTTGTTTGCTCCGCTTTCATTGTCTGTGCAGACATTTCCAGACTCTTGACTGTGTAGACGTCTTTGAGTTGGAACACTTCGGCTTCTTGGCACTGCTTCGATATCATCAAATTTAGCCGCCTTGATTGGGGCGCATGCCTTCTTACTTCTCCCGTCCAGGCTATGCAGAGTGGGCTGGCCATGCCTTGTTCGCCCAGTTTGTTGGCCACGCTCTCCTCCATTAGGGTGAGCGTCGAACCATCATCCATAAATGCATAAACGTCGATTGATTTCGACTTTCCATGCAAGATCACTGGAACGATTCTAAAAAAGGTTTCTGTTGAATTAGATGGTGGCTTACGATGGCTGTGAAGAGCACTCGTTGTTGCTGCTTCCTTGTCCATGAGGAGAAGGCTGTTGTGAATCTCGTTCCACCCATTTACGGTGCAGGATTTCTTCGTCCAGCATGATTCTTTGTGCCTCTTGAGACCCTGCGTACACATTTGATTGGACTTCATTAATTCCCATCTGGCTGTTACTGACATGCGCTTGAAGTTAGCGCACGAGGCAAGACTGTGTGCTTCGTTGCATATGATGCATGGGGCGCGTGGTTGATCCGCTTATCCTCTATCTGCTGCGTGTGTGTTTAGCGCAGCTTTGCGAGTCCCACCTCTGTTGGTCACTGAAGCTATGTTTGGCGTCGATACTCGGCATGCGGCATCCGCCAGCTCGAACAACCAATCCGCTAGATGCTGCAAATTTAGGCAGCTTACGGATTTTTAATGTATTGCCCAGTTGAGCATCATATCGGGCCCCATCTTCTCGATGAGATCCTGTAGCAGCGTCGGCTTATTTAAGTGTGCATCCATCTTACTAGCTTTCATGGTTGCACACTTTTTTTTAACCGCCAATGCAAACTCGATCACCGGCTCTAGTTTGCCCTTCGGTGAAGGAAAATTGCGTATATTCTCTATTAGCACTTTTATTATGTGTTCCGGGCGGCCGAAGTTCATTTGTAATGTGCGTACAACGTCCGGCAGCATGTCCGGAAACATAAGGCTGTCTCGCACGGTCTCTAATGCCCTTCCCTCAAGGCATTTATGCAACCGGATCATGTTTTCCTCATTGCTGTAGCCTGCGATCCTTGTGTTGTCATAGGAGCTGAGAAATAGTGACCATTCCTTGGGATCTCCATTGAAGATTGGCAATTCCTTCGACAGTGATAGCCGAGCCAGTGATTGTCGGGATATGCCTCCAGCCTCGTGGGGCACTCCCGTGTTCTTGATGAACGTCGCTTGCGGAGTGCTGCAACCACCAGGCTCCATCAGTTGCTTATGAGTATTGTATTGGCCCGCTCCAATCGTATTGGTGGGCAATTGATAACCTGGTGGTGACCCGTTTGATGGCGCGTGCGCGCGAAGCAAGACGTACTTGCGGCGCAAGTATTCCCTTTCAATACACATTTATTCTTCCAATTGCTGCAACAATATGTGCTGCTCCTTCTGCGATGTGCCATCTCCAAGCTCCTGTTTGTCTTGCTTATGTTGCATAACCGTAGCATGTTACACGTGGTCTGTGTCCACCGATGCTGGCCCAGAAGTGAGGTTATGTTTGCCTCAAGTTTCACTTTGCAAGTTAGGTTGAGCTTTTATGCATGTTGCGCACATCCATGTGCTCGAGGAATCACTGGTATCCGATCCACTGCATAAGAAGTGATATTGGCTTGAACACTAAGAGCATGTGAGCATCTCTTCGTTGTCCGGTGCGGCATATGAAGCGCAACTGCTTGTCGACGGCATAGCTGTTACGCAACTGTTTGTCGACGGCATAGCTGTTACGCAACTGCTTGTCGACGGCATAGGTGTTGCGTAACTTTTGCACGTGAACTCCCTTGATCAAGAACTTTGTATTTCTGCTGCTATTGCAGCCGGGATTTTAATTTGTGTAGCAACTCTGTCCCGTAGGGAATTGCTTTGCAGTTTTCCTTTACGTTTCAAAGAATTGGCTTGGCAATTCTTAACGTAGGTTTTTTTTAAAGAATTGTTGCCCGTTCGATTAGTTCTAACAGCCACGCAGCACCCGCAACAATATCGAAACAGATCAAATAGTTTTTTACTACGATCAAATCGAGTATAGTGAAGATGGTTAGTCGTTAGAAGTGATAAAAATGTAATACAGTGTAGGTACTTATAAATACGAGCCCTAGTCTCGTGCAGCGAAAAAACAACTTAATTGCAAAGAACAAACGCACGAAGCAAAGAGCGAAAGCTCCGTTTGATCTGGACTGTACTGCGTGTTCTTGTCGCTTTATAAAAGATAGAGCTTGCGTTACGGTTATGTTTTTGTACTTATTTGGGCAGCTGCTTGCCCAGTAGAAATTTGGCTGCACTGCTGCATTTCTACTTTGATTTGCAGCCTTGTAGAAATTTCGGCAACAGTCGTCATGCTCGGTCGCTTTGTTGGTCTTCAGGTATTTAATTTGTAGCTTAAAATCCTCAACATCGAAGAATAGTATGTCAGAATTGTCAATAAGAGATGCTTTATTGTCGATTTCAATGTATCCAAAAGTTCTAAATAAATTATCTGGAAAACAACTAAAAATGTTATATAGCTTTATATGATTTATCTGCTGAATAACCCTAAAATTTATATAATCGTAGTTTTAGATTATTATAAACATACTTATATTAACTTTGCTTTTGCATTTCTCTCAGGTTTACACAGAATCTATCCACTTTTCGACGAGATGTAGTTAACCTACCAAAATCGACGACATTTTCCACGGGTATGTGTATTGATATCTTTCACAAGTAATTAAAATCTTTGCACTTATGCCCGTGCACGGGTTGTTCCATATTTGAATTGCGAATTAAATTGACCATGCGTTTGTACCCTTATTTGTGCATATATACATTACATACTACCGCTCTAGGGAGGCTCTGGTAAACAGTGTTAGATTATGAAATATCCTGTGCCCAGGTCTTTTATTGCCCTAACATGCATTTACACACACATATATAAACACATTTAGACACTTACTGAGCTCTTATACCCTGTTCCCATTAAATATTGGGCAAAAAAGGGTATAATGAATTTGTGCAAATGTATTTAACAGGCATAAGGAGGAATATCCGACCCTATAAAGTATATATATTCTGGATCAGTATCAATAGTATGAACGCTTGGAGATTTCAAATTTGAATTGAAGGTTCCTGAATACCTTACTCAGATCAAGATACTTTCAATTTTTGATACCTCACTACGCCCACGTCAGGAGAAGAAAATTATCACAGCCCCAAATTTTCAGATAATACAGCTTAACTTAAGATATATCATGCTGAGCAATTTGCTGCACGTTTCATAGCGATCGACTTATAAATAAAGGAGATATTAAGAATTTGTTTTTAATCCATTATTTCAAACTTGTTGGCCAGATCAAGAGAGCATATGAAAATGCCATTTGTGCAAGCGAGAGCGCATGTCATAAATTGATTTGCGTTGTAAGCCGCTGTGGCGCTATACATTGTGTCGTGTGGCGCTATACAGTGCGAAATCCTCTCAAAACTATACACTGTGTGAAAAGCTCGTTAAAGTAAGTGAATATTAGCGATTGCTTATACGCATGTTTGTTAAAATAACACAGCTTAACTTAAGAGTGTAACAAAATTTAACAATTTGCTGCAACAATTGACAAATTAATAAAGGAGATATAAAGGAATTTGATTTAAACTATTATTTCATAATTGTTGACCAGAGCAAGAGCGCATATTTTAATCTAATTTGCACTATCGCTCGCCTTGTCTTTATTTCGGGAATGTAAAATTAATATTAGCAACTGTTTACACTCATGTTTGTTGAGATAACACATCTTAACTTAACAATATAACAATGCTGAGCAATTTGCTGCAAGTTTCATACTGATCGACCCATAAGTAAAGGAGATATTAAGGAATTAGTTTTAAATCCATTATTTTATAGTTGTTGGCCAGAGCAAGAGTGCATATTAAAATGACATTTGCGCAAGCGAGAGCGTATATTAAAATGCCATTTGCGCAAGCAAGGGCGCATTTGATAATTTGATTTGGCGCTACACATAAACAATTTCCAAATTAACTGCCGCAGTCCAGTGTTGCCAGACTATCGGAAGCCTACCTACTCTCGATGCAAGCAAAATCGATTTCAAGCGATATATTTAAATCCCATTATAATGCAAATACTTTTCCTTGAAGACCTGCTTAGGATTTCCTACGCACGATTTCCTGCGCACGCTCGACTGATCGGCTTGTTTCACTTATATCTCTTTCAACAATCATGGGAACCTTTATAGGGCTCTTCTTTTTTATGGAAGTATTTGTTTTGTTATATTATCCCATAACCATAAGAATGAATTATATCGTGTCATCGAGTTGTTTGTCGAATTTGACACAATTTCGGTGAGGGCTTTTAAACATTTCAGAGGTTCTGTGAAGAGAGTGTGCGATTGCAATGTGAAAGGAGTTGGCTCAGATGAGTTTACTTGACTTAACCCAAGTGCCTCCTTCTGCCTGCTTCTCTATAAATACATTACTGTTAAAGTAACCTGTCAAAATAATGTCGACAATTCAGTGATTACATTAACTACATCACTGTATTCGACATTGCGCTGATATATGCAACCGGCAAGTAATTTTGATGTGACGTTTGGATTACTTTTCTTTTTTTATTATACCCTGTGCCCATTATAAATGTGCAAAAGCGGTATAATAAATTTGTGTGAATGTATGTAACAGGCAGAAGGAAGCCTCTCCGACCCTATAAAGTATATATATTCTTGATCAGTATCAATAGCCGAGTCGATTGACACCTGTCCGTCTGTCTGTCCGTCCGTCCGTCCGTCCGTCCGTCCGTCCGTCCGTCCGTCCGTCCGTCCGTCCGTCTGTATGAACGCGTCGATCTCAGCAACTATAAGAGCTAGAGACTTCAAATTTGGAATGTAGGTTCCTGAATACCATACGCAGATCAAGTTTATTTTCAATTTTCGATATCTCACCCCCCGCCCATGCAAAAAGAAAAAGACCTCAAATTCCAAGATAATTCAGCCTAACATGACTGATAGTTGAAGTATAACTGACGCTGAGCAATTTGCTGCAAGTTTCATCGCGATCGATCCATAAATAAGGGAGATATTAAGGAATTTGTTTTAATTCCATTTTTTGGCAAAAGTGAGAGAGCATATGAAAATTCCATTTGCGCAAACGAGAAAGCATATGATAATCTGATGATTTGCGGTGTCGGCCGCTGTATGGCGCATTGTGTTATGTGGCATGTGGCGCCATCCATCGGTCACACGCTGAACTATACATTGTTATGTAAATTAATATTAGCGATTGTTTACAATCTTTGTTAAGATAATACAGCTTAAATTAACAGAATAACCACGCTAAGCAATTTGCTGCAAGTTTCATAACGATCGAACCACAAATAAATGAGATATTAAGGAATTTATATTATTAACATTATTTCATAGTTGTTGGCAAGAGCGAGAGAGTATATGATAATATTCTTTTCACTATCGCTCGCCTTGTCTTTCTTTCGGGAATGTAAAATTAATATTAGCGACTCATGTTTGTTAAGATAACACAGCTTAAATTGACAGTAGAACAACGCTAAGAAATTTTATACAAGTTTCATAGCGATCGACCCATTAATAAAGGCGATATTAAGGAATTTCTATTTTTGCCATTATTTCATAGTGGTTGGCAAGAGCGAGAGCACATATGACAATCTTTTTTGCAATATCGCTCGCCTTGTCTTCCTCACAGGAATGTAAAATTAATAATTGCAACTGTTTACACTCATCTTCGTTGAGATAACAGAGCTTAAATTGACATATTAAGGAATTTCTTATATTGACAATTTTTCATTATAATTGGCCAGTTGTCCAACACTGTCCAACCACAGTTTGAGAGTTGTCCAGCACTGATAAACTGAATAATTACTATTATTATATTAATTTATATTTGAGATTGCTTACACGTATGGTTGACATAATCACGATTCTATCAAAGTATTAAAATAATTAAATTGTTTTGCATTACAAAAACACATATATATAAACATTTCTTTAAATTTCAAAAAGAAATGGTTTGTCGCGCAATAAGATAACTGCTGTGTGAGAGAGAGAAACATGTGGTGTTGCCAGACTACATCCAGAGTGAAATTTAGTTGGTTGCAATTCTGGCCGCAAGCAAAATCGATTTCGAGCGATTCCGATAACGATCTTCGATTTATTCGTTCTAATTTAATTCAAATAAGTTGGAAAAGTGTCCCCTTTACAATTGTATTGAAATATTTAAATGTATATGTAGTCATAAATAAAAGAACTTCCACTATAATTAAAATACTTTTTAAAAAAAATTTTATTTTAAGACCTGCACAGGGTATCCACCTGTCGCGCCCGCTCGACTGATCGGCTTGTTTTTTTATTAATGCTTTGATATTTATTTATTGAATCTTCTCCAGAGGGAGACTAACAATAAGTTTATCAAATCTTTAAATAATAAGTTAGATAACAGCCATATTGACTGAATCCGAGTTTAATGGTCCTAATGGATTATTGCTGGGCTGGTCGGTCGTTGCACACCAGAGAAACACATTGCAAGATGATTTTGGTGCAAAAGATAGTTAGAGGTGGTAGTTCGCTTTTTGTTAGGCTATCTCATTTTTAACGGGTAGAACGAACATATAATTGCGCCCCAGTGAATGTTCTCAATATTTTAGATTGTGCTCAATGTCAATGTTGCTGCTACTTCTATTTCCCCAAAGCTGCGAGCCGTAGGTCCAGATTGGTTTTAGAGTGGAATTGTAGAGTAGGACCGTGTAGTCCAAGCATAGTGGCGATCGAGAATTTATAATCCAATGGAGGCTATTAGCTTTTAGTTTTAGGTGAATTTTTTAGCTTCGATGTGTCTCCGTAAGGTAAGTCGCCTATCAAGGTGTATGCCAAGATACGTCACTTCATCAGCTTGGTATATAAAGTAAGCGGATGGCAAGTCTGCCTATTAAGAGTAAACGTTACGTGTTTACACTTTTGCTCGTTTATTTTAATACGCCAGTCTGATAGCCACTTCTCCACCCCCACCAGGTAGTCAGCTAGTTGTGCTGTAGCTTGTATTGGACATCTAGAGCGACTTAAGATAGCGATACCGCAAGCAAACGTAGATGTTGTCAGTCGCTCGTTTATGGGTATATTCGCCGTGAATAGAACATATAAGGTTGCCCCAGTACGCTGCCTTGAGGAACTTCAGCTTCTATACTGTGGTCGTCGGATGTAGTAGCGTTGTACCTCACTGCGAAAACTCTATTGTAGAGGTACGGATCGAAAACCTTGTGAGTATGCTCAGGCAGAGTTATTTTGAGTTTAATCATGAGACCATCGAGCCAGACTCGGTCGAATGCTTGTGAGACGTCGAGGAATATCGCACTGCAGTATTCCCGATTTTCGAATGCGGTACGTATTGCTGATGTTATTCGGCCTGAAGCCAAATTGATGTGCTCCGCTAAGCGGAGACCCAAGCGATGGGGAGGCGCTGACGCCCGGCCACCTGCTCATCGGTCAGCCGCTTCGTTCGCTGCCGCAAGGGTCAGAGCCGGACACACTAAGCAGCGGCACTTCGTACTGTCTCAGGTGGCAGCTGCTGTCTACGCTCAGACAGCAGTTTTTGCGAGTGTGGTCGAAGGACTACGTTCACACCCTTCAGCGTCGCGGGAAGTGGACAGCCGAGCAGCCCAACCTCCCAATTGGGGCGCTCGTGGTGGTCCATGAAGACAATACTCCGCCCCAAAGATGGACCACAGGCAGAGTCACCAACGTCGTTCCTGGGGCAGACGGTCGCATCAGGGTAGCGGACGTTAAGACGGCAGTAGGAGTTTGCAGGCGACCCGTCCACAAGTTGGCCGTGTTGCCAATTTTTTGAAGTTTTTGTTTAGTCTTAGCTTATTGAAAAAAATGAAGTATTACATGAATTGTTAGAATTAGTCTTAGCATAGTAAGTTTAATAATGTTATTTGCATAAGGTCCATCTATGTTAGGTTAAGAGGCGCGCTCTTGTTATGTTAGCGGTCGTGCGAGCGACGATTAGCAGCTGGCGATACTGCGCAGCTGCGAATAAGGGACCAGTCGCAATCTTGATTTTGATCGAGTCGCCCGCACTTTCCGCATTCACAGCCACCAATTTCGTTAGCGCGATAGCTAAGTTCAAATATATTATAATTGCAAATGGAAACTTCAGTTGTTCACTTTTCGTTTTTGAATCAACATATTGGCGCCCAACGATGCTTGCAAGAACTGGGTTTACGTCACAAATACACCCATGCTCTCGCTTCAGAAATTATTTGCAATGTCGTTATTTATGTCGATGATATGCTCACTGGAGGCGATAACCTTGACACGTTAAAAGCTATATGTGCTCAGGTGCCGCAAGTGTTAAGGTCAGGAGGTTTTCAACTGGCCAAATGGTTTTCAAACCACCCCGATTTAATAGAAGAAGGTGGAAATGGGAAACTTCTAAGTTTCAATGATGCCGACTCAACGAAAACGCTCGGCATGAGGTGGACTCCAAGTTACTATACATTTAGGTATCATTTGGATAATAGTTTCACCGAATTGAGTCCTACGAAGCGTAACATATTGTCAGTTGCTTTACGCATGTTTGACCCACTTTGCTTGTTGAGCAAAATTAGCATCAGGGCTAAAATTCTGCTGCAAGAGCTTTAGCGTATGCAGTTGCCATGGGATGAAACAATGCCCATGGAAATGCATAGCCGGTGGGAAAAGTTCAAGGATAATCTCCTCGAACTGCATCACATTGATATTCCCAGGTACGCTCATGCAAGATTTAACACAAGCATTCAAGTGCATGGATTTGCGGACGCGTCCAGTCAAGCATATGGGTGTTGCCTATATGTTCGAGCTAGCGACGGTGGCAAGACAGTCTGTCGATTGCTAACCGCAAAAGAGAAAGTTGCGCCCCTTAAGACGAAGTCTATTCCTAGACTCGAAAATTGCGCGGCGTATTTGCTAGCTCAATTATGGTCAACTATTAAACATTTGTTGGACCATTGTAGAGTCGAGAGTGTGAATTTTTGGACGGATTCAGAGATCACACTACATTGGATAAATACTTCCCCTTCGTTATTGGCAACGTTCGTAGCTAACCGAGTTGCAGGCATCCAAGAGATGGCCAAAGATGTATCTTGGCGATATGTGCCCACGTTGTTGAACCTAGCCGATATGGCATCGAGAGGCTGTGATACGCATGATCTGATAAATTCAATTTGGCTAGAAGGACCACCGTTCCTCTGCAAGGAACGTGAACATTGGCCTCAAAATAACCACTTTTCGTTACCACCAGAATTGAAAGACAGTGAGTACAAGAAATCTGCAATAGTTTGTTTAGCTACCAACTCTGACTTTGTACTCAGTTTTATTTCTCGATTTTCTACATGTCGCAAATTAGTTCGAGTCGTTGCGTACATGTACAGATTTATTCTCAGGTCAAAAGTTGACCGTGCCACTGTCGTCCTCAGCGCAAAAGAATTGAATTTTGCGTTTCTGAAGCTGCTGGAACTTGTTCAGCACTCGAATTTCAGAGAGGACTTTGAAAAGTTAGAAAAAGGAGAGGTTGTACAGGCAAGCCTCCAATCTCTGACTCCGTTCATCCACAAATTTGAAGAATTCGGAGTCTCGTTGATCCGAGTAGGAGGCAGACTATTGAATACACCATTGCAATACGATGCCAAATTTCCCGTCTTGATGCCCAAAAACTGTCCGTTAGTTGTCATGTATTTACGGGAGCTGCATATGGGAAACTGTCACGCAGGAGCAAAGTCAATGATGGCATTACTTCGGCACCGAATTTGACTCATAAATGCTCGAAGAGAATGTACTCAAGTAGTGCGAAAATGTGTTCTTTGCTTCAGGTACAAGCCGAAGTTAATAGAGCAAATAATGGGAAATCTCCCCGCAGATCGTTTGTTAGCTGTCAGACCATTTTTAATTTTCGGAGTCGATTTTTGTGGACCAGTAAATGTGTCGTTGCGAATTCGAGGTCGTTCTCCGCTAATAATGTACATAGCGGTATTTGTGTGTTTTGCTTCTAAGGCTGTTCACTTAGAGCTTGTTTCTGACCTATCGACTAATGCCTTCATTTCTTGTTTAGAAAGCTTCATCGCACGACTTGGCGTTCCGTGCCGGCTCTACTCGGACAACGCCACAAACTTTGTGGGGACCAGCAACCTGCTGAAGGAGCTGCAGGAAGCGTTCGAGCGGCAGAGGGCCAGTCTGCAGTCGTTCGCAGCGGAGAAAGGGCTGGAGTGGTGCTTCATCCCCCCACGGGCACCACATTTCGGAGGCTGTGGGAAGCAGCAGTCAAGTCCGAGAAACACCTGCTGCTCCGGCAAATAGGAAGCTGGTATTGTGTGATATTTTCCTGGTTTCGGTGTAAATATAATGGTAGATTTTTTCCATTTTGCTTGGAAAGTATCCACGTCTTCGAATTGCTTTGAAGAGCTTACAAACGAGGCAAATATCGCAGTTTGAAAGTTCAATTATCATTTTTGGAGTTATTAGATCACAAACTGGCGAATTTTTTGGTTTCAGTTGTTCTCTGATGACTTTCGCAATCTTGTTAGGCAGAAACTCAATTGGCTCAGTTTCAGTTTGGCTACGAGTTGGTAATGCCGCCAGCAAATGTGTTGGCTCTGTCTTTGTCTCTGCGGGCCTAGCTGTCTGAAGAGTTTCTTATATTAATGACAGGTTCGGTCGGTGGCCTAAGATTTGGATGAGCCCTCCAAAGCGGATTCTTTGAGCTGGTTGGCGATAGTGGCTCTATGTACCGACGTTGAGCGTCTTCTTCGTCTTGTTTTAGAACCTTGGTGAGTCTGCGAGTGGCTTCTTTGAGGCGTTGTTTTGAAGATGGAAGATGGATTAGTAGGTCTTTAATTTGCCGATTGGTTTTATATTGGCTGGTCTGCGCAGATATCCCTTGCGGTGTTTTGTTTTGGCTGCTGCTACGAGGTGCTACAGATTCCAGAGCATCAACAGAGCAGTCGATGTCGTCTTCAATGTTGAGCTGTGGGATTAGCCAAATATGGGAACTAACATACTTCTAGTATTTAAGCCAGTTGGTTCTGTGCGTTGCCAGCCTATGAGGATGCTCTATGATTTGCGGGCGTTGGAGAAGATTTAGTAGCACCGGGGAGTGACCGGATGACAGGTCCGAAAGTGATTCGGCACTTATCAGATTGCGTATAAGTTTTTTTGTGACTGCGAAGTCAATTAGATTTGGTAGCTTTCAGGGTCTGCTGGCCAATATGTAAGCCTACCTGGGGAAACGTAGTCCAGTTTGTTGTTTGGTTTGATGATTACGTTGTATAACTGCTTTCCATTGGGGGTCACAAGGCGGGATCCCCAGTGCGTGTGCTTGGCAGTGTAGTCTCCTGCTGCTATAAATCGCTCCCCTAGAGTATTGTATAAGTCCATGAATTGACCCTCAGAGAGGGTGGGCAGTAAATAGCGGCAATTGTAAGATTGCCGTTACCCAATTGTACGTTTAAGGGTGTAGATTGCAAATAATTTGTTGCAAACCTTTTATGAAAATGGTGTTTGATGCGGTTTCTGAATAAGATGTCAGTTCCACCGTGTGTCATCCAGATGATTTTTACCGTAAAACAAATAGCCCCGTATTTGGACGTTGTATTTGCATGTGAGATGCGTCTCTGCGAGCAGCATCACGTCAATGTGTCTGCCGTACAGGAATTGCGTTAGTTCAAGTTTGTGCCGTGAATTCCATAGAGATATACGTAGAGACGCCATTGATTATTTGGACTGTTGAGATGCAAGCATCTGTATCAGTGTGTTTTGATTTTGCATAAGGTTTTGCATAGTTTTTCTCATGAATGACATGAAGTCCATCATACTTTGTGGCATAGTGAATATAATGGCTTCAATATTGTTTTGTTACTGCCCCATGGGCTGGTGAGAGTTTACCATACTTGGCTCTGCTTCAATTACATGTGAAATCGCTGTTGTGTGGGTTGATTTTTCTAGTCATGTTTTTAAAATGATGCATGCAATAACGCCCAGTGCAGGGCCGTTATTTCACATCCAAAAGTGCATTAACGCCCACGGGCATTATTGCAATTTTTAAATTGCATTAACGTCCGCGAGCGCTATTTCATTTTTTGGTAATAGTCGGGGTCCTTCTAAAAAAATCCCAAATAGAAGGCGATTTATTATGAATTTAGAGATACAAATTAGTTGGGAGTCTTACTTGGATTTCTAAAATATTAATACAAAATGTCAATATTACGCGACCCATCAACCAACATTACTTTTCTGTGATCTGTCCTCTTCAGCAACGCAAAATCTAATAGATGTTTAAATATTATTGTATAGATATAAAAACAATGTCATGAAAAATATCCATACATTTCAATATTTTGCAAAGTTTCAATTCCGTTGAAAAGGAAGATCGGGAACTAATGGAATAAGCGAACGGAATCGGTGACTGTACAACGGACTGTGAAAATAGAAGAATAGCGCCGCAAGCAAAAATTAAAAAAAAAATCGCGCCGTTTTGTTCTTCCTTTTAATTTTTGCTTGCGGCCTTCTTTTTAACACAAATTAAATTTTTTGATATTGTTTTATTTGTATATTTTTTTATGACTTTCTACTATTTGTCGGCAATATGGTCAGAGCAATAAGGATTTATTTTTAAAAGTTTTTGAAACTCATGGGCGTTATTGCACATCTAAAAGTGTAATAACGCCCACGGGCCTTAATTCAAACTTGTCGCGGGCGTTATTGCAATTAAAAAAGTGCAGTAATGCCCGTGAGCGTTATTGCACTTTTGGATGTGAAATAACGCCCCTGGGCGTTATTGCACTGGGCGTTATTGCATGCACCCCAAATGAAGATCTGCCAGCTTTAGCGAAGAAGACGTCAGGTGTAGTTTGGATTACTTTCGTTTATTTATTTATTTAGTACGACTAAAAGCAGTCGACAAAAATTATGGAACAATTTTAAAATAACATTAAGAATTAAGGTTTTAAAATTAACAATTAATTATTATGTATTTTTATAATTAAATATTATTTTCAATTAAACTGAAAAAAGAAAATTAAGAAAGCTGTACAGGAGTAATCAAAATTATGATGTTTAATGATCCAGCATTTGTTGCAAGGATTCAACTAATAAGTATTGTATTTCACTGCCACTTTGTTGTGTACTTAGCACATGTGGGTTTAGTCTCTTTTTCACGTAAATTGCTACACTCCTAGCGTGTCCTTGACGGTCCGATCGAACAACACTATAACCATTACATAAAATGATCAAATCACATATAAGTACTAGACATAAACCACGTTCTTGACACCCAAATACCATCTACATTTAAATTAAGAGACATATATCTAAATTTGTCAATCTTTTTTGTCGGGCTATGAGCATTTCGATGACAAATAATTAGACAATTTTTCCGCTTGCTTAAAATTCTCACTATGGCATAGCTGGAAACGGTTAATAAATCCCCATGTTTTAAGATTTGAACAGACATATATTAAAAGAAATATAAACTAAGATTATTGAAAGGAATATAAATTAGATTCAATAGGGGAAAAATAAATGTTAAATATAGGAAAACACAGCACATCACAAAAAATACATATATTAGTATTAATAATCATACCAGGTATAAAACTGATGCATTTGAATTTACACTCAAAATGAGATATTTCTGCCATTATCATTTGTCTTTATATGCATGAAAGCTCGACGAGTAAAGACAGCTGTAATTAACGTTTGCTCCTTCAGTCTCTATGCCTTATTGAATATTTGGTGTTTAGCTTTCGTCAGCTGATCGTTCACATAAAAAGGCACTGCTGAGTCGAAGCCCAGCTGCTGTAAAGTCAGCTGACACATGAATTCACGCCGAAATTGTACAATACGCCGCAGCAATTCAAAAATGACCAAAGCGATCATTCAGGAGGCCTAAAATTCGTTCATCGCACTGGCGGTTGCTGGAGGAGATAAGTACCACATGTTCGCCTAAAGGTCGACAGCGCGATCGGTGGAAGTGTCATTGTATTAATATTAACCCAAAATTACTTTTTTAAAGTAAAGGGTCTAAAAAAAAAACTCTACACAAGGTAGAAGTCTAGTGACGAATAGTTATATTAGAATAGTTTATATATTAAAATAAATAATGTTCGTCACAAAATTTGATATCAGTAATTTTGGGGCTGGACTATGCTTTCGTCACCAGACTTCTACCTCGTGTAGAGGTTCTTTTGGAGGTTATCTTAAATTCGGAACCCCAAATCGTTAAACTGCTATTGACAGTTTGCAAGAACGAATTATCCCCGATAAATAACCATTTATATGTATGTACAAACATTTGTAGAATTTTAATGTCTGTAATATATTAAATTTCAATTGGTGTAATATAATAAAAATGCATAGGCGCCATTTTTAATTAAATGCATCAATTTGCAAGAATACAACATTTTTCAACTAATTTTGTGTAGAGCGCATTAGACTTAATATTTAAATAAGTGCTATTCAAATATTTACAAAAATAGTTTCCAATTAAACTTAAAAATTAAGTAAATTAGAAATAAAATGCTACAAATATTATAAAAACCAGTCGGAAAGGCTACAGTCGAAGTCGACTATGATAGACCCTTTACTTATTTTTGAAAATGGAAATAAGAGTAACACTAATAGTTCCCATAACGCGTTGTAACGTCAATATGCTCTTCTTCTTCCTTTGGCCCAACACTGAGTATTATTAAGTCTTAAATAACTTCCGAGTTTATTATCCGATCGCGATGAAATTTCCAGGATACATTAGGCCCCCGATGCTTGTCCTGTGTGCCAAAATTCAAGGCTCCAGTTTTAAAATTGACCATTATATGGGACTCTAATTTTAATATGGGTTTTTTTTTGAATAACTTCCGAAATTATTATCCGATTGCAATGAAATTTTAGGATACATTGGGACCCTGATACTCGTCCTGTGTGCCAAAATGCAGGACTCAAGCCTTCATATTTTTCGTTTTATGGAAATTTTGTTTTCGACTTACGGAGGCGGAAGGGGGCGTGTCAAAATTTTAAGATAAACTTGATCTGCTTATCTGAGATCTAGGCGCTCATAAAGACAGACGGACAGACGGACATGGCTATATCGACTCAGCTCTTGATGCTGATCAAGAATATATATACTTTATGGGGTCTGCCGGACTTCCTTCGACATGTTACGCACGTTTTGACAAACTTAATAGACCCTTTTTACTTTTTTTTAAAAGTAAAGGGTCTAATGAAATAATTTCGAATCCGCACAGCCGAAGATTCTGGGACTCGCACCCCAGACCTCTTGTATGTGAGTCTAACACTTCACTCACTAAGCCAAATTGCAACTTTATTTGCAGAACTGACACTAAGAAAAATCTGTATATATATAACTTAAAATATTATATCTTGCCAAAAAGAATTATCCCAGAGCTATATACCAAAATTTGCATAATTTCAATAACTATTATACATTGAAATTAATCAAAATCGTAGGCGCCGTTTTCTTAATAATTGCATAAATATGCAAGCTTACTCAAATTTTAGAGGTGTTACGTACGACTTAATATTTAAATAACTTTTACACAAGTTATCGGATTTGAATTATTGAGGTAACAATCAATTCGTAATTGGCATTGCCATCATTTAGCAATTTTATTTATTTATGGCACAAACGGCCCCTTCAGCTTTTACAGACAAACAAACAAGATTTTCATCTCAGCTCGATGACGTCATCAAAATCCAATATTTTTGGAAAGGATAGTCCGATTTGGGTGAATAAAGTTTTGTTCGACGCGTCTTCGATTGTATCAATTACCTGCTTCCAAGAAATGGAGCTCTATGCCCCAATTAAAGACCAATATGCAAACGGGCAAAGTTTGACAAAAGTATGTTAATGTCTACATCTCGAAAAATATCTGACCGATCGGAGATGGTAGTATGTCATATTAAAACAACAGGAATTGCCTTTCGGACGATATATCACACATTGCGATCGACCCAGCCGATCTCTATACCCGATATTTCGTGTATATATAGTTAGTGGCCTGCAGCCCAGCAAACTTCAGTATGTGTGAGTTTTTGGGGTCTGCTTTCGTCACTATCGTGGACTGTCGTACACAGTAATATATGAGTGATATCTGATTGAGTTGCGTTTAGTAATTTTTTGGTTTAACGTTTATTGAGTGACTTGTCTTATCGACGTAGTGTTTTGCTTTTTTTGTGTTTATGTGTGCCCAAACTGAATGCCCAAGCTGAATTTTATTACAAAACAAGCTAAAGAACTGCTCTTGTTATCAGCTTTTTCCAATTGTAGGCGAAAGGGACGTGGCATCGCGAAGAAATTTAATTGGCACATTAAGCCCAAGTTTCTTATCATGTGTGCCAAATCTCAAGTCTCTAGCTTTAACATTGCTTATGTTATGGTGATTTTTCTAATTTTAAAACAAACGGGGGCTTATATCGAAAATTTAAATAAACTTGATCTGCGTATGGTATTCAGGAACCTACATTCTAATATTGAAGCCTCTAGCTCTTATAGTTATATACAGACAAACGGACATACGGACAGATAGACGGACAGGTGTCAATCGACTCGGCTATTGATACTGATCAAGAATATATATACTTAATGAGGTCGGAGATGCTTCCTTCTGCCTGTTACATACATTCACACAAATTCATTATACCCTTTTTTGCCAATTTTTAAGGGGCACATGGGCATCAATCACGATGTTACGCCCCATTCGCCCACAATTGGAAAAGGCCGATAACACGAGGAGTTTTTTAGATAGTTTTGTAATAAAATTCAGTTTGGGCACACGTAAACACAAACAAAGCAAAACACTACGTCGATAAACAATCAACAAGTCACTCAATAAACGTCAAACCGAATCTCTTCTGCAAAGTTGAGTAAATGCCTATCGGGCGTTGCCCAGAAAACCAAGCCGAAGTGTAACATACTGTTAATACTGATGTATCATATTAAATAGTTGTAGTGTTTATATTTGTACGCATAGTGTATAATTTCCCGATTTTGTTAATATCTGTATTAATAATAAAATAATAATAATAATAATAAAATTTTTTTTTTAATATTACGATTATTTTCAGAAAATTCATGCCAGGTTTACTCTGAAACCAATTACTCGATTTCGGTTTAAATGTCGGATTTACTGTATCTACTGGTGCTACCTGTCAACAAACTGTCAAAATACAATAATATTTATATTCAACATAAACATGTTCATTTATATGTATGTTAATACTGGAAGCAATTTATGAAATAAATTCATTTTAATTAAAACAAAAAATAATAAACTACCGCTTCCCTGATAATTGCTTAACTCAAGGTGGCGTCACTAAGCATACAATACATAGGGTATCCAACAGCAAATTTAGTGAGCACAAATAACCTTAACGCCCACAATACTTTGTTGACAGCCGAACTTGGAGGACCACAGAGCAATCGGCGACCCGCAAATAACAAACTTCGTTCAACGAGGCCGCAGCAAGCAATTTCAGTCTGTGTGTAGTGTGTAATTTCATTATGAGTGTGTGTCCAAGTATGTACATGCGCATTTTGCATGCATGCGTGTGTGTAATAAAACATGGCAACATCTCGATTTTCATTATATTCTATTCTAGTATTCTAGCGAAAAGGCGGAGATCCGATGGCGCTGTTATATTGTAGCAGGCCAATACTCAGTTAACATTCCAATACTCTGTTATAACTACTATCACTAGATTGTACATCCTCACGCCATTAATTATCTAGATAGAGCAGATATCTCGCTTTAACCTATTAAGAATAAGGAGAGACTCCTAGCTTGATCTTGCTCTAGCAGCAGTTGTGAAATACAGCGGCGTGATGGAAGAGTCAGTCGTTTGATACAGACAAAATAAAGCGGACTACATAGAAAATAGCTGCGTGTTTCATTCAAATTAAACGATTACAACTATAGAAGTGATATTAAACCCGCACAATGGAGCTGAATATTAATGAGATTTCGGTGCTACACTTTAAACGGTGGTTAGCCGTTCTGGGCTTACCATCGAAAGGCTGCAAGGCGGAACTTTTTGCCCGCTTAAACGAATTGCTGGAACAATTGTTGGGGGCAACCTATGAAGGGAAGAAATGCGGCGCAAATTTAAGGGACGTGCTTGGAGCTCAAAGCAAAAGTTCGTGATTTACTACGAAAACAAAGCGCGCATTTGCAGACGTGATGCTCCCGGAAGAAAGCATTGAGGTTCCAACGATCATCTCGTGACCCAATGCCCGAAGAAGAAATCTGTAAGCGTAAACAATTATGTAAGACTAATTAACATACACTTTAGTGATAGGTCTAATAATTCCATTATTGCAGAATGCCTCATAGATTCAGGCAGCCCATATCATTCCTTAAAAGACTTTTGTTCCTATAGGAGTAGAACTCCTACCCCATAATGGGCTATATTTTGAGCTCAATGAAAGCCGATTGATTGTTTCTGTTAAATATTGAAATAATCAATAAAAATATAATTTTTGCTTGATGGTGGTGTCTGGCGAATCTATGAGGTATGGGTAGTAGTAGTAGAGATTTTATGGTAAAATGTGATCGGAATATTGACCCAAACGCTCAGAGGATGGTTCAGAAGACATAAAATTGGAAAAAATGTTTGTGAATGAAAATCCCACAGAAACAGTCGTTAGCTTAATGCAAGAAAACTCAAAAGTAACGAGCTGCAGAGCATTAGAGAGTAAATAGTTAGAAGATAAGTTATTAGCAGGTAAAATGACAGGGAGTAAATTGTTAGAAACATTGGTGAGAACATAAGTTGTGAATTAAAAAGGAAGTTTACAAAGTTGCTGAAAAGGACACACATTGATGCTATAAGGCCTGAGAAACTAAGCATTAAGAAACAAGCCGATCAGTCGAGCGGTCGCGACAGTAGTATACCCTGTGCAGGTCTTAAAATAAAAGAATTTTGTGAAAAGTATTAAAATTATAGTGGAATTGCTCTGCATATTGTCTGGCAACAACAAATGTTTCTCCTACTCACACACAGCTGTTCTTCATTGCGCGCCAAACAGTTTATTTTTGAATTTTAAGGCATTGTTTATATATATGGGTTTTGGTAATGCAGAAAATTTATGTTATTTTAATACTATGATAAAAACGTAGAATTGTCAACCATACATGTTAGCAATCGCAAATATAAATTAATATAATAATAGTAATTATTCAGTTTGTCAGTGCTGGAAAACTCTTAGACTGTTGTAGGACAGTGTTGGACAATTGGCCAATTATAATGAAATAATGGCAATAAAACAAATTCCTTAATATCTCCTTTATTAATGCGTCGATCGCTATGGAACTTACAGCAAATTGCTTAGCGTTGTCGTACTGAACATTTAAGCTATGTTATCTCAACGAAGATAAGTGTAAAAAGTCGCAAATATTAATTTTACATTTCCGAAAGAAAGACAAGGCGAGCGATAGTACAAAAAAGAGTGTCATATGCTCTGTCGCTCTTGCCGACAACTATGAAATAATGTTAATAAAAGAAATTCCTTAATATCTCTTTTATTTGTGGGTCGATCGCTATGAAACTTGCTGCAAATTGCTAAGCGTTGTTATTCTGTTAATTTAAGCTGTGTTATCTTAACAAACATGCGTGTAAACAATCGCTAATATTAATTTACGTTACAATGTATAGTTCTGAGTGTGGCTGTCAGTATTTTGCACTGACTCCATGTATCGCGCCACACTGACACAATGTATGGCGCCACACAGAGCCGACAGCGCAAATCATCAGATTATCATATGCTTTCTAGTTTGCGCAAATGAAATTTTCATATGCTCTCTCGCTTTTGCCAAAAAATGGAATTAAAACAAATTCCTTAATATCTGCCTTATTTATGGGTCGATCGCCATGAAACTTGCAGCAAATGGCTCAGCGTGAGTTATACTTCAACTATCAGTCATGTTAGGCTGAATTATTTTGGAATTTGAGGTTTTCTTCTATTTGCGTGGGCGGGGGGTGAGATATCGAAAATTGAAAATAAACTTGATCTGCGTTTGGCATTCAGGAACCTACATTCCAAATTTGAAGTCTAGCTCTTATAGTTGCTGAGATCGACGCCTTCATACAGACGGACGGACGGACGGTCGGACGGACGGTCGGACGGACTGACGGACGGACTGACGGACAGACATACAGACAGACGGACAGGTGTCAATCGACTCGGCTATTGATACTGATCAAGAATATATATACTTTATAGGGTCGGAGAGACTTCCTTCTGCCTGTTACATACATTCACACAAATTCATTATACTGCTTTTGCCCATTTTTAATGGGCACAGGGTATAAAAAATAGGTGATCTGAGAATGTGCATTAACTTTAGCTAGCTTAACAAAATGATAATTAAAGACAATTATTCGTTACCTTTAAATGACGATTTGACGGTGTTTACAAAAACAACAATATAAACAACGGGTATTTTCATGAATATGGCCATAAGGAGTCTATAAAGTATACATCCTTCGTCACACCCTTAGAGCAATACGCATTCTTGAGGATGCCGATGGGAATCAAAAGTGCTTCACAGGTTTTTCAGAGATTCGTAAACAACATATTCACTGATTTGATAAGAGATAATAAAGTCCTTGTCTACATGGACGACTTAATGATTGCCAGCAAGAATGTATTGGAACATTTAGAAATGTTAGAAAAAATATTTAAAAGCTTAGTGGAAAATAAGTTAGAGTTGAGGTTGACAAATGCGAGTTCTTGCAGGATAAAGTCAAATATTTAGGTTTTCTAATATCAAAGGATGGTATTAAAGCAGATTTTTTTATTAATGCTTTTTGTTATTTATTGAATCTTCTCCAGACGGAGACTAACAATAAGTTTATCAAATCTTAAAATAATAAGTTAGATAACAGCCATGTTGACTGAATCCGAGTTTAAGGGCCCTAATGGATTATTACTGGGCTGTTAGGTCGTTGCGTTTGAGGCGAGTTCGCTTGCACACCAGAGATAAGCACCTTGCAAGATGATTTGGGTACACAGATAGTTTGATGTGCTAGTTCGCTTTTTGTTGGACTTTCTCATCTTTTACGGGTAGAATGTTTAGATCTCTGTGAATGTTTTCGTTACGAATATACCATGGCGCCCCAGTGATGGTTCTCAGGATTTTTGATTTTGGCGCTGTATGATATCAATGTATCTGCTACAGCTGCCTGAAGAGATTATTATAGGAATGACAGGTTCGGTCGGTGCGCTAAGATTTGGATGAGCCCCCTACAGCGGATTTGTTGTGCTGGTTGGCGATATTTGCTCTATGAACCAACGATGAGTGTCTTCTTTGTCCTGTTTTAGAACCTTGATGAGTCTGCGAGTGGCTTCTTTTAGGCATTGTTTTGATGATGGCGATCTGTAGGTCTACCAATCTCGTCGCAATCGTCGTTTTGCAGAAGAAGTTCTTCAATTTGCCGATTAGTTTTGTATTGGCTGGTCTGCGCAGATATCCCTTGCGGTGTTGAAGCTTGGGCGCTTGCTGGGCATTGTAGTCTCCGGCTGCTATAAATCGCTTCCCTAGAATATTGTAGAAGTCCGTGAATTGACCATCAGAGATTGTAAAGCGAGGTGGGCAGTAAATAGCGGCAATGGTGAGTTTTCCGTTACCCGATTGTACGTTTATGGATGTAGATTGCAAATAATTTGTTGTAAACCTTTAATGCGGTTTCTGATTAAGATGTCAGTTCCACCGTGTGTCATCCGAATGATTTTTACCGTAAAACAAATAGCCCCGTATTTGGAAGTTGTATTTGTATGTGAGGTGCGTCTTTGCGAGCAGTATCACGTGGATGTGTCGTTCGTACAGGAATTGCGTTAGTTCAAGTTTGTGCCGTGAATTCCATAGAGATATACGTAGAGACGCCATTGATTATTTGGACTGTTGAGATGCAAGCATCTGTATCAGTGTGTTTTGATTTTGCATAAGGTTTTGCATAGTTTTTCTCATGAATGACATGAAGTCCATCATACTTTGTGGGATAGTGAATATAATGGCTTCAATATTGTTTTGTTACTGCCCCATGGGCTGGTGAGAGTTTACCATACTTGGCTCTGCTTCAATTACATGTGAAATCGCTGTTGTATGGGTTGATTTTCCTAGTCATGTTTTTAAAGTGATGCATGCAATAACGCCCAGTGCAGGGCCGTTATTTCACATCCAAAAGTGCATTAACGCCCACGGGCATTATTGCAATTTTTAAATTGCATTAACGTCCGCGAGAGCTATTTCATTTTTTGGTAATAGTCGGGGTCCTTCTAAAAAAATCCCAAAAGAAGGCGATTTATTATGAATTTAGAGATACAAATTAGTTGGGAGTCTTACTTGGATTTCTAAAATATTAATACAAAATGTCAATATTACGCGACCCATCAACCAACATTACTTTTCTGTGATCTGTCCTCTTCAGCAACGCAAAATCTAATAGATGTTTAAATATTATTGTATAGATATAAAAACAATGTCCATACAATTCAATATTTTGCAAAGTTTCAATTCCGTTGAAAAGGAAGATCGGGAACTAAAGGAATAAGCGAACGGAATCGGTGACTGTACAACGGACTGTGAAAATAGAAGAATAGCGCTGCAAGCAAAAATTAAAAAAAAAAAACAAAACGGCGCGACCTTCTTTTTAACACAAATTAAATATTTTGATATTGTTTTATTTGTATATTTTCTTATGATTTTCTACTATTTGTCGGCAATATGGACAGAGCAAAAAGGAGTTATTTTTAAAAGTTTTTGAAACTCATGGGCGTTATTGCACATCTAAAAGTGTAATAACGCCCACGGGCCTTAATTCAAACTTGTCGCGGGCGTTATTGCAATTTAAAAAGTGCAGTAATGCCCGTGAGCGTTATTGCACTTTTGGATGTGAAATAACGCCCCTGGGCGTTATTGCACTGGGCGTTATTGCATGCACCCCAAATGAAGATCTGCCAGCTTTAGCGAAGAAGACGTCAGGTGTAGTTTGGATTACTTTCGTTTATTTATTTATTTAGTACGACTAAAAGCAGTCGACAAAAATTATGGAAAAATTTTAAAATAACATTAAGAATTAAGGTTTTAAAATTAACAATTAATTATTATGTATTTTTATAATTAAATATTATTTTCAATTAAACTGAAAAAAGAAAATTTAGAAAGCTGTACAGGAGTAATCAAAATTATGATGTTTAATGATCCAGCATTTGTTGCAAGGATTCAACTAATAAGTATTGTGTTTCACTGCCACTTTGTTGTGTACTTAGCACATGTGGGTTTAGTCTCTTTTTCACGTAAATTGCTACACTCCTAGCGTGTCCTTGACGGTCCGATCGAACAACACTATAACCATTACATAAAATGATCAAATCACATATAAGTACTAGACATAAACCACGTTCTTGACACCCAAATACCATCTACATTTAAATTAAGAGACATATATCTAAATTTGTCAATCTTTTTTGTCGGGCTATGAGCATTTCGATGACAAATAATTAGACAATTTTTCCGCTTGCTTAAAATTCTCACTATGGCATAGCTGGAAACGGTTAATAAATCCCCATGTTTTAAGATTTGAACAGACATATATTAAAAGAAATATAAACTAAGATTATTGAAAGGAATATAAATTAGATTCAATAGGGGAAAAATAAATGTTAAATATAGGAAAACACAGCACATCACAAAAAATACATATATTAGTATTAATAATCATACCAGGTATAAAACTGATGCATTTGAATTTACACTCAAAATGAGATATTTCTGCCATTATCATTTGTCTTTATATGCATGAAAGCTCGACGAGTAAAGACAGCTGTAATTAACGTTTGCTCCTTCAGTCTCTATGCCTTATTGAATATTTGGTGTTTAGCTTTCGTCAGCTGATCGTTCACATAAAAAGGCACTGCTGAGTCGAAGCCCAGCTGCTGTAAAGTCAGCTGACACATGAATTCACGCCGAAATTGTACAATACGCCGCAGCAATTCAAAAATGACCAAAGCGATCATTCAGGAGGCCTAAAATTCGTTCATCGCACTGGCGGTTGCTGGAGGAGATAAGTACCACATGTTCGCCTAAAGGTCGACAGCGCGATCGGTGGAAGTGTCATTGTATTAATATTAACCCAAAATTACTTTTTTAAAGTAAAGGGTCTAAAAAAAAAACTCTACACAAGGTAGAAGTCTAGTGACGAATAGTTATATTAGAATAGTTTATATATTAAAATAAATAATGTTCGTCACAAAATTTGATATCAGTAATTTTGGGGCTGGACTATGCTTTCGTCACCAGACTTCTACCTCGTGTAGAGGTTCTTTTGGGGGTTATCAGAAGTTCTTGGAATTCCATATGCTCTTAGTCAGTTGGCTAAATTTGATCCTTCTTAAATTCGGAACCCCAAATCGTTAAACTGCTATTGACAGTTTGCAAGAACGAATTATCCCCGATAAATAACCATTTATATGTATGTACAAACATTTGTAGAATTTTAATGTCTGTAATATATTAAATTTCAATTGGTGTAATATAATAAAAATGCATAGGCGCCATTTTTAATTAAATGCATCTGTTGGCGCAGTTCAGCGCAATTTTTCATTTCTTTATTTTTTGTAGTTATTTAAGTTAGTTGTTGCCAAATTTTGAAGTCTAGTGTAAGTTAGGTTTAGGACGGAGCGAGAGCATAATAAAGTACTCATTCGATTATTGCTCAGAGAGCGAATTCGCCTCGCTCCGCCACCTTAGCTTAGTGTAGGCTTAGAATATTTGTAAGAGTTCAGTTGTCGAATCAATTATACACCGAAAACACGAAGTCGTCCGCATATTTTTTATTTATTGAAACGCCACCAACAATTTTCGTTTTCATAAAAACTCTTATGAATTTTCATGGCGCCCCCGGGTGGACTGTTTTAATAAAGTTGAAAGTTATAATTATTTATAAACAGTGCTGTTAAGAACTAGCAAGTGCAATTAATTGTGTGTGGCTCGCGACGCGATTTGCATTCCAGTGTAAAACCAACAAATTAATCGCGCCGGTTGTAACAAACATACTGTTGCTGCACAATATCAGCTGCTGCTCTCGCTGTGCCCTTCATCTGCATCATCGTTGGACTATGCCAAGGAAAGTAGCGTCGGAAGTCAAGAAACCGGAACAGCAGGTACTGTGCTAAAAATTGAAAGCCCAACAAACAGTTTGGCATTGGTTGTGCTAATAAAGCCGACGCTTTCAATTCTTGGCACATATGTAAAGTAGTTGAGATTTGCATGCACTAGTTATTTACCACTTTGGAGTGAAGTAAATAAGTATATATATATATGTGCGATTTAGTGCTCTGAGCGACTGTTAAATTGTTAGCATTATTAATTGCTACTCAATTTCATTTCGCTCAGTCGTTGTCGTTCCCCTCCCTCCTTGCCGTACAATCGCTCACAATCACTGTGAATTCGGCGATTGCTTGTTACCAAGCGCTTGTATATAAGTGCAGTAAGCACATACATACACACTCACACGTACATAACAAGCCAGCTGCAGTCCGCTATTTTCGTTTTGCTTTGTGCTTAGCGGCTGTGCATTGTTATTGTACGCACTTGCGTTGGCGCGCTTCGGTCAAGTGAGGTTAGCTACCCTACACATTGCTGGTCGGGCATATTGCTTTTCTCAAGTTGTTTGCCAACTTGAGTTTATTTCGTGGAAAATTAAATCGCAAACACTTTAATAATATTTTTAATTCGATATTTATTTAAAATAATTGGAATTAATTAATTGATAAAAATTTATTAATTAATATTGATTATTATTAATTATTAATTATAATTTCATATTTTGTTAATTAAATAAAGGATCGAATTTTAAATTAAAATGGCGACTAAAGAAAGTTTTGACGATTCAAAAAAGAAACGAAATATGTGCGTTAAAAGCATCTTGCGCTTATATGACCAGCTAAATAAAGGTAAATTAAACCTAGAATCTACAGAATTGGAGTGTAGATTAGAAATGTTGGCCTCACATATAGAGAATGCGGTAAAGTATCAGACTCGAGTAGAATCCTTTGATCCCGAAGATGAATATCGCAGTGAGCTAGAAGAGCTCTGCATAACGACGAAAGCTAAATTAAAGTCCGTTATTAAGAATTTAAGTCCTGCTACGCAGGCAGCTCTTCCCGTCGCAGCTCCGCGCACACGTCTTCCGCATCTGGCGCTTCCCAAGTTTAGTGGAAAATACTCCGAGTTTAAGAATTTTATTAGCCTGTTCGAAACACTTGTTCATAACGATGTCACAATTCCGATTATCGAGAAGTTTAATCATTTGTTGTCATGTCTCTCTGGTGAAGCCCTAGGAACGGTGAGAGCGTTCCAAGTCACTGAGGACAATTATTCTAAAGCGTTGGAAAGCCTGAAGAAAGTTTATGACAATGAGTGTCTGATATTCAATGAGAATATCGCAGCTCTCTTCAGCTTGCCGAAGTTGACACATCCTTCGGCTCCAGCTTTACGAACAATGATTGACACTGTCTCTGCTATCTATGGCTCACTTCTTTCAATCGGTGATGATAAGAAAATTTCCAACGCAATTCTTATCCACTTAGTTATGAACAAAGTTGACCCAATGACCAGACGAAAATGGGAGGACCAACTCGATTATTCATCTATTCCATTGTGGACTGATTGTGAAACAGCCTTAAATCGCAGATATCAACATCTGTCTGCTGAGGATTCAGTAAGAATCGTGTCCGATGGCTCTAAGTCAGAGTCTAAGGCTGTTTCCAAAAATAATCGAAGTTCATTTTCGTGTTCTGTGGCCAGTGTTAGAAACGACCAGGTGTCCCCAAAATGTGTATATTGTAGTTCCGATGGCCATTCAATATTAAATTGTTCTGCATACGCTGCACAATCAGTGCAACAGCGGTTTGAGTTTGCTAAGGCGGCTCCTTTATGCATCAATTGCCTTCGGAAGGGACACACTGTTGCCAGATGTAAGGCAAACAAGTGCAGAGTATGCAGTCGTTCTCATAATACGCTACTGCATAGATACTCTGCAGTTTCTAACACTCGAGCGTTACCACCACCCCTTGACTCCGCACAGGATCAACCATCCACCTCACATGCGATGCATGCGAATGTGTCGGATAATGTTATCCTGGCTACAGCAGTCGTGAACGTTAAAACGAAAAGTGGCGAGTTCGTTTTGGCCAGAGCTCTGCTTGATTCTGGATCACAAATTAATTTTGTAACAGACGAGCTGGCTCAACGATTGCAGCTGCGTAGAGAAGAGGCTAGTATCAGCTTACTTGGAATTGCTCAGTGCAATACACAAGTTCGAAAAAAGATACATACAATGGTGAAGTCGCGAGTCAATTGTAGCGAGTTCTCGTTAGATCTGTGGATTTTAAAAACCATTTCCGGCTACCAACCTGACCACACGGTCAATGTTAGTGGCTGGAAAATCCCGGAGAACCTGCAATTGGCTGACCCATATTTCCACAAGCCACAGAAGATCGACATGCTCATCGGAGCTGAGACGTTCTTTGAACTTCTTTCTGTCGGTCAAATTAAACAAGGTCCGAATTGTCCGATTCTGCAAAAAACTCTTCTTGGTTGGATTGTCTCTGGACGCTTTACGTCGACAAATCCCAATAAGTCTCAGGTTGTCAATCTGAGCTGCCAAGAAGACTCTTGTAACTCAATAGACAACACTTTGCAGAAATTTTGGTCATTGGAAGAGTTGCCTTCAAATAAAAAGGTACGAACAGTTGAACAGCAGTTATGTGAGAGCCACTTTCTAGATAATTTGAAAATATTGCCGTCAGGTCGATTTGAAGTAAGACTGCCATTTAAATCGGATCCCAATCAGCTTGGAAACTCTTACGAAGTTGCTAAGCGGCGGTTTCTGTCGCTTGAAAGACGCTTATGTCGAGATCCCGAACTTAAGCGTATGTACTTGGAATTTATGAACGAATATGTTTCACTTGGTCACATGTCTCAATTAGACGACCAGATTCCAAGTACTCCTCACTATTTCATTCCGCATCAGTGTGTTCTAAGACCACAGAGCACGTCGACGAAGTTACGCGTTGTGTTTGACGCATCTTGTCGAACTTCGTCGCAAATTGCGTTGAATGATCTTCTTATGGTTGGACCGACCATTCAAGAAGAGCTATATTCGACTCTGCTGCGATTTAGATTGCACAAATATGCATTGACAGCTGACGTCAAGAAGATGTACAGGCAAGTCATGGTGCACGAAGCAGATCGAAATTTTCAGCTCGTAGTGTGGAGAAAGAACCCATCTGACTCTTTGAGGTCCTTCAGGTTGAACACCGTAACTTACGGCACTGCGCCTGCCCCATTTTTGGCAATACGGTGTTTAACAAAGCTGAGTGAGATGTTCGAATCGTCACACCCAAAAGCTGCTGAAGTTATCAGGCACGACTTTTACGTCGACGATTTATTAACTGGTGCTGCATGCGTAGAGAACCTTCAGACGATTAAGTCGGATGTGTCGCAAATACTACTTGGCGCAGGCTTCGAACTGACCAAGTGGTTTTCCAATTTGCCAGAGTTCTCCGCCACAAATGCCGCCAAGCCGATAGCGATATCAGAGTCAGACACAACTAAGACACTTGGCGTGTTATGGTTGCCAAATGAAGACGTCTTTCAATTTAAGATAGACGATTCGTTCATGGGTCTTCAAGCGACAAAACGGAATATTCTCTCGGTGACGTCGCGGTTATTTGATCCGCTAGGGCTGTTAAGCCCTCTAATAATTAAAGCAAAGATACTGCTTCAAGAGCTTTGGCTTCAAAAGCTAGACTGGGATGAATCCATTCCTCTAAGCTTGGACACATCGTGGCAGCAGCTAAAATCAACTTTGATTCAGTTGCAAATAATCAAGATACCACGATACGTGCACACTGAGCCAACTTCACCGATCGAGATACATGGTTTCGCCGACGCATCAATGAGAGCGTTTGGCGCATGCGTATACATACGCAGTCATACTGCAGAAGGTTATCGGATATCCTTATTAACAGCGAAGTCCAAAGTAGCCCCCCTCAAGACTAAGACTCTACCAAGACTTGAGCTGTGTGCGGCTCACCTTCTCGCAGATCTCTGTCACCGAATCAGAAATCTCAAAAGATTACCAATTGAACGGACTGTCCTTTGGTCTGATTCGGAAGTCACGCTACATTGGATTCGGACGCATCCTTCGTCCTTGGCAACTTTTGTGTCAAATCGTGTAGCTGAGATCCAAGAGTGGACAGAGAATGCTGAATGGCGCCATGTACCCACAAAGCAGAACCCAGCAGATATGGTTTCGAGAGGCTGCAATGTTGACGACTTGCTCGCGTCGATTTGGTTCGAAGGGCCTTCATTTTTGAAGGAACCGAAAGAATTCTGGCCGGTTAACCAGCATCTGGTAACAGATGAGATGCGTACGTGGGAGGTGCGTAAAACAGCTGTTGGACTGGCAGCAATGGTAGACCGACCAGATCTTGTCGACGCGATCAATAGTTATTCATCGCATGCTAGACTGCTACGAGTGTTCGCTTATGTGTTCCGTTTCATTAAGAAATGCAAGAATAAAGACATTCATTTTGAAAAAATCCCTACGGCACTTGAAAGAAAAGAAGCTTTCGAGAAAATAGTTGAAGTCATCCAACAAGTTGAGTTCAAAGATGACTTAAGTAGGGTTCGAAAAGGCACGCGTGTGGGTCATAGCCTGCAGCGTCTCAATCCGTTTATACAGGAGTATACCGGATCTTGGTGCTCTTTCTCGATGTTGCGAGTAGGGGGACGACTTGCGAATGCTCCTCTTTCATATGATGCTAAGTTTCCGATGCTCCTTACAAAAAGCTCGCAATTTGCTAGAAGCTATATAAGATACTTGCATTTAACAAATTGTCATGCTGGCCCAAGAGCGCTCGTGAGTCTTCTTCGTGAGCGACTTTGGATAGTTAACGCTCAAGAGGTCTGTCGTCAGACAGTGAGATCATGTATCCGTTGCTTTAAATGCAAACCTCGTCTGCTCACCCAAATTATGGGAAATTTACCAGCAGATCGACTCCGAGCGCTCCGCCCATTTTCCATCTGCGGCGTTGATTTTTGTGGCCCAATTAGCACGACTTATCAAATGCGTGGAAAGCCCACATATAAGTCGTATATCGCATTGTTTGTTTGCTTCGCCTCCAAAGCGGTTCATTTAGAATTAGTATCTGATCTCTCGACTAATACCTTTCTTATGGCTTTTCAAAGGTTCGTCGGCCGTCGAGGGATACCCCAGACAGTGCACTGCGACAACGCGACGAACTTCGTCGGAGCGAGTCGGCAGTTGCAGGAGCTGCAAGCACGAATAGAGGGCGAGGCGGACGCAATTCGCGAATTCGCATCAAAAAACGGATGCGAATTTGCGTTCATACCGCCCAGGGCTCCGCACTTCGGGGGACTGTGGGAGGCAGGTGTGAAGTGTGCAAAGCACCTACTCCTACGGACGGTCGGCGACCTGCTGCTGACGGCAGAAGAGCTGCAGACGACGCTGGTAGCAGTGGAGGCCGTGCTCAACTCGCGGCCAATAGGAGCGATGAGCGAGGACCCCAGCGACGGCGAGGCACTCACTCCAGGCCACCTGCTCGTGGGAGGGCCATTGAGCGCAATGCCGGCAAGGGCAGAGGAGCAGCAGGAACTGACCTGCTTAGGTCGATGGCGAGCTGTCTCGTTGCTCAAGCGTCAGTTCTGGCGGCGATGGTCGAGGGAGTATATCCTGGGACTCCAGGCACGAGCCAAGTGGCACCAGCGCGAGCCAGACGTCGCCGTTGGAGAGCTGGTGGTCGTCGCCGAGGACAACCTGCCGCCTCAGAAGTGGCTGATCGGCAGGGTGACAGCGGTGCACACGGGACAGGACGGGGTCGTTCGAGTCGTCGACCTTAGGACGGCCAATGGAGGAACATTTAAGCGGGCCATCCACAAGCTGGCTCGGTTGCCAGTTTAATGAAGCCCACACCGCTTCATGGGGGCCGGTGTTGGCGCAGTTCAGCGCAATTTTTCATTTCTTTATTTTTTGTAGTTATTTAAGTTAGTTGTTGCCAAATTTTGAAGTCTAGTGTAAGTTAGTTTTAGGACGGAGCGAGAGCATAATAAAGTACTCATTCGATTATTGCTCAGAGAGCGAATTCGCCTCGCTCCGCCACCTTAGCTTAGTGTAGGCTTAGAATATTTGTAAGAGTTCAGTTGTCGAATCAATTATACACCGAAAACACGAAGTCGTCCGCATATTTTTTATTTATTGAAACGCCACCAACAATTTTCGTTTTCATAAAAACTCTTATGAATTTTCAGCATCAATTTGCAAGAATACAACATTTTTCAACTAATTTTGTGTAGAGCGCATTAGACTTAATATTTAAATAAGTGCTATTCAAATATTTACAAAAATAGTTTCCAATTAAACTTAAAAATTAAGTAAATTAGAAATAAAATGCTACAAATATTATAAAAACCAGTCGGAAAGGCTACAGTCGAAGTCGACTATGATAGACCCTTTACTTATTTTTGAAAATGGAAATAAGAGTAACACTAATAGTTCCCATAACGCGTTGTAACGTCAATATGCTCTTCTTCTTCCTTTGGCCCAACACTGAGTATTATTAAGTCTTAAATAACTTCCGAGTTTATTATCCGATCGCGATGAAATTTCCAGGATACATTAGGCCCCAGATGCTTGTCCTGTGTGCCAAAATTCAAGGCTCCAGTTTTAAAATTGACCATTATATGGGACTCTAATTTTAATATGGGTTTTTTTTTAGGATACATTGGGACCCTGATACTCGTCCTGTGTGCCAAAATGCAGGACTCAAGCCTTCATATTTTTCGTTTTATGGAAATTTTGTTTTCGACTTACGGAGGCGGAAGGGGGCGTGTCAAAATTTTAAGATAAACTTGATCTGCTTATCTGAGATCTAGGCGCTCATAAAGACAGACGGACAGACGGACATGGCTATATCGACTCAGCTCTTGATGCTGATCAAGAATATATATACTTTATGGGGTCTGCCGGACTTCCTTCGACATGTTACGCACGTTTTGACAAACTTAATAGACCCTTTTTACTTTTTTTAAAAAGTAAAGGGTCTAATGAAATAATTTCGAATCCGCACAGCCGAAGATTCTGGGACTCGCACCCCAGACCTCTTGTATGTGAGTCTAACACTTCACTCACTAAGCCAAATTGCAACTTTATTTGCAGAACTGACACTAAGAAAAATCTGTATATATATAACTTAAAATATTATATCTTGCCAAAAAGAATTATCCCAGAGCTATATACCAATATTTGCATAATTTCAATAACTATTATACATTGAAATTAATCAAAATCGTAGGCGCCGTTTTCTTAATAATTGCATAAATATGCAAGCTTACTCAAATTTTAGAGGTGTTACGTACGACTTAATATTTAAATAACTTTTACACAAGTTATCGGATTTGAATTATTGAGGTAACAATCAATTCGTAATTGGCATTGCCATCATTTAGCAATTTTATTTTTTTATGGCACAAACGGCCCCTTCAGCTTTTACAGACAAACAAACAAGATTTTCATCTCAGCTCGATGACGTCATCAAAATCCAATATTTTTGGAAAGGATAGTCCGATTTGGGTGAATAAAGTTTTGTTCGACGCGTCTTCGATTGTATCAATTACCTGCTTCCAAGAAATGGAGCTCTATGCCCAAATTAAAGACCAATATGCAAACGGGCAAAGTTTGACAAAAGTATGTTAATGTCTACATCTCGAAAAATATCTGACCGATCGGAGATGGTAGTATGTCATATTAAAACAACAGGAATTGCCTTTCGGACGATATATCACACATTGCGATCGACCCAGCCGATCTCTATACCCGATATTTCGTGTATATATAGTTAGTGGCCTGCAGCCCAGCAAACTTCAGTATGTGTGAGTTTTTGGGGTCTGCTTTCGTCACTATCGTGGACTGTCGTACACAGTAATATATGAGTGATATCTGATTGAGTTGCGTTTAGTAATTTTTCGGTTTAACGTTTATTGAGTGACTTGTCTTATCGACGTAGTGTTTTGCTTTTTTTGTGTTTATGTGTGCCCAAACTGAATGCCCAAGCTGAATTTTATTACAAAACAAGCTAAAGAACTGCTCTTGTTATCAGCTTTTTCCAATTGTAGGCGAAAGGGACGTGGCATCGCGAAGAAATTTAATGGGCACATTAAGCCCAAGTTTCTTATCATGTGTGCCAAATCTCAAGTCTCTAGCTTTAACATTGCTTATGTTATGGTGATTTTTCTAATTTTAAAACAAACGGGGGCTTATATCGAAAATTTAAATAAACTTGATCTGCGTATGGTATTCAGGAACCTACATTCTAATATTGAAGCCTCTAGCTCTTATAGTTATATACAGACAAACGGACATACGGACAGATAGACGGACAGGTGTCAATCGACTCGGCTATTGATACTGATCAAGAATATATATACTTAATGAGGTCGGAGATGCTTCCTTCTGCCTGTTACATAAAAACTCATTTTACCCTTTTTTGTAAATTTTTAATGGACAGGGTTTAAAAATCAGCAAAATATAAAACTAAAAAGCCGGTCAGTCGGAGCGCATGCGACAATAGGTTGCCCAGAGCCAGTCTCCTTCGTTATATTTGGAAGCTAACGATGTTACACCCTTGTTTAATCCTGTATTATATTTTCAACCGATCTTCCTACGGCTACTACTTATTATGATATTCGATTCTTACCAAACTTTGTCAGAATGTAAAAGACAATTGCGAACTCACAATCAGTTAGTTTAAACAACAGAGATGTTCATATTAAGCCATAATTGTCAACCTATCGTTCCTATGGCTGCTATATAATATAGATTTAAAAAATTTGCTCTGTGCTGAGATTAAGTAATCGCACCAATATCTATCTTAGCAACATGAGTTCCCTAACAACCATTCGCAGTGTCAACAATTACATCAAACGCATAGAAGCGGCCGACAATAAAGTTATTGTGCTTGATATCTATGTAACGTGATGTGGTCCATGCAAGGAAATTGAGAGGACAGTTAAATCACTGGCACGCCAATATCCCGCTAAGGTGCTCTTCCTGAAGATCAATCTGGACAAATACGAGGAACTGGTTGCCAAATACAAAGTTCACAGCATGCCGACCTTCATCTTTCGCAAGGGCAATTGGTGACTTGGCAGCTTTGTTGGCGCCGATGAACACAAACTAGTTCACATGATGGCCAAGGTGGCCAAATAAATGATTGATTCAACCCACTACCAGAAAGATTCGAACGGCATTGGCGTCGATGCTGTTCAAAAAAAACAATAGAAAATTTATGCCCATGTGCCCATTAAAAATTGCCCAGAAAACCAAGCCGAAGTGTAACATACTGTTAATACTGATGTATTATATTAAATAGTTGTAGTGTTTATATTTTTACGCATAGTGTATAATTTCCCGATTTTGTTAATATCTGTATTAATAATAAAATAATAATAATAATAATAAAATTTTTTTTTTAATATTACGATTATTTGCAGAAAATTCATGCCAGGTTTACTCTGAAACCAATTACTCGATTTCGGTTTAAATGTCGGATTTACTGTATCTACTGGTGCTACCTGTCAACAAACTGTCATAATACAATAATATTTATATTCAACATAAGCATTTTCATTTATATGTATGTTAATACTGGAAGCAACTTATGAAATAAATTCATTTTAATTAAAACAAAAAATAATAAACTACCGCTTCCCTGATAATTGCTTAACTCAAGGTGGAATCACTAAGCATACAATACATAGGGTATCCAATAGCAAATTTAGTGAGCACAAATAACCTTAACGCCCACAATACTTTGTTGACAGCCGAACTTGGAGGACCAAAGAGCGATCGGCGACCCGCAAATAACAAACTTCGTTCAACGAGGCCGCAGCAAGCAATTTCAGTCTGTGTGTAGTGTGTAATTTCATTATGAGTGTGTGTCCAAGTATGTACATGCGCATTTTGCATGCATGCGTGTGTGTAATAAAACATGGCAACATCTCAATTTTCATTATATTCTATTCTAGTATTCTAGCGAAAAGGCGGAGATCCGATGGCGCTGTTATATTGTAGCAGGCCGATAGTCAGTTAACATTCCAATACTCTGTTATAACTACTATCACTAGATTGTACATCCTCCCGCCACTAATTATCTAGATAGAGCAGATATCTCGCTTTAACCTATTAAGAATAAGGAGAGACTCCTAGCTTGATCTTGCTCTAGCAGGAGTTGTGAAATACAGCGGCGGGATGGAAGAGTCAGTCGTTTGATACAGACAAAATAAAGCGGACTACATAGAAAATAGCTGCGTGTTTCATTCAAATTAAACGATTACAACTATAGAAGTGATATTAAACCCGCACAATGGAGCTGAATATTAATGAGATTTCGGTGCTACACTTTAAACGGTGGTTAGCCGTTCTGGGCTAACCAACGAAAGGCTGCAAGGCGGAACTTTTTGCCCGCTTAAACGAATTGCTGGAACAATTGTTGGGGGCAACCTATGAAGGGAAGAAATGCGGCGCAAATTTAAGGGACGTGCTTGGAGCTCAAAGCAAAAGTTCATGATTTACTACGAAAACAAAGCGCGCATTTGCAGACGTGATGCTGCCGGAAGAAAGCATTGAGGTTCCAACGATCACCTCGTGACCCAATGCCCGAAGAAGAAATCTGTAAGCGTAAACAATTATGTAAGACTAATTAACATACACTTTAGTGATAGGTCTAATAATTCCATTATTGCAGAATGCCTCATAGATTCAGGCAGCCCATATCATTCCTTAAAAGACTTTTGTTCCTATAGGAGTAGAACTCCTACCCCATAATGGGCTATATTTTGAGCTCAATGAAAGCCGATTGATTGTTTCTGTTAAATATTGAAATAATCAATAAAAAAATTATTTTTGCTTGATGGTGGTGTCTGGCGAATCTATGAGGTATGGGTAGTAGTAGTAGAGATTTTATGGTAAAATGTGATCGGAATATTGACCCAAACGCTCAGAGGATGGTTCAGAAGACATAAAATTGGAAAAAATGTTTGTGAATGAAAATCCCACAGAAACAGTCGTTAGCTTAATGCAAGAAAACTCAAAAGTAACGAGCTGCAGAGCATTAGAGAGTAAATAGTTAGAAGATAAGTTATTAGCAGGTAAAATGACAGGGAGTAAATTGTTAGAAACATTGGTGAGAACATAAGTTGTGTATTAAAAAGGAAGTTTACAAAGTTGCTGAAAAGGACACACATTGATGCTATAAGGCCTGAGAAACTAAGCATTAAGAAACAAGCCGATCAGTCGAGCGGTCGCGACAGTAGTATACCCTGTGCAGGTCTTAAAATAAAACAATTTTGTGAAAAGTATTAAAATTATAGTGGAATTGCTCTGCATATTGCCTGGCAACAACAAATGTTTCTCCTACTCACACACAGCTGTTCTTCATTGCGCGCCAAACAGTTTATTTTTGAATTTTAAGGCATTGTTTATATATATGGGTTTTGGTAATGCAGAAAATTTATGTTATTTTAATACTATGATAAAAACGTAGAATTGTCAACCATACGTGTTAGCAATCGCAAATATAAATTAATATAATAATAGTAATTATTCAGTTTGTCAGTGCTGGAAAACTCTTAGACTGTTGTAGGACAGTGTTGGACAACTGGCCAATTATAATGAAATAATGGCAATAAAACAAATTCCTTAATATCTCCTTTATTAATGCGTCGATCGCTATGGAACTTACAGCAAATTGCTTAGCGTTGTCGTACTGAACATTTAAGCTATGTTATCTCAACGAAGATAAGTGTAAAAAGTCGCAAATATTAATTTTACATTCCCGAAAGAAAGACAAGGCGAGCGATAGTACAAAAAAGAGTGTCATATGCTCTGTCGCTCTTGCCGACAACTATGAAATAATGTTAGTAAAAGAAATTCCTTAATATCTCTTTTATTTGTGGGTCGATCGCTATGAAACTTGCAGCAAATTGCTTAGCGTTGTTATTCTGTTAATTTAAGCTGTGTTATCTTAACAAACATGCGTGTAAACAATCGCTAATATTAATTTACGTTACAATGTATAGTTCTGAGTGTGGCTGTCAGTATTTTGCACTGACTCCATGTATCGTGCCACACTGACACAATGTATGGCGCCACACAGAGCCGACAGCGCAAATCATCAGATTATCATATGCTTTCTCGTTTGCGCAAATGAAATTTTCATATGCTCTCTCGCTTTTGCCAAAAAATGGAAATAAAACAAATTCCTTAATATCTGCCTTATTTATGGGTCGATCGCCATGAAACTTGCAGCAAATGGCTCAGCGTGAGTTATACTTCAACTATCAGTCATGTTAGGCTGAATTATTTTGGAATTTGAGGTTTTCTTTTATTTGCGTGAGCGGGGGGTGAGATATCGAAAATTGAAAATAAAATTGATCTGCGTTTGGCATTCAGGAACCTACATTCCAAATTTGAAGTCTCTAGCTCTTATAGTTGCTGAGATCGACGCCTTCATACAGACGGACGGTTGGACGGACGGTCGGACGGACTGACGGACGGACTGACGGACGGACAGATAGACGGACAGGTGTCAATCGACTCGGCTATTGATACTGATCAAGAATATATATACTTTATAGGATCGGAGAGGCTTCCTTCTGCCTGTTACATACATTCACACAAATTCATTATACTGCTTTTGCCCATTTTTAATGGGCACAGGGTATAAAAAATAAGGTGATCTGAGAATGTGCATTAACTTTAGCTAGCTTAACAAAATGATGATCAAAGACAATTATTCGTTACCTTTAAATGACGATTTGACGGTGTTTACAAAACTCGATATAAACAACGGGTATTTTCATGTATATGGCCATAAGGAGTCTATAAAGTATACATCCTTCGTCACACCCTTAGAGCAATACGCATTCTTGAGGATGCCGATGGGAATCAAAAGTGCTTCACAGGTTTTTCAGAGATTCGTAAACAACATATTCACTGATTTGATAAGAGATAATAAAGTCCTTGTCTACATGGACGACTTAATGATTGCCAGCAAGAATGTATTGGAACATTTAGAAATGTTAGAAAAAATATTTAAAAGCTTAGTGGAAAATAAGTTAGAGTTGAGGTTGACAAATGCGAGTTCTTGCAGGATAAAGTCAAATATTTAGGTTTTCTAATATCAAAGGATGGTATTAAAGCAGATTTTTTTATTAATGCTTTTTGTTATTTATTGAATCTTCTCCAGACGGAGACTAACAATAAGTTTATCAAATCTTAAAATAATAAGTTAGATAACAGCCATGTTGACTGAATCCGAGTTTAAGGGCCCTAATGGATTATTACTGGGCTGTTAGGTCGTTGCGTTTGAGGCGAGTTCGCTTGCACACCAGAGATAAGCACCTTGCAAGATGATTTGGGTACACAGATAGTTTGATGTGCTAGTTCGCTTTTTGTTGGACTTTCTCATCTTTTACGGGTAGAATGTTTAGATCTCTGTGAATGTTTTCGTTACGAACATACCATGGCGCCCCAGTGATGGTTCTCAGGATTTTTGATTTTGGCGCTGTATGATATCAATGTATCTGCTACAGCTGCCTGAAGAGATTATTATAGGAATGACAGGTTCGGTCGGTGCGCTAAGATTTGGATGAGCCCCCTACAGCGGATTTGTTGTGCTGGTTGGCGATATTTGCTCTATGAACCAACGATGAGTGTCTTCTTTGTCCTGTTTTAGAACCTTGATGAGTCTGCGAGTGGCTTCTTTTAGGCATTGTTTTGATGATGGCGATCTGTAGGTCTACCAATCTCGTCGCAATCGTCGTTTTGCAGAAGAAGTTCTTCAATTTGCCGATTAGTTTTGTATTGGCTGGTCTGCGCAGATATCCCTTGCGGTGTTGAAGCTTGGGCGCTTGCTGGGCATTGTAGTCTCCGGCTGCTATAAATCGCTTCCCTAGAATATTGTAGAAGTCCGTGAATTGACCATCAGAGATTGTAAAGCGAGGTGGGCAGTAAATAGCGGCAATGGTGAGTTTTCCGTTACCCGATTGTACGTTTATGGATGTAGATTGCAAATAATTTGTTGTAAACCTTTAATGCGGTTTCTGATTAAGATGTCAGTTCCACCGTGTGTCATCCGAATGATTTTTACCGTAAAACAAATAGCCCCGTATTTGGAAGTTGTATTTGTATGTGAGGTGCGTCTTTGCGAGCAGTATCACGTGGATGTGTCGTTCGTACAGGAATTGCGTTAGTTCAAGTTTGTGCCGTGAATTCCATAGAGATATACGTAGAGACGCCATTGATTATTTGGACTGTTGAGATGCAAGCATCTGTATCAGTGTGTTTTGATTTTGCATAAGGTTTTGCATAGTTTTTCTCATGAATGACATGAAGTCCATCATACTTTGTGGGATAGTGAATATAATGGCTTCAATATTGTTTTGTTACTGCCCCATGGGCTGGTGAGAGTTTACCATACTTGGCTCTGCTTCAATTACATGTGAAATCGCTGTTGTATGGGTTGATTTTCCTAGTCATGTTTTTAAAGTGATGCATGCAATAACGCCCAGTGCAGGGCCGTTATTTCACATCCAAAAGTGCATTAACGCCCACGGGCATTATTGCAATTTTTAAATTGCATTAACGTCCGCGAGAGCTATTTCATTTTTTGGTAATAGTCGGGGTCCTTCTAAAAAAATCCCAAAAGAAGGCGATTTATTATGAATTTAGAGATACAAATTAGTTGGGAGTCTTACTTGGATTTCTAAAATATTAATACAAAATGTCAATATTACGCGACCCATCAACCAACATTACTTTTCTGTGATCTGTCCTCTTCAGCAACGCAAAATCTAATAGATGTTTAAATATTATTGTATAGATATAAAAACAATGTCCATACAATTCAATATTTTGCAAAGTTTCAATTCCGTTGAAAAGGAAGATCGGGAACTAAAGGAATAAGCGAACGGAATCGGTGACTGTACAACGGACTGTGAAAATAGAAGAATAGCGCTGCAAGCAAAAATTAAAAAAAAAAAACAAAACGGCGCGACCTTCTTTTTAACACAAATTAAATATTTTGATATTGTTTTATTTGTATATTTTCTTATGATTTTCTACTATTTGTCGGCAATATGGACAGAGCAAAAAGGAGTTATTTTTAAAAGTTTTTGAAACTCATGGGCGTTATTGCACATCTAAAAGTGTAATAACGCCCACGGGCCTTAATTCAAACTTGTCGCGGGCGTTATTGCAATTTAAAAAGTGCAGTAATGCCCGTGAGCGTTATTGCACTTTTGGATGTGAAATAACGCCCCTGGGCGTTATTGCACTGGGCGTTATTGCATGCACCCCAAATGAAGATCTGCCAGCTTTAGCGAAGAAGACGTCAGGTGTAGTTTGGATTACTTTCGTTTATTTATTTATTTAGTACGACTAAAAGCAGTCGACAAAAATTATGGAAAAATTTTAAAATAACATTAAGAATTAAGGTTTTAAAATTAACAATTAATTATTATGTATTTTTATAATTAAATATTATTTTCAATTAAACTGAAAAAAGAAAATTTAGAAAGCTGTACAGGAGTAATCAAAATTATGATGTTTAATGATCCAGCATTTGTTGCAAGGATTCAACTAATAAGTATTGTGTTTCACTGCCACTTTGTTGTGTACTTAGCACATGTGGGTTTAGTCTCTTTTTCACGTAAATTGCTACACTCCTAGCGTGTCCTTGACGGTCCGATCGAACAACACTATAACCATTACATAAAATGATCAAATCCCATATAAGTACTAGACATAAACCACGTTCTTGACACCCAAATACCATCTACATTTAAATTAAGAGACATATATCTAAATTTGTCAATCTTTTTTGTCGGGCTATGAGCATTTCGATGACAAATAATTAGACCATTTTTCCGCTTGCTTAAAATTCTCACTATGGCATAGCTGGAAACGGTTAATAAATCCCCATGTTTTGAGATTTGAACAGACATATATTAAAAGAAATATAAACTAAGATTATTGAAAGGAATATAAATTAGATTCAATAGGGGAAAAATAAATGTTAAATATAGGAAAACACAGCACATCACAAAAAATACATATATTAGTATTAATAATCATACCAGGTATAAAACTGATGCATTTGAATTTACACTCAAAATGAGATATTTCTGCCATTATCATTTGTCTTTATATGCATGAAAGCTCGACGAGTAAAGACAGCTGTAATTAACGTTTGCTCCTTCAGTCTCTATGCCTTATTGAATATTTGGTGTTTAGCTTTCGTCAGCTGATCGTTCACATAAAAAGGCACTGCTGAGTAGAAGCCCAGCTGCTGTAAAGTCAGCTGACACATGAATTCACGCCGAAATTGTACAATACGCCGCAGCAATTCAAAAATGACCAAAGCGATCATTCAGGAGGCCTAAAATTCGTTCATCGCACTGGCGGTTGCTGGAGGAGATAAGTACCACATGTTCGCCTTAAGGTCGACAGCGCGATCGGTGGAAGGGTCATTGTATTAATATTAACCCAAAATTACTTTTTTTAAGTAAAGGGTCTAAAAAAAAAACTCTACACAAGGTAGAAGTCTAGTGACGAATAGTTATATTAGAATAGTTTATATATTAAAATAAATAATGTTCGTCACAAAATTTGATATCAGTAATTTTGGGGCTGGACTATGCTTTCGTCACCAGACTTCTACCTCGTGTAGAGGTTCTTTTGGGGGTTATCAGAAGTTCTTGGAATTCCATATGCTCTTAGTCAGTTGGCTAAATTTGATCCTTCTTAAATTCGGAACCCCAAATCGTTAAACTGCTATTGACAGTTTGCAAGAACAAATTCTCCCCGATAAATAGCCATTTATATGTATGTACAAACATTTGTAGAATTTTAATGTCTGTAATATATTAAATTTCAATTGGTGTAATATAATAAAAATGCATAGGCGCCATTTTTAATTAAATGCATCAATTTGCAAGAATACAACATTTTTCAACTAATTTTGTGTAGAGCGCATTAGACTTAATATTTAAATAAGTGCTATTCAAATATTTACAAAAATAGTTTCCAATTAAACTTAAAAATTAAGTAAATTAGAAATAAAATGCTACAAATATAACAAAAACCAGTCGGAAAGCCTACAGTCGAAGTCGACTATGATAGACCCTTTACTTATTCTTGAAAATGGAAATAAGAGTAACACTAATAGTTCCCATAACGCGTTGTAACGTCAATATGCTCTTCTTCTTCCTTTGGCCCAACACTGAGTATTATTAAGTCTTAAATAACTTCCGAGTTTATTATCCGATCGCGATGATTCCAGGATACATTAGGACCCCGATGCTTGTCCTGTGTGCCAAAATTCAAGGCTCCAGTTTTAAAATTGACCATTATATGGGACTCTAATTTTAATATGGGTTTTTTTTTGAATAACTTCCGAGATTATTATCCGATTGCAATGAAATTTTAGGATACATTGGGACCCTGATACTCGTCCTGTGTGCCAAAATGCAGGACTCAAGCCTTCATATTTTTCGTTTTATGGAAATTTTGTTTTCGATTTACGGAGGCGGAAGGGGGCGTCTTAATATTTTAAGATAAACTTGATCTGCTTATCTTATAGAAGAACCACCATACCAAATTTGGTGACTCTAGCTCTTATAGTCTCTGAGATCTAGGCGCTCAAAAAGACAGACGGACAGACGGACATGGCTATATCGACTCAGCTCTTGATGCTGATCAAGAATATATATACTTTATGGGGTCTGCCGGACTTCCTTCGACATGTTACGCACGTTTTGACAAACTTAATAGACCCTTTTTACTTTTTTTAAAAGTAAAGGGTCTAATGAAATAATTTCGAGTCCGCACAGCCGAAGATTCTGGGACTCGCACCCCAGACCTCTTGTATGTGAGTCTAACACTTCACTCACTAAGCCAAATTGCAACTTTATTTGCAGAACTGACACTAAGAAAAATCTGTGTATATATAATTTAAAATATTATATCTTGCCAAAAAGAATTATCCCAGATATGAGCTATATACCAAAATTTGCACAAAACTTTTACACAAGTTATCGGATTTGGATTATTGAGGTACCACTCAATTCGTAATTGGCATTGCCATCATTTAGCAATTTTATTTATGTATGGCACAAACGGCCCCTTCAGCTTTTACAGACAAACAAACAAGATTTTCATCTCAGCTCGATGACGTCATTAAAATCCAATATTTTTGGAAAGGATAGTCCGATTTGGGTGAATAAAGTTTTGTTCGACGCGTCTTCGATTGTATCAATTACCTGCTTCCAAGAAATGGAGCTCTATGCCCCAATTAAAGACCAATATGCAAACGGGCAAAGTTTGACAAAGATATGTAAATGTCTACATCTCGAAAAATATCTGACCGATCGGAGATGGTAGTATGTCATATTAAAACAACAGGAATTGCCTTTCGGACGATATATCACACATTGCGATCGACCCAGCCGATCTCTATACCCGATATTTCGTGTATATATAGTTAGTGGCCTGCAGCCCAGCAAACTTCAGTATGTGTGAGTTTTTGGGGTCTGCTTTCGTCACTATCGTGGACTGTCGTACACAGTAATATATGAGTGATATCTGATTGAGTTGCGTTTAGTAATTTTTCGGTTTAACGTTTATTGAGTGACTTGTCTTATCGACGTAGTGTTTTGCTTTTTTTGTGTTTATGTGTGCCCAAACTGAATGCCCAAGCTGAATTTTATTACAAAACTAGCTAAAGAACTGCTCTTGTTATCAGCTTTTTCCAATTGTAGGCGAAAGGGACGTGGCATCGCGAAGAAATTTAATGGGCACATTAAGCCCAAGTTTCTTATCATATGTGCCAAATCTCAAGTCTCTAGCTTTAACATTGCTTATGTTATGGTGATTTTTCTAATTTTAAAACAAACGGGGATTTATATCGAAAATTTAAAATAAACTTGATTTGCATATGGTATTCAGGAACCTACATTCTAATATTGAAGTCTCTAGCTCTTATAGTTATATACAGACAAACGGATATACGGACAGACAGACGGACAGGTGTCAATCGACTAGGCTATTGATACTGATCAAGAATATATATACTTTATGAGGTCGGAGATGCTTCCTTCTGTCTGTTACATAAAAACTCATTTTACCCTTTTTTGTAAATTTTTAATGGACAGGGTTTAAAAATCAGCAAAATATAAAACTAAAAAGCCGGTCAGTCGGAGCGCATGCGACAATAGGTTGCCTAGAGCCAGTCTCCTTCGTTATATTTGGAAGCTAACGATGTTACACCCTTGTTTAATCCTGTATTATATTTTCAACCGATCTTCCTACGGCTACTACTTATTATGATATTCGATTCTTACCAAACTTTGTCAGAATGTGAAAGACAATTGCGAACTCACAATCAGTTAGTTTAAACAACAGAGATGTTCATATTAAGCCATAATTGTCAACCTATCGTTCCTATGGCTGCTATATAATATAAATTTAAAAAATTTGGTCTGTGCTGAGATTAAGTAATCGCACCAATATCTATCTTAGCAACATGAGTTCCCTAACAACCATTCGCAGTGTCAACAATTACATCAAACGCATAGAAGCGGCCGACAATAAAGTTATTGTGCTTGATATCTATGTAACGTGGTGTGGTCCATGCAAGGAAATTGAGAGGACAGTTAAATCACTGGCACGCCAATATCCCGCTAAGGTGCTCTTCCTGAAGATCAATCTGGACAAATACGAGGAACTGGTTGCCAAATACAAAGTTCACAGCATGCCGACCTTCATCTTTCGCAAGGGCAATTGGCGACTTGGCAGCTTTGTTGGCGCCGATGAACACAAACTAGTTCACATGATGGCCAAGGTGGCCAAATAAATGATTTATTCGACCCACTACCAGAAAGATTCGAACGGCATTGGCGCAGGCGTCGATGCTGTTCCAAAAAAACAAAAGAAAATTGATGCCCATGTGCCCATTAAAAATGGGCAAAAAAGGGTATAATGAATTTGTGTGAATGTATGTAACAGGCAGAAGGAAACGTCTCCGACCCTATAAAGTATATATATTCTTGATCAGTATCAATAGCCGAGTCGATTGACACCTGTCCGTCTGTCTGTCCGTCCGTCCGTCTGTCTGTCTGTATGAACGCGTGGATCTCAGCAGCTATACAAGCTAGAGACTTCAAATTTGAAATGTAGGTTCCTGAATATCATACGCATATCAAGTTTATTTTCAATTTGAATGTGCCCAGAATTTCATCACGATGTTACGCCCCATTCGCCCACAATTGGAAAAGGCCGATAACACGATGAGTTTTATAGTTTAGTTTAGTTTTGTAATAAAATTCAGTTTGGGCACACATAAACACAAACAAAGCAAAACACTACGTCGATAAACAATCAACAAGTCACTCAATAAACGTCAAACCGAATCTCTTCTGCAAAGTTGAGTAAATGCCTATCGGGCGTTGCCCAGAAAACCAAGCCGAAGTGTAACATACTGTTAATACTGATGTATCATATTAAATAGTTGTAGTGTTTATATATTTACGCATAGTGTATAATTTCCCGATTTTGTTAATATCTGTTTAATCTAATAACATTTTTTTTTAATATTACGATTATTTTCAGAAAATTCATGCCAGGTTTACTCTGAAACCAATTACTCGATTTCGGTTTAAATGTCGGATTTACTGTATCTACTGGTGCTACCTGTCAACAAACTGTCATAATACAATAATATTTATATTCAACATAAACATTTTCATTTATATGTATGTCGGGTCGGGAATGAGGTTAGGATTCATTTTTTTAATAATACTTTTTTGGCTACGCGCACAAAAACGAGTTCCCTTGTGTCTTGTCAACGTGGACGTTCTAGACTGCTTGACGCCTCGTAGCAGCGATGCTTTTGACGACAATATCCACTGCACAAATTAATTGCATCACTATATCCATCCTGCTTACTCACACACGCTAAGCATCACAAGGGACCACGTACAGCGACAGATAGCCTTGTCTCGTTCAGTCTCAAAATTATCTACGCTCAGTCGTCCGAGTATGACATAAGAAATAACGAGACTAAAGAAACGGACAACGAATTAGAGATGAGTGGCGCGCAACGGCCGTTAAACTCAAATAATATCATCGTGTCACGACATGTATGTTAATACTGGAAGCAACTTATGAAATAAATTCATTTTAATTAAAACAAAAAGTAATAAACTACCGCTTCCCTGATAATTGCTTAAGTCAAGGTGGCATCACTATGAATACAATACATAGGGTATCAAACAGCAAATTTAGTGAGCACAAATAACCTTAACGCCCACAATACTTTGTTGACAGCCGAACTTGGAGGACCACAGAGCGATCGGCGACCCGCAAATAACAAACTTCGTTCAACGAGGCCGCAGCAAGCAATTTCAGTCTGTGTGTAGTGTGTAATTTCATTATGAGTGTGTGTCCAAGTATGTACATGCGCATTTTGCTTGCATGCGTGTGTGTAATAAAACATGGCAACATCTCGATTAGATTGATCTTGCTCTAGCAGGAGTTGTGAAATACAGCGGCGTGATGGAAGAGTCAGTCGTTTGATACAGACAAAATAAAGCGGACTACATAGAAATTAGCTGCGTGTTTCATTCAAATTAAACGATTACAACTATAGAAGTGATATTAAACTCGCACAATGGAGCTGAATATTAATGATATTTCGGTGCTACACTTTAAAGGCTGCAAGGCGGAACTTTTTGCCCGCTTAAACGAATTGCTGGAACAATTGTTGGGGGCAACCTATGATGGGAAGAAATGCGGCGCAAATTTAAGGGACGTGCTTGGAGCTCAAAGCAAAAGTTCGTGATTTACTACGAAAACAAAGCGCGCATTTGCAGACGTGATGCTGCCGGAAGAAAGCATTGAGGTTCCAACGATCACCTCGTGACCCAATGCCCGAAGAAGAAATCTGTAAGCGTAAACAATTATGTAAGACTAATTAACATACACTTTAGTGATAGGTGTAATAATTCCATTATTGCAGAATGCCTCATAGATTAAGGCAGCCCATATCATTCCTTAAAAGACTTTTGTTCCTATAGGAGTAGAACTCCTACCCCATATTGGGCTATATTTTGAGCTCAATGAAAGCCGATTGATTGTTTCTGTTAAATATTGAAATAATCAATAAAAATATAATTTTTGCTTGATGGTGGTTTCTGGCGAATCTATGAGGTATGGGTAGTAGTAGTAGAGATTTTATGGTAAAATGTGATCGGAATATTGACCCAAACGCTCAGAAGATGGTTCAGAAGACATAAAATTGGAAAAAATGTTTGTGAATGAAAATCCCACAGAAACAGTCGTTAGCTTAATGCAAGAAAACTCAAAAGTAACGAGCTGCAGAGCATTAGAGAGTAAATAGTTAGAAGATAAGTTATTAGCAGGTAAAATGACAGGGAGTAAATTGTTAGAAACATTGGTGAGAACATAAGTTGTGAATTAAAAAGGAAGTTTACAAAGTTGCTGAAAAGGACATACATTGATGCTATAAGGCCTGAGAAACTAAGCATTAAGAAACAAGCAGTTCAGTCGAAACTTTTGAAATTTAAGGCATTGTTTATATATATGGGTTTTGGTAATGCAGAAAATTTATGTTATTTTAATACTATGATAATAACGTAGAATTGTCAACCATACGTGTTAGCAATCGCAAATATAAATTAATATAATAATAGTAATTATTCAGTTTGTCAGTGCTGGAAAACTCTTAGACTGTTGTAGGACAGTGTTGGACAACTGGCCAATTATAATGAAATAATGGCAATAAATCAAATTCCTTAATATCTCCTTTATTAATGGGTCGATCGCTATGAAACTTACAGCAAAATGCTTAGCGTTGTCGTACTGAACATTTAAGCTATGTTATCTCAACGAAGATGAGTGTAAAAAGTCGCAAATATTAATTTTACATTCCCGAAAGAAAGATAAGGCGAGCGATAGTACAAAAAAGAGTGTCATATGCTCTGTCGCTCTTGCCGACAACTATGAAATAATGTTAATAAAAGAAATTCCTTAATATCTCTTTTATTTGTGGGTCGATCGCTATGAAACTTGCAGCAAATTGCTTAGCGTTGTTATTCTGTTAATTTAAGCTGTGTTATCTTAACAAACATGCGTGTAAACAATCGCTAATATTAATTTACGTTACAATGTATAGTTCTGAGTGTGGCTGTCAGTATTTTGCACTGACTCCATGTATCGTGCCACACTGACACAATGTATGGCGCCACACAGAGCCGACAGCGCAAATCATCAGATTATCATATGCTTTCTCGTTTGCGCAAATGAAATTTTCATATGCTCTCTCGCTTTTGCCAAAAAATGGAAATAAAACAAATTCCTTAATATCTGCCTTATTTATGGGTCGATCGCCATGAAACTTGCAGCAAATGGCTCAGCGTGAGTTATACTTCAACTATCAGTCATGTTAGGCTGAATTATTTTGGAATTTGAGGTTTTCTTCTATTTGCGTGGGCGGGGGGTGAGATATCGAAAATTGAAAATAAACTTGATCTGCGTTTGGCATTCAGGAACCTACATTCCAAATTTGAAGTCCCTAGCTCTTATAGTTGCTGAGATCGACGCCTTCATACAGACGGACGGACGGACGGACTGACGGACGGAATGACGGACGGACTGACGGACAGATAGACGGACAGGTGTCAATCGACTCGGCTATTGATACTGATCAAGAATATATATACTTTATAGGATCGGAGAGGCTTCCTTCTGCCTGTTACATACATTCACACAAATTCATTATACTGCTTTTGCCCATTTTTAATGGGCACAGGGTATAAAAAATAAGGTGATCTGAGAATGTGCATTAACTTTAGCTAGCTTAACAAAATGATGATCAAAGACAATTATTCGTTACCTTTAAATGACGATTTGACGGTGTTTACAAAACTCCATATAAACAACGGGTATTTTCATGTATATGGCCATAAGGAGTCTATAAAGTATACATCCTTCGTCACACCCTTAGAGCAATACGCATTCTTGAGGATGCCGATGGGAATCAAAAGTGCTTCACAGGTTTTTCAGAGATTCGTAAACAACATATTCACTGATATGATAAGAGATAATAAAGTCCTTGTCTACATGGACGACTTAATGATTGCCAGCAAGAATGTATTGGAACATTTAGAAATGTTAGAATAAATATTTAAATGGTTAGTGGAAAATAAGTTAGAGTTGAGGTTGACAAATGCGAGTTCTTGCAGGATAAAGTCAAATATTTAGGTTTTCTAATATCAAAGGATGGTATTAAAGCAGATTTTTTTATTAATGCTTTTTGTTATTTATTGAATCTTCTCCAGACGGAGACTAACAATAAGTTTATCAAATCTTAAAATAATAAGTTAGATAACAGCCATGTTGACTGAATCCGAGTTTAAGGGCCCTAATGGATTATTACTGGGCTGTTAGGTCGTTGCGTTTGAGGCGAGTTCGCTTGCACACCAGAGATAAGCACCTTGCAAGATGATTTGGGTGCACAGATAGCTTGATGTGCTAGTTCGCTTTTTGTTGGACTTTCTCATCTTTTACGGGTAGAATGTTTAGATCTCTGTAAATGTTTTCGTTACGAACATACCATGGCGCCCCAGTGATGGTTCTCAGGATTTTTGATTTAGGCGCTGTATGATATCAATGTAGCTGCTACAGCTGCCTGAAGAGATTCTTATAGGAATGACAGGTTCGGTCGGTGCGCTAAGATTTGGATGAGCCCCCTACAGCGGATTTGTTGTGCTGGAAGAAGTTCTTCAGCTTGCCGATTAGTTTTGTATTGGCTGGTCTGCGCAGATATCCCTTGCGGTGTTGAAGCTTGGGCGCTTGCTGGGCATTGTAGTCTCCGGCTGCTATAAATCGCTTCCCTAGAATATTGTAGAAGTCCGTGAATTGACCATCAGAGATTGTAAAGCGAGGTGGGCAGTAAATAGCGGCAATGGTGAGTTTGCCGTTACCCGATTGTACGTTTATGGATGTAGATTGCAAATAATTTGTTGCAAACCTTTAATGCGGTTTCTGATTAAGATATCAGTTCCACCGTGTGTCATCCGAATGATTTTTACCGTAAAACAATTAGCCCGTATTTGGAAGCTGTATTTGTATGTTAGGTGCGTCTTTGCGAGCAGGATCACGTGGATGTGTCGGTCGTACAGGAATTGCGTTAGTTCAAGTTTGTGCCGTGAAACACCGTTGGCATTTCATAGAGATATACGTAGAGACGCCATTGATTATTTGGACTGTTGAGATGCAAGCATCTGTATCAGTGTGCTTTGATTTTGCATGAGGTTTTGCATAGTTGTTCTCATGAATGACATGAAGTTCATCATACTTTGTTGCATAGTGAAGATCATGGCTTCAATATTGTTTTGTTACTGCCCCATGGGCTGGTGAGAGTTTACCATACTTGGCTCTGCTTCAATTACATGTGAAATCGCTGTTATGTGGGTTGAGTTTTCCAGTCCTAATTTTAAAGATCTGGCTGCTTTAGCGAAGGAGACGTCGGGTAGTTTAGGATGGTATAAATACATTTGGTGTGCTCTGAGAGCGTGTCGTTGTCGCTCGTCAGATTCGGCTTTTCAACTCTTTGTAAACTGGACAGCCTCTGTAGTTTGCTGTGTGATTTCCACTGCAGATTTCACACATTTTTGCACTGGGGTCTTTTTTGTTAGCAGGGGAAGGGTCAGAGCCATGAGAGTCTCCGCAAGCGACACAGACTGGCCGAAGAGTGCAGTAGGATCTATTGTACCCGCATTCTTGGCAATTTGTACATTGCACTGGTCCATTGCGCTTGTGTGGTTTTTCAACAGTGATCCTTCGATGCAACAGGTAATGCAGCTTTTAGATTGGATGTACTTCGTTTTGTTTTCAATGTTCTATTGTCTGGCTCAAGCTCGACCTTGTGGCTTCTTATTTTTGTTGATAATATTTGTCACATTCTTGGCGAGAAATCGACAGGCGCTACCTCTGGTTCTATGCCCCTAAGTACCACTAGCAAGACCTTGCTGCTTTTTAGTTGGTATGTGTAATAGTTCTTCTTAGTGTTTAGGTGTTTGGACACTATTCGGAAATGCTCTTCAGTTTTGGTTTGAGCTTGGTTTCACGAATGTAGGAATACAAAATATATCATAAGTATAGAATTAAGAATATACCGATTAATGGATTAAGTTGGCAGCATTAATGAATTATGCATCGTTGACATCGAGTTGGCAGTATATAGTCAGTGGAAACTCGACTGCTAAGGAGAAAAGATGTGTGCTCGTAAAGTGTGTTAAATTTACAAAGCTAAGACGCATATGAAGAAATGTGAAACTTATTAACCATATATTAACTATTAAAATAACCTGTTAAACATTATAAAAGCAAATCGAAGAGTGTTGTTTATTGTGCTCAGAATCAGTCCATGGCAGCCGAGATTCCCCACAACTTTGGGGGCTCGTCCGGGATCTTGTAAAAATAACAATTACGCACTAACCGTCAAATTATTGTCGTAACATTATTAAAACACAAGTCCCAAAATTAATAAAAACAAACTAAAATAAGCTGAGTATCATTGTGAAAATTTGCGAATATTCGCTTAAAACTACGTCGTTGCGAAATTATGTCGTTGTGAAATGCAAAAGACTTATGTGTGAGTGAAAAAGCAGGAGCAAGACGCGACGCAACAAGACAGAGAATCGACAAAGAAGCGGCACATACACGAGCGCAACAATTGTAGAATGAAGGAATCGGCATCAACCGTTCATTTGTTTTATATTTGCTTTATCCAGAGGCATTAGTGTGTGTATCGAGGAAACAGAGGATCATCAGAGGAGATCGGCAGTGATAACAGAGCATCAACAGAGCAGAAACAGAGTGACATCAGAGCGTCAACAGAGTGGTTGCAGACGGCAACAGTGGATCATCAGAGCAGATCTGCAGCAACAACAGAGCAAAAACAGATTGACAACAGAGCGTCAACAGAGTGGTTGCAGACGATAACAGTGTAGCAACATAGAGACCAACGGAGGGACATCAGAGGCAACAACAGGGTGACAACAGGGTGTCAGCAGAGCGACAACGGAGTAGCAGCAAGAAAGTGTTATGCGCAACAGTGCATAAAAAAAAAATGCAAGTAGTATAACAGCAAAGAAGAAATAAAAGAAAAATATAATAGAAATATAATTTTAATTTGAATTTAAAAAGAGTAACGTAAAATATTTGATTTTATTTTTGATATCGCATATTTAAATGATTATTTTAATTGAATCTATGTACTAGAATTGATAAGGAAAGAAGGATACATTGATGTTGTTTTATACTAATTTAAGCGACTTTAACACTATTTTAAGTTACTTATAATTGGATAATTTACTGATGTTATACCACGAGATCACACAACTTAAAGTTCAGAGTCTGAAAGAAAAACTAAGAGAACTTGGGTTATCACAAAAAGGAAGAAAGATTGAGTTGCAAGATAGATTAATTTCTCACTTTTGTCCGGAGCAGATAAACGATTCAATATATGAAGACACTGTTGAGGAACAGTCAGAAGTTCAAAGCACCATGACTTTCACACTAAAAGATATAAAAGAATCACTAACAGAATTCGATGCTAGTGATCAGATAGATGTGAACGTTTGGCTCACTGATTTTGAAAATACAGCAGTAACAGTTCAGTGGAATGAATTGCAAAAGTTTATCTATGGACGGCAATTACTAAAAGGGGCTGCTAAGCTTTTTGTAAAAAGTCAAGATGGTCTTACCAATTGGAGAACTCTGAAAGAGGCATTATCAGAGGAGTTTACAATAAAGTTGTCAGCCAAACAAGTGCATAAGCAACTCGAGAGTAGAAAGAAGAAAGCAGATGAATCCTTAGTGGAATATTTCTATCACATGAAAAACATAGCAAAGAAGGCTGGCTTAGATGATGAGAGTCTCATAGAATATATAATCGAAGGTATTCCAGATTCTAAGCAGAGCAAAAGCGTTTTATACCAAGCTTCAGATCTGAAAGAGCTTCGCGAAAAAATGATTGTCTATGAAAAAATAGCACACAATCCGGAGTCCAAAAAGAAAACTAAGTTTGAGAAAGGATCGTTGAAAATTGAGAAAGAAGGAATCCGTTGTTACAAGTGTGGAGGTAAAAACCATATTGCCAAAAACTGCAATGAGAAAGATTTTAAGTGTTTTAAATGCAATCAGTTAGGGCACAAGGCTAACCAGTGTACATCAAAACCAGAGCAAAAGAAAGAGAATGTGCAAGCACAGCAGTTGACGCAACGAATTTCGAATAGAGTTTTCAAGGATGTTCGCAGTGGCAAGAAATCAATATCTGCATTATTCGATTCTGGCAGTGACCTATGCACCATTAGTGAGAGCGCATATAAAGATCTTTATCCAGTACCTTTAAAGCGGGAGATTAAAGAGTTGGTTGGCATAGGAATCAAGAAGATTTGCACACTGGGATCTTTTAAAATTAATACCGAGTTGGATGACAATCCAATAGAGATGTGTTTTCACGTAGTTCGAGATAGTGATACTCTCTACAGTAGCGTTATTGGCAGCGATGTTTTTGATTATGTCACTGTGACTATCGGTAGCAATGGGGCAGTTTTCCACAAAAAAGACGAACCAGTCGGAAAAAGCAGTCAAGCAGTTTTGGATCATCAAATCTGTACTCTTGACCCAATTTGTGTAGTCGGCGAAACCCCAATACAAGATTTACAGAAAACATTTACTCAAATGATGACGTCAACTCTATTCGAGGATAGTAAAACAGAGTTAGACATTTCGCATCTAACTGGACAAACCAAATCTGAAGTTTTAAAACTAATTAGAGAGTATAAACCAATGAAGCCAGAAAAACACCCAGTGGAAATGAAGCTGATACTTAGAGACGAAATACCTGTTTATCAGAGACCCAGACGATTGTCATACAATGACCAAGAGAAGGTGAAAGAACAAATAGAGGAGTGGCTAAAAGATGGAATCATTCGCCAAAGTGTTTCCGAATATGCCTCCCCTATTGTTTTGGATGCCAAGAAAGACGGAAAGAAGAGACTTTGCTGTGACTATAGGCAACTGAACCAGAAGATCATACGTGACAATTTTCCCACGGCAATAATCGACGACGTCTTACATAAACTTCAAAAGGGTCAAGTGTTTACAACTTTGGAATGTGTAATGGGTTTTTTCATGTCCCAGTTGAAGAGAGTTCACGCAAATTTACATCATTTGTAACCCAACACGGACAGTACGAGTTCAATTTTGTGCCATTTGGAATCACAAACTCGCCAGCGGTATTCATGAGATACATTTTTGCAGTTCTAAGACCACTTCTTGATGACGGAACCTTGATTCTCTATATGGATGACCTTATAATACCAGCTGCAGATGAGCAGGAGTCTTTAAAAAATCTAAGAAGAGTTTTACGTTTAGCCGAACAGTCAGGTTTGAAAATTAAATGGGAAAAGTGTCAGTTCTTGCAGCGTACAGTTATGTTCTTGGGATATATTATCGAAAACTCTACAATTCAGATATCAAGAGAGAAAACAAGGGCAGTAGAAGGTTTTCCAGTTCCACGGGATAAGAAGGGGCTTCAACGCTATTTGGGTCTTACTTCATATTTCCGAAGGTTTGTGAAAGATTTTGCTATAGTCGCTAGACCATTAACAAGCATGATGAAGGAAAGCGTTTTGTTTAAAATGGGAACAGAGGAGCTAGCAGCATTTAATCAACTTAAAGCATGTCTCTCTAGGTCGCCAGTGTTACGGTTGTTTAACCCTAAAGGTACAACCGAAATTCATTGCGATGCAAGTATGTATGGGTACGGTGCTATTCTCTTGCAAAAGGATGCTGGTGATCAAAGTTTCCATCCTGTAGAATACATGAGCCGTAAGACAACACCAACAGAAGAGAAGTATTCATCATACGAATTAGAAGTTCTGGCCATAATTCAGGCACTAAAGAAGTGGAGAGTATATGTAATAGGCATGAAGATAACGATTGTTACTGATTGTAACGCATTTGCCATGACAATGCAGAAAAAAGAGGTACCATTAAGAGTAGCGCGTTGGGCAATTTTCCTCCAAGATTTTGAGTACAAAATAGAGCATCGCTCAGGAACTAAAATGAGACACGTCGATGCCTTAAGTAGAGTACATTGTCTACTGATGCAGGATACCTTGAAGAATAAAATAAGGCAGGCGCAGAGCTTAGACGAGTGGATCAATGCCATAATCAGAGTGCTAGAGCAGGGAACCTACGATGACTATTATGTACAGTACGGTGTGCTACACAAAGATCCCGTCAAGGAACTTATAGTTATCCCATCTACTATGGAGAGAGAGATTATCACGATTGCTCATCGTCAAGGGCATTTTGGGGCCAAAAAGACCATTGATTTAATAGAAAAAGAATACTATATACCGAGTCTCGCTGGAAAAGTTGATGTAGTGTTGAAATCTTGTCTTGAATGTATAGTAAGCGATGCCAAGCCAGGGAAAAAGGAAGGTTTTTTGAATGCCATAAGCAAGGGAGACCGACCGCTAACAACTTATCATATTGATCATGTTGGCCCCATGGAACTAACCAAAAAGCAGTACAATCATATCTTAGTTGTCGTTGACGCTTTCTCTAAGTTTGTATGGTTGTATCCCACCAAAAGTACAGGGTCTAATGAAGTCGTTGACCGATTGCATAGGCAGTCCGATTTGTTTGGAAATCCCGTTTGCATAGTTACCGATCGAGGAACGGCGTTCACTTCTCATGTATTTAAGGAATATTGTGAGTCGAGAAATATTCAGTATTTGTTAATAGCCACAGCCGTTCCCCGCGGTAATGGGCAAGTCGAGCGCATCAACAGAATTGTTATTACCTTACTGACGACCTTACTGTGTGTTGAAGATCCTAAAGCTTGGTATAAGAACGTGGGTAGGGTGCAGAAGTACATCAACTCCTCCCCTCCTAGGAGTACGAAAATATCGCCATTTAAGATACTTACCGGCTTAGAAATGAAAACAGAATATGATAATGAGCTTAAAGAAATGCTAGCAGAAGAGTTGCTTAACGAATTACAATATGAAAAGGACGAAGTTCGAAAGATAGCAATAGAAAACATATCTAAAATACAGGAAGAAAACAGAAAATCATATAATAAGCATAGGAAACCCGAAACTGAATATGACCTAAATGATCTGGTAGCTATTAAACGTACGCAGTTTGGCTCTGGATTAAAACTGAAGAATAAATATTTAGGTCCATATCGTATTGTCAGCAAGCTGCGCCATGGCAGGTATTTAGTAGAAAAGGTTGGAGATGATGAAGGACCTAATAACACCAGCACTGTTGCTGAATTCATGAAGAAATGGTGTCCATCATTCGGGACGAATGAGGCCGTAGGATGGCCGAATGTAGGAATACAAAATATATCATAAGTATAGAATTAAGAATATACCGATTAATGGATTAAGTTGGCAGCATTAATGAATTATGCATCGTTGACATCGAGTTGGCAGTATATAGTCAGTGGAAACTCGACTGCTAAGGAGAAAAGATGTGTGCTCGTAAAGTGTGTTAAATTTACAAAGCTAAGACGCATATGAAGAAATGTGAAACTTATTAACCATATATTAACTATTAAAATAACCTGTTAAACATTATAAAAGCAAATCGAAGAGTGTTGTTTATTGTGCTCAGAATCAGTCCATGGCAGCCGAGATTCCCCACACGAATATTCCCTTTAGTGACTGAAATAACAGGAAAGTTGTTATTCCCGACCAGCTCAACAATTTTGTTAATAAGTACGTTGGAAATCTTCTCCCGAATGTATATTGGTGGGGGCTTTTGTTTCTTTGGGACTTCTTGTCCAGCTTCGGGTTGACCAGTCCCAGCATCAGCCAGAATGGCGTATCTATTAGAGTTTAGAGTCTCAGGAGTTTCGCTGACATTATTAACACTGTTGATCTTTGGTTTATTTCCATCCTTTGTCTTTTGTAGGCTGAGTTTGCGCTTGATTTGGATGTAGCGATCCATACCAGTCAGCAAAGCCGGTCCCGTTGTCTTGTTTTGATTTGATTCCATTGTTTGCGAGTTGTTGTAATTGCCGGTACTGACACTTGAGCTTGCATTTTTTGATATTGTTATATTTTGAGCTTGCGCTCCAGAAGTTGAGCGCGAAGTCGTTCTCGCATTGTTAGTGACAGAAACCGTTGTAGTTGTTGCTGTGGTTGCAGAAGTCAAAGAGGTCACTGTACTTGTTGTCAGGCAGACCCCATAAAGTATATATATTCTTGATCAGCATCAACAGCCGAGTCAATATAGCCATGCCATTCTGACCGTCTGTCCTGCTCTCTGAACACCAAGATCTCAGAGACTATAAGAGGTAGGGTAACCAAATTTGGTGACTTCTCCGAAAAAATCAAGTTTGTTTTACAATTTTGCACGCCCCCTTCCGCCCCAAAAAACTGGAAACGCCCGAATATTAAGAGTAATTTAAGAGATACAAGTTCCAATTTCAACATAAATAAACTTTACTTCACTTCCGATGTGTACTCCGGAGATTTGAAGAAATCAAATTTTCGAATATACATACGAAGCTTGGAGGCAGCGACTTAAGTCATTGAAATCTTATTAATTGCAATTCTGTACAAAACTGGTAATTGCCAATCGATCGACAATGCATTGTATTGGCTTCATTGGCGCAGTGGTTAGAATGTCATATTCTTGTGGTATGGTCAGGAGTTTGAATCCTGCCAGAGGCACACTTTTTTCTGTTATTAAAAATTGTTAAATAATCGACAATGGCTTCATTGGCGCAATGGTCTGGGGTTCGAAACCTACCAGCGGCACTCTTTTCACTCATACATTGCATAAATACATACATGTATATTAACTTATCATTTGTATGTTAACATTAACATTTGTATGTTAAGAATTCATGTGTAACATACACATGTACATACATATGCATGTTAAACTACAAACTTCGTATATTTTACATACTATGTATGTAAGGTTATTATTATTTTAACCGGTGCTTATTATAATTTATATTATTATTAAAAGGTAATTCAACGGCGGATCGGCTTCTTTAACGTTATACGGCTTTCAATACTTGTAAATGTCTCTGTGCTCGGCTTTTTATCTATCATCCTAGTGCTACAATGTCTCCCTTATAAATTAATGCACTAGTCACAAGTCGCACGGTCACGGCTTGCTCACTGACGATTCCTCTTCGGCTGATATCGACTGACTTGAATGTTGCTTTTCTCCCCATTGTGTTACTCGCCTGACTCCGTTCACTCCGACTGACTTCGACCGTTCGCTCCGACTCCATGCGACCGCCAATATATTCCTTTGATTTTAATACTGTTTGTCGCAGCTTCAACTTATACCTTATGTTACATGTATGCGTGTGTGCACTTTACAGATTTTGGATTTGCACGTTCCGCTCTCTCGCAGTGATTATTTTGAGCGGCGACAAATTTATTTAGGTTTACATATAAGTATCTAAGTTTGTTACTATTATTTCATTTTTGAAAATTAAGTAAAGGGTCTCTCATAGTCGACTTCGACTGTAGCCTTTCCGACTGGTTTCACATAAAACAGATTTTTCTTTTTTTATAAAGCGTCCTTTCGCTATTATATAAATGCAATACACTCTGCAATTATTTTACTTTTAAGTTCGTCAACTTCCACAGATTTTCCGGAGTGCGCGCGAAACACGTCAGTTCACTACCAAGGTCGACCTAAAAAAAAAACCGGCAATACAAAGTTATCTTGGACTTTGATCATACTTGATAAGATTCATTAAAGACTTTTCGAAAATTGCGAAGCCTTTTGAAGAAAATAACCTAATTGTTTCTTATGGGCGTTAAACTACAAGAATTCGACTACGATTTAATACACAGAGCGGGAAAGCAAATGCAGCACGTAGATGTAGCAGCAGCATTATGATAACCGAGATCAATAGATTCGAAACCAATTTAGTAATCTGTCAAACAAAAGATGAAAACGTGCAGGAAATTAGAAAATTGTTAGAAGCAAGTAAACAGATTTTGTTTGAAATGAAGAATGGAATATTATTTAAAAAAAAACAAATGAAAATAGATTTATATTTTATGTACCTAAAAGTATGGAAGTCCACGTATTATATAAATATTAGGACGAATTAGGACACATTGGAAGAGACAAAATGTTGGATGAGATTACTAAAACCTATTGGTTTCTAAAAATGAAAACCAAGGTATTACAACATATTGAAAACTGCCTGAAGTGTATAGCGTTTTCACAAAAGACTGGCAAGGGGACGGTGTGATACATAGTATGACTAAGGGCAATAAGCCTTTCGAGATAGATAGATAATAGAGCAAAGAAATATATATTTGCGGTGGAAGACGGTTTCATAAAATTCGTTAGATTGTACACTACTAAAACGACAAACAACAAAGAGGTAGTTAAAGCCTTAAAATATTACTTTAGGGCATATAGCAAACCAAGTTGCATCGTTTCTGACAGAGGAAGCTGTAAGAGGAAGAAGTAAAGGCAAATCACATAAAAATTGCTACAGGCTCTCCGCAGGCAAACGGTAAAGCAGAACAGATAAACAGAAGTTTAGGGCCGATGATAGCTAAGCTCACTGAGCCTGACAATGGACAACATTGTGATGTGATAGTAGAAAGAGTTGAGTAAGTTCTAAATAACACTCAGTACCGCAGCATAAACCAATTTCCGAGATAAATATTGTTTGGGGTAGCGCAAAAGGGTGAAGCTAGTGATTAGAAAAATACTGGTAGGAGAAAATTTAGAGGAGGTAATGAAGTTAGACACAGTTAGCGAACTAAATTTAGTTGATATTGGAGTAAAAGGACAACAAAATTAATCTCCAGCCCAAGTAAACAATGAAAAACACTTCAATAGTAAAAGAAAACAAGCCGAACAGTCGGGACCCCAACCGTAATATACCCTGTGGGTCTACAGGAACCCGCTCAAATTCACTCCTGATGTTATTTTCTTGTAGTTAGTTTATATGGTTTTTAGTAAGAAATACACTATATAAATGTATTATCCCGACTTGCAACAAATAAATTAAAAGACACTCTGAATATTATTTTCACAACCGCACGCACTCGTTGCCAAAAATGAAGTGACGCCATCATGCAGAATGCAGAAACAGCACACAAGAATAAGTAGCATAGGCTCAATAAGATCCCGTTGTATTTGCGATCTCCTTTTTCATCTCACTCATACATACAAACATAGTGTTTGCATGTATGTGTATCAATGTGACTTTTGCTAGCACATATGTATGTATACATATTTTCAACACGCCACCTCAAAAGTTACATTGATCAATCACAACAATTCTGACATACGAGTTTATGCTTATTATTTAATTCATTTCGTTTTATCTTTTCATTTCTTTTCATTTCTTTTCATTTTCTTTTCATTTTCTTTTCATTTTCTGGGGATAACAATTAGATCCAGCATTCACTGCAAAGAGTTGGGGAAACCCAGTAAAACCCAACTAGATCTATTCAACTAAAAAAATTAACAATTCAAATTTTCAAATTCAAATTTAAACATAAAAATTATAAGAATATTAAAGCATTTCAGATGCATAAGATTATTTGTTTTTAAACATTTTAAATTTTGTTTTTAAATTAAAATAAAAATTTTTCTTAAAGTTGTTTTAAACATATTAAATTTTGAAGTTGTTTGTTTTAAATTAAAAATTAATGAGATCCATTTTCTTTGGTTTCTCAAGGCGAAGAATTTTCTTAGGCGATGGTTTAGATATATATCCAGTTAATTCATTCGGAAAGTCCCAGTTGGCTTCTCAGAGCAATGAATCTTGCTGATGGTAATGGCTTCGTTAATATGTCTGCCAGCTGTAGATCTGTGGGAATATACTTAACACAAATTAGTTTCTTTTCAATGTGTTCTCTTGTAAAATGATATTTAATGTCTATGTGCTTTGTTCTCTTGTGGCAAGTAGGATTATTAGCAATACTTATACAACCTTGGTTGTCTTCAAAAATATCTATAGGACCTTTTAATTCTAGATTTATCTCATTTATTAGTGATTTGAGCCAAAGAGCTTCTCTAACCCCTTCAAACAAAGCCATGTATTCTGCTTCGGTAGATGAAGCAGCAACAGATTTTTGCTTCATGGTGCTCCATGAAATTAAGCAGCTTTCCAACATTTTAAAAAGATACCCAGTAGTACTTCTTCTGTCAGTCTCATTCCCAGCCCAATCTGAGTCTACATATCCCGTAAGAATATTATTAAAATTAACATTTTTCTTGAATTGGAGCTTCAGATCAATAGTTCCCTTTAGGTATCTAAGAACTCTTTTAAGGCATTGCCATAGTTCCTTGTTATTGTTGTTTGTATAACGACTTAGAATACTTATTGAAGTACTTAAATCTGGTCGTGTACATAGCATAATGTACATCAAACAACCAATTAAATTTCTACACGGTGCATCACATGATTGTTCCGACTGTAGAGCCTCATAGTCTAACTTGCTTTGCAGGGGAGTACTAACTGCATTACAATCTTCCATATTAAATTTCTTTAATACACTTTTAATATATACTGACTGACTGAGGCATATCTGTTCATCTGATCTATCTACTTTTATACCAATAAAATGTCGAATTTCATGCAAATCTGTCATTTAAAATTTATCTTGAAGATACGATTTAAAACTGGACATGGTATCAGATTTGTTTGTGGCAATTACTACATAATCCACATATAACAATATATAAATATTTCTTGAAATATCTCCCTTATTTAAAATATAAATACAACGGTCAACTCCAAGATTTTCAAATCCAACATCTTTCAATACCCTTTCAGACACCTCGAGCCAGCATCTAGCAGCTTGCTTAAGGCCATATATTGCTTTGTTAAGTTTACATACTTTATGTCCATAAGAATGGGTCAAGCCTTTTGGAACACTCATGTATATTTCATCCTTTAGAGTTCCATTTAAAAATGCGGTTTTGACATCCATGTGATGGATCAATAAATTGTGTTGATTTGAAAGTGCCAACAGAAATCTGAAACTTGAAATTCGTGCAACTGGTGCAAATGTCTCATCATAGTCAGTCATATATTCTTGAGTGAAGCCCCGAGCTACAAGCCTTGCTTTATACTTTACTAAGTTACCAAGCTCATCATGTTTTATACTAAATACCCACTTGCAATCAACTATGTTTTTGTTATCTGGTTTTTGCACTAAAGTCCAAGTATTATTTTGAAAATGAGATTTAAGTTCATCTTGTATGGCTTCCTCCCAGAAAGATCTATCCTCACGAAACTTAATTTCATCAAATGTATTAGGAATATCATTTAAGCATATTTGAGTATTCATAAGACATTTTTCTAAAAATCGATATGATAATTTTGGTTTACCTTTAATTCTTTCACTGCGTCTAAGTTCTTCCTCATTTTTATTTTCATTTTCATTTGATTTATCACCAGTTTCAACAACTGGAACGGCATTCTCAAGATTTGTGGAATTTTCACTGAGTTGTTCATTTAATTCAGAATCAACAGATTCATTATTTTCCACCAAAGGAAAAAACAACTCTTCATTCTCTCTACTTAAAGAGTCATTATTTGGTTCCACAGTATAACTTTGAACCACAGAGTCTTCACAATGTGAGACTCGAGATTTTAACATATTTATCTCATCCACCACAACATCTCTAGCTGTCATAAATTTTCTTGATTCCTCATTCCACAATTTATAACCATTTGGCTCATACCCGACAAGTATAGTTTTAATCGACTTTTCGTCAAACGTTCGCTTTCGTATTTTATTTAGCGCATATACTGTCGAACCAAATATCTTAAGATACTTTAATATTGGCTTTTTATTATGCCACAACTCGTATAGTGTTTTATTTATCTTCAACAATGCTCTACTTGGGGATCTATTAATTAGGTATGTCGCTGTTAGAACAGCTTCACCCCAAAAATATTTATTGAGTCTAGAGCAATTAAGCATAGAACGAGCTTTTTCGGTGATTGTTCGAATCATCCGTTCTGATACACCATTTAATTGTGGAGTATGAGGAACCGTTAAGTGATAGCTGATGCCTTTTTCAACACAAAACTCACGCATTTTATTAGAAAGATATTCTCTTCCATTATCGATATACAGATTTACAATTTTCAAGTTAAAGTGAGCTTCACTTTTTGCAATAAAATCTTTGAAAACTGAAAACACATCTGACTTGTATGTTATTAAATATGTCACACAATAATGTGTATACTGATAAATGAAGACTACATAATAGTTTTTATTATCGACGGTAGGTGGTGTGATTGGACCGCAAACATCGGAATGAACTACAAATAGGGGTCGTTGAACATTTTCTTTATTTTTAAATTTTTCAAATTTTAATCTTGATTGCTTGCCATTTATACAAGCCTCGCATAATTCATTGTTTAACTCAACATTTTTTAAAAGATTAATATCTTCAAACAGGCCATTTCGTTTTATTTCTAAAAATTTTCCTACACTTATCTTTCATGCCACAATCGATACTCAGCACTATTTGAAATTTTTGATGTGAATATTCTACTGTTCAATTTGAATTTTATAATCGGTACATTGTACTCACATATTCCATCAAATGTCAATTTACCATTCTTAGACACTCTTATACCTCCAGGGTAAAACTCGATGGTCATCCCAGCATCCTGCATCCTTTTAACTGAGAGTAAGTTGTGCGGAATATCTTTGCAATATAGCACATTTTGCATGATGATTCGATTTCCAGAACTGTTAAGATTCACCACTCCTTTTGCTGTGGCATATATATATTCTCCACGTTTGGCTATCTCAATAGCCACTTTCGAATGCAAACTCTCATACTCGGAGAACAGCGCTATATCATTTATGAGGTGATCCGATGCTCCTGAGTCTAAGATAAACTCAACCTCACTTGTGCTCGGTCTTAATGTTGCTCTGCTTATCATGAAGGCAAAACTACGCTGTGGTTGGGTTTCTGTTGTTGTTGTTGCCATCTGAGCCTGTCTGTTTTCATTAACGTTCTGATTTCCCTGCCTTTTTAACAGGAAACAATCTTTTTTTAGATGTCCTATTTTTCCACAATGAAAACATTTAGGTTTTTGTTTAAAATGGCGCTTAGCATGTTTCTTATCGAACTTGTACCCTTGTTTGGTTTTGAATTTATTATCTTTAAACTCCTTTTTACCTATTGCTTGCAAAACTTTGGCACTCGTATCCTTGCTTACATTTTTATAGCCTGTGCCCATTAAAAATGGGCAAAAAAGGCTATAATGAATTTGTGTGAATGTATGTAACAGGCATAAGGAGGCGTCTCCGACCATATAAAGTGTATATATTCTTAATCAGTATCAATAGCCGAGTCGATTGACACCTGTCCGTCTGTCAGTCTGTCCGTCTGTCCGTCCGTCTGTATGATCGCGTGGATCTCAGCAACTATAAGAGCTAGAGACTAAAAATTTGGAATGTAAGTTCCTAAATACCATACGCAGATCAAGTTTATTTTAAATTTTCGATATCATGTCCCGTTGGTTTTAAAATTAGATAAATCACCATAACATAAGCAATGTTAAAGCTAGAGACTTGAGATTTGGCACAAATGATAAAAAGCTTGGGCTTAATGTGTCCTAAAAATTTCATTGAGATGCCACGCCCCCTTCTCCCGTTATTTGAAATAGCTGATAACAAGAGCACTTTTATAGCTAGAGACTTGAGATTTGGCACACAAGGTAAGTATCCTTCTCTCAATGTGTGTTACAAATTTCAGTACGATCAGATATTGAACTCAGAAGTTATTCAAGAAACAAATTTATGCAGCGCAGCAGATGCGTTGCAGCGCAGTAGCAGCGCAGTCGCTGCGCCGCGCCGACGATATAATGAACGAAATGATACGTGGCGCTAAGCATAAACAATCAACAGCTGCAGTCCAGTGTTGCCAGACTATCGCAAGCTACCTACTATCGATGCAAGCAAAATCGACTTCAAGCGATATATTTAAATCCCATTACAATGGTAATACTTTTCTTTGAAGACCTGCACAGGGTATCCTACTGTCGCGCCCGCTCGACTGATCGGCTTGTTAAGTTTGATCTCCTGATCAAGAAGCCGTGTTTTAACAAAGGCTAAAGTTAAATTATTTTCGGATAGAGTCTCGATGGTTGTTATAACTCCATCATAACTAGGTGGAAGAGTTAAAAGCAAATGGGAAACTTTATCCATTTCATCGAGCTTTGCTCCTGACGCAATAAGTTCAGTAATCAAGTCATCAAAGAAATTAAAATGGTTTAGAAGCGAAGAATCACCTTTCAATTTCAAACCTAAAAGTTTCTTTCGCAGGGATAGTTGCGATGCTAGGCTTTTTCTTTCATAAATCGCATCTAAATTTTCAAAAATCTGTTTAGCTGTATTATTACAGTTAGCAAAAACTAGAAATGAATCACTTAAATACTCGATGATTAAACTCTTTGCATTTCTTTCTGCCTTTTTATTTTCTTCTGTCGCTTCCAGCTCTTGTTCAATAACTTTTAATAAATCATTTTCTTCTAATAGCGCTCTCACTCGAAATTTCCATATTGAATATTTTTCACCGTCAAACGGTTTTATATTTCTTTTTCCTTTATCCATTTTTTTTTTCTTTTTAAAATCACAACACAGCCCCGCAACACAACACAGAAACACCCACCAGCAACTCTGCTCACCAACACAGTCCAGCAACACTGTCCAGCAACACAGTTAGGCAACACTGTCCAGCAACACGGTTAGGCAACAATGTCCAGCAACACAGATAGGCAACAATGTCCAGCAACACGGTTAGGCAACAATGTCCAGCAACACAGATAGGCAACAATGTCCAGCAACACGGTTAGGCAACAATGTCCAGCAACACAGATAGGCAACAATGTCCAGCAACACGGTTAGGCAACAATGTCCAGCAACACAGATAGGCAACAATGTCCAGCAACACTGTTCTTAGAATTCTGCTTTAAGTTGGTCGTAGTGCTTTCCAGATAGAACCAGATTTCTTGCGGCGAATTCGTTGTAGCGTGCTTTTCGTTCACAGAGTGAAAAATTGTATGCGGCGAATTCGTCGTAGCGTGGTTTCTGGAAATAGAGAGAAAAGAATTGTACGCGGCGAATTCGCTGCGGCGTCATTTATTGAAAAACTAAAAAATGATACACTTATTTAGCACATTCAACTTCACTTTTCTTTATTTTAATATTGTCGAAAAACTGTAGTACACGTATGTCTATATGCATACACATATATATATACTTTTCACTTTTATGCACTTATTTTTTTTATTTTTATAATAATCAAAGCACTCCATTATCTACTTGCTGCAATTGTGTCTGGGCCCATAACCTATGGTTTTTAGTAAGAAATACAATATATAAATGTATTATCCCGACTTGCAACAAATAAATTACAAGACACTCTGAATATTATTTTCACAACCGCAGGCACTCGTTGCCAAAAATGAAGTGACGCCATCATGCAGAATGCAGAAACAGCACACAAGAATAAGTAGCATAGGCTCAATAAGATCCCGTTGTATTTGCGATCTCTTTTTTCATCTCACTCATACATACAAACATAGTGTTTGCATGGATGTGTATCAATGTGACTTTTGCTAGCACATATGTATGTATACATATTTTCAACAGTTTATTTCAATTTGCGGACGAAGGAGGCGTGGCATCGTGATGAAATTTTCTGAACACATCTATCTCAAGGTACTCATCATGTGTGCTAAATCTCAAGTCTCTGGCTACAAAACTACTTTTGTTATGGTCATTTTCTTGATTTGTGGCCGAAAGGGGCGTGGCATCCAAAAAAAATATAATCTTGATCTGCCTACAAAAATTACCAGTGCTGGGAAACCAAGCTCAAGCTTCTAGCTCTTACCATCTCTGAGATCCTTTCGTTCATACGGATGGACAGACGGAAATAGCTATATCAACTCAGCTTTTGATGCTGATCAAGAATTTATATATACTTTATGGGGTCGGCCATGCTTCCTTCTGCCCGTTACACACTTTTAAAAAAAAATTTCGCTTCTTCATAAAAATGTTTTTTTTTTAAAAATTGTTAATTTTAGCGATGAAATTGCATCCAAATTGTTCAATGAATTTTCAGTTTATTAATTTTATATAATACGTGTGTCGATTCTAAAGCGAATGGTATAAAAATGTTGTTATTTTTTTGTTTTGAAGTATTTTAAATAATAGTTTTACTAAAGCACTATTTTTGACATAGTTTTTGAACTTTAGATAGACTTTTAGCATAAAGTCCAGGCTTGTTTAGGGAAACGGGTATATACACGTTATTCTGTGTATATTTCTGCAACAACTTCAAGAAAGTCTAGGTGCCAAGAAGTGACAGTTAACTTTTTATTTAGTATGCAATTCACGCACAACGCTTTTAACTGGGTCAAAATTGCGTTGTGGGGCACCCAAAATGGCGCCGGGCTCGCATTCTTGCGCAACCTACGGTACGGAATGGTCGTTATTTGAACGTGTTTCCGTTAAACTAGACCTTTTATTGAACACTTTACATAAATATAATATCAAGAATTCATTGTCTACCTAAATATACTAATGTAACCCAAACAAACAGGTAGTGAATTTGTAATTTATAACCCTTTTTCGTACTCAAATATTTAGGTGCAATGTATCATAGTCTACTTTTGGCAACCATCACGATATTAAACAAAATCAGTGCTGATTAGTATTATGTAATATAAATCAAATATTGAAACCGCAAAATGTCTTCCAAAATTCGAGATGTATTTCAAATGTTTATTGATGTTCCAAGCTAAGAGGAGTTTATATTGACCGTTTTGAGTACAGTATACTTTGCTAAGGAAAATATGACGGAGGTCGACAAGATCAAAAACAAACTTCATAAAATTTTGGTACACGGAGGAGATCTTATTATGTATATAAATCACAAATTTACACATAAATTACAAAAAAAGCATACGATGAATGTCGCGTTTCACGAAAATCATCGTAAAAACACAAAATACAACTTTGAACACCTGCTGACAAATTGTCTGTCGTTCGATTTTTAAGACCTTACGCTCATTTCAGAGCTACAGGAATTTTCTATTAAATGCTTTTTTAATTTTGGTGATATCTTACTTCGATCAAAAGATATGATTTTTGCAAAGTAGAATGAGAAAATGAGCCACTGTGCGACGTCCAGGCTACTTTAACTCATTCATGTTTGAAACATACTCATTCATGTCTCAATTAATATTTGAGATATTCATTTTCGATAATTATTGGCAGGGTAGACCCAAATACAGAGTATAGTGATCAAGACATATTCCCGTCAAACGACACAAACATGGTTCCCCTTCAACTTAAGATTTTAGTAGAGTCAGCGGTTTCAGCTGCACTTGAAGCGCAGGCAAGGGCATTCAATGACAGGGACGCGACAATGAAGGCGGACTTTAACCGACAATTTGCTGAATTGGCCTTGCGAAAAGCCCACACCACACGCGGCAACAAAAGTCACAAAAACAGACCAACCAACATAGTGGTAGACAACGTAACGACAACGATGAGCAGCAGCCTACGGACGTTGTCTAAAATTTTAATGCCATTATAAGCGCCAGCATACGTCAATTCTAGTAACCCATAGGCTTACAAGAGAATTGACAATTCTAATCGAAGTACCGGTCAGATACGCTAAAGGATAAATCACACTACTCAGAGCCAAGAAGGTGATACTGAGGGGTAAGCAGCGGCGGCAAAAAGTTCTGAGACACAGATTGCTGATGATTCTGATGGAAATTCCGAGGCGGTTAATTTTTAAGGGCTTGGTCCCTGCTCTCTTTCATCAGGCGAGAAGCGGGGACTCAGATAAAGTTCCTCATCGACACAGGTGCGGCCAAAAATTATATTCGCCCGCATCATGGGCTGAAAGGAGTCCACCTAGTCGATAACCCCTTTACAACCCACTCTATTCATGGCATTACCAAAATTTCGAAGAAGCGCTAGGTATCAATGTTTGGGAAAATGGGTACCTTTTTCCTTCTGTTAGAGCTAGCGACATTTTATGGTATTATAGACCTTGGTCTGTTAAAAAAGGTCCAGGCAGAGCTTTTTTTAAGCTCTACCCAACTCAAATTTCGCAATGAATATGAACCAATTCTGTATGATAGGTGTGTGGTTGTCAGCTTCACTAACGTAGATTGTACAGACGAATTTTTTAAATTAAAATTTTTAAAAATTATAACTGAAAGGAAAAGACGCTAATGAAGCGCTGCCCTACAGCACTAAATAGTTGCAACTATTAGGACTGTTGATGAACATCTCCTATCTATGCCAAATTATTCCCATACCCTATGGGTGCATCTGTACTTGTCAACAAAGAGATTAAGAATCGATTAAGAAATGGCATGGTTCAGAAATCCGTTTCCCTTTATAACAACCCCATTTGACTGATATAAAGGGCACGGATGAATTGGGTAACCGAAATATGCGCCTTGTCATAGACTTTCGAAAACTCAATAAACGAACCATACCCGACAAGTACCCAATTATAGATGAATCATATCAATAGCGAAGCCCATGTCCGACATCCTAAGGGGTGAAAAAGGATCGATCAGCAAGCACAGATCACGAAAAATTTCGAGACCGCGGAACATATTGGCATCACAAGATTTCATGCTTCGATACCCCCATTTCAAGAAGACGTTCGATCGAACGACCGACGTATCTGGACACGGTATAGGGGCAGTATTTTCTCAAGAAAGGCGACCATTACAATGATTTCTAAGACATTGAAGAGTCCAGAAGTTAACAATGCTACGAACGAAAGAGAGCTTCTAGCCATCGTTTGGGCCCTTGGCAAGTTACGCCATTACTTATACGTGGTGAAGGCTATCAATATCTTCACTGATCATCAGCCACTGGATTTCACCGTGTCTGAATCCAATCCAAACTCTTAAATTAAGCGTTGGAAGGCGAGTATTGACGAATGTAATGCGCGTATTTTTTACAAACCAGGAAAGGAAAACTTGGTTGCTGAAGCGCTGTCCAGACAGCAGCTCAATGCTTTAAGTCAACAAGACGTTGACTCTTGTGCAGCAAAAGTTCACAGTGAACTCTCCCTGACGTATACCATTGAATCCGTTGACAAGCCCTTAAAGTATTTTCAGAATCAAATAGTTCTTGAAGAAGGCCGTTTTTCGCTGAAGCGTAGCTTCATTCTGTTTGAAAAAAAAATAGCGACACTCTCTGACTTTCACGTGCATGGAATTATTGCTGGAGGAATTATGGGAAGTAGTCAAGCCTACTATACTGCGATTTACACACTAAGCTATAAAAGGTACAGGAAATACTTAGAGCCAGTAAAAATGACTCTCGACAAAACAGGGTTTTTGAGGTTGGTAAAAAAGTATTGGTAAATCAAATCGCAGGCTCGGAAACTAACTCACAACATTGCACACTGGACGGAAAGCCCGATTTTGTGTTTAATAAAGTTTATATTTTCATTAAAAGCTTTTGTGGTTTTGAAATAGATATTCTTAGCACATTTAATCGATAAATTAAACTTTTTGTTGGTTAACCTGTGCTTTACATCTAATTTCTTCCAAACTTCTTATTATTATATTATTGTTGTCTACCACGTTTATTTTAAGCTGTCAATGTAACTATCTTTTTGTTTAATTCCGAAGAGCATTATACTTGGACACTCATTGATACTTCTATTTTTTTGTTGTTGTTTAATGTATATTATATTTTGTGCAAGACTTTATGCCATGGTTCATTATTTTCTACATCTATTATTTTAGCCATCATCGGACCTAAATCTCTATTGACTCATTCTACCTGTCCATTGGCTTGTGGTGATGCTCTTGCGACTTTTATATGATTTATATTATTCTGACTTAAAAATTCGTAAAATTCGAAGTGAAATAACGTCTCCTATCAGATACTTAATTTGTGGGTCTACTTTATGCAACAAAATATTTTTGTAGTGCTTCTATGGCTTCTTTAGAGTTTGTCGTTTTGGTCGCGTATAATTTCACAAACTTTATGCAAGCATCGATGACTACTAATATGTGTCTCTTTTTCGTATCTTTGCTGTTAATTGGACCATAATGATCAATATGTATAACTTCTAATGGACTAGCTCCTTTTGGAATGGGATGCAAGAAACCTTCAGTTTTACCAGATTTACTTAAAAATGCTATACATTTAAGGCAGTTAATATGGTGATTATTAACTTTTCTTCGAATTTTTGGAAACTAATAGCTCTTTGTAATTGACTCTACCATTTTATTAACTCCTACATGTCCCATCTCATCATGATACTTGTAAAACACATTGTATTCCATTAAAACCAGGGATTGCAAATAAGAGTTATGACTTTCAAAAAAAACAAACCGGCATAATTTTTATAATATAAATTGAAAATTAATAATTATCTTGTAATTTTTATTATAAAAATTGAAAATAAAAAATTATTTTTCAATTTTTATTATAAAAATTGAAAATAAAAATTGAATGCAAATATCTTTTGAACCAAGTGGTGTATTATAAAAATGTAAAAATATTGGTGATCTATGATTGAATACCTGTTATATGATACATCACATGTCCTTGAAGGACGAATTTTAAGAAATATACCAGAATCCTTAATATTCGTCCTTGAAGGACATGTGCCAAATCATATGAAAGGTATTGATTCATATATCACCCATATTTTTACATTTTTGAAATACACCACTTGGTTCAAAAGATATTTGCATTCAATTTTTATTTTCAATTTTTATAATAAAAATTGAAAAATAATTTTTAATTTTAAATTTTTATAATAAAAATTGAGAATAAGAGTTTTCTTTAATTTTTTTTCAATAAAAATCAACAAATAACTTTTATGTTATAATTTATATTTTAAAAATCATAATCATTACGGTCCCTGATTAAAACTGGTACATAAAACAATAAATTATCACCACATTTTCTATAGATAACACCGTTGCTCATTTCATAATATTCAATTTCTTGTTTGGACAAAATTTCTCTAACGTCTTTAAATTTTGGGTCTTTTCCTTTGCATATTATTAAACATGCATATATTATTCAAACGTTTTTGTTTCTATTGTCGAAAAGACGAAATCAAAACAAACCGCGAAAATAAAACAGCAACGCTTATTTTTTCATGTGAAGACAATTTTGCCTATAGTCCTGAAAGCGTTAAAGCTAGACTCTTGAATTATAGTATACAGCACGAGCCTCAGGGTCCCAATGAATCCTGAAAATTTCATCGCGATCGATAATAAACTCGAAAGTTATTCAAAACAAACAATAAATCCCGCAAAATGGTACATTTTTTAAACTGGAACCTTGAATTTTGGCAAACAGGGAAAACATCGGATAAACTCAGAAGTTATTCAAAACAGAATTTTACTTAGTGTCGGGCCAAACGAAGAAGAAGAGAACATTGACGTTACAACGCACTATAGGGAATTTGCCCAGTTTAGTGAATTAATTAAAACCTGAAAGTTTATATATAAGTATCTAAGTTTGTTACTATTATTTCCTTTTTGAAGAATAAGTACAGGGTCTCTCTTAGTCGACTTCGACTGTAGTCTGTCCGGCTGGTTTTATACCTGATTCTCTTCAATATTTTCATCAACATTGGAATTAATATCTAATAAACTTAACATTTCGGAACTATAATTTCTTTCTTCCACATCCTTTTGCGATTTCACGTGCCTAAACGCTGAAACAAGTGGATCTGAAGAGGCTGCCAGCATATTGAAAAGCTCTTTATTCTGTCTAATCCGGGATATCTTGCAAGTATTTGTGTGTCTAAACTTTTTATAGTCTTTTTTTTTGCTTTTCTGAGCTTCTTCAAACAGCTCTCCAATTGGTAAACACTGATTCTTAATTAAAACTTTCCCAAGAGCCAAGATCCTGCGTACCGTAGGAGTAAATATCTTTTTAGGATACATTTGAATCAAAAGTTGTAATGTTTCTAGTATGAAAAGTAAACGTGCGAAGAACTAAAATTTTATTGTTTTTTACTAGAACACAGTTTTAGCATACTTTTCAGATGACACCAAAAATGATTACATCGGTTGAATAATTTTCCTACAATTCACTTTCAAAGTTGGTACTTTTGGTAGAAATTTGCACATTGGTGCACGACCTCAATAATGCGTCAACTTTGAGAGGGTGTACCGCCCACATCTTTTACCTGATTTAAAAATGCCTTTGGATTCTTAATCTTAATCTATCGGATGCATATATTACTTTTATTATAGTTTGCGACGGAAAAATGATTTTGGCGACGCTATCCGTCCTAAACGGGCCACTGTGCCACGTTAGGTGGTGGGGTTTTCTCGCTTTGTGTGTGTGTTTTGCAGCCGCTGCACTATGGAGAAGTCGACCAGTTTTTGTGGCCAAAACCCATTTTCTGAAAGTCGCCAAGTTAAAGTATTTTTGAATGTAACGCGATAACAAAAGATTATTCTTCAATATTGCGCACCAGAAATTTCAATAGATGACGCCACTACGATGATATCGGCCGATAAACACAGCTGTTGCAATTGCAAAAGCACGTGCTTTTGAACTACACAATTTTGTTCGCAATTTGAATGTGCCAAAAAGTGAATAAATAAACAATTGTGGTGAAATTTTTGCACTGAGTTCGAGTCAGTGTGGTTTCTATTATATGTTTGTGATCAATAAATGTAGAAATCCCTCGTACTGTCCCAATAATAATGTAAAAGTGTAAGTAGTCTAACAAGTGAATATTTTTCATTAAGTCTCACTTTTCAAAAGATATTCAAAATGAGTACAGCGTAGTCCATTATTGAAATATATTGTGTTTTGTAGATTATTTAAATCTTGTCCAAATGTTAGTAATTAAAAAGTACACTTTTAACCACTTTGCGTGAAGTTATAATTATGAGGACATAACCTCAACTTTGCCAATGCAATAGTGTTTTTCAAGTGGAATGAAACGACTGAAAAAAATGCAAAGGAGGACGTTGTTTTTAATTTTTTCAAAGATGCCATACCAGAAGTGAAATTGGTAATTCAAAAAAAGATTTTAGTGCACACAAAAAAAAAGAGGTTTCTTGGCGAAAAAAGGCAATTTAACGCCAATTTTGGAAACACCATTCGTTGAAAGTGTACCAACTAAAAGTTGGAAGATTTGGCAGTACCAACGATGAAAACTCTGCTCACGATGAGCGGCTAATTGGAAATGTAAGAATTATTTTAATATGCCTTTCGTGTCAGTTTCCAATAGTTGTTAATAAATTTCAAGCCTTTAGCTATAGTGTTGTAAAATTAATCATCGACAAATATCCTTGGTTGCCAATGACTGCAACAGTTCATAATATTCTGATTCACGCGAGTGACATTATTCAGAATACTGTTCTTCCTATTGGATATTTTGGAGAGGAAGGAGCTGAATCGCGGAACAAGTATTATAAATCTGATCGGCTTCATCGCACAAGAAAATGTAATAGGATCCAAAGTTTCACAGACGTTTCAGCTAGCAATGGATACTTCCGATCCTATCATATCTTCTGTTAATTTGCATAGATGAATTCAGCGGCAGAAGAGAATGTGACTTCCTGTTGAGGCATTGAACTTATTAGAAAGCTCTTCAAACTCGAACGACACGTCGGAGGATTAAAGTAGTTTTTTTTTTAAATTGATAGGTTAGGTTAGGTTAGGTTTAATCGGACTGCTCAACAGAATGTTGAGATCACCCAGAGGCCATTCGGCCCATTGTGATGTCCGTTACCTGTGGGAGTAGAAAAAGGATTGTTGGAGGGTTGAAGGGAGAGGGAAAGGGAGTTTGGGTTGTCCTGGTCCCGAAAACCCTAATTGGTCCCGTTTGGCGGGATTCGCCTTTGGAACCAACCAGCGGAGTCCAGGAAGAGCACCAGATCCTCGAGTCGCAGTTTTGCAAGACTACCCAGTTCCTCGAAAAAGGGTTCCACGAGAAAACGGGTTCTCCTTCTAAGAAGTGCAGGGCAGTCACACAGAAGGTGTTGGATGATCTCCTCTTCCTCTTCATTCCCGCAGCTACGACAGAAGTCTTGTGATGGTACACAATACCTTAATGCCATTCGGCCAATGGGACAGTGACCCGTCAAGACTCCTATCAACACCCTTATCCTGTTCTTGCCAAAGTGTAGGAGTTCAAATGATCGCTTATGGTTACGGTCCGGCCAGAGTGCTTTGGATATATTGCATCCCTGGGTCGTTTTCCACTGCTCCTCTGCCGCAGTCCTCGCCGTTCTTGCTAGTTCGGAGAGGACGTACTGAAGAAGTCTTTGTACATCAGTCACCGCACTACCTGCCGGTAGCGCTGATCCTTGCCTTGTACATTCGTCAGCCCTCTCGTTTCGTGGTACACCGGAGTGCCCAGGTACCCAGACAAATCTGATTGAATGGTGGCAACAGTGCAGCGCTGTGACTGTGTTTCGAATGAGTTTGCTCTTGGTGGTGTTTGAGGACAGAGCCTTGTGGGCTGCCTGACTGTCGACGTAAATAAATATGTTCCTTAAGGTTCCTCCAAGGTGGATATCAGTTTGGTCGACTGCCAGACAGCATAGATCTCCGCCTGGAAAACACTGTACCAGTCCGGAAGACGGTATGAGATATTCGCAGCAGGGTATACAGAGTACACACCTGCTCCAGTGCCTTCATCCGTTTTCGAACCATCCGTGTAGATTGACAGCTCGTTCCCACATAGAAGGGTTTCTTGCTGCCAGTCGGTCCGTGATGGGAACACAATGTTGAACCTGTCTTCCCACTTGTTTTCAGCATTGCTTTCTATTGGGCGTAGAATGGCGCTGTGACCTACCGTACTTGGCTTAAGGAGGTTCAGAGCTCTAAGCCTGACCGCACTCCTGGCTGCCGCGTACTTCAGGAAGATGCCTATTGGTTCCAGGTCTAACATGACGTCTAGTGCTGCTTGGGGAGTGGAACGTATACATCCCGTTACACCCAAGCAAGCCAGTCTTTGCACTTTTTGGAGATTATTTAGGTGAGATTTGGTGCAGGCCGTTTCCTACCATACCAATGCTCCACAAGTAAGTATGGGTCTGACAACAGCCGTATAAAACCAGTGGATAATATACGGTTGTAGCCCCCATCTTTTCCCAAAAGTCTTCTTACACACAAAGAAGGCTTGTAGTGCCTTTTTCATCCTCTCCTCCGAGTTTCTCTTCCAAGAGAGTTTCGAGTCAAGAATTACTCCTAGGTACTTTGTCTCCTTTGCCAGTCTAAGCTGTATCCCTCCTAGTGTATGAAGTCTATAGCTCGGTATCTTGTATTTTCTTGTAAACAGGACCAGCTCGGTCTTTTGTGGGTTTGCCCCAAGACCATTCTGCTCTGCCCACCTTAGAGTAAAGCCGAGTGAATTTTCCATTAGTTCACTGATTGTTGGGAAGAACTTGTCAGTCACCAGTAAAGTCAGGTCATCAGCGTAGGCCGTTACTCTGCATCCTCTATTTTTCAGTTTTAGAAGAAGGTCGTTGAGAACGAGATTCCACAATAGAGGAGATATAAATCCTCCTTGAGGTGTTCCCCTCGTGGCCAACTTTCTAATTTTCGAACTGCAAAGTTGGGAGTTGATCACTTTGCACTGATCACTCTGAGCATATTGCTGAGCCACTGATTGATCATCGGGTGTGAACCAATTTTGGCAAGTGCTGCCGTTATCGACTCGATCCTGACATTGTTGAAGGCTCCTTCTATATCCAGGAATGTCACCAGCGCCAACTCCTTTCTTTGCAAGGTGTTTTCAAAATTACTGACTACCTCATGTAGTGCTGTCTCAACGGATCTTCCTTTGAGATAGGCATGCTGAGAGCTGCTGAATACATTTGTAGTCAGCTTCGTTCTTAGATATAGATCCAGAAGTTGTTCTAGCGTTTTTAATAAAAACGATGATAGACTAATTGGTCCATAGTCTTTCGCTAAGCAGTGGCTTATCTTTCCTGCTTTGGGAATGAATGCCACTCTCACTTCTCTCCAGATACGTGGGATGTATCCTATAGAGGGGCATCCTCTGAAGATTCTCAATAACCATGGCAAGAGATCATGACACGCAGCTTGCAACATAGCCGGTCTAACGCCATCCGGTCCTGCAGATTTTAGGGTTGAAATGACTTGATAGCCCAGATTATCTTTTCTTCATTGATATTTTCCTTTATAACGACTTTACTTTCCACAATTGATAATCTTTTAGAATATCCATGCAATATTGAACTTGAAGACGACAAGCAAGAATATTTATAAGAGGTGTGTATAGAAAATACATTAGCTACAATATATTTTAAATTATTGTTCAGGACGAATGTGCTTAAATTAGTTGTTCTTAAAAAGTTTTTTTTTAGTTAAATGAGTGTCACGCCCACTTTTGTCAGACAAATATAGAAAAAATGGATTTCAAAATTTATTGTTAATATGTTTATGTTTTAAAATAATGTTCTAAGAATGTTATCAAAATTAGTTGTTAATTTTTAGCAAAAGGGGTGGTGCCACGCCCACAGTTTTTCTAAGTCTAAAACCTAATGGTCACATAAGCCCAATGCAAGAAACCGATATGAATATCTTTCTTCGTTTTTGAGTTATTAATTTTGGCCATAAAAACTGGTCAAATTCCCCATAGTGAGCTGCTTTGCTGGCTGCCGACAGTAATACCGTCGTCAGCGGTTTAGCGCGTACTGCGCGCTGATTGTGTCGGCCTTTATTGGTTCTATCTTTTGTTGTGCTTAAAGAACTGAAACGCTTCCCATACCTTGTCGCCTACTTGGTAGCTTTTGTATTCCCTGTTTTTATTTGCCTGTTCAACGAATTCATTTAAGGCAGAGGTATTTCTTCACTTATATCTTTTTCAAAATCCGTTGGAACCTCAATAGGGTTCTTATTTGTTATGGAATGAATTGTTTTGTTTTATTTTTCTGTCGTCATAAGAATGAGTTCCAGCGTGTCATCGAGTTGTGTGTCGAGTTTGACACAATTTCGGTGTGGAGCTTTTTAACCTTTCCACCTATCCACTAGAGGATCTGTGAACGTTTTGTTTCTTTCTGAGCTCCAACTTTTTAACCAAGGGATAATTGGTTAACATCATTCGAAAGTTTATCAAAATAGGTTTAAACTAAGTCTAAACTAAGTCTGTGAGATTACCACATTATGTAAGAATAATATGTTCAAATTGTTTTTTTACTGAAAAAAGGGGGTCAAATGTTGGATTTTTGATTCTGTTTTTCTTATGTTTGGAAAGATTGCCCAAATTTTGGCATAAAACACTTGTCGGGCAACATTTTGCGTTTTTAGTTTGGTGCCGTAAGAAAAACCTGTCGGAAAATCTAATTTTGGTATATAACTCATATCTGCGATAGTTCGTTTTTGCAAAATATGTTATGTACAACACAATGTCACACAAATTGACATAGAATTATATTATTTGTTTAATATTTAATCTGTTTTGGAAAATTAAATTTAATAAATGACTACATGGGCGTAGCCAGGTATGGGCAGGGGGGGGGGGGGGCAGCGGCCCCCCTTAGAGCACATAAATTTAAGTAAAAATTTTGAATAGATACAATAAAGCATAATAGTAAAACTATATAATAAATCAAATTTCCAAACCAATTGAATTATTGTTCGCTCCATGACGGAATTCAAGCCAATTTAAGGAGAAAATATAGCCACAAGCTGAATCTAGCTGTTAATCACATAAATGCGGTTTCAGAAATAGGAAATGTTATTGGAACTAAAAAAGATTGAATAATTAACTTTTTTTCGGGAATCAACAACACGTGGAAATAATGCTCCTAATATACCACGCCTTTGTAAGACTAGATGGTCGGTAAAGACTATCAGAAAATGTTCCGAACATGTTTCTGAAATTGTGGATGCACTAAATAGTTATATTGAAGCTAAGGAAACCCTGGCACAACATAGTCTGTATACCAGTATTATTCTGCGGCGACAAAGCCAGCGTTATTCTTTGCTCTAAAGGTAATTGAAAAGTATTCAAACCAAAAGCAAACATTATGCAGAAAATTTAAAATTATTAGGTTTTATTACCATTGGTCAGCACATTGAAAACATATGACACGTCTTAATAACGATCATATTAATGAAGGAGAATCCATTGAAGAAATTATTACCCAGTCGCGCATATTTACAGCCGATCTAAAACTAGACATGACACTGTCACGTATTACTGTAAAACAAAAAAACATAATTAATTCTCCTGCAGTCAATGAATAGGAATACTGTCGATATTTTATAATTTGTCGCTTTCCAAATTGCACCCACAGTACGAGTATCAGGTTATATAATCTAAAAAAAACTCGAACCATTTAGAAAAAATGTATAACCTAAATGTCGATGGGGAATTCACTCTTTGGTACAATCTTCGGAAGATAAAGAACTTGACCGAAAATAATTCAAAGGATATTGAGCTTGTAGAAATATTAATAAATATATTTATATTTGGAACTGTTCACTATTTAAAACAGCGACTATGAAGCCTTCCTTTAGTACTCTTTGTAAAGTCAAGACGCGGCTGAGGAGCTCAGTACGGCAGGATAGAATTTCCGGGCTATGTCTCATGAGCGTGCATAGGAAAATCGACAAAGACAATCGTGAGAAGATTAAAAAGAAAACAAACTAACAAGTTTGCCACAATCCAAGCCGTTTATTATTATTGTAAATAAATATTTTTTTTTTTTAACTGAAAATATATTATAAAATAAAGTAATTGCTGCCCCCCTCTGAATCACATCCTGGCTACGCCCATGAATGACTAATTTTATTTTTATTTGATAATTATGATAACATGAGGCACCCTAATGCTAGAAGAAAGTAGTCAATATTCTCACAGCCTTCTAGAAAACGGCAGTGGGACAGCATAGCACCAAAAATAACCAAAAAAAAAAACCTAATAATCCCAGAAAAGTTGGGTGGTAACACTGTTGCGTCAGCTGTGCACAATTTAAATAAAACAACTAACAAATTGAAACTTGAGTCAAGGCAACTTTTGTTTTTGATGGCGGCAATTTCACTTTTGAGCATATTCTGCTAGCAAAACACTGAATATTCAATGTACTTCCAGCCTACTTGATTATCATCAGCTGTTTGAGAAACAGTGTTGGACAACCCCAGCCAATAGTCTGGCAACAGGTTGTCAAAATATTTTTATACCGATTCTGTCACCCTTTTTAGGCTCTTTACTTTAAAAAAGGAAAAGGGTTTATAAGGTTTGTCAAAATGTGCGTAACAGGTCGAAAGAAGTCCAGCAGGCCCCATAAAGTATATATATTCTTGATCAGCATCACCAGCCGAGTCGATATAGCCATGTCCGTCTGTCCGTGCGTCCGTCTGTCCGTCTGTCTTACTGTATGAACACCTAGATCTCAGAGACTATAAGAGCTAGGGTCACCAAATTTGGTGGCAATACTCCTGCGGCCCCCGAAAAGGTCAAGTTTATTTTAGAATTTTGCCGCATCCCCTTCCGCCCCCAAGAATCGAAAACAAAATATTTGAAGTCCCATAAAGCCAAAATGTTGAAGCTAGAGTCCTGAATTTTGGCACACAGGGCAAGCATCAGGATCTTAATGTATCCCGAGAATTTCATAGCGATCGGATATTAAAATCGGAAGTTACAAAAAAAAAAATTTAAATCCCATATAATGGTCAATTTTAAAACTGGAGCATTAAATTTTGGCACACAGGACAAGCATTGGGGTCCTAATGTATCCTGAAAAGTTCATCACGATCGGATAATAAACTAGGAACTTTTTCAAAAAAAAACTTTAAGTCCCATATAAAAATTTCATCGCGATCGGATAGGAGCCTTGAATTTTGACACACAGGACAAGCATTGGGGTCCTAATGTATCTTGAAAATTTTATCGCGATCGGATAATAAACTCGGAAGTTATTCAAAACTCAATATTACTCAGTGTCGGACCAAAGGAAGAAGAAGAGCATATTGACGTTACAATGCGTTATGGGAACTATAAGTGTTACTCTTATTTCCATTTTGAAGAATAAGTAAAGGGTCTCTCATAGTCGACTTCGACTGTAGCCTTTCCGACTGGTTTTATATGGAGTTGACAGCTAGCAGAAGGAATTCTGATCAACTCCATAATGGCCTTTAAGAGTAAATCCTCTTAAGATCAATCCCTCACTCACACATATTAGATGCAGCGAATAGAGGGAAGCATAATCGTACGATTATACAACAAGCATAGATTGGGAAGGGTAACGCAAGTTCGGCTTAGCATGGTAGTGCTTAACATTGCAATGCATCGACTTGCAGCGGTCAAACGATCAAGGATAATCGACAAGACGTCTGAGTGACGATTTTTTTCAGCAATTTTAAACGTGCAGTTATATAATACTAATAAGTTGCAGTATTTATTATTAACAAAAGTGAAGTTTGTGCAAATGACTTAATTAACAGGAATGTTAGGTGTGAGTGAAGTGAGATTTTATTGTGCTAATTAGTTTTTCCTTATTGACTCCATTCCGATAGTCCAAGTAAGCCTTAACAATTTCTAAGAGCCGCACTTGCAGTCGATGAAAATCTTAAATATTTTCATATTTTTTAAGGAATGAGATAGGTTGAAAATATGCAAAGCATATGTAAAAAAATATGCCAAAAATATGCAAAATCCTAGGACTAGTTATGTCTTTATCTATCACATTCGACCATTCTGCAATGTTCATCTGCTTCCGATGAACAGGAATCTTCGTTGTCCACTGCATACCGCCACAGCTTCATGTTATCGCAGCTTGTATTGGTGTTGTCGTCCACGGAATTAGCAGATGCTAGAAACCCTCGATAAAAACCGTTTACCGTTTGTAGGATTTTATTCTGTAGAATTAGAATTAAATTACAATATTATTACAACTAGAATACTTAGCGTTTACCGACGCTTAATTTATTCCAATTCATTTGTTTATATACTAACAAGTGTGACCCTTTCGTTCGACACCAAATATGTTAAAACTATCGATAACTTATAACATAGCCTTAACATTAAATATCGAATATTTTCCCGCGAAAGGTGTTGATCGGTCCCTCTACATTTACTTCCTTGCGTACCTCGTAGCGTCCGTTTCGCTTCACTTTTGTCACCTCATATGGACCCAGATATTCGCTAGACAGTTTTTTATCAGCTAAAAACTGTGTGCGGCCAATTGCGCAAGGGTCACCCTCCTTGTAACCGATATCATCCTGACGCTTTTTGTCATCCTGCTTCTTGTACGTTTTCTGGGTGTGCTGAATCTCTTTCTTTGCGTTCATCCGAATTTGCTGTCTTTCGTCATCGAAATTGTCACAAATATCTTTTTCAGCTGCACTATCTCGTTCTCAGCCGTTGTCCTCATCTTTACGCCAAACATAAGCTTGAACGGCGACTTATTTGTGGCTTTGAGAATTGTATTAATTATTACCGTTTGCACTTTCAGCTCTAACTTATACAATTTTTCGGGAGTCTCTGACGTTTTGAAGTGATTGCGAGTATTGTACGATTAACTCTTTCTATTTGCCAATTTCCTCTTGGAACCCCGGTAGTACTCCTTACATGTTCAATTCTGTGTTCCTTTACCACGTACTCCTCAAATACTGACGCCGTAAAAGCATATCCTCTATCGCTTATGATTCTCTTTAACTGATCGAAAATTTCTGCCCATTTATCCAGCTTTTTAAGAACCTCCTCACAGCGCATAGTCTTTGTCGGATAAATTCAAACAAACTTACTAATTCAATCGGCCATGGCGAAAATATATTTATAAGCCTTTGTGGTGGCATACTTTGGCCGAAAATGATCAATATATAACGTGCGCAATGGCTCTGCTTATTTTCCTATTGGATATGTAAATCCTTCTTTTCTGCCCAACTTCCTGTTATAAATAATACAGTTGATGCAATTGGCAATGACCTTCGCAACTTTTCCTTCCAAGTAGTAGTTTTGGCTTGGTAAATGCATCGTCTTCTATTTGGCAAAGTGTCCCGTGTAGTGCTCTTCAAGTATAATCTTCCACTTCATGAGGCTGGGTGCAACGAACAAGTCAGTATATTCCACTGATTTAAAAAGCAATCGTCCTTTGGTTTTATATTGCTTATATAGTTGGCTGCAAAGTATCTCAAAAATCGATCTTTTCATGGAATCGTTCTGCTGGGCTGCTTTTAGTCTAGCTGAGAGTTCTGATGTGACCATCATAACCTGCTGAGGATATCGGGTCAAGCAATCAACATGTTTTAGACGATCGCCGGGTCTGTGCTCCATTTTGTATTCCAAGTCCTCTGCAGTTTCACGTGGAATATCTTTCATGGATGTTGTTTGTTTAAACGCAGCGCAATCAGTTGGATTGCACCGCAGCATCCTTGGATGCGTCCGTATGGATTTCTTTTTTTGCACCTCTCTCATAAATGCGTTGAGCCGGCGCATTGACAAGTGTTTCATTCAACTGCGGAATTGCTCGAATCTCTTGTTGACTTATCTCAAAAGGAACATTCTTGCGCAGGAGACTGGTTAACTGCTTTGCTATCAGCGAGCATTCTGTTATAAACTTTCAAAATAATCCTGTCAATCCTAGGAAAGCTTGCACATCTTTAATGTTTCTAGGCACAGGAAACTTGCTGACAACTTTTGTTTTCTCAGAGCCAGGCACTATCCTCCATAGTATGACCCAGAAAATGAATCTTCGCCTGAAGAATGTGACACTTCCACTTTATGTTCAGGCCATACTCAGCTGCTTTATCAAATAACAATTTCAACTTTCGTAAGGATTCATTTGCCGTTGCTCCATAAACAATGATCCATTTACAGATCCAAAATGCCTTTATTCATTAAATATTGAAACACATAACTGACGAACCGCATACAACTTGCTGGGGAGTTACAGAATTCATGCCTTGTTAAACTCAAAAAGTCCCTGCTTCGTGATGAACGTCGTTAATTTTCTACTGCTTTCTTAACTGTAAAGAATTTTGGGTTTTGCAGCTTCTAAAAGACTTCGTCGATCTCTGGTACTGAAAAACCATTTTTAGAACCATCCCGTTCAGCTGGCGATAATCGAAGTAGACTCGATTGGCACCGTCCTTCTTCTTTACTATGACCGTACGACTCGCAAAGTTTGACGAGGAATGCCGAATTATGCCTACATCTAGCCATTCCTTTAATTTCTGTTTGACTGCCTTCTCCTCACTGATAGCGATGCGACTTGGTGCCTGTCGAATAGGCATGATGTTGCTATCAGGATCGATTTTTAGCTGAATTGGAAACTCTGCAGTCTGCTTGGCGGGTTTGAATTCGCTTATCATTCGAACTAAATAGTGATTTCAGAATCAGTGTTTCACTTAACTATTTTGTAAAAACTTATCTGATTATCCGCTTGAGCTTTCTCCCTGGCAAGGGCAGAAAACTCATATCCAGCCGCCGACATCTTCATACTGAACCTGGCTACGAAATTGTAATCCAGATGAGAGTCGCATTCGATGGCATTGCTAGCTACGACAAAGAACCTGTGAGTCAACATCGTCTTGTCGTCATCTACGATTACTGGGAATTCACCAACTGGACGAACAACGTTGCACAGTGGCTCACTCACGAGACTCACGTGGCATAAAGGGACTCGGTCATTTCTCGCCCTGGAAAATCCGTTCACGCAGTTTGATAGAGACTTGTCCAAAGTTAATAAGTCCGTTTAGTTTTTTTATTTTGGGGAAACGGTTTCGGCGGTAGAGCCCATCAAAAAAGATTTCGTTTTTTTTATAAAAAATGTTTTTTTCTTTGCGATGAAATTGTATCCAAATGGTTCAATGAATTTTTAGTCTTTTCATTATATCTGATAGGTGTGTCGATTCTAAAGCGAATATTTTAAAATTGTTGTTGTTTCTTTGTTTTTTTTTTAAATATTATTTTAACTAAAGCACTATATTTGACATAGTTTTTGAACTTTACCTAGACTTTTAGCATAAAGTCCAGGCTTGTCCAGGCAAACGGCTATATACACGTTATCCTGTGTATATTTCTCCAACAACCTCAAGAAAGATTAGGTGCCAAGAAGTGCCAGTTAACTTTTTATTTAATAAACAATTAGCGCACACCGCCTTAGGTTAGGGTTAGGTTAGGTTCATCGGACCGCTCAACAGAATGTTGAGATCACCCAGAGGCCATTCGGCTCATTGTGATGTCCGTGACCTGTAGGAATAGAAAATGTTCGTTGGAGGGTTGAAGGCAGTGGGAAAGGGAGTTTGGGTTGTCCTGGTCCCGAAAACCCTAATTGGTCCCGTTTGGCGGGATTCGCCTTTGGAACCAACCAGCGGAGTCCAGGAAGAGCACCAGATCCTCGAGTCGCACTTTTGCAAGACTACCCAGTTCCTCGAAAAAGGGTTCCACGAGAAAACGGGTTCTCCTTCTAAGAAGTGCAGGGCAGTCACACAGAAGGTGTTGGATGATCTCCTCTTCCTCTTCATTCCCGCAGCTACGACAGAAGTCTTGTGATGGTACACAATACCTTAATGCCATTCGGCCAATGGGACAGTGACCCGTCAAGACTCCTATCAACACCCTTATCCTGTTCTTGCCAAAGTGTAGGAGTTCAAATGATCGCTTATGGCTACGGTCTGGCCAGAGTGCTTTGGATATATTGCATCCCTGGGTCGTTTTCCACTGCTCCTCTGCCGCAGTCCTCGCCGTTCTTGCTAGTTCGGAGAGGACGTACTGAAGAAGTCTTTGTACATCAGTCACCGCACTACCTGCCGGTAGCGCTGATCCTTGCCTTGTACATTCGTCAGCCCTCTCGTTTCGTGGTACACCGGAGTGCCCAGGTACCCAGGCAAGTCTGATTGAATGGTGGCAACAGTTCAGCGCTGTGACTGTGTTTCGAATGAGTTTGCTCTTGGTGGTGTTTGAGGAGAGAGCCTTGTGGGCTGCCTGACTGTCGATGTAAATAAATATGTTCCTTAAGGTTCCTCCAAGGTGGATATCAGTTTGGTCGACTGCCAGACAGCATAGATCTCCGCCTGGAAAACACTGTACCAGTCCGGAAGACGGTATGAGAGATTCGCAGCAGGGTATACAGAGTACACACCTGCTCCAGTGCCTTCATCCGTTTTCGAACCATCCGTGTAGATTGACAGCTCGTTCCCACATAGAAGGGTTTCTTGCTGCCAGTCGGTCCGTGATGGGAACACAATGTTGAACCTGTCTTCCCACTTGTTTTCAGGAACGCAATAGTCCTCCTTGTGTGGTCCAGCATTGCTTTCTATTGGGCGTAGAATGGCGCTGTGACCTACCGTACTTGGCTTAAGGAGGTTCAGAGCTCTAAGCCTGACCGCACTCCTGGCTGCCGCGTACTTCAGGAAGATGCCTATTGGTTCCAGGTCTAACATGACGTCTAGTGCTGCTTGGGGAGTGGAACGTATACATCCCGTTACACCCAAGCAAGCCAGTCTTTGCACTTTTTGGAGATTATTTAGGTGAGATTTGGTGCAGGCCGTTTCCTACCATACCAATGCTCCACAAGTAAGTATGGGTCTGACAACAGCCGTATAAAACCAGTGGATAATATACGGTTGTAGCCCCCATCTTTTCCCAAAAGTCTTCTTACACACAAAGAAGGCTTGTAGTGCCTTTTTCATCCTCTCCTCCGAGTTTCTCTTCCAAGAGAGTTTCGAGTCAAGAATTACTCCTAGGTACTTTGTCTCCTTTGCCAGTCTAAGCTGTATCCCTCCTAGTGTATGAAGTCTATAGCTCGGTATCTTGTATTTTCTTGTAAACAGGACCAGCTCGGTCTTTTGTGGGTTTGCCCCAAGACCATTCTGCTCTGCCCACCTTAGAGTAAAGCCGAGTGAATTTTCCATTAGTTCACTGATTGTTGGGAAGAACTTGTCAGTCACCAGTAAAGTCAGGTCATCAGCGTAGGCCGTTACTCTGCATCCTCTATTTTTCAGTTTTAGAAGAAGGTCGTTGAGAACGAGATTCCACAATAGAGGAGATATAAATCCTCCTTGAGGTGTTCCCCTCGTGGCCAACTTTCTAATTTTCGAACTGCAAAGTTGGGAGTTGATCACTTTGCACTGATCACTCTGAGCATATTGCTGAGCCACTGATTGATCATCGGGTGTGAACCAATTTTGGCAAGTGCTGCCGTTATCGACTCGATCCTGACATTGTTGAAGGCTCCTTCTATATCCAGGAATGTCACCAGCGCCAACTCCTTTCTTTGCAAGGTGTTTTCAAAATTACTGACTACCTCATGTAGTGCTGTCTCAACGGATCTTCCTTTGAGATAGGCATGCTGAGAGCTGCTGAATACATTTGTAGTCAGCTTCGTTCTTAGATATAGATCCAGAAGTTGTTCTAGCGTTTTTAATAAAAACGATGATAGACTAATTGGTCCATAGTCTTTCGCTAAGCAGTGGCTTATCTTTCCTGCTTTGGGAATGAATGCCACTCTCACTTCTCTCCAGATACGTGGGATGTATCCTATAGAGGGGCATCCTCTGAAGATTCTCAATAACCATGGCAAGAGATCATGACACGCAGCTTGCAACATAGCCGGTCTAACGCCATCCGGTCCTGCAGATTTTAGGGTTGAAATGACTTGATAGCCCAGATTATCTTTTCTTCATTGATATTTTCCTTTATAACGACTTTACTTTCCACAATTGATAATCTTTTAGAATATCCATGCAATATTGAACTTGAAGACGACAAGCAAGAATATTTATAAGAGGTGTGTATAGAAAATACATTAGCTACAATATATTTTAAATTATTGTTCAGGACGAATGTGCTTAAATTAGTTGTTCTTAAAAAGTTTTTTTTTAGTTAAATGAGTGTCACGCCCACTTTTGTCAGACAAATATAGAAAAAATGGATTTCAAAATTTATTGTTAATATGTTTATGTTTTAAAATAATGTTCTAAGAATGTTATCAAAATTAGTTGTTAATTTTTAGCAAAAGGGGTGGTGCCACGCCCACAGTTTTTCTAAGTCTAAAACCTAATGGTCACATAAGCCCAATGCAAGAAACCGATATGAATATCTTTCTTCGTTTTTGAGTTATTAATTTTGGCCATAAAAACTGGTCAAATTCCCCATAGTGAGCTGCTTTGCTGGCTGCCGACAGTAATACCGTCGTCAGCGGTTTAGCGCGTACTGCGCGCTGATTGTGTCGGCCTTTATTGGTTCTATCTTTTGTTGTGCTTAAAGAACTGAAACGCTTCCCATACCTTGTCGCCTACTTGGTAGCTTTTGTATTCCCTGTTTTTATTTGCCTGTTCAACGAATTCATTTAAGGCAGAGGTATTTCTTCACTTATATCTTTTTCAAAATCCGTTGGAACCTCAATAGGGTTCTTATTTGTTATGGAATGAATTGTTTTGTTTTATTTTTCTGTCGTCATAAGAATGAGTTCCAGCATGTCATCGAGTTGTGTGTCGAGTTTGACACAATTTCGGTGTGGAGCTTTTTAACCTTTCCACCTATCCACTAGAGGATCTGTGAACGTTTTGTTTCTTTCTGAGCTCCAACTTTTTAACCAAGGGATAATTGGTTAACATCATTCGAAAGTTTATCAAAATAGGTTTAAACTAAGTCTAAACTAAGTCTGTGAGATTACCACATTATGTAAGAATAATATGTTCAAATTGTTTTTTTACTGAAAAAAGGGGGTCAAATGTTGGATTTTTGATTCTGTTTTTCTTATGTTTGGAAAGATTGCCCAAATTTTGGCATAAAACACTTGTCGGGCAACATTTTGCGTTTTTAGTTTGGTGCCGTAAGAAAAACCTGTCGGAAAATCTAATTTTGGTATATAACTCATATCTGCGATAGTTCGTTTTTGCAAAATATGTTATGTACAACACAATGTCACACAAATTGACATAGAATTATATTATTTGTTTAATATTTAATCTGTTTTGGAAAATTAAATTTAATAAATGACTACATGGGCGTAGCCAGGTATGGGCAGGGGGGGGGGGGGGGGCAGCGGCCCCCCTTAGAGCACATAAATTTAAGTAAAAATTTTGAATAGATACAATAAAGCATAATAGTAAAACTATATAATAAATCAAATTTCCAAACCAATTGAATTATTGTTCGCTCCATGACGGAATTCAAGCCAATTTAAGGAGAAAATATAGCCACAAGCTGAATCTAGCTGTTAATCACATAAATGCGGTTTCAGAAATAGGAAATGTTATTGGAACTAAAAAAGATTGAATAATTAACTTTTTTTCGGGAATCAACAACACGTGGAAATAATGCTCCTAATATACCACGCCTTTGTAAGACTAGATGGTCGGTAAAGACTATCAGAAAATGTTCCGAACATGTTTCTGAAATTGTGGATGCACTAAATAGTTATATTGAAGCTAAGGAAACCCTGGCACAACATAGTCTGTATACCAGTATTATTCTGCGGCGACAAAGCCAGCGTTATTCTTTGCTCTAAAGGTAATTGAAAAGTATTCAAACCAAAAGCAAACATTATGCAGAAAATTTAAAATTATTAGGTTTTATTACCATTGGTCAGCACATTGAAAACATATGACACGTCTTAATAACGATCATATTAATGAAGGAGAATCCATTGAAGAAATTATTACCCAGTCGCGCATATTTACAGCCGATCTAAAACTAGACATGACACTGTCACGTATTACTGTAAAACAAAAAAACATAATTAATTCTCCTGCAGTCAATGAATAGGAATACTGTCGATATTTTATAATTTGTCGCTTTCCAAATTGCACCCACAGTACGAGTATCAGGTTATATAATCTAAAAAAAACTCGAACCATTTAGAAAAAATGTATAACCTAAATGTCGATGGGGAATTCACTCTTTGGTACAATCTTCGGAAGATAAAGAACTTGACCGAAAATAATTCAAAGGATATTGAGCTTGTAGAAATATTAATAAATATATTTATATTTGGAACTGTTCACTATTTAAAACAGCGACTATGAAGCCTTCCTTTAGTACTCTTTGTAAAGTCAAGACGCGGCTGAGGAGCTCAGTACGGCAGGATAGAATTTCCGGGCTATGTCTCATGAGCGTGCATAGGAAAATCGACAAAGACAATCGTGAGAAGATTAAAAAGAAAACAAACTAACAAGTTTGCCACAATCCAAGCCGTTTATTATTATTGTAAATAAATATTTTTTTTTTTTAACTGAAAATATATTATAAAATAAAGTAATTGCTGCCCCCCTCTGAATCACATCCTGGCTACGCCCATGAATGACTAATTTTATTTTTATTTGATAATTATGATAACATGAGGCACCCTAATGCTAGAAGAAAGTAGTCAATATTCTCACAGCCTTCTAGAAAACGGCAGTGGGACAGCATAGCACCAAAAATAACCAAAAAAAAAAACCTAATAATCCCAGAAAAGTTGGGTGGTAACACTGTTGCGTCAGCTGTGCACAATTTAAATAAAACAACTAACAAATTGAAACTTGAGTCAAGGCAACTTTTGTTTTTGATGGCGGCAATTTCACTTTTGAGCATATTCTGCTAGCAAAACACTGAATATTCAATGTACTTCCAGCCTACTTGATTATCATCAGCTGTTTGAGAAACAGTGTTGGACAACCCCAGCCAATAGTCTGGCAACAGGTTGTCAAAATATTTTTATACCGATTCTGTCACCCTTTTTAGGCTCTTTACTTTAAAAAAGGAAAAGGGTTTATAAGGTTTGTCAAAATGTGCGTAACAGGTCGAAAGAAGTCCAGCAGGCCCCATAAAGTATATATATTCTTGATCAGCATCACCAGCCGAGTCGATATAGCCATGTCCGTCTGTCCGTGCGTCCGTCTGTCCGTCTGTCTTACTGTATGAACACCTAGATCTCAGAGACTATAAGAGCTAGGGTCACCAAATTTGGTGGCAATACTCCTGCGGCCCCCGAAAAGGTCAAGTTTATTTTAGAATTTTGCCGCATCCCCTTCCGCCCCCAAGAATCGAAAACAAAATATTTGAAGTCCCATAAAGCCAAAATGTTGAAGCTAGAGTCCTGAATTTTGGCACACAGGGCAAGCATCAGGATCTTAATGTATCCCGAGAATTTCATAGCGATCGGATATTAAAATCGGAAGTTACAAAAAAAAAAATTTAAATCCCATATAATGGTCAATTTTAAAACTGGAGCATTAAATTTTGGCACACAGGACAAGCATTGGGGTCCTAATGTATCCTGAAAAGTTCATCACGATCGGATAATAAACTAGGAACTTTTTCAAAAAAAAACTTTAAGTCCCATATAAAAATTTCATCGCGATCGGATAGGAGCCTTGAATTTTGACACACAGGACAAGCATTGGGGTCCTAATGTATCTTGAAAATTTTATCGCGATCGGATAATAAACTCGGAAGTTATTCAAAACTCAATATTACTCAGTGTCGGACCAAAGGAAGAAGAAGAGCATATTGACGTTACAATGCGTTATGGGAACTATAAGTGTTACTCTTATTTCCATTTTGAAGAATAAGTAAAGGGTCTCTCATAGTCGACTTCGACTGTAGCCTTTCCGACTGGTTTTATATGGAGTTGACAGCTAGCAGAAGGAATTCTGATCAACTCCATAATGGCCTTTAAGAGTAAATCCTCTTAAGATCAATCCCTCACTCACACATATTAGATGCAGCGAATAGAGGGAAGCATAATCGTACGATTATACAACAAGCATAGATTGGGAAGGGTAACGCAAGTTCGGCTTAGCATGGTAGTGCTTAACATTGCAATGCATCGACTTGCAGCGGTCAAACGATCAAGGATAATCGACAAGACGTCTGAGTGACGATTTTTTTCAGCAATTTTAAACGTGCAGTTATATAATACTAATAAGTTGCAGTATTTATTATTAACAAAAGTGAAGTTTGTGCAAATGACTTAATTAACAGGAATGTTAGGTGTGAGTGAAGTGAGATTTTATTGTGCTAATTAGTTTTTCCTTATTGACTCCATTCCGATAGTCCAAGTAAGCCTTAACAATTTCTAAGAGCCGCACTTGCAGTCGATGAAAATCTTAAATATTTTCATATTTTTTAAGGAATGAGATAGGTTGAAAATATGCAAAGCATATGTAAAAAAATATGCCAAAAATATGCAAAATCCTAGGACTAGTTATGTCTTTATCTATCACATTCGACCATTCTGCAATGTTCATCTGCTTCCGATGAACAGGAATCTTCGTTGTCCACTGCATACCGCCACAGCTTCATGTTATCGCAGCTTGTATTGGTGTTGTCGTCCACGGAATTAGCAGATGCTAGAAACCCTCGATAAAAACCGTTTACCGTTTGTAGGATTTTATTCTGTAGAATTAGAATTAAATTACAATATTATTACAACTAGAATACTTAGCGTTTACCGACGCTTAATTTATTCCAATTCATTTGTTTATATACTAACAAGTGTGACCCTTTCGTTCGACACCAAATATGTTAAAACTATCGATAACTTATAACATAGCCTTAACATTAAATATCGAATATTTTCCCGCGAAAGGTGTTGATCGGTCCCTCTACATTTACTTCCTTGCGTACCTCGTAGCGTCCGTTTCGCTTCACTTTTGTCACCTCATATGGACCCAGATATTCGCTAGACAGTTTTTTATCAGCTAAAAACTGTGTGCGGCCAATTGCGCAAGGGTCACCCTCCTTGTAACCGATATCATCCTGACGCTTTTTGTCATCCTGCTTCTTGTACGTTTTCTGGGTGTGCTGAATCTCTTTCTTTGCGTTCATCCGAATTTGCTGTCTTTCGTCATCGAAATTGTCACAAATATCTTTTTCAGCTGCACTATCTCGTTCTCAGCCGTTGTCCTCATCTTTACGCCAAACATAAGCTTGAACGGCGACTTATTTGTGGCTTTGAGAATTGTATTAATTATTACCGTTTGCACTTTCAGCTCTAACTTATACAATTTTTCGGGAGTCTCTGACGTTTTGAAGTGATTGCGAGTATTGTACGATTAACTCTTTCTATTTGCCAATTTCCTCTTGGAACCCCGGTAGTACTCCTTACATGTTCAATTCTGTGTTCCTTTACCACGTACTCCTCAAATACTGACGCCGTAAAAGCATATCCTCTATCGCTTATGATTCTCTTTAACTGATCGAAAATTTCTGCCCATTTATCCAGCTTTTTAAGAACCTCCTCACAGCGCATAGTCTTTGTCGGATAAATTCAAACAAACTTACTAATTCAATCGGCCATGGCGAAAATATATTTATAAGCCTTTGTGGTGGCATACTTTGGCCGAAAATGATCAATATATAACGTGCGCAATGGCTCTGCTTATTTTCCTATTGGATATGTAAATCCTTCTTTTCTGCCCAACTTCCTGTTATAAATAATACAGTTGATGCAATTGGCAATGACCTTCGCAACTTTTCCTTCCAAGTAGTAGTTTTGGCTTGGTAAATGCATCGTCTTCTATTTGGCAAAGTGTCCCGTGTAGTGCTCTTCAAGTATAATCTTCCACTTCATGAGGCTGGGTGCAACGAACAAGTCAGTATATTCCACTGATTTAAAAAGCAATCGTCCTTTGGTTTTATATTGCTTATATAGTTGGCTGCAAAGTATCTCAAAAATCGATCTTTTCATGGAATCGTTCTGCTGGGCTGCTTTTAGTCTAGCTGAGAGTTCTGATGTGACCATCATAACCTGCTGAGGATATCGGGTCAAGCAATCAACATGTTTTAGACGATCGCCGGGTCTGTGCTCCATTTTGTATTCCAAGTCCTCTGCAGTTTCACGTGGAATATCTTTCATGGATGTTGTTTGTTTAAACGCAGCGCAATCAGTTGGATTGCACCGCAGCATCCTTGGATGCGTCCGTATGGATTTCTTTTTTTGCACCTCTCTCATAAATGCGTTGAGCCGGCGCATTGACAAGTGTTTCATTCAACTGCGGAATTGCTCGAATCTCTTGTTGACTTATCTCAAAAGGAACATTCTTGCGCAGGAGACTGGTTAACTGCTTTGCTATCAGCGAGCATTCTGTTATAAACTTTCAAAATAATCCTGTCAATCCTAGGAAAGCTTGCACATCTTTAATGTTTCTAGGCACAGGAAACTTGCTGACAACTTTTGTTTTCTCAGAGCCAGGCACTATCCTCCATAGTATGACCCAGAAAATGAATCTTCGCCTGAAGAATGTGACACTTCCACTTTATGTTCAGGCCATACTCAGCTGCTTTATCAAATAACAATTTCAACTTTCGTAAGGATTCATTTGCCGTTGCTCCATAAACAATGATCCATTTACAGATCCAAAATGCCTTTATTCATTAAATATTGAAACACATAACTGACGAACCGCATACAACTTGCTGGGGAGTTACAGAATTCATGCCTTGTTAAACTCAAAAAGTCCCTGCTTCGTGATGAACGTCGTTAATTTTCTACTGCTTTCTTAACTGTAAAGAATTTTGGGTTTTGCAGCTTCTAAAAGACTTCGTCGATCTCTGGTACTGAAAAACCATTTTTAGAACCATCCCGTTCAGCTGGCGATAATCGAAGTAGACTCGATTGGCACCGTCCTTCTTCTTTACTATGACCGTACGACTCGCAAAGTTTGACGAGGAATGCCGAATTATGCCTACATCTAGCCATTCCTTTAATTTCTGTTTGACTGCCTTCTCCTCACTGATAGCGATGCGACTTGGTGCCTGTCGAATAGGCATGATGTTGCTATCAGGATCGATTTTTAGCTGAATTGGAAACTCTGCAGTCTGCTTGGCGGGTTTGAATTCGCTTATCATTCGAACTAAATAGTGATTTCAGAATCAGTGTTTCACTTAACTATTTTGTAAAAACTTATCTGATTATCCGCTTGAGCTTTCTCCCTGGCAAGGGCAGAAAACTCATATCCAGCCGCCGACATCTTCATACTGAACCTGGCTACGAAATTGTAATCCAGATGAGAGTCGCATTCGATGGCATTGCTAGCTACGACAAAGAACCTGTGAGTCAACATCGTCTTGTCGTCATCTACGATTACTGGGAATTCACCAACTGGACGAACAACGTTGCACAGTGGCTCACTCACGAGACTCACGTGGCATAAAGGGACTCGGTCATTTCTCGCCCTGGAAAATCCGTTCACGCAGTTTGATAGAGACTTGTCCAAAGTTAATAAGTCCGTTTAGTTTTTTTATTTTGGGGAAACGGTTTCGGCGGTAGAGCCCATCAAAAAAGATTTCGTTTTTTTTATAAAAAATGTTTTTTTCTTTGCGATGAAATTGTATCCAAATGGTTCAATGAATTTTTAGTCTTTTCATTATATCTGATAGGTGTGTCGATTCTAAAGCGAATATTTTAAAATTGTTGTTGTTTCTTTGTTTTTTTTTTAAATATTATTTTAACTAAAGCACTATATTTGACATAGTTTTTGAACTTTACCTAGACTTTTAGCATAAAGTCCAGGCTTGTCCAGGCAAACGGCTATATACACGTTATCCTGTGTATATTTCTCCAACAACCTCAAGAAAGATTAGGTGCCAAGAAGTGCCAGTTAACTTTTTATTTAATAAACAATTAGCGCACACCGCCTTAGGTTAGGGTTAGGTTAGGTTCATCGGACCGCTCAACAGAATGTTGAGATCACCCAGAGGCCATTCGGCTCATTGTGATGTCCGTGACCTGTAGGAATAGAAAATGTTCGTTGGAGGGTTGAAGGCAGTGGGAAAGGGAGTTTGGGTTGTCCTGGTCCCGAAAACCCTAATTGGTCCCGTTTGGCGGGATTCGCCTTTGGAACCAACCAGCGGAGTCCAGGAAGAGCACCAGATCCTCGAGTCGCACTTTTGCAAGACTACCCAGTTCCTCGAAAAAGGGTTCCACGAGAAAACGGGTTCTCCTTCTAAGAAGTGCAGGGCAGTCACACAGAAGGTGTTGGATGATCTCCTCTTCCTCTTCATTCCCGCAGCTACGACAGAAGTCTTGTGATGGTACACAATACCTTAATGCCATTCGGCCAATGGGACAGTGACCCGTCAAGACTCCTATCAACACCCTTATCCTGTTCTTGCCAAAGTGTAGGAGTTCAAATGATCGCTTATGGCTACGGTCTGGCCAGAGTGCTTTGGATATATTGCATCCCTGGGTCGTTTTCCACTGCTCCTCTGCCGCAGTCCTCGCCGTTCTTGCTAGTTCGGAGAGGACGTACTGAAGAAGTCTTTGTACATCAGTCACCGCACTACCTGCCGGTAGCGCTGATCCTTGCCTTGTACATTCGTCAGCCCTCTCGTTTCGTGGTACACCGGAGTGCCCAGGTACCCAGGCAAGTCTGATTGAATGGTGGCAACAGTTCAGCGCTGTGACTGTGTTTCGAATGAGTTTGCTCTTGGTGGTGTTTGAGGAGAGAGCCTTGTGGGCTGCCTGACTGTCGATGTAAATAAATATGTTCCTTAAGGTTCCTCCAAGGTGGATATCAGTTTGGTCGACTGCCAGACAGCATAGATCTCCGCCTGGAAAACACTGTACCAGTCCGGAAGACGGTATGAGAGATTCGCAGCAGGGTATACAGAGTACACACCTGCTCCAGTGCCTTCATCCGTTTTCGAACCATCCGTGTAGATTGACAGCTCGTTCCCACATAGAAGGGTTTCTTGCTGCCAGTCGGTCCGTGATGGGAACACAATGTTGAACCTGTCTTCCCACTTGTTTTCAGGAACGCAATAGTCCTCCTTGTGTGGTCCAGCATTGCTTTCTATTGGGCGTAGAATGGCGCTGTGACCTACCGTACTTGGCTTAAGGAGGTTCAGAGCTCTAAGCCTGACCGCACTCCTGGCTGCCGCGTACTTCAGGAAGATGCTTATTGGTTCCAGGTCTAACATGACGTCTAGTGCTGCTTGGGGAGTGGAACGTATACATCCCGTTACACCCAAGCAAGCCAGTCTTTGCACTTTTTGGAGATTATTTAGGTGAGATTTGGTGCAGGCCGTTTCCTACCATACCAATGCTCCACAAGTAAGTATGGGTCTGACAACAGCCGTATAAAACCAGTGGATAATATACGGTTGTAGCCCCATTTTTCCCAAAAGTCTTCTTACACACAAAGAAGGCTTGTAGTGCCTTTTTCATCCTCTCCTCCGAGTTTCTTTTCCAAGAGCGATTCGAGTCGAGAATTACTCCTAGGTACTTTGCCTCCTTTGCCAGTCTAAGCTGTATCCCTCCTAGTGTAGGAAGTCTAAAGCTCGGTATCTTGTATTTTCTTGTAAACAGGACCAGCTCGGTCTTTTGTGGGTTTGCCCCAAGACCATTCTGCTCTGCCCACCTTAGAGTAAAGCCGAGTGAATTTTCCATTAGTTCACTGATTGTTGGGAAGAACTTGCCAGTCACCAGTAAAGTCAGGTCATCAGCGTAGGCCGTTACTCTGCATCCTCTATTTTTCAGTTTTAGAAGAAGGTCGTTGAGAACGAGATTCCACAATAGAGGAGATATAAATCCTCCTTGAGGTGTTCCCCTCGTGGCCAACTTTCTAATTTTCGAACTGCAAAGTTGGGAGTTGATCACTTTGCATCACTCTGAGCATATTGCTGAGCCACTGATTGATCATCGGGTGTGAACCAATTTTGGAAAGTGCTGCCGTTATTGACTCGATCCTGACATTGTTGAAGGCCCTTCTATATCGAGGAATGCCACCAGCGCAAACTCCTTTCTATGCAAGGGGTTTTCAATACTACTAACTACCTTATGTAGTGCGGTCTCAACGGAGCTGAGAGCTGCTGAATACATGTTGAGTCAGCTTCGTCCTTAGATATAGATCCAGAAGTCGTTCTAGCGTTTTTAATAAAAACGATGACAGACTAATTGGTCTATAGTCCTTCGCTGAGCAGTGGCTTATCCATTCAGCTTTGGGAATGAATGCCACTCTCACTTCTCTCCAGATACGTGGGATGTATCCTATAGAGAGGCATCTTCTGAAGATTCTCAATAGCCATGGCAAGAGGTCGTGACACGCAGCTTGCAACATAGCCGGTCTAATGCCATCCAGATTTGAAGGGTTGAAATGACTTGAAAGCCCAGATTATCTTCTCTTCGTTGATAATTTCCTCCATAATTGCTTTACTTTCCACGTACACCCCCCCTCAGGCTCTTCACTGATAGTGGAGGCGGTGATCCCGCCCCCTTTATCCGCTTCCAAGCAACCCGGGAAGTGGGTGTTCATGAGAAGTTCCAAAGACTCATGGCTATATCTCGCGAAATTGCCGTCCAGGTCGCATAGGAGACCTGGTTTACCGGGATCCTTAGCCAGTAGCCTTCGAAGTCTGGACGCTTCAGTGGTACTGCTGAAATCATCGCCGAAATCAGCCCATGAGTCTCTTTTGGCCTTCCTACAGTCTTCTAAAGGTATTGAAACTATGGTGATAGGGGTCCCAATCATCCTGACAATTTCTTGCCTTAGCCTTGTTGTATAGCCTCCTTGTTTCCTTCCTGATTTGACCTAGCTCCTGTGTCCACCATGCGCTGCGATTGGACTTTGGAGGTCGGCTAATGGGGCAGGATATAAGAAAGTCTTTACAGAGCGCCTCGGTTATGTTCTGGGTCGATTTCTCTAGAGTTCCAGGGTGTCTCATTTGTCCCACTGGGTGTGACGGTAGAGACTCCCAGACATACTTAACAAACTTACCCCAGTCCGTTCGTTTCGGGTTTCTGAATTGCGTTTATCCCGCTCGAGGCCACTTAATCTCAAACACTATCCTATAGTTATCAGAGAACCTTTGCACGGCTCTTATTACGGAATGTGGGGCGGTTGCCCCTGTTACACACAATAAGATTCGTGAACAGAACGAATTCGAACAACACCTCCCCTTTCTTGTTGATGCCTGTACTTCCCTACGCCGTGTGGTGAGCGTTATCATCAAAACCCAGTGTCACATCAATGCCCTCCTTCTGCGCGTGCTGAACAAGGGCCTTGATGTTTCCCGATGGCTGATCCTGTTCCTCGTATGGTAAATATGCGGATGCCAGGTATAGGTTGCGCTCGTTCCTCCTTTCGCATAGTACCACCGTCAGTTTTTCGCTGCTGTAACAAGGGGAGAAATGAACATTAATTCCAGCTCTTACCACGATACAGATTCTAGACTTACCCACGGTCCTTGGGACAAGGAGATGGTATCCGCGAGAACCCAATCCACAGACACTCTCAGTCACGATCCAGGGTTCCTGGATGAGAGCCACGTCTAGTAGGTCAGCCGAGGGAACCCCAGAATGATGCATATTAATCTGCACCACCCTAAGATTTTCCGGCTGACCTAGCATCCTTTCCGTCTGGTCCAGGGATGCATGCTCTGATGTATCCTAGACCCATCTTCAACTGGCCTTGCTTCTTCAGGAGTTGGCTCCTGGACTCTGCACCAATGCTGATCCAGAGATCCTTGTCGTTTACCTTGTCGCGGGCCATCCCTCGCCTGAGTGTCCAATCCCCGGTAACGCAATCCTCGTTCTGGCGCTTGATCATGTTAAGGATGGTTCGCTCAGGGACGACATCCGTGGGAACGACGTCAATCTTCGCACCAGGCCATAGTTCACCAAAACTTTGGAATGTGACTTAGAGAAACCGCTCCGGCTTCGAGCTTAAGCAGGCCAGAATTCCTTCTGGACACATCCGCTTGCTCTCTGAAGCTTTTGCCCAGTCGTCCGACCTCTGCCGCTTAGTGACAGAGGTTTTGCTGCTCTTTTGGCCTTCCGTTCTCCCCTTTTTGGGGGGTGTGGTCGGCGCAGCTATGGAGGGATCTTTCCGGGAGTTGGATTTCCCTGTAGGTGATGCTGCTGGCTTCGAGTTGGAAGGAATTGCCTCCCTTTTCGAAGCAGCCCCAGTCACCTGTTGAGAAGTCTTCTTCGCCGGTTCCATTGACTGCACTACTGTACTGTGCGAGAGGTTTTGAGTGTTACCCGTGCTATTTCTTCAGTTTTCTCTCCTTCACGTTCAGTGACTCCGGATTACGGCCTTTAAGTCCCCTAAGGAAATTGAGTGAGGCCTTGTACCCTGAGCGCTGTTTGCGTCGGAGGTCCTCCATCTCGACATTGTGTTCCGACACAACCGTGCCAGCTTTAGTCACCTCGTCGGTCCTTCTGTTCTGTGGCTCGTCCTCCAACGGCATACGAAAGCGCGAGCGCTAGCCAGTGAACAAGAATTCCGATTTGGTGGCTACTGGCTCCAGATCGCCGACTTCCTGCCGTCGAAGCAGACTTTCGCCCGCAGCAGTGTGACCGCTGGCGACACGCAGAGAGGATTACTCCTTACCGTGACCGCCGGCTGTAGCAGTCAAGACTTCCACCGACTTTTGGGCTGACATCCCAGCCCAAGTTGAAAACTCTTCTTCCATCGAGGAAGGGTGGCGGGTTATTGGTTAATTTTGTTCTGGGGAACCACCCCATAGTGTTTTAGGCATATCCGCCAGACACCTTTAAGCCATGGTAGCGTTCAGTACACTCCATCGATTAGTTTCCTAACCGACTGAGAGTTCCTGACCGCCGCCTCAGCTAGACTTCGCAATACCTCGTGGAGGGTTCAGTCAGAGGATTTTTGCCAGCCACGCACACCGCCTTTATACCGGTCAAAATTGCGTTGCGGCGCATCTAAAATGGCGCCGGGCTCGCATTTTTGCGCTACCTACGGTACGGAATGGTCGTCATTTGAACGTGTTTCCGTTAAACTATACCTTTTATTGAATACATTACCTAAATATAATATTAAGAATTCGTTGTCTACCTTAATATATTAATGTAACCCAAGCAAACAGGTAGTGATTATGTAATTTATAGCTTTTTTTCGTTTTCAATTTCGGTGTTTACCAAACCCAATTACCTACGTTTGTGCTACCTAAGTTGGTAAATAATAATTGGGATTAATGATATCTATTCATTGCATTGTATCACAGTCTACTTTTTAGTATGATTAGTATTTTTAGACCCTTTACTCTAAAAAAGTAAAACGGGTCTATTAAGTTTGTAAAAAAAAAAATGTGCGTAACAGGTCGAAGGAAGTCCGGCAGACCCCATAAAGTATATATATTCTTGATCAGCATCAACAGCCGAGTCGATATAGACATGTCCGTCTGTCCGTTTGTGCTGCTGTACGAGCGCCTAGATCTCAGAGACTATAATAGGTAGGGTCACCAAATATGGTGAGAATACTCCTAAGGGCTGCACAAAGGTCAATTTTGTTTTAGAATTTTGCCACGCCCCCTTCCGCCTTGAATTTTGGAAGATAGGACAAGCATTGGGGTCCTAATGTATCCTGAAAATTTCATCGCGATCGCATAATGAACTCGGAAGTTATTCACGACTTAATATTACTCAGTGTCGGACCAAAGGAAGAAGAAGATCATATTGACGTTACAACGCGTTATGGGAACTTTTAGTGTTACTCTTATTTTTTAATATAAATAAAATATTGAAGCCGCAAAATGTCTTTGAAAATTCGAGATGTATTTCAGATCTTTATTGATGTTCCAAGCAAATAAGAGTTTATATTGACCGTTATGAGCACAGTAAAATTTGCAAAGGAAAATATGACGGAGGTCGATGAGATAAAAAACAAACTTCATTAAATTTTGGTACTTGGAGGAGTTCTCATCGAATACCAATGTGTGCCAATCGGGGAATTATCAGAAGACGCCCAGGAATCCAAAAAAAGGGGTATAAGAAATATAGGTACTCGAATACTTGTAAGGTGACACGGAAGAAACAAAATGAAGACCTTCTTAATATGTTATCAGTTTCTTCCAGGGACCGTAATGATTATGATTTTTAAAATATAAATTATAACATAAAAGTTATTTGTTGATTTTTATTGAAAAAAAATTAAAGAAAACTCTTATTCTCAATTTTTATTATAAAAATTTAAAATTTGGTGTATTTCAAAAATGTAAAAATATGGGTGATATATGAATCAATACCTTTCATATGATTTGTCACATGTCCTTCAAGGACGAATATTAAGGATTCTGGTATATTTCTTAAAATTCGTCCTTCAAGGACATGTGATGTATCATATAACAGGTATTCGATCATAGATCACCAATATTTTTACATTTTTGTAATACACCACTTGGTTCAAAAGATATTTGCATTCAATTTTTATTTTCAATTTTTATAATAAAAATTGAAAAATAATTTTTAATTTTCAATTTTTATAATACAAATTACAAGATAATTATTAATTTTCAATTTATATTATAAAAATTATGCCGGTTTGTTTTTTTTGAAAGTCATAACTCTTATTTGCAATCCCTGGTTTCTTCAGATCTACTGATATCAACAAAGTTTTGTGAGAAGTCACAATGAACTGCAAAAGTTTTATACTAAAGAAATGGTAGATTTAAAGTACATAGGTTACGAACTTTAAGACAGCTGAGGAAAATTAAATAAACAAGAGCATTAATTAAATACTTTTATTGCTTTTGGTTTATATAAATATAAAATAAACCATATATATAATATAAGTTTAATTAAAATAACATTTTGATTTTTAACAAGAATTTACACAATATATATATATATATGTATATATTGAAAACATATGACATCCTTCAAATATGTTCTCTATAATGTATATAAGTATTTAAAATATGTAGTTATATATAATTATGCATTTAGAATCACAAATTTACAATTAAATTACAAAAAAAGAGCATGCGATGAATGCCGCGTTTTATGAAAATCATCGTATATGCACAGAATCCAACTTTGAACTCCTGCTGAAAAATTGTCTTGCGGAATTCTCTATTAAATAAAACTCCTACTTATCCATGCTCAGTGCCTTCTCATTCGTGTCCACTACCTCCCCGTATATGTCGTAATTGTCGCTTTGTTCCATGAAGGTTTTGAGATTCACTCCATTTTCGACGTAGCAAATCACCGATTCAGTGTCTATTTCCCCACGTGCTCCTATACGCTTTATCTGAAGCACGCACTCGTAAAAAACTTCCTCCCTCTTCTTTGAACAAGCACTCAATTGTTTGTGAAGCTCGGCTCCGCAACATTTATCTCGGTGAAACTCCTCGATCAGCTCTTCGCGCAAAGTTGTGTATTCGTATAATGCCGTAGATTTTAAAAACAATGTAGCTGTCTTCGTCATATTGGCGCGATCCTCTGCTTTTGATTCAAGCCATAAGCGTCAGCATTCAATTTAAAGATTCTGAACCACTTCTCGACTTGCATGTTTTCACCTCAGGAATAATTTTGGAAAAATTTTGCACTCCTAATATTCCTTGGTCTTTAGACATTCCTTCTGCTAAACGTTAGCAGCTAAATGATTTGTTGCACCGTTGGATTGTTTTTCGATTCTTCATCGTGAGCCTTTTCTCCGTGATCTTCTTGATTTGCTTTGGTATTTGCCCTGTTTTGTAAGTCTTGCGGGAATTTTATCGCGTTATCTCGCTTCAAACTGACTGCTCTAAAGGTACGGTTGTCTCACTCTTTCTCTGCGTGTATGCTGCATACGACTTTCGGCTAGCGCCTTATTCTTCATCGATTTATTCAGAAAATAACTGTTCTTAAACTGCGTACTTCATTTTTTTCGATCGCTTACTAGCTCTAGATGAACTGCCTTTGTAAAAAAGCAGCAAAATACAGCAATGTATGGTTTGTCTGGTTTCCTCCACGAATTTTGTGATGAATTCAGATAGGTCCTCAGTAGTCCAACCCTGTATTAAAGAACGCCGGCTTGGAGTGACGCGTTTGGTTGGAAATTCTTCCATGATTTGCTCCAATAATTTGGGTTTTGCTCTTGTGCATCTAACACAGTTTTTAGTTTTATTTCCTGATAATGTTTTGTCTTTAATGATCGAATACTGTTGTCTGGCAATTGCTCTCAGTGCTTAAGCGTCACAGTGCATATTAGCTTCATGCAGTTGCCCTACAAAATTTTTTCATTTTTGTCGTTGGATTTTAGGATACTTTGCGTTATGTACCAAATTAGAGTGCTCCAATCGACTTCCAACACGAATGGGTCTAATATTTTGTGGTGACAACGAAAGAATTCAGCTCTTTTTGTCCACAGTTTTGTATATTTCGAGTTGATTCAAATCCGATGCAAAGCTTGCATTGTATTACATTGCAGGAAATTTGGAGCTATGCAGCAGTTAGCGTGGTATTTTTTGATCTGTTTTTCTTGTAACAGAAACACTACATATATAGTATGCTACAATGCGTTGTAGTTTATAAAATGAATTACTTTGATTGCATTTGTAGATTTCTTCACCGATAGATGATGATGCAATTGACAGACTACTGGAGGTTGATCTTTTCTCGAGATTGATTGTTGTAGTTGGTAGCTGAGTTATCCATCTATCTCGAGAGTCATGTAGAAAGAGTGGCCCATACAATCATAGGTTGTGTGTCGAAAAATACCGACAAATGGCGTTGTTGATTGAGAACAAATGAGACGTGGTTGCATGAAGATTTTGGCCTTGACCACAACAAGCCCAATGGATAGAATATTTGTGCCAATTCAGAGCATACAACTCGCTTTGTGATGATTGTTGCATTATTCGTTTGTGTTCCTCCATACAGTTTTCGTAAAATAATATTTTATCTCCCAAAGTTTTTGCATGAAGATTTTTTGCTTTGACCACAACGGGAGCAAACAAGCCCAATGGGTCGAATATTTGTGTCAATTCAGAGCATACAACTCGCTTTGTGATAATTGTTGCATTACTCTTTTGTGTTCGTCCACACAGTTGTTTCGTTTTGGGCATCCATATAAATTCAAGAGTTTTAACACTAAAATACTCCAGTGTCTCGTCCAATTTTACGTCGCTGACAATGTCTTCCTTAAGGATCTCTTGAGGAAGTCACTCGTTGTTTGAGTACCATTTTCTTAATTAGAATCACGAAGGTGACAATATTTTAAATAATTCCTTTTGGATCTGTATTGCGCCCAAAATGGAATCGGCTCCAGTCAAGGAGACGTTTACATAGATGTCATTCTTTAAGGCAGATGCTCCTAGTGGGTGTTTATCCTTGTTCCATATTGCAAATGGTCCAAACATTTAGTTGCCAGAAATGGTGCTGATGCTGTACAATCAGCTTCAAACAATCAACTGATGGAATTGATCATTGGGATTAAACCATATTTGGTGGTACATTTTTTCAATGTCCGCTGTAAAGACATATTTATGGGTCCTCAAACGTTTGTCGTTTTGCACGATGCATCAAACACGACCCGAAGATTCATTGTGCTGTTATCAGGTTTGAGCACACAGTGATAAGGAATAAAGAAATGATTTTGTGGAACATGTGAAGCTGGTACATGTTTCATGTCCCCCAAATTTTCGTAATCCTTCATGAGCTCCACGTAACCATTGCAGGTGTCCTTTGAAGTCCGTCGTTCAAGAGCCAGAAATCTTTTTGTAGCAGTTTAAAGCTAGGCTTCCAGGGCTGAAGGGTCTTCAGAAAATGGAATTTTTACAATGTGATGTCCATCAGCTGCTGTTTGAAGATTTTTTATAAAAAGTTTTTCGCAGCAGATTTCGATTTGTCTTCGCATGTTGTCATTTAACATATGGCTGTTGACTTGTTTGATGCCTTTAGTTTTCCGGCGACAGTCTATTCTAATTCCGTCTATTGCCTTAATGGACCGATTGGCAAAATTTTGTATTGTTGTGGGAGAAGCAGTGAATAATAATGCTCAGCTCCGATCAACACGTCGATTTTGCCTGGTTTGTTGAATTCTGGATCAGATAATGACAAATTGTTGGGGATATTCCAATTGGTTTTGTTGATCAGTTGAGCTGGTTAATCTGCTATGTGTGGCAATACGAATGCTTCAAGTCGCATTGCATAGTCGCTGTGTAGTAACTTCACTAACACATTTACACCGGCATTGCTGAGTTTTGGCTGCCCGCCATTGCCTTCGATGCGCAAGATTGTGTCGTGTCGTTTTAATGACAGCAAAGACACCAGCCTCTCCAAAATCACATTGATTTGTGATCCCGAATCCAACAGAGCCTTGAAGGTGGCCTGTTGTCCATTGATCCCTTGAGCAGCTACTTTTGCTGTAGCAAGAAGATTGTAGTTTTGATTGTTTGCAGATGCTACTGCTTGTGTACATTTTTCGTTTGATGATGACATGTTCTCTAAATATAACAATGTGTTGTGTTTCTTGTCGCACTTGAAACAAGTAAACTGGCTTAGGTAGGCCTTTGTTTTATGGTCTCCTTGGAAGCAATTTATTTATTCGCATTATTTTTGTCGCTGAATCAACCGTTCGTTGATTTATTTGGCATGAAAATCGGAACATCAGGTGATTTGGCATCTTGTAGTATAGACACCTGTTTCTTGTAACTGCGACGATGCACATGTTATATTTCTCGTTCTATTTGTAGTAACTGGTGTCTTCTTTCCAGTAGCCAAGATCCGAATTCGTTGTTCGAGTTACTGGAGCATGGTGTTTTATGGCTGAATATCCTTTGATCTACCCAAAGAATGTTCATAGAGAGCCTTGACTTTTATACCCAGCTTACTTATGACTTCAATAAGAATGGGGTCCCAAGTAGAAATATTGAGATCGAGTCCTTTAAATGACGCTTCAGCATCCATTCCATAGTTGTGATGTGTAATTCCTTAATTGATTTTACATCATAAATCAAGGCTTGTTGATGTAGAAAGCGATTCAATATCCTTGTAGTAATGTCTCTAGGGTTATTATATGCATCAATGAGAATATTCCATGCATGCAGATAATTTTTTTCTTTAATTCTGCATCGCGAATCACACTTTCTGCTTCTTCGATTAAGCTGGTCTTAAGATACCACATTTTACGTATCGTAGGCAGTTTTGTTTTATGTATCAAACACGAACACATATCGTAGAACTGTGTCCACTTCAAGGCATCCAGTCGAACTTAAGGATCGTCCTTAGGGCCCATCATGTCGTTAGAGTGCGTAACGCTGATTTTGTTTGATAACGCTTTCCTTACATTTTATTCTGTTAGGAGATACGCATTTTCATCGTAACCCATCTCTTCTTGAGATTGTTCGCATAGTAGCTACGTGATTGTATTCATTGACTGCTCGTCACTGGCTTCGCATAAGGCACGATTTATTGATGCAATCATCGCCTTCTGCCGACGTGAGTAAAGTATAATATCCGTATTTGCCGTTTCCAAGATCTTTGAGCTGGATCTTGAAGTTGGCTTTGGAGTTGCATCGCTAGCTTGGATTTTTGTTAGGTTTATATAGCCGTTTTGTCTTAAAAACATACATTGAGAGGGTCCTTCTTAATATTACAGGCTGTCTTCACAATGAGGGAGAGTCTTTACAACACATGCTAGACGATGTGTGGATATTGTGAGTAAATCAGAAAAACGTTGCGTGGGCAGTCAGACCTTTTTTGAGTGATATTTATTGTTAGTCATGACCTGCCTCATAGCGAGAATTGTTAAGCGTGAAAATTAAAATGTTTTAAATCTATGCCTTAACAGATACATCAGTCGATCAGTCAAGCGCGTGCGACAGTAGAAACCCTGTGCAGGTCTTCAAAGAAAAGTACTTTCATTATAATGGGATTTATATCCCTTGAAGTCGATTTTTCTTGCATTGAGAGTAGCTAGCTTGCGATAGTCTGACAATACTTGACTGCGACTGTTGATTTGGAAATTGTTTATGTGTAGCGCCACAGCGGCCGACAAGGCAAATCAAATGATTACATGTTCTCTCGCTCTGGCCAACAATTATGAAATAATGGATTTAAAGCAAATTCCTTAATATCTCCTTTATTAATGGGTCAAACGCGGTAAAACTTGTAGCAAATTGTTATATTTTGTTACATTATGTGTTACATGTGTAATTTTCAAAAACATGCTTGTAAGCAAAGACTATAGAACATAAAGATGAACCGCTGCCATGGAAAAAGTGTACTACGCCAATTTGTGATCAAAACTCCCAGAAAAATGAATATATAAGAAGTACACAGGAAGAAGAATTGCATGTTTACGTTACAACACGCCATGGGGTACCATTAGTGTTACTCTTATTTTCTTTTTGAAGAATAAGTAAAGGTTCTCCCATAGTTGACTTCGACTGTAGCCTTTCCTATTGGTTTTGCACTTTATTTATGAAATTTATATTAACTATTATTAAAAATAACATTTTTGTAGTAAGTTTTATGTAATGGGCGTTGAGTCCTTTTGCAAATGGTTAAGTTATATAAGCTTTGCTTTTTTTGTAGAATTGCTAGCGCCATCTATGGGCGATGTTCAGCTTAAGCATAAAGCAAACGAAATTAAATGCTCTGTAAGATGTAATTCAAGGATTTGGCAGTTCAAAGCGAATGTCAAAAAGTTATGGAAGAGATTTCCGGAAAAGTAGGTTTCATCTTGGCTCACCTAGCTACCATGGATCTTTCTCCTTCTGATCTTCATCGAAGCAAGTTGTGCGTGTTTAAGCTCCGCATATATTTTTGCCTAGAAAAAAAATAAAAAGCAAGTTCTAGTGCAAGTGAATAAGTGGTTCCTGATTTAAACTGCGGCGCTTTTTCTATAAACAAAAATGAAGCTTGCAGCGATTTTCAACATAATAACCTCAATGGGAGTGCTAAGAAGTTGAAAGCGCAGACAAACAGTTTATTTTTCTACAATGTCGTTTGCATGCGGCGCTTTTGAGCAGTCTTACCTCAATTTAATGTAGGCAGGATTGAGGACGGCTAATCACAATAAGTATTTTTTATTTATTAGGTGCGGGCGTTAATGCACTTCCTATAGTGTTATAACGCCCACAAAAAAGTGGCATAAAGCCCCGCGGGCGATATGACACTGGGCGTTATGACATACACCCTACATTATAAGGCCTATTATCCCGGCTTATTGCAGCCGCAGATGTAAAAGCTTTCGACTAAGCTTTTAAACCGCAGCGCCCATCAGCAGCTCCCAATTAAGTGGAGGAATTTGCGCGAATCTGCGCAACCGCAGCATACTCAATGCCATCGGTCGGATTTCGCATCTGAGGAAGCACGCAGGTCGAGCAGGGATAGCCGGAGGTACGTCTTTATTTTTGGCTAGAGGAAATTTTCGGACTTTCGCCATAGCCCCCATGGATGACTGCAAGCTGTATTTTTTGTTAATGATCCAGTGTTTTTAAATAGTTCGTGCTGTTTTTGGGCCTTCTGCCACTCCTTAATAATTTTTGTACAATTATTATAATTATTAGCTTGTTAATTGTATAATTTGTGTACTGTGGCCTGTGTATCTGTGTTTATTTGCAAGGTGGATTATGTAAGATGCAAAGAGATTAAGTGTATACATAACCCCTGCAAATCAACTCAAACAGATTGAACAATGCTAATGGCATTCATGTGCATGAGTTACAATTAACTCAGTATTAGCTCTAATTTATCTACTTATTTATATTACATATTAATTTTTTGTTCACATTTGGCATATGGCTTAAAAGCTCTGCTTACGAGAAGCGTATAGCAGTGAGCTTTCGTCAGGGATCTCGCAAGCATTATCACTGCGGACGGCAGTCCTCGCTAGTGACGAAAGCAGACCCCAAAAACTCACACGTAGTGAAGTTTACGGGGCTGTAGGCCACTAACTATATATACACGCAATATTGGATATAGAGATCGATCACAATGTGTTATATATCATTCGAAAGGGAATTTCTGTGGTTTTAATATGACATACTACTTTCAGATCAGTCAGTTATTTTTGGAGATATAGCCGTTTGCACATCTTTGAAAAACTTTGCACGTTTGAATGTGGAGCTTCGGTTGGTGCATAAAGCTCCAATTTTTCCAAGCAGATAGTTGATAAAATTGAATACGCGTCGAACGGTACTTCATTCACCCAAATCGGACTATCCATTCCTAAGATATTTGATTTTTAAAATTTTGATGACGTCATCGAGCTGAGATGGAAATCTTGTGTGTTGGTTTGTCTGGATCAATCTTTGAGATATCGGAATGAATTTTCTTGAGCGTGTTACTTCCAAAAATCTGGGAAACTTTTGTTCCAGAACTTTTTTGAAAAAGCGCTAGTTTTGCGGGAAAAAGCTAGAATAGTTGAAAATTCAATTGAAAACTGCGGCCAAACCATAGACCCTCTGAAATTTTTTTTTACATAACTCGAAAGGTTATCATTGTATGTACATTTCTTAGATAGATATGCATATTTACCGCCCCTATTCTTAAAACTATATTGTCCCATAATATTAATTATACTGCACGGTTGTTAATTTCTTTCCGTCCATGCTTAGCGTCGTATAATGTTCTTTAATAGTAATAAAATGTTTATTAAGTTGATTATGTGCTAATTTTGCTATTAATTGGAACCATGCACTTTGATAAGTTAGGCTAGCTGACATATAATTTCATCGAGGAATCCTATTTAATTTTCCCTATCATATAAAAACGGTACGCTAATTCTATAAATAATATTAAGCTAGGGAGCGAAGCTAAGTATCGTAAAGGTACAATTTTAAATTGCCCACAGACCAGAGTCAGTAGCAAAAAGCTAGCGCGTATCCCTTTACTTCGTTACAGGTCCATCTGCTTTGATCTACCTACATTTATAAGGAGTGCTGAGAGATCAATTTCAAGCTTTTAACGTCTCTAAAATATATAGACTTGGCTGTTGGTTTTGATCAAGATTATATATACTTTATGGGGTTGGCCTTCTCCTTTGCCTGTTACACATTTTTATCAAACTCAATATACCCTCGCTTGGCGTATAAATGGAAATAATGACAACAGATCGCAATCGAGTTGTCGTTTAGCTCAGGAAAACGTAAAGCAAGTCCTAGGAGATTACATTTTGTATACCCTTGCAAAGGTTTCCTAGATTTCTGGAAGTAACACGCTCAAGAAAATTCATTCCGATATCTCAAAGATTGGTCCAGACAAACCAACACACAAAATTTTAAAATTTCATTATCTTTGGAATGGATAGTCCGATTTGGGTGAATGAAGTACCGTTCAACTCTACCAACTATCTACATATAAAAATTGCGGCTTTATGCTCCAACCTAAGCTCCACATTCAAACGTGCAAAGTTTGACAAAGATATGCAAACGGCTATATCTCGAAAACTGACAGATCGGAGATAATAGTATGCCATATTAAAACCACCGGAATTACCTTTCGAATGATATATAACACATTGCGATCGGTCCAGCCGATCTCTATATCCAATATTGCGCGTATATATAGCTAGTGGCCTGCAGCCCAGCAAACTTCACTACGTGTGAGTTTTTGGGGTCTGCTTTCGTCACTAGCGCGGACTGCCGTCCGCAGTGATAATGAAAATCGAGATGTTGCTATGTATGTTTTATTACACACACGCATGCAAGCAAAATGCGCATGTACATACTTGGACACACACTCATAATGAAATTACACACTACACACAGACTGAAATTGCTTGCTGCGGCCTCGTTGAACGAAGTTTGTTATTTGCGGGTCGCCGATCGCTCTGTGGTTCTCCAAGTTCGGCTGTCAACAAAGTATTGTGGGCGTTAAGGTTATTTGTGCTCACTAAATTTGCTGTTTGATACCCTATGTATTGTATGCATAGTGATGCCACCTTGACTTAAGCAATTTATTTATTTTTTGTTTTATTATTTTTTGTTTTAATTAAATTGAATTTATTTTATAAGTTGTTTCCAGTATTAACATACATATAAATGAAAATGTTTATGTTGAATATAAATATTATTGTATTATGACAGTTTGTTGACAGGTAGCACCAGTAGATACAGTAAATCCATTTAAACCGAAATCGAGTAATTGGTTTCAGAGTAAACCTGGCATGAATTTTCTGAAAATAATCGTAATATTAAAAAACGACCTAACAGCCCAGTAATAATCCATTAGGGCCCTTAAACTCGGATTCAGTCAACATGGCTGTTATCTAACTTATTATTTTAAGATTTGATGAACTTATTGTTAGTCTCCGTCTGGAGAAGATTCAATAAATAACAAAAAGCATTAATAAAGAAATTCTGCTTTAATACCATCCTTTGATATTAGAAAACCTAAATATTTGACTTTATCCTGCAAGAACTCGCATTTGTCAACCTCAACTCTAAATTATTTTCCACTACCATTTTAAATACTTTTTCTAACATTTCTAAATGTTCCAATACATTCTTGCTGGCAATCATTAAGTCGTCCATGTAGACAAGGACTTTATTATCTCTTATCAAATCAGTGAATATGTTGTTTACGAATCTCTGAAAAACCTGTGAAGCACTTTTGATTCCCATCGGCATCCTCAAGAATGCGTATTGCTCTAAGGGTGTGACGAAGGATGTATACTTTATAGACTCCTTATGGCCATATACATGAAAATACCCGTTGTTTATATCGAGTTTTGTAAACACAGTCAAATCGTCATTTAAAGGTAACGAATAATTGTCTTTGATCATCATTTTGTTAAGCTAGCTAAAGTTAATGCACATTCTCAGATCACCTATTTTTTATGCCCTGTGCCCATTAAAAATGGGCAAAAGCAGTATAATGAATTTGTGTGAATGTATGTAACAGGCAGAAGGAAGCCTCTCCGACCCTATAAAGTATATATATTCTTGATCAGTATCAATAGCCGAGTCGATTGACACCTGTCCGTCTGTCTGTCGGTCTGTCCGTCAGTCCGTCCATCAGTCCGTCCGACCGTCCGTCCGTCCGTCCGTCTGTATGAAGGCGTCGATCTCAGCAACTATAAGAGCTAGAGACTTCAAATTTGGAATGTAGGTTCCTGAATGGCAAACGCAGATCAAGTTTATTTTCAATTTTCGATATCTCACCCCCCGCCCACGCAAATAGAAGAAAAACTCAAATTCCAAAATAATTCAGCCTAACATGACTGATAGTTGAAGTATTACTCACGCTGAGCCATTTGCTGCAGGTTTCATGGCGATCGACCCATAAATAAGGCAGATATTAAGGAATTTGTTTTATTTCCATTTTTTGGCAAAAGCGAGAGGGTATATGAAAATTTCATTTGCGCAAACGAGAAAGCATATGATAATCTGATGATTTGCGCTGTCGGCTCTGTGTGGCGCCATACATTGTGTCAGTGTGGCGCGATACATGGAGTCAGTGCAAAATACTGACAGCCACACTCTGAACTATACATTGTAACATAAATTAATATTAGCGATTGTTTACACGCATGTTTGTTAAGATAACACAGCTTAAATTAACATAATAACAACGCTAAGCAATTTGCTGCAAGTTTCATAGCGATCGACCCACAAATAAAAGAGATATTAAGGAATTTCTTTTATTAACATTATTTCATAGTTGTCGGCAAGAGCGACAGAGCATATGACACTCTTTTTTGTACTATCGCTCGCCTTGTCTTTCTTTCGGGAATGTAAAATTAATATTTGCGACTTTTTACACTCATCTTCGTTGAGATAACATAGCTTAAATGTTCAGTACAACAACGCTAAGCATTTTGCTGTAAGTTTCATAGCGATCGACCCATTAATAAAGGAGATATTAAGGAATTTGTTTTATTGCCATTATTTCATTATGATTGGCCAGTTGTCCAACACTGTCCTACAACAGTCTAAGAGTTTTCCAGCACTGACAAACTGAATAATTACTATTATTATATTAATTTATATTTGCGATTGCTAACACGTATGGTTGACAATTCTACGTTTTTATCATAGTATTAAAATAACATAAATTTTCTGCATTACCAAAACCCATATATATAAACAATGCCTTAAAATTCAAAAATAAACTGTTTGGCGCGCAATGAAGAACAGCTGTGTGTGAGTAGGAGAAACATTTGTTGTTGCCAGACAATATGCAGAGCAATTCCACTATAATTTTAATACTTTTCACAAAATTGTTTTATTTTAAGACCTGCACAGGGTATACTACTGTCGCGACCGCTCGACTGATCGGCTTGTTTCTTAATGCTTAGTTTCTCAGGCCTTATAGCATCAATGTGTGTCCTTTTCAGCAACTTTGTAAACTTCCTTTTTAATACACAACTTATGTTCTCACCAATGTTTCTAACAATTTACTCCCTGTCATTTTACCTGCTAATAACTTATCTTCTAACTATTTACTCTCTAATGCTCAGCAGCTCGTTACTTTTGAGTTTTCTTGCATTAAGCTAACGACTGTTTCTGTGGGATTTTCATTCACAAACATTTTTTCCAATTTTATGTCTTCTGAACCATCCTCTGAGCGTTTGGGTCAATATTCCGATCACATTTTACCATAAAATCTCTACTACTACTACCCATACCTCATAGATTCGCCAGACACCACCATCAAGCAAAAATTATATTTTTATTGATTATTTCAATATTTAACAGAAACAATCAATCGGCTTTCATTGAGCTCAAAATATAGCCCAATATGGGGTAGGAGTTCTACTCCTATAGGAACAAAAGTCTTTTAAGGAATGATATGGGCTGCCTGAATCTATGAGGCATTCTGCAATAATGGAATTATTAGACCTATCACTAAAGTGTATGTTAATTAGTCTTACATAATTGTTTACGCTTACAGATTTCTTCTTCGGGCATTGGGTCACGAGATGATCGTTGGAACCTCAATGCTTTCTTCCGGGAGCATCACGTCTGCAAATGCGCGCTTTGTTTTCGTAGTAAATCACGAACTTTTGCTTTGAGCTCCAAGCACGTCCCTTAAATTTGCGCCGCATTTCTTCCCTTCAGAGGTTGCCCCCAACAATTGTTCCAGCAATTCGTTTAAGCGGGCAAAAAGTTCCGCCTTGCAGCCTTTCGATGGTAAGCCCAGAACGGCTAACCACCGTTTAAAGTGTAGCACCGAAATCTCATTAATATTCAGCTCCATTGTGCGGGTTTAATATCACTTCTATAGTTGTAATCGTTTAATTTGAATGAAACACGCAGCTATTTTCTATGTAGTCCGCTTTATTTTGTCTGTATCAAACGACTGCCTCTTCCATCACGCCGCTGTATTTCACAACTGCTGCTAGAGCAAGATCAAGCTAGGAGTCTCTCCTTATTCTTAATAGGTTAAAGCGAGATATCTGCTCTATCTAGATAAATAGTGGCGTGAGGATGTACAATCTAGTGATAGTAGTTATAACAGAGTATTGGAATGTTAACTGAGTATTGGCCTGCTACAATATAACAGCGCCATCGGATCTCCGCCTTTTCGCTAGAATACTAGAATAGAATATAATGAAAATCGAGATGTTGCCATGTTTTATTACACACACGCATGCATGCAAAATGCGCATGTCCATACTTGGACACACACTCATAATGAAATTACACACTACACACAGACTGAAATTGCTTGCTGCGGCCTCGTTGAACGAAGTTTGTTATTTGCGGGTCGCCGATCGCTCTGTGGTCCTCCAAGTTCGGCTGTCAACAAAGTATTGTTGGCGTTAAGGTTATTTGTGCTCACTAAATTTGCTGTTGGATACCCTATGTATTGTATGCTTAGTGACGCCACCTTGAGTTAAGCAATTATCAGGGAAGCGGTAGTTTATTATTTTTTGTTTTAATTAAAATGAATTTATTTCATAAATTGCTTCCAGTATTAACATACATATAAATGAAAATGTTTATGTTGAATATAAATATTATTGTATTATGACAGTTTGTTGACAGGTAGCACCAGTAGATACAGTAAATCCGACATTTAAACCGAAATCGAGTAATTGGTTTCAGAGTAAAACTGGCATGAATTTTCTGAAAATAATCGTAATATTAAAAAAAAATTTTATTAGATTAAACAGATATTAACAAAATCGGGAAATTATACACTATGCGTAAATATATAAACACTACAACTATTAATATGATGCATCAGTATTAACAGTATGTTACACTTCGGCTTGGTTTTCTGGGCAACGCCCGATAGGCATTTACTCAACTTTGCAGAAGAGATTCGGTTTGACGTTTATTGAGTGACTTGTTGATTGTTTATCGACGTAGTGTTTTGCTTTGTTTGTATTTACGTGTGCCCAAACTGAATTTTATTACAAAACTATCTAAAAAACTCCTCGTGTTATCGGCCTTTTCCAATTGTGGGCGAATGGGGCGTAACATCGTGATGAAATTCTGGGCACATTAAAATTGAAAATAAACTTGATATGCGTATGATATTCAGGAACCTACATTTCAAATTTGAAGTCTCTAGCTTGTATAGCTGCTGAGATCCACGCGTTCATACAGACAGACAGACGGACGGACAGACAGACGGACAGGTGTCAATCGACTCGGCTATTGATACTGATCAAGAATATATATACTATATAGGGTCGGAGACGTTTCCTTCTGCCTGTTACATACATTCACACAAATTCATTATACCCTTTTTTGCCCATTTTTAATGGGTACATGGGCATCAATTTTCTATTGTTTTTTTGGAACAGCATCGACGCCTGCGCCAATGCCGTTCGAATCTTTCTGGTAGTGGGTCGAATCAATCATTTATTTGGCCACCTTGGCCATCATGTGAACTAGTTTGTGTTCATCGGCGCCAACAAAGCTGCCAAGTCGCCAATTGCCCTTGCGAAAGATGAAGGTCGGCATGCTGTGAACTTTGTATTTGGCAACCAGTTCCTCGTATTTGTCCAGATTGATCTTCAGGAAGAGCACCTTAGCGGGATATTGGCGTGCCAGTGATTTAACTGTCCTCTCAATTTCCTTGCATGGACCACACCACGTTACATAGATATCAAGCACAATAACTTTATTGTCGGCCGCTTCTATGCGTTTGATGTAATTGTTGACACTGCGAATGGTTGTTAGGGAACTCATGTTGCTAAGATAGATATTGGTGCGATTACTTAATCTCAGCACAGAGCAAATTTTTTAAATCTATATTATATAGCAGCCATAGGAACGATAGGTTGACAATTATGGCTTAATATGAACATCTCTGTTGTTTAAACTAACTGATTGTAAGATCGCAATTGTCTTTTACATTCTGACAAAGTTTGGTAAGAATCGAATATCATAATAAGTAGTAGCCGTAGGACGATCGGTTGAAAATATAATACAGGATTAAACAAGGGTGTAACATCGTTAGCTTCCAAATATAACGAAGGAGACTGGCTCTGGGCAACCTATTGTCGCATGCGCTCCGACTGACCGGCTTTTTAGTTTTATATTTTGCTGATTTTTAAACCCTGACCATTAAAAATTTACAAAAAAGGGTAAAATGAGTTTGTATGTAACAGACAGAAGGAAGCATCTCCGACCTCATAAAGTATATATATTCTTGATCAGTATCAATAGCCGAGTCGATTGACACCTGTCCGTCTGTCTGTCCGTATATCCGTTTGTCTGTATATAACTATAAGAGCTAGAGACTTCAATATTAGAATGTAGGCTCCTGAATACCATATGCAAATCAAGTTTATTTTAAATTTTCGATATAAATCCCCGTTTGTTTTAAAATTAGAAAAATCACCATAGCATAAGCAATGTTAAAGCTAGAGACTTGAGATTTGGCACACATGATAAGAAACTTGGGCTTAATGTGCCCATTAAATTTCTTCGCGATGCCACGTCCCTTTTGCCTACAATTGGAAAAAGCTGATAACAAGAGCAGTTCTTTAGCTAGTTTTGTAATAAAATTCAGCTTGGGCATTCAGTTTGGGCACACATAAACACAAAAAAGCAAAACACTACGTCGATAAGACAAGTCACTCAATAAACGTTAAACTGAAAAATTACTAAACGCAACTCAATCAGATATCACTCATATATTACTGTGTACGACAGTCCACGATAGTGACGAAAGCAGACCCCAAAAACTCACACATACTGAAGTTTGCTGGGCTGCAGGCCACTAACTATATATACACGAAATATCGGGTATAGAGATCGGCTGGGTCGATCGCAATGTGTGATATATCGTCCGAAAGGCAATTCCTGTTGTTTTAATATGACATACTACCATCTCCGATCGGTCAGATATTTTTCGAGATGTAGACATTTACATATCTTTGTCAAACTTTGCCCGTTTGCATATTGGTCTTTAATTGGGGCATAGAGCTCCATTTCTTGGAAGCAGGTAATTGATACAATCGAAGACGCGTTGAACAAAACTTTATTCACCCAAATCGGACTATCCTTTCCAAAAATATTGGATTTTGATGACGTCATCGAGCTGAGATGAAAATCTTGTTTGTTTGTCTGTAAAAGCTGAAGGGGCCGTTTGTGCCATACATAAATAAAATTGCTAAATGATGGCAATGCCAATTACGAATTGATTGGTACCTCAATAATCCAAATCCGATAACTTGTGTAAAAGTAACACCTCTATAATTTTAGTAAGCTTGCATATTTATGCAATTATTAAGAAAACGGCGCCTACGATTTTGATCAATTTCAATATATAATAGTTATTGAAATTATGCAAATTTTGGTATATAGCTCATATCTGGGATAATTCTTTTTGGCAAGATATAATATTTTAAATTATATATACACAGATTTTTCTTAGTGTCAGTTCTGCAAATAAAGTTGCAATTTGGTGAGTGAAGTGTTAGACTCACATAAAAGAGGTCTGGGGTGCGAGTCCCACAATCTTCGGCTGTGCGGATTCGAAATTATTTCATTAGACCCTTTACTTTTAAAAAAAAGGTAAAAGGGGCTATTAAGATTGTCAAAACGTGCGTAACATGTCGAAGGAAGTCCGGCAGACCCCATAAAGTATATATATTCTTGATCAGCATCAACAGCAGAGTCGATATAGCCATGTCCGTCTGTCCGTCTGCCTCTATGAGCGCCTAGATCTCAGAGACTATAAGAGCTAGAGTCACCAAATTTGGTATGGTGGTTCGTCTATAAGCTAAGCAGATCAAGTTTATCTTAAAATTTTGATACGCTCCCTTCCGCCACCGTAAATCGAAAACAAAATTTTTGAAATTCCATAAAACGAAAAATATGAAGGCTTGAGTCCTGCATTTTGGCACACAGGACGAGTATCAGGGTCCCAACGTATCCTAAAATTTCATTGCAATCGGATAATAATCTCGGAAGTTATTAAAAAAAACCCATATTAAAATTAAAGTCCCATATAATGGTCAATTTTAAAACTGGGGCCTTGAATTTTGGCACACAGGACAAGCATCGGGGTCCTAATGTATCCTGGAAATTTCATCGCGATCGGATAATAAACTCGGAAGTTATTTAAGACTTAATATTACTCAGTGTCGGGCCAATGGAAGAAGAAGAGCATATTGACGTTACAACGCGTTATGGGAACTATTAGTGTTACTCTTATTTCCGTTTTGAAGAATAAGTAAAGGGTCTCTCATTGTCGACTTCGACTGTAGCCTTTCCGACTGGTTTGATTTTATTTTAATGTCCGTCTATTGTATTAGCTGTTTAATATAGATTTTGATTTTTTATTGCGATTTTAAGTTAAGAATAACACAAAATATTACAGCACGACTTTCAATGCAACTTTTCGCTTCATTTTATTATGCATTTTGTCAAATTTACATTTTTATAGTACTATAGTAACGCATTGGTTTACAGAAGCTAATAGTCATCTTACAGCGTGGCCACCTTTATATTCGCACGAGATAATTAAGGGCTCTTAATCCAGATCACAAAGCCGTTCAACAACAAATATCCAGCATTAAGGCTCTCCGTCAGAATGTTGGCATCACTCGAAGTTTGACAGCAAGCGTAAAAACGGCAAACTGCAGCGGCGCGCCGTGCTCATTTAAGTAGACTCAGTAAACTAAAAAACACTCGTTCGTCGCCCGAGCCAACAGAAGCTGCCACGTGGCATCTTTTTTGAAAAGAGCACAAGTCAAAAATTTTAGCGAACCAAAAGGAAAGATTCAATAAAACTAACTAGTAGTAGTAGTAGTAGTAGTAGTATTTATATATATATATATATATTTATTAGATTTTTGTTTTGGATTAGCATAATTATAACATTAATTTTTAAAATTCATTTACAATTATTAAATAATGATAATTTTTAAATCAGCATGGTTTATAACCGTCAGCTGATCACCATACTCACACCAGCGCCATTCACCCCACTACAACTGGCTTCCCGGATCCTCCCCGGCTACCAGATCTTTGGGTTGTGTAGTGCCGATGTGCGCATTAGTGTCGTCTATACTGATTCTTCTATTATTTGCAACCTATATTTTTGAGCATCCTTTAGGTACCCAATGAGACATTGCCAATTTTCGCCGTTCAGTACTCGTTGTAGCTCCTCCCAGTTTTGCAGGTCTTTTTTCCAATATATGCGCCGTATCTCCCGTAGTATAGGGCAGTTTGCCATAAAATGAAACGTGTTTTCTCGTTCTCTTCGATTATAGAGCGAACACTCATCTATTTAAGTTTTAGCAGTTCCACTCTTGCTCTAAATATTGTTGTAATAGCATACACCTTCAAATCGTCTCTAAAATAATTTTTCGGCCCCAAATTGTAGTTCAGCGATCTGTAGTACACGCGAGTCTCGCTTTGCCTGGCTTGTTCTTCTGCTCGTTGTCGCGATGAGCGATTTAGTGCCTCGAGTATACTCTGATGGCTTTCTCTCCAAGATGACTGATCCTCTAGTAAGAAACGCACGTGAGGGCTTCTTGCAAGGCTGCACCATACTTTAAAACATTGTGACTTGTGACTATATTAGGTAGCCTCCTATCCTCCAGCGCCATTATTTTCCTCAGGTAGCTGAAATGTTGGTTGAGAGTATCGGTGTAAAGTGGGGCTAATCCTGTTTCAAGTGTAATTGCATAATTCGGCGTGTTTGTGGGAAGTCTGAAGTCTTTTTATAAAAAAGGTGAGAAGTTTCTCAACTTCATCGTATCTTGTGTGTCCCCACACTTGGGCAGAATTGCACATTATAGCTTTTGATGCTGCCTCAAAATGTTTATACTTGGTGCTGCTTTTTACTTCTTTTTTTGCTAAGGAGCTCCAGGTGCTGTTTATGGAAACTTCGGCATCCTTAAGCTTTTGCTGCAGATGGTTTTTGAAGCTAATAGTTGGTGTTATGACTACTCCAAGGTATTTATACTCCTTGACTACTTCGATCGCCCATCCATTTAGCGTCCATTTTTCGTCTCTGGCTAGACGTTCCCTCGTATTCTTGATGCACATTATTTTGGACTTGTCGAGGTTTATTTGCAGATTCCAGGTGGTGCAGTATTCATGAGTAAAATTAATCATCTTTTGAAGTGATGCAGGGCTGTCTGCTAGCATTACCATGTCGTCTGCATACATAAGTACCTTAATGGTATGGGCTCCTAGCTTGACTCCTCCCGGCAAACCTTCAGTGATATCATCCAAAAATAGAGAAAACAGTAACGGGCTTAGCAGACATCCTTGCTTTACTCCCATATTTGTTTCAAACCAATCCGAAAGTGTTTTTCCATCCCATATAGCTGTACGGTTTTCTCTGTAGAGGTTCTGAATGATTGCAAGCATTTTTGTCGAAATTCCTCGGTTGCTCAGCTTTAGTAGTAGTGCTCTTCTATCTATCGTGTCGAAAGCTGCTTTGAAGTCATTAAAGAATGGGTACATTTTCTTCTTTCTTTCGTAGTACTCTGCTGCTATTGATGTCAGGACGAAGATACTATCCACTGTAGAGTACTCTTTCCTGAAACCAGCTTGATATTCGCTGAGAATATGATTTCGATAAACATATTTGGATATACGCTCTAACAGAATTGACTTAAAGATTTTCTGTACGCTGTCAAGGAAAGATATACCGCTGTAGTTGGAAGCAATGTGTGGGTCACCTTTCTTAAAAATCCGAAAAATAATGTTCCGCTTGAAGCTTGCCGGTGCCACGCTATCTTCAAAAATGCGATTATACACTTGCACTAATCGAGAATGCAGTTCAATTGAAGCGTTCTTAAAAAATTCTGCTGGTACTCAATCGACACCCGGGGCTTTATTTGCTTTACTTCGCTGAACTGCATCTTGGACTTCGCTAAGCTGTATCGCTTCGTCCAATTCATTTATTTCAACATGCGGTAATGCGAAACTGATCTGAGTCCTGTTCGTCAGCTGAAGTAACACCTTAAAGTGATTACACAACGCTGCTGCGGATACCTTTATGCCACTTCTAGCATTTGGACCGTTACGCTTTTTAGCCATTGACCAAAAGTCTTTGCTGTCTCGGATTTTGCAGATTTCCAACTCCATGCGCTTGTAGTATACAGCTCGCTTATCTCAGCATAGTGTTTTGTACGATGTATTGGCTAGTTGGTAGGCAAGCTTCGACTCATCGTTTCCTCGCTTTCTGATTTTTTGGAGCTGGTTGAAAACGTGTCTTGCGTTCTCACATTGGTAATCAAACCACGGTTGCTTGAAACTTCCACGTCTGAAAGTTTGAAAGGCTCGTGCTGCTTCCTCTATATCCTGCATAACGTCTTCGATGGTTGTATCCATATTTCTGCTTCGGCGCCGCAAACAATTATCTTGCCTGTTTCTATATACTTCTGCCCTTGACTCGTTCCATGTTAGTTTCGGGAGCAGTTGGTCGTCGTTTGAGGGTGTTTGATGCTCTAAACTGGCGACAATTTTCGCACACAGCGGCATATGGTCAGAATATGTTTGCTCTAGCACATCGAAACCCTGAATAAGTTTGTGCCAGACTCCTCGTATTGCGCAATAATCTATAGTTGAGCAAGCTAGGCATCGCACAAAAGTGAAATTGCCTTGTCGATCTCCACTCATTCTGCCATTTAATATTGCCAAATTTGTTGAATCGCATAGATCAATGAGCTTGAGACCATTTACATCAATTGTTTTGTCGCAGGCTCTTCGCACATCACTGAAAACGGCTGCAGATGAAAATGTATTTTGCCCACGCATCTGGTGCTCGCCAATCCTTGCATTCAAGTCCCTGATTATCATGACGTTTTCGTCTTCCAGCTCCAGTAACCAATTGCAGAGGTCTTCAAAATCCTGATTCCAGTTGTTGCAATTCAGGTACACGGGCAATATGGTAAGTTTGTTTTGGGACCAGGTCATGGATATTGTAATTTCGTTTTGCTGCCTAAGAAATTTGCAGTTTACTCCTGGGTTCATCTTCTTGCAAATTCCGAGAAGCTGGCCTCCACTTGCTCGGCCCCTGGTAAATCTTCTTTGTGCTGGGATCCAGTGGAGATGGTGATTTGGGAAGTACGTTTCGTATTGGTTAAAGTTATTTTCGACAAAAGTTTCAAATAAGAGGAAAATATCATAATTATTTATAAATAAAGAAAAACCTACTAAAAAGACGTTTATTTGCTAAGCCTGCTATATTGTACGCTATTATTCTAAAACTTATATTTTTGTTTGGGTTATCACTAAGTATTTTTGCTACACCTTCTTGAGTGATGTCGCATATTTTCTGTTTTTTTAGTTTTTTGGCTGCTTGGACTTGGCGAGGAGCACTGAGTAAACTATCTCATCTTCATTCAGTTTATTTCCATAAAGTAAAGGAAGATCGACTGGCTGGCCTTTATGATGAGGATTTTGACGTGTTAAAGTGCATCCATTTTCCTTGAATATTAATTTCATCTCCTTTGACCAGTACTCTGAGATTACTATCTATATTTGCCAGATGACGTTTTAACTGTAGGAGCACTAATTTATGTTCGTGCTTTTCAATGCTCAGGTCTTTTTCGACGAATATCTTGGTTCCAGCTAGTTTTCGCCCATTTCTCAGGCAATCGCTGACCATTGTCGCTGACTCCAGCTCTGCTATCACGCCGACATTGTTTTGCCTTTCGTACAGTACAGACTTGTGCGATTGCAAGCTTGGTTTGCAGAAGCTGCTTGACTCCATCCCTCGTAGCATCATCCTTCCCCAGTCCCTTTACAATAATATTTTTGCTTCGGCTTAGTTCGACTAGCCTGTTTAGCTCTTTTTTGTCAGTTGCTCTGTCGCTTTTGAGCTTTTCGATCTCGGCTTTTAGTTCCCGATTCTCTGCCTGAAGTGCTTCAATTTTCTCCGACACTCCTCCCAACTGTTCCTTGAGCTCTCCAATATCATCTTTTGTAGCCACGTTTTTTAGCACTGCCATTAGATCGCTCATTGTTGGTTCAGGAGAACACTCAGATCTAACTCTTTTTGAGTACTGTGGCGTAGTCGTGTTCGCGCTTTTTGTGGGTGTACGCAACATTCCTCCTCTTCCCGTCATTTTGCAGACAATAGCAAGTTAAGCAATAGCAAATTTAAATTTCACGCCAAGTTTGCACTGCTTGCAACAGACTGCACAAATTCTGCTCGCTAGGTGGCAACCTCGAATCGAGACGATCTGGCAGCCTTCTTCTCTCTAAAACTAACTAGTTCAGACTATTCGCTGAAAACGACACGTCTATTAAGACTTTTGTGATTACTTATCGCACACGTTACCCGCTACATCTTACACAATACATTAAATTGAATTTCAATTAAATTTCAAAGAGCGTATCATCATATAGTGATTGAATCAAACGACATTCCTAAAAAAGCCATCACAACTTCAATCAGAATATTGAAATTTTGCCATATTACGTTCGGTTTGCGAAAAGCATCGAAGAGATTTCAAAGGATTATGCACAACGTGCTGCATGACCCGGATTTTGTATTCGTATAAATCGACGAGTCAGTGGTTGTCTCGAATAACTAGGATGAGATTAAATATCATTAAATGGAATTTTGCTGCTAGAAGTACCAGTCTCAGGCGTCCGTAAATTCCCACAACCCGAAACTCCGACTTAACTTAATGCCTAGTTATTATTTTCCGTTTATCGCAGCCGCTTCTCTGCAATCGCTCTTTAAAGGATATAAGAAAAATTTCAAACTATAGTTGAATGGACTGAGGATTCTTATTGCTCTTTTAAGACGTGTAAGGATCAACTGGCCAACACAACCTGGTTAACTATCTCTCTCCAACAGCAGTACTCTCGCTTAGCACAGATGTCTCGGATTGCGCCATCAGGGCTATCGCATATCAATTGGCCAATAAAACTGGAAGACGCTGCAAAATCAGACAGGGATCGGGAATTGTTAAAAATTTACTTTGCAGAACAGGCAGACGATTTATTGTGTACATGGATCATACATTATTTTAAAATTGGACCAAAAATGGTATAATAATTTGTGCCAATTAAAAATTGACAAAAATAGTATAATGTATTTGTGTGAATGTATGTAAGAGGCATAAGGAGGCATCTCCGACGCTATAAAGTACATATATTCTTGACCAATATCAATAGTCGAGTCGATTGACAACTGCCCCTCTGTTTGTCCGTTCGTCTGTCAGTCTGTCCGTCCGTCTGTATGAAAGTGTGGATCTCAGCAACTATGAGAGCTAGAGACTTTAAATTTGGAATGTAGGTTCTTGAATACCATACGCAGATACATTTTTTTTTCAATTCTCGATATCTCAGTTACTGCCCACGCAAATCGGAGAAAATGATCACATCCACAAATTTTACGATAACTCAGCCTAACATAACAGATAGTTGAAGTATAACTCACGCTGAGAAATTTGCTGTTAGTTTCATACCCATACCCATAGACCCATAAATAAAGGAGATATTAAGGAATTTGTTTTAAATCCATTTTCCATATAATAATTTGCTTCAAGTTTTATCGCGATTGACCCATTAATAAAGGATATATTAAGGAATTTGTTTTAAATCCATTATTTCATAGTTGTTGGCTAGAGCAAAAGTGCATATTAAAGTGTCATTTGCGCAAGCGAGAGCGCATATTAAAATGCCATTTGAGAAAGCGAGAGCACATGTGATAATTTGATTTGCCCTGTCGGCGCTACACATAAACAATTTCCAAATATTCAGTCACTAGTCCAATGTTTCGAGAATATCGCAAGCTACCTACTCTCGATAAAAGCAAAATCGACTTCAAGCGATATATTTAAATCCCAGTATAAATACTTTTCTTTGAAGACCTGCACAGGGTTTCCTACTGTCGCGGCCGCTCGACTGATGGTCTTGTTTTTATTAATACTTAATCCGAGTTTAATGGTCCTAATGGATTATTGCTGAGCTGGAAGGTCGTTGCGTTGGAGGCGTGTTCGGTTGCACACTAGAGATAAGCACATTTCAAGATTATTTGGGTGCAAAGATAGTTTGAGCTGGTAGTTCACATTTCGTTGGGCTATCTCATTTATTACGGGTAAAATGTTTAGATCTCTGCGAATGTTTTCGTTACGAACATACGAATTGTGCGCGCTGTATGATGTCAATGTTGTTGGTACTCGCATTTCCCCAAAGCTGCGAACCGTAGGTCCAGATTGGTTTAAGAGTGGAATTGTAGAGTAGGACATTGTAGTTACGTGTTTACACATTTGCTCGTTTATTTTAATACACCAGTCTGAAAGCCACTTCTCCGCCACCACCAGGTGGTCAACTAGTGGTGCTATAGCTTGTGTTGGACATCTAGAGACCCTAAGGATAGCGGGACCGCAAGCAAATGTCAGTCGTAGATGTTGTCAGTCGCTCGTTTATGAGTATATTCGCCGTAAATAGAACATATAAGGTACGCTGAACGCTGCCTTAAGAAACTCCAGCTTCTATACTGTGGTCGTCGGATGTAGTAGCGTTGTACCTTACTGCGAAAACTCTATTGTAGAGGTACGAATCAAAAAACTTGTGAGTATGCTCAGGCTGAGTTATTTTGAATATAATCATGAGACCATCCAGCCAAACTCGGTCGAATGCTTGAGAGACGTCGAGGAATATCGCACTGCAGTATTTCCGATTTTCGAATGCAGTACGTATTGCTGATATTATTCGACCTGAAGCCAAGTGTAGGCTCTCAGGTATTTTTTACATTTTTTTGGAAAGTATCCAAGTCTTGTAATTGCGTTGAAGAGCTTAGAAACGGGGCCAATAACGCAGTTTGGAAGTTCAAGTATCATTTTTTAATTTATTAGATCATAACCTGGCGATTATTTTGTGTTCAGTAGTTCATTAATGATTTTTGCAATCTCGTTAGGCAGAAACTCAATTGACTCAGTTTCAGTTTGGCTACGAGTTGGTAATGCCGCTAGAAAATGTGTTGGCTCTGTCCTTATCGCTGCGGGCCCAGCTGCCTGAAGATTCTTATAGTAATGACAGGTTCGGTAGGTGCGCTTAGATTTGGACGAGCCGTCCACAGCGGATTTTTTCTGCTAGTTGGTGATAGTTGCTCTATGTACCGACGTTGAGCGTCTTCATCGTCTCGTTTTAGAACTTTGGAGAGTTTTTGAGTAGCTTCTTTGAGGCGTTGTTTTGAAGATGGCGATCTGTAGGTCTGCCAGTTGCGTCGAAATCGTCGTTCTTGCAGAACAAGGTCTTCAATTTACTAATTGGTTTTGTATTATTTGGTCTACGTAGATTTTCCTTGCAGTGTTGAAGGTTTGGCTGCTGTTACTAGTACAGATTCCACAGCATCAACAGAGCAGTCGATGTCCTCTTCGATGTTGATCTGCGGGGTCAGCAAAATATGGGAACTAACATATTTCTTGTATTTAAGCCAGTTGGTTCTGTCAGCGTTGCCAGCCTCCAATGCTCTATGATTTGTGGGCGTTGGAGAAGATTTAGTAGCACGGAAGAGTTTTCCGATAACAGGTCCGAGTGATCCGGCACTTGTCAGATTGCGTCGAATGTTCTTTGTGACTGTGCAGTCAATTGGATCTGATAGCTTCCTGGGGTCTGCTGACCAATATGTAGGCCTACCCGGGAACACGTAGTCCTGTTTTTTGTATGGTTTGATGATTGCGTTGTATAACTGTTTTCCTTTGGGGGTCACAAGGCGGGATCTTCAGTGTGTATGCTTGTCATCCGCACGTAGTCTCCGGCTGCTATACATCACTTGTTTAGTGTAGTCAAAGATTGTAAAGCGAGGTGGGCAGTAAACAGTGGCAATGGTGAGATTGCCGTTACCCGATTCTATGTTTATAGATGTAGATTTCAAATAATTTGTTGCAAAGCTTTTATGAAAATGGTGTTTGATGCGGTTACTAATTAAGATGCCAGTTCCACTGTGAGATTTGCCATCCGGATAATCTTTACCGTATAACAAACAGCCCCGTATTTGGAAGTTGTATTTGCCTGTGAGGTGCGTCTCTGCGAGCAGCATCACGTTGATGTGTCTGTCGTACAGGAATTGAGTTAGTTCATCTGTACCAGTGGGTTTTGATTTCACATGAGGTTTTGCATTGTTGTTCTCAAGAATGACATGAAGTCCATCATAAATCTTAAATCGAAACTTTTTCAGAAAATTTGAATAATAATCCGCCCAGAATATGAATGCTGTAAAGAAGCTTCCAGCCGGGGTACAGATCTCAGTCTGTCCGGGTCTAGAATTTACAAGATATTTGTAAATTTCGCTGGACGCTGGAAGAGGGGATGGAAATATTCACCTAGAAGGTTATTAGACTACTAAAGAAGCCGGGATTACTCGCTCGGCCAACGGGACTTGCTCTCGTTGTTTGGATTAAGTAGGTTAGCTATACTACGCAAAATGCCGAGATTACTCGCTCGGCCAACGGGACTTGCCCTCGCTGTTTAGGTTAAGATGGTTAGTTCTACTACGCAAAATGCCAGGATTACTCGCTCGGCCAACGGGCCTCCCTGTTTATTACAAAAATATTAATTAGGTTTAAAAGAACAGAGTAAGTTTTAGATTAACAACAATTCTCTTTATTATTATCAGTGTTCTTAAGTGTACCTATCGTCCCTGCCGCACTTGCCTAGTGCAGCCCCAGCGCTCCGCCTATTTTCTACTCACTTGTCTCCTTTCTCTTTGCACAGACGCGCCAAGTCGCGACGTCTGCCAATTATGCCGGTCGATCACAAAGTACCGTCTTGCTCGCGGTCAAGCCACGCGCCAGCCTTGGCTGCACACAAACTCACCACCGCTTCGCAACTCACCACCGAGCTTTCGCTCTCTCGACAGGTAGAGTTGCAATTTGCTGGCAGTGTTGTACAACCGATCGACGGCGTACGCTTGGCCGCGGGCAACGGCTGTTATGCTCCTATTCTAAGCAAATCTACTCCTTTTTTCCTTTGGCTCGTTTTTCCACTTAATCCCAAAACTAAAACTAGTCTTTAAGAAGACGCGCTCCCTGCGCTTAGGCTTCAGTGCCGACTTAAACCTAATGCTTAATTCTAACAATATTTTGCCTTAAACTAACTCTTAACCTAATATATACATCATCGCGCGCCCCATGCCAGCTGTGAGTTGGCTCACTTGCGGGCCGCCTCACACCCCCCCTTTCATCATCAGGGTCGCCGTCACGTCCCCGCTGGCGGCTACGGTAACTGTGAAATTATCCTCTCCGACGTTCACTTTGAAGCGAGTGCGGCGATGTCGTCCTCGGTAGCGCTGGGCTTCTGTCTCGAGGAGCGCAACCGTGGCCTGCGAAAGTATCGTCCCGATGGGGAAGATACGCCAACCTTGAGGGATCAACGGGCGCAACGTGGCTAGGGGATCTCGCTGCTCCCCGAAGACGCCTTCCATGTCGATCTCCCAGCCCTCCAGCAAATCAATCATGGCGTGTACGGGGTCGCTCCCCGTGGGGGACACAGCCGCAACCTCCTTCGGGGATGAACCATTTACCGGCGTTGACTCGCCTGGGGTCGTCGAGTCTCTTAGCGCCGACTCCAGGGGTGGTGGGACCTCTCGCTCCTCCAGGACTTCTTCCACGCGCGCACAGGCCACCGGGACCGCTGCCCGAGTGCTGGTGCCGCGGTCACTGACTACCCTCCGTGGGGGAAAAGGTCCCAATAAGCGCTCGCGGGGCGAGTGCGGCGCCAGCGACCGTGGCTCCTTCTGTGCTGCTCCTCTTCACGCGGCAGACAATTCCCGCTGCTGCGGGGCCTCTTATGCCGGCGTCGGTTCCGACGGCGATTAGAGCGCCGCTTCCGTGCGGGCTCGTCGATCCCGGGCCACTTCGTCCGCTTGGCCAGGGGTCGGGCGTTCTGCACCACGCCTAGTCGGTAGTGGATGCTTACCCGCGGAAATACGCTAGTCGGGTCCACTTCCAGATGTTCGGCCATGAAACGGCGCCGGAACAGGGGACCCTCTCTCCGTCGCTCGACACGGGCTCGCACCACCACCGGTACGGGGTCGTTTCCGGTTGGGGACCCGTGGATGTGGACTCGAATGCTTCAGCCGGGGATGGTGCCCTTGGCTCCTCCACGCCTGAGACAGCTGGCTCAGCCTCTCCGTCGACTGGCATGGCCTCGGGCTCACAGTGCACCTCCGGTACCGGGAGAGCAGGCAGCGGGGATGGCGTTCTCGGCTCCTCCACATAGTAATGTGGGTTTGTCGAGCAGGGCGCCTCAATGAAAACCGTCGTCGTCTCCGTCGATCGGATCACGATAACCCTCGACCGTAGCACCATCTCGCCGGGGCTGATAATACGCCCGGTTTTTTTCTCGGGTCTCGCTGTTTATACCCCGGGTGCGGCTCCGTGGCATCGCTGTCCACCTCCTCCTCCACCTCTGACTCCTCGTCGTCACTGATTACAATCGTTTCAGAATCCATCTGTGAACTTAGAATAATTAGTAACTACAGTGCGACAATCTACAAAATTTCTTAGGTTAGTAAGAACTACGTTATGAAGATTATTCTAGGTGTGTCTACGACAGAAAAAGTTGGTTAGTTCGCTGCTCTCCTGCTCTCTTGTTCTTTCGGGTGAAAGTCGCTTGTCCCCGACCCTGGAGTGACCTCGTCGTACAACGCCGCCGGCAATCGTGGTTCTCTTCCCTGCATCAGGAAAGTTGGACTAAACCCGGTTGAATCCGCCACGCTAGAGATGACCGCTAGCGATATCTCGGGCAGTAGCTCGTCTCACGTGCTCTGATGACCCTCGATGAGCTGTGCTATCATGGTTTTCACTGTCCGGTTTATCCTTTCTGTGGGATTCTCCTCGGGGAAATACGGTGCCGTATGCTGCTACTCCACTCCCAGCGACTCCATAAACTATCGAAAGTTTCTGCTGGTGAACTGCACTCCGTTGTCACACACGAACCTTTTAGGGACTCCGAACCTGCTTAGAATCCGCTCCTGAAACGCTGTTTGCAGCGATGCTGCTGTCACCTTCCTCAGGGGCACCAGTTCCACCCATTTCGAAAACGAGTCGTGGAAAACCAACAACATGGTATTACTGTGCTTTGAACGGGGAAGGGGTCCAACAAAATCGGCGCACAATATTGCCATTGGTTCGGCAACCTGCCTCGTCACCATCTGACCCACCGGTTTACGCTGCTCGCACTTGAACTTCTGGCACAACTCGCAACTCTTCCCGTACTTCGCGGCATCCCGGAACATACCTGGCCAGTAATACCTCTGTGCGAGCCTGGAGACCATCTTCCTCACTCCTTGATGACCGGCAGTGGGAGTATCGTGGCACTCTCGGTCTTTGCCTACTGGGAACGCAAAGTTTCCAGGGAATGAAATCCTCGTCGTCCGCCCGGCGTCCTAGATTCCGGTAGAGTTGCCCATTTTCCTCCACATAATCCGCGAACTTGGCCGGTTCTTTCGTTATCCTGACCCGCATGTTGGCTATCCACTTACAAGATGGCTCCACCTCCACGGCTTGCTGGCAAGCTTCAAGAGGGCACCTTGAAAGTGCGTCCGCCACTACGTTCAATTTCTACGGCGAAAGTGGACATCGGACTGGAACTGTTGTAACTCAAGCGCCCAACGAGCGACTCGCCCTGTCGGACTTTCTATGGAGTTCAGCCACTTGAGTGCCAGGTGATCGGTTATCACATCGAAGCGATACCCTTCCAGGAAGCATTGTAGCTTCATGATCGACCACACGATCGCCAGGCACTCTTTTTCCGTGGCTGAATAACTTACCTCCGCTATCACTCGTTCCTCACCGTCCACTGTCTGAGTCAGCACCGCACCGAGGCCATAATCACTCGCGTCGGTCTGTAAGACGAGTTTGGCGGAAAAATCCGGACAAGCGAGAACAGGGGCCGTCGTCAAGCTTTCCTTCAGTTGACGCAGGGCCTCGTCATCGTCCTCTCCTTATGTCAATTTCTTACCTTTCTTCAGCAGCGCTGTCATCGGCTGCACAAGTGTTGCGAAACCCGGCACAAGCCGCCTGTACCAGGACGCCATGCCCAGACACTGACGGAGCTCCTTGCAGTTAGCCGGGGCTTTCAGGTTCCTGATCGCCTCCACCTTATCCGGGTTGGTACAAATTCCGTCGCCACTGATAACGTGCCCAAGATACACCAGTCTCTTCCGGAAGAAGCTACACTTTTTCCGATTCAGCCTCAGATTCGCCGCTCTCAACCGCCGGAACATATCCTTCAGGTTGGTCACGTGTTGCTCCTTGGTGGCGCCTATCAAGACTATATCGTCTAAGTACGCGAAAGCATGGGGTTCCATCTCCGGTCCGATCACTGTATTCAACGCTCGCTGGAACGTCGCGCACGCCGAATGCAACCCGAACGGCATTACCCGCCATTGGAACAAGCCTCTCCCAGGCACGGTGAATGCTGTGCACTCCTTACTATCTTCCGCCATCGGAATTTGCCAATAACCGTGCTTCAAATCCAACGTTGACAGAAATCGAGCGTGGCGCAACCTCTCCAATATGTGATTGATGCGTGGGACGTGGTAAGCATCCGGGATGGAATGCACCTTTAGCTGCCGACATTCTATACACATGCGCCAATCCCCAGTCTTCTTCTTGACCAAGACAATGGGAGCGCTATGTGGAATGCGCAACGGCTCAATCGCACCCGCCTGGATCAGCTCATCTACCTGGTCGTCAATTACCTTCTGCATTGCCGGATTCTTAGGATAATACCTCTGCTTCAGAGGTTTATCGTCCATCATCCGAAGCCTATGCTCCGCGATATGCGACACTCCCTCCAGATCCTCAAAACGCGCCAGCTCTTCTTCAAGGAACGCTTTCAACTCCGGCTCCAGATCATCCGGCCATTCCGCCTCCTCCTCTGGGGACCCGCTAGCGTCCTCCTCCCTCCACTCCGCCGTTGCCAACTCGAGTGGGGCCATCCGCTCGTCAGAGCAAGACCGATTCTCCTCTCCCAGGGCCGGCCCGCCATCTTTTATGCTGGTCTGGACCCCCGCGACCGCCTTCAGACTCTCCTCCACACGACCTTTCGCGGCTATCCGCGCCGCCGGGCTTTGTGAAGCCTATCCGTCGCTTTCCTCGCTCCCCTTCTCCTCCCTCGTCGAACAGGTTTTCCGCTTCTTGGGTGCGGGAGGCCTTCTATCGACGTTGCTTCCTCAGCGAGCACATCGGGTTCTACCGACGGCGCCGCCACTGTCTTCAAAACCAATTCCGCGTTGCCACATCCCAACGCCGCTCCCATCGCGCACAAATAATCCATTCCAAGTATCACGTGGTCAAGCATGGAATGCATGATAAGCATTGGCAGGCTTACTTTCTTCCCAGCAAACCCCACGTCCGCCTTCAACATCCTATTAACCGCTAGTGTGGACCCATCGGCGAGCCGAATCCGCGTTTGCACCGCCTTGGTCTCTCCTTTAATCGTCCACTTTCGTACACATTCCTCGGACATAAAGCTCCGCGTGGCCCCGGTGTCAATCGTGGTCGGCATCCTTCGTCCACCAATCTCCACCCTTGCTACGACCCGGCCTTCTTCTACAACCAATGGACATTCTACTGTCGATTGTCGCCGGCATCGCCCCGACTCTGACCTGGGGGACGTCACTGCCTGTTTCCCGCAGCCGTGCGCCAGCAAGACTCCTGGCTGCTTCGCCCTCGCTACCCACACTGCCGGCAGAATTTAACCCGCGCGTGTTGGCATTCTCGCGCAATGCCAATCACGTTCTCGTACTCCGCGCACATCTGTGTCAGTTGCGCCAGGGTAGAGAAATTATGCCAGCGTACATACAACTTGTACTCCCGGCCAGCATTCTCGTACACCCGGTGCAATTCTTGTGCCGCACTGTAGCCCGCGTGATGCATCAACTCCCTGATTTCGATGAGGTAGTCCTTAAAGCCCTCCCCCTCACGCTGTCGAAATCAAGGAATCCGCTCCTGAATCCCGCCCAGGACGCGTTCCCCAATCCACTCGCCCGGAACCAGCGGGCTGCTCTATCAGCGGACACTTCGCTCGCGATTCCGTTCATCTGCTCTAGCTCGATGCCATACGTGATGGCTCGCTCCTCCAGAGCCTCTATGAACCCAAGCGGGTCAGTCTGTCCGCCGTACTGCATGCCCCACTTCCGGACTTGTTCCGCGATATTATGCGTCGGCCGGGCCTCGGGTTGACGACGCACCATGGGACCACAGGGGTCGCCGCTGGGATTAGCGGGAGTCCGTGCCTCCGCCGAGCCCTGCTACTCCGGCCGCCGCTTTCACCCGGACTTCGGGTATGACCCTCGCCCCTGAGGCACTTAGCTTTCCCGGCGGGAACGACGCCGGCTCGTACAGCGAAGATCCCCTACGCGGCCCTAACTGGCCAGCCTGAGCGCCTGCGCTACGTCCACCAGTTCTTCTTTGCGGCGCTGGTGAATCCATCGCACGCCTACTCCCGGATTCTGGCACTCACCTGACTCCATCGCACCTCACGTTTTTTTTTCAGGAATGCGTGTCTTTCGGCCCACGGTACGCTGAATCGGTACTCCTCTAGTGGTCCGACGCTAAACTGCGCATTAGCACTGAATAATCCTGTTATTTTAGTCATTCGTGTATATTCACTCACGACACCACGACTCTCGACCCACTGTGCACGAAATTCCTGTTCTCACAATTGCCCGCCGACAAACTGTGCATTAGCACCGAATAAAACTGTTACTTTAGTGGTTCGTATATTTTCGCTCACGAAACCACTGCACTCGACCCACTGTGCACTGAAACTCCCGTTTCCTTTCAGCGCACACAGGCACAATCGCGCTCTTACACTCGCCGAACGCGAGAGTTACAGTACGGTGATCCGGGGGTAAGGCCTTTACTGTAGTTTTTCTTCTTGTGGTGTTAAAGAATTTCGTGGTTTAAATAAAAGACGTCTGATTTCGAACAGACTTTACAATCAACTGCACTTTATTTTTGTATATTCATATATATAGCCCTAAACCAAGCTGACGATATCAAGTGTCTATTCCATTTCGCAACATCCTGTCCGTTTCTGATGTTGCGGTTTCGCAACAAAGTAAAGTCAGCTACGGACAGTGTCGCCCACACGATCGAGAAACGCTTACAGAGCGTTTCTGCGTTGCGGCTTCTGTGGGATCTCAGAGGGGGCTGAGATGGTAACTCGAGCGTCCGGTACTTTGCGACGCCTACGTCGACTGCGGTCCGTACTTTTTCTTGGCTGAGCCCGCTCCTCTGCTTACGCGATCTAACAATTGCGTCTCGATGCTGCGATGGCTCTTTCCGACGCCGTCGTCGACTGCGGCGCGAGCTCTTTTCGTGAGAGCGTGGGTATGCGTGTAAACGGGGGCGAGTGCATACACTGTGCGTTTCCCTCTTTTTTCCCAAGCACGTGCTGCCGCGACCAAATTAAAGGCAAGGTTAGGGCGAAGTATAACCAAGTAGGCGTGCTTCTACCAAAAAAACAAAACCAATCGGTACTTAGGCGAATCTTTGGTTGGGCATGACCATGGGTTTTTACGCCTCTATCAAGCCACGCCCCTTTTAACTTTCAGCGTCCCTACTCGGGCGCCACTTAACAAGAAGTTTCCAGGCGGGGTACAGATCTCAGTCTGTCCGGGTCAAGAATTTACAAGATATTTGAAAATTTCGCTGGACGCTGGAAGAGGGGATGGAAAGATTCACCTAGAAGGTTTACTCGCTCGGCCAACGGGACTTGCCATCGTTGTTTAGATTAATTAGGTTAGCTATACTACGCAAAATGCCGGGATTACTCGTTCGGCCAACGGGACTTGCCCTCGCTGTTTAGGTTAAGAAGGTCAGTTCTACTGCGCAAAATGCCGGGATTACTCGCTCGGCCAACGGGACTTACCATCGCTGTTTATTACAAAAATATTAATTAGGTTTAAAAGAACAGAGTAAATTTTAGATTAACAACAATTCTCTTTATTATTATCAGTGTTCTTAAGTGTACCTATCGTCCCTGCCGCACTTGCCTAGTGGAGCCCTAGCGCTCCGCCTATTTGCTACTCACTTGTCTCCTTTCTCTTTGCACAGACGCGCCAAGTCGTGACGTCTACCAATTATGCCGGTAGATCACAAAGTACCGTCTTGCTCGCGGTTAAGCCACGCGCCAGCCTTGGCTGCACACAAACTCACCACCGCTTCGCAACTCACCACCGAGCTTTCGCTCTCTCGAGAGGTAGAGTTGCAATTTGCTAACAGTGTTGTACAACCGATCGACGGCGTACGCTTGGCCGCGGGCAACGGCTGTTATGCTCCTATTCTAAGCAAATCTACTACTTTTTTCCTTTGGCTCCTTTTTCCACTTAATCAGTGCCGACTTAATCCTAATGCTTAATGCTAACAATATTTTGCCTTAAACTAACTCTTAACCTACTATCTACATCATTGCGCATCGTGCGCCCCATGCCAGCTGTGAGTTGGCTCACTTGCGGGCCGCCTCACAATGCATGTGGATTTCATCACCGAATTTACAATGGACATACTACATGTAGCTGGCTCTTCCGCATCAACACAATTAGCGATTTTGAATACACGGCGATCGCCACAGCTCAAGAGTCCGACACAGAACTACAGTGTTATGGAAAATAAGGTTCGACCATTCATTTCAAATCCGCTACTCAAGCTATTGATTTAAAAATTGTCAACTTATCTTTATATTCTGTGTATATAGTTGGAAAGTGACATAAGGATAGGCGGATAGGCCTAAAACGGGATGGTTCCCAATAGTAAAATTAACCAATCCCCCCTCCCTGGATGGAAGATGAGAAATCCAACTCCCGGAAATATCCCTCCATAGCTGCGCCGACCACACCCCCCAAAAAGGGGAGAACGGAAGGCCAAAAGAGCAGCAAAACCTCTGTCACTAAAGCTGTCTTCAGACGGTCCCTTTTTGAGTGCCACTTTTTGACCGACGAAAAAAGTTGCCATTCACAATATTTGCATCGGTTGACAAACAAAAATACCATCGGTTTTTTACTCACAGACTCTGGTCACACTCTCAACAATTTCATACAAAAGTTCGTCAATCTAGTAGGCATTTGACCGACGCAAAAAAATCCAGGCAATAGAACGCGTTCTATTTTCATCGGTCAGCTTCACTTTTTGACCGAAGCAATAAAATCTCGTGTGTTCACACGAAAGCGATGGCTTTTTTAACAAAAAGTGGCACTCAAAAAGAGACCGTCTGAAGACAGCTTAAGCGGCAGAGGTCAGACGACTCGGCAAAAGCTTCAGAGAGAGAATTCTGGCCAGCTTAAGCTCGAAGCCGGAGCTTCAGGTAGCCATTATCGACAGATGCGACCCGGAAGGGAAACTCACTGCTGGTAATTGGCTCACCTTAGAGAAGTCCATAAGCCAGGCCCTACATGATGACATGTTCCGACCAGAGAATCCGTTCCTGGCCGAGTTCGATGGCCTCAAGTGGTATAAGGGCGCTAAGGCAGTGGCTTGTGCCAACGAGGAATCCTTGTGGTTTCTCAAAAACACAATCCAAAGTTTTGGTGAACTATGGCCTGGTGCGAAGATTGACGTCGTTCCCACGGATCTCGTCCCTGAGCGAACGATCATTAAGGTTTGGATCCCACCTCCGATAATGGAGGCTCGAACCATCCTTAACATGATCAAGCTCGAGAACGAGGATTGCGTTACCGGGGATTGGACGATCAGGCGAGGGATGGCCCACGACAAGGAAAACGGCAAGGATCTCTGGATCAGCATTGTTGCAGAGTCCAGGAGCCAACTCCTGAAGAAGCAAGGCCAGTTGAAGATGGGTCTAGGATGCATCAGAGCATACATCCCTGGACCAGACGGAAAGAATGCTAGGTCAGCCGGAAAATTTTAGGGTGGTGCAGATCAATCTGCATCATTCTGAGGTTCCCTCGGCTGACCTACTACGGTTCATGGACAGGGAGAGGGTAGACGTGGCTCTCATCCAGGAACCCTGGATCGTGAGTGAGAGGGTCTGTGGATTGGGTTCTCGCGGATACCATCTCCTTGTCCCAAGGACCGTGGGTAAGTCTAGAACCTGTATCGTGGTAAGAGCTGGACTTAATGTTCTTTTCTCCCCTTGATACAGCAGCGAAGAACTGACGGTGGTATTACGCGAAAGGAGGAACGAGCGCAACCTATACCCGACATCTGCATATTTACCATACGAGGAACAGGACCCGCCATCGGGAAACATCAAGGCCCTTGTTCAGCACGAGCAGAAGGAAGGCATTGATGTGATAGTGGGTTGTGATGCTAACGCTCACCACACGGCGTAGGGAAGTACAGGAATCAACAAGAGAGGGGAGGCGTTGTTCGAATTCGTTCTGCTCACAAATCTTATTTTGCAACCGCCCCACATTCCGCAATAAGAGCCGTGCAGAGGTTATAGATTTAACCCTACTGACTAACAACGACTCCCAAACAATAGACAACTGGCAAGTATCCACGGAGTGCTCTTTCTCTGATCACTATAGGATAGTGTTTGAGATTAAGTGGCCCCGAGCGGAAAAAACGCCATTTAGAAACCCGAAACGAACGGACTGGGGTAAGTTTGTTAAGTATGTCAGGGAGTCTCTTCCGTCACATTCAGTGGGACAAATGAGACACCCTGGCACTCTAGAGAAATTGACCCGGACCATAACCATTAGCCGACCTCCAAAGTCCAATCGCAGCGCGTGGTGGACACAGGAGCGAGAAATTGTCAGAATGATTGGGACACCTATCAACTGAGTTTCAAGACTTTTAAGAGACTCTGTAGGAGGGCCAAAAGAGACTCTGGGCTATCAAGTCATTTCAACCCTATAAATCTGCAGGACCGGATGGCGTTAGACCGGCTATGTTGCAAGCTGCGTGTCACGACCTCTTGCCATTATAATTTAGAGAGGATGCCTCTCTATAGAATACATCCCACGTATCTGGAGAGAAGTGAGAGTGGCATTCATTCCCAAAGCAGGAAAGATAAACCACTGCCCTGAAGTTTTATAGACCAATTAGTCTATCATCGATTTTATTAAAAACGCTAGAACGACTTCTGGATCAATATCTAAGAACGATGCTGACTCTAAATGTATTCAGCAGCTCTCAACATGCCTATCTCAAAGGTAGATCCGTTGAGACAGCACTACATGAGGTAGTTAGTAGTATTGAAAGCACCTTGCATAAAAGGAGTTTGCGCTGGTGGCATTCCTCGATATAGAAGGAGCCTTCAACAATGTCAGGATCGAGTCAATAACGGCAGCACTTGCCAAACTTGGCTTACACCCGATGATCAATCAGTGGCTCAGCAATATGCTCAGAGTGATCAGTGCAAAGTGATCAACTCCCAACTTTGCAGTTCGAAAATTAGAAAGTTGGCCACGAGGTGAACACCTCAAAGAGGAGTTATATCTCCTCTATTGTGGAATCTCGTTCTCAACGACCTTCTTCTAAAACTGAAAAATAGAGGATGCAGAGTAACGGCCTACGCTGACGACCTGACTTTACTGGTGACTGGCAAGTTCTTGCCAACAATCAGTGAACTGATAGAAAATTCACTCGGCTTTACTCTAAGGTGGGCAGAGCAGAATGATCTTGGGGCAGACCCACAAAAGACCGAGCTGGTCCTGTTTACAAGAAAATACAAGATACCCAGCTTTAGACTTCCTACACTAGGAGGGATACAGCTCAGACATGCAAAGGAGGCAAAGTACCTAGGAGTAATTCCCGACTCTAAACTCTCTTGGAGGAGAGGATAAAAAAGGCACTACAAGCCTTCTTTGTGGAAGACCTTTGGGAAAAGATGGGGCTACAGCCGTATATTATTCACTGTTTTTTTACGGCTGTTTTCAGACCCATACTTACTTATGGAACACTGTTATGGTGGGAAACGGCATGCACCAAATCTCACCTAAATAATCTCCAAAAAGTGCAACGACTGGCTTTCTCGGGTGTAACGGGATGTATACGTTCCACTCCCCAAGCAGCCCTAGACGTCATGTTAGACCTGGAACCAATAGACATCTTCCTGAAGTACGCGGCAGCCAGGAGTGCGGTCAGGCTTAGAGCTCTCAACCTCCTTAAGCCAAGTACGGTAGGTCACAGCGCCATTCTACGCTCAATAGAAAGCAATGCTGGTCCACACAAGGAGGACTATTGCGGTCCTGAAAATATGTGGGAAGACAGGTTCAATATTGTGTTCCCATCACGGACCGACTGGCAGCAAGAAACCCCTCTATGCGGGAACGAGCTGTCAATCCATACGGATGGTTCGAAAACGGACGAAGGCACTGGAGCAGGTGTGTACTCTATATACCCAGCTGCGAATCTCTCATACCGTCTTCAGGACTGGTGCAGTGTTTTCCAGGCGAAGATCAATGCTGTCTGGCAGTCGACCAAACTGATATCCACCTTGGAGGAACCTTTAAGAAACATATCTATTTACGTCGACAGTCAGGCAGCCCTCAAGGCTCTGTTCTCAAACACCACTAAGAGCAAACTCATTCGAAGCACAGTCACAGCGCTGAACCGTTGCCACCATTTAATCAGACATGTCTGGGTACCTGGGTACCCCGGTGTACCAGGAAACGAGAGGGCTGACGAATGTGCAAGGCACGGATCTGCGCTACCGGCAGGTAGTGCGGTGACTGATGTACAAAGACCTCTTCAGTACGTCGTCTCCGAACTAGCAAGAACGGCGAGGACTGCGGCGGAGGAGCAGTGGAGAACGACCAATGGATGCAATATATCCAAAGCTCTCTGGCCAGACCGTAATCCAAAGCGATCTTCTGAACTCCTACACTTTAGCAAGAACAGGATAAGTGTGTTGATAGGAATCTTGACGGGTCACTGTCCCATTGGCCGAATGGCATTAAGGTATGGTGTACCATCACAAGACTTCTGTCGTAGCTGCGGGAATGAAGAGGAACAGGAGAGCATCCAATACCTTCTGTGTGACTGCCCTGCACTTCTTAGAAGGAGAACCCGTTTTCTCGGGGAACCCTTCTTCGAGGAACTGGGCAGTCTTGCAAAACTGCGACTGAAGGATTTGGTACGTTTCCTGGACTCCACTGGTTGGTTCCAAAGGCGAATTCCGCCAAACGGGACCAATTAGGGTTTTCGGGACCAGGACAACCCAAACTCCCTTTCCCACTCCCTTCAACCCTCCAACAATCCCTATCTACTCCTACAGGTGACGGACATCACAATGGGCCGAATGGCCTCTGGATGATCTCAACATTCTGTTGAGCGGTCCAATGAATCTAACCTAACCTAAAATAACATAAGGATTGGTTTCGAAAAAAAATTTTTTTGCTATCAATTGGGAAAGAGATCAGCAACTTTGGGCGAGCCCGCAATGCCAACGTTGCATAATGCAACACCACAAAAAATCTACGGGTGTGAGCTATGGGCCATTAGATCAGCGCTTTGATCGATATTTCGTTACCAATTTTATCAGGAAATCGCTGCTTCACCTGCATCGACCGTTTGTCCAGGTTGCTTACGGCATTTCCAATTTGAGATGTATTATGAGAGACGATAGCCACTGCCCTACTAAATACTTGAAACTCATCGTTTGGTGTGCCGCTGCATATAACTAGCTATCTGGGACGGCAATTTTAACCCTCTATATTTTTAGGTTTAGTGCTCAACTTGGGTATTAAATACGTATGGACTACAGTCTATCAGCAACAAGCAAATGGCCTGCTGGCCTGGCTAGCACAGGACTCTTAAGGTAGCAATTAAATGGCACATGACTGAAGACTGGAGCTACGTCCTGTCATTAGTTTTGCTTTAGCTGTGCGATACAAGAAAGGAAGACCCATGTTTTTGTCCGTGTGGACAAGTTTCGAGTGCCTCTGGATCATTGTTAAACACAACTTCCACTCGTTGTTTACTGATTGCGTCACAATTACCAAACGCCTCAACTCATGGCAAAGATTGCACAATTTTTTTTAAGCAATAATGTAGTTTGAATTAAAACAAGCGGAACAGTCGGGACCCCCACCGTAATATACCCTGTGAGTCTACAGGAACCAGGAAGCTCAAAATCACTCCAGATGAAATTCTATAGAAATTCGTTTTTTTAAATTTGTGGGCGAAGGGGCGTGGCATCGTGATAAAATTTGTTGGACACATGGACCACAAAATATTCATCATGTGTCCCAAATCTGAAGTCCATAACTGTAATATTGCTCTTGTTATAAGCTTTTCCGTTTTGTAGGCAAGGGGGGCGTGGCATAGTGATAAAATTTTCTTGACACATTGGCCACAAAATATTTATCATATGTGCCAAATCTCAAGTCTCCAGCTACAAAACTGCTCTTGTTATGAGGTTTTGTGGCATCCACAAAAAAAAAACTTGATCTGCCTGCAAAAATTAAGAGTGCTGGGACACCAAGTCAAGCTTCTAGCTCTTACCATCTCTGAGATCCTTTCGTTCATACGGACGGACCGACGGACCGACAGAAAGACAGACCGACGGACAGACGGACATGGCTATATCGACTCGGCTATTGATGCTGATCAAGAATATATATACTTTATTGGGTCGGCCATGCTTCCTTCTGCCCGTTACATACTTTTAACAAACTTAACATATCCCCACTGGGTATAAAAATAATTAAATCAAGCCGGTGAGTCGGGGCGAGAGCGACAGTAGGGTGTCCTGAACCAGTCTGTTATTTTTGGCACGCTAAAGATTTCATACTCTTGCAGAACCCTGATGCACTTTTCAACCGATCTTTCCAATGGCAGCTATATTTTTTTATTTATTTATTTTATTTATTTATTTATTGACGACTATGAATAGTCGACACAACGATAAAACTAGAATAAAATTTAATATAAAACAAATCCAGGCACACGTCAGCAGGAGGAAAATTTTTTAGCGATATGCTCCGACTTACATCAATAGGTCAGTGGCAAGGATTCACTTAAACGAATAAGAAAACAAATAAAATTAACAATGTTATAAATTATTCATTAAGCTGTCTTCAGATGGACCCTTTTTGAGTGCCACTTTTTGTCAAAAAGTCATCGCTCTCGTGTGAACACACACAATTTTAAAGCGGCAGTCAAAAAGCGAAGCTGAACGATGAAAAAAAGAACGCGTTCTATTGCCTGGTTTTTTTGGGTCTGTCAAGTCGTGCCATTAACATAAATTCGTATAAATGGCACATTTTGGTATATTTAAGTACTTGCTGGCAAAAATAAAAGTATTCAAATTGAGAGAATTGTTGCCCAAAGTAAGTAGTAAACAAACATGTTTTTGATTAAATATTATATTCAACTTATTTTACAATAGTTTAGAAGATTAAGTGGACCCCGGAGCCAATTAGAACTTTAATTGATCTCTGTTGTTCCTATTTGGAACATCTGTACATATCTTCAATAGATTCAAAGCGACTCGATGGCTTCTGATTCGCAAGATCTGACCGAAGAGAATTCAAAGCTTGAATCACCCAGCTGCTCGACTAAAGTTGCCGAGGAATGTGCTCCATCAGCAGAGAGCGTGTTCAACACAGCCAACGAAATGCTGGGAGCAAACCGCAATATGCTCAAATTCTAGCACGATGTAGAATCATTTGGGGAGCTTGTTAAAGCGAAGATGGCTCGGATCAACGACCCCAAAAAGCGCATGGAAATAAAAATGGAAATACTCCAAGTATTATACAAGCATTTTAATTAATTATATTATTTTAGAAATATTTACTATATGATAGTCAAATGAAATGTATTGAATAAACAAATATTATTTTATTTAAAAATTAAACTTTTAAATGGCACCTCTCTGCCAGGAATCAGCTCCGGTAGTATTAAAATAGTTCGTGAATTTGTCACGCACGATTCTCGGTTGTTCCGCGCTCCTATTACCCACTGCTGCAAGGCCTGTTAAGGACTGCCTAGAACGCCACTCTTCTGGCGTAAACAGTACATCATCCGTATTCTCACTGTCTATCCCATTGATGTAGTCTGCCTCTTGAGATTTCAGATAGTTGTGGAGAATACAAGCCGCATAAACAAACCTTTTAACTTTTTCCGCGTTCAGGCCGCATAAACAAGCCTTTCAACTTTTTCCGCATTCAGGTATATAGTCGTTTGCAACAGCCGAAAACGACTTGACAAAATTCCAAACGCATTTTCAACAACACGGCGTGCCCTGCTCAAGCTGTAGTTGAAAATTTTATTTTCTGTGGTTGTCCTTTTCCGATGAGGTTTCATCTACCACCTTTGGAGCTTGACGGCTTCATCGGCAACAATCATCATCGTCATCAGGCGGTGTGTTAAGTAAATTTTGTTCCATGTCCCAGCAAAGGGTTGAGACATTGAGCACGGAAGCATCGTTCGCTCTCCCATTGCAGCCGATGTCAACACACAACAAGTTGTTGAAGCCTTTATAATTAAAGTAAGGGGAGCCATCTGACTTCTTGGCTTGAAATACAATATGTTTTCCATCTGTGAAGTTATTTATTGCATTACAAAAATTATTATAAGATATGTTTTAAGGTTATTACCTAGAACGCCCAGGCAATGCGGAAAATTCTACTGAACGTTAAATTCGTCCGAGACTCGCAACCAATCTTCTGTCGTCTCAGGCATCTAAGAAGTTCTTGGAATTCAATATGTTATATAACTCGAAGCTTGTTTTTAACATACCTTTACATAATCTCCTGCAAGTGAGCTTACAATAGCTTTAATCACCTCTTGAATAATTGAAGTAATTGCAGGGACAGATACTCGGAATACTCCTGAATGAATCGCCAGTGGCCAAGAAACGCAGCGTCATAAACAGTCTCGATTCCGCAGGAATTGCTTGCCTCATTACAGTGTCCTGTTTTTTAATTTTGGCACGCAATATTCCCAAAAGATAATGGAATTGTTGGAATATGTTACCAAAACTAACATGGTCACACTGTCCAGCTCTGTCTTGATTTATGTTTATCGATAACTATCTTGCTTATTCTTTTGCGATTGTTAAAGAGGCTGGTTGTGCGTGCATGAAATAATAAGAATTAAATCAAAGTGAATTATAACAAAAACTAAAACCGACTTTTTATTAAATAGAAAACAGTGAAATTACAATAGGTTATGGACCCAGACTCAACGCATACATTTTAAAAAAGATATAAAACAAAATAAAATAGTTCTTGTGAAATAAAATAGTTCTTGTGAAATTCACACATACACACACAGATCATCTTGTGAAATTCACACATACACACACAGATCATCTTGTGAAATTCACACATACACACACAGATCATCTTGTGAAATTCACACATACATTCATAGATCAAGCGAAAGAATACATACAATTAAATAATATGGAAAAAGTAAAGCATAATATAAAAGCGTTTGACGGACAAAAGTATGGTGTTTGGAAATTTCGAGTTAGAGCACTCCTGGAAGAACTTGATGTGCTAAAAGTAATTGACAACGATTTGCCGGACATAGTTGACGACGACTGGAAAAAGGCAGAGAGACGTGCAAAGAGCACGTTGATTCAATTTTTAAGCGACTCGTTTTTGAACTTCGCGACAAGCGACAAAACCGCGCGACAAATTTTTCAGAGCTTAGACGCCACTTATGAGCGTAAAAGTCTTGCATCGCAGTTGTCGCTTCGAAAGAAATTATTATCCCTAAAACTTAAAAGTGAGATGACACTTTCGAATCATTTCATAATATTTGATGAAATAATTAATGAATTATTGGCCTCAGGTGCCCGAATAGATGAGATGGATAAAGTATCGCATTTATTGCTGACTTTGCCATCTTCATACAACGGAGTAATAACAGCAATTGAAACGTTGGCGGAAGAAAATCTAACACTAGCATTTGTGAAAAACAGATTGTTAGATCACGAAATTAAAATTAGGAATGATTCAAGTGACACTAGCAAGAAAGTTATGAATGTAGTTAGTTACAACAGTGGGAAGAATGTTAGAAATGGACAGTATAAAAATAATTACAAGAGAGGAAATAATAATATTGGACGTGAGCAGTTTAAAGGAAAAAATAAAATTAATATTAAATGTCACCATTGTGGAAAAGAGGGACACATAAAGAAGGACTGCTACAGTTATAAACGTTTAAATTCCGATAAAAATAAAGAAAATGAAAAACAAGCACAAGTCGCCACAACCCAGCCCGGATTCGCATTTATGCTTAAACGCACCGATAAGAATCTGACACATTCCAATAAGAATGTCAGCTTCATATTGGACTCTGGTGCAAGTGATCATATTGTGAATGACAAAAATCTGTTTATGGATTCAGTCCAATTGGAGCCTCCTATTAAGATTGCGGTGGCAAAGCAAGGAGAATTCATATATGCAACGAAGCGAGGAATTGTTCGTCTGCATAATGGAAACCAAATAACTCTGGAAGATGTTCTCTATTGCCAAGAAGTTCCCGACAATTTAATTTCGGTGAAGCGACTGCAAGAGGCTGGTATGACAGTTGAGTTTAACCAAAATGGAACGAAAATATCCAAAAGTGGTTTGATGGTTGCTGACAATACTGGTATGTATAATATACCTATTATTAAATTCACAGCTTTTACATTAAATATGCAAAATAAAAATATTAATCAATTATGGCATGAGAGGCTAGGTCATATAAGCCGAGGGAAAATGTTAGATATAAAAAGAAAAAATTTCTTTAATGATAATAAACTACTAGACAAAGTTCAACCTGTTAATGAAATATGTGAAGCTTGTCTTAATGGAAAGCAAGCAAGATTACCTTTTTCAAAACAAAAAAATAAAGATTATATTAAAAGAGCACTCTTTGTAATACATTCAGATGTTTGTGGCCCCATAACACCTACTTCAATTGATGACAAAAATTATTATGTAATTTTTGTGGATCAATTTACACACTATTGTGTAACTTATTTAATAAAGCATAAGTCTGATGTATTTAACATGTTTAAAGATTTTGTAGCAAAAAGTGAGGCGCATTTTAACTTAAAGGTAGTAAATTTATATATAGACAATGGAAGGGAATATTTGTCAACTGATATGAGAGAATACTGTGTCCAGAGAGGTATTAGTTATCATTTAACTGTACCATATACACCGCAGTTAAATGGAGTTTCGGAGAGGATGATAAGAACACTCACCGAAAAAGCGCGTGCTATGGTAAATGGTGCCAAACTAGATAAAACCTTCTGGGGTGAAGCTGTGTTAACAGCCACATATATTACCAACAGAATTCCAAGTAGAGCACTTGGTAATTGCACAAAAACACCATATGAGATGTGGCATGATAGAAAGCCATATTTAAAACATCTAAGAATATTTGGGTCAACAGCTTATGTTCATAATAAAAATAGAAAGAGGAAATTTGATGAAAAATCATTTAAAACCATACTTGTTGGTTATGAACCAAATGGTTTTAAATTATGGGATTCAAGTAATGAAAAATTTATTGTTGCAAGAGATGTAATAATAGATGAATCAAATATGGTCAATTCTAGAGCTGTTGTAAAGGATCTGGAATTCCTGAATGAGAGTAAGGAAAGTGATCAATTTAATTGCCTGAATGAGAGTAAGGAAAATGAACATAATGAAATCCTGAATGAGAGTAAGGAAAATGATGAATCTGATAAATTAAATTTCCCGAATGATAGTAAGGAAAATGACCAAACAGATGTCCTGAATGAGGGTAAGGATGATGATCACGTAGAACTTCTGAATGACAGTAAGGAGAAATTCAACGAAATAAACCGGAATGAGAGTACGGTCACCAGACAAAAACAGCAAAGTCCTCTTAATACTAATGAAAATGAAAGTAATGAACAACTCATTGAAGTTACGACTAGACGAAGTAACAGATTGAAAAACTTACCAAAGTTTTCTTATAATGAAGATGACACAGATCTTAATAATTATGTATTAAATGCTTGCACGATTCTGAATGATGTTCCTAGTTCCTTCGAAGAAATACAGAGTAGAAGTGATAGGCGTTCTTGGGAAGAAGCTATCAAAGTAGAATTAAATGCCCATGAATTAAATAATACCTGGTGTATTGTTAAAAGGCCTGAAAACAAAAATATTGTTGACAGCAAATGGGTGTTTACTTTAAAATTCGATGAATTGGGAAACCCTGTAAAATATAAGGCAAGATTAGTTGCACGTGGGTTTACCAAAAAATATCAAATTGATTATGAAGAAACATTTGCACCAGTTGCGCGAATTTCCAGTTTTCGCTTCATAATGTCGATATCAAATCAATATGGTTTCAAAGTACATCATATGGATGTCAAAACTGCCTTCCTGAATGGGACATTAAAAGAAGAAATTTACATGAAAATTCCTGAAGGAGTGTCATGTAGTGAAGACAAAGTATGTAAATTAAATAAAGCAATTTACGGACTTAAACAAGCAGCGAGATGCTGGTTTGAAGTGTTCGAAAAAGCATTAAAAGAATGTGGATTTGTAAATTCACCTGTTGACCGCTGTATATATATTCTTGATAAAAACGATATTAAGAAGAACATATATGTACTACTATATGTAGATGACTTGGTGATAGCTACTTCAGATTTAGAAAGAATGAATAGTTTTAAAATGTATTTAATGGAAAAATTCAGAATGACTGATATGGACCAAATTAAGTATTTTATTGGAATGAGGATAGAGATCTGTGAAGATAAAATATATTTAAGTCAATCTGCATATATAAAAAAGGTTTTAAGTAAATTTAAAATGGAGGATTGTAAAGCAGTCAGTACACCGCTCCCAACTAAACTTAATTATGAACTATTGAACTCTGAAGAAAAATATGATGCACCTTGTCGAAATTTAATTGGTTGTTTAATGTACATTATGTTATGTACACGACCAGACATTACTACTGCAGTCAATATTTTAAGTCGCTACACTAATAAAAATAACGCCGAATTATGGCAATGTTTAAAAAGGATTCTAAGATACCTTAAAGGAACTATTGAAATGAAATTAGTTTTCAAGAAAAATACAAATTATGAAAATATATTTACAGGCTATGTTGACTCTGATTGGGGTGGGAATGAAAATGATAGAAAGAGTACCACAGGTTATATATTTAAAATGTTTAACTCCAACTTAATATGTTGGAATACAAAAAGGCAAGTTTCAGTAGCTGCTTCATCAACTGAAGCAGAATATATGGCTTTGTTCGAAGCTGTTAGAGAAGCCTTATGGCTAAAGTCTCTTTTAGAAAGTGTTAATATACAACTTGAAAAACCTATAAAAATATTCGAAGATAATCAAGGTTGCATAAGCATTGCTAGTAATCCCTCATGCCATAAAAGATCTAAGCATATTGATATAAAATACCATTTTTCTAGAGAACAGATCGAGAATAATATTGTTTCTATTGAGTATATACCCACAGAAAATCAACTCGCTGACATCCTTACCAAACCGTTGCCAACAGGAAGATTCATCGCCCTAAGAAGCCAAATGGGCTTACTATGAATTTTGTTTATTAACTTAATTAAAATAATTTTGAAAATATGAAATAATCTGAAACGTTAAGAAATTTAAATGAAGTCCTATGTTTTTAATTTAACCTAACATAAATGACTGATAATGAAATATGAAATATTACCAAAAATTAATTTATAATTTACATGAAGTAAAACATTTCTAAGTTAAGAAATCATATATATTAAGAATGATCTGATTGGGTTTTTCTGGGTTTTTCCCAATCCACGCAGCGAATGCTGGATCATTATATTGTAACTCCCCAGAATGCACACCAGCATATTATAAACTAATGATTATTTGAAATGTTAATTTTGAGGGGGCGTGTTGGAATATATTACCAAAACTAACATGGTCACACTGTCCAGCTCTGTCTTGATTTATGTTTATCGATAACTATCTTGCTTATTCTTTTGCGATTGTTAAAGAGGCTGGTTGTGCGTGCATGAAATAATAAGAATTAAATCAAAGTGAATTATAACAAAAACTAAAACCGACTTTTTATAGCCTGTGCCCATTAAAAATGGGCAAAAAAGGCTATAATGAATTTGTGTGAATGTATGTAACAGGGAGAAGGAAGCATCTCCGACCATATAAAGTATATATATTCTTAATCAGTATCAATAGCCGAGTCGATTGACACCTGTCCGTCTGTCTGTCCGTCCGTCTGTCCGTCTGTCCGTCCGTCTGTATGAACGCGTGGATCTCAGCAACTATAAGAGCTAGAGACTTCAAATTTGGAATGTAGGCTCCTGAATACCATACGCAGATCAAGTTTATTTTCAATTTTCGATATCATGTCCCGTTGGTTTAAAAATTAGAAAAATCACCATAACATAAGCAATGTTAAAGATAGAAACTTGAGATTTGGCACACATGATAAAAAGCTTGAGCTTAATGTGTCCTGAAAATTTCATCGCGATGCCACGCCCCCTTCGCCCATAACTCGAAAAAGCTGATAACACGAGCAGTTTAATAGCTAGAGACTTGAGATTTGGCACACATAATAAGTATCCTTCTCTCAATGTGTGCAACAAATTTCAGTACGATCGGATATTGAACTCAAAAGTTTTTCAAGAATCAAATTTATGCAGATGCGTCGCAGCGCAGTAGCAGCGCAGTCGCTGCGCCGCCCGACGATATAATGAACGAAAAGACGCGTTTGTTCATGTATGTTTGATTTGCCTTTCGTCTGCTGTGGCTCTAAACATGAACAATCAATAGCCGCAATCCAATGTTGCCAGACTATCGCAAGCTACCTACACTCGATAACAGCAAAATCGACTTCAAGCGATATATTTAAATTCAATTATAATGAAAATACTTTTCTTTGAAGACCTGCACAGGCTATCCTACTGTCGCGCCCGCTCGACTGATCGGCTTGTTATTAAATAGAAAACAGTGAAATTACAATAGGAATGTTGGTGGAAATATTCTATTAAAATTATAAAATTTATCTAAATCCTCGTATTGGAGCTCCTTCATTATTAGGGCGGCTATGTCCTTCCCCTAGTCGCGTCGCATGAGCCAAAATCGACTCCATACAGTGCGTGGATTCTTTTTTTTTAGACCCTTTACTTTAAAAAAGTAAAAAAGGTCTATTAAGTTTGTCAAAATGTGCGTAACAGGTCGAAGGAAGTCCAGCATACCCCATAAAGTATATATATTCTTGATCAGCATCACCAGCCAAGTCGACATAGCCATGTCCGTCTGTCCGTCCGTCCGTCCGTCCGTCTGTCCGTCTGTCCTGCTGTATGAATACCTAGATCTCAGAGACTATAAGAGCTAGGGTCACCAAATTTGGTGGCAATACTCCTGCGAATTTTAAAGAATTTTTCAACGCCCCCTTCCGCCCCCAAGAATCGAAAACAAAATTTTTAAAGTCCCATAAAGCCAAAAATGTTGAAGCTAGAGTCCTAAATTTTTGGCACACAGCGATCGGATAATAAACTCGGAAGTTATACAAAAAAATATTTAAATCCCATATAATGGTCAATTTTATAACTGGCACACAGGATAAGCATCGGGGTCCTAATGTATCCTGAAAATTTCATCACGATCGGATAATAAACTCAGTCAGACAGTGTCGGGCCAAAGGAAGAAGAAGAGCATATTGACGCTACAACGCGCTATGTGGTACTATTAGTGTTACTCTTATTTGCTTTTTGAAGAATAAGTAAAGGGTCTCTCATAGTCGACTTTGACTGTAGCCTTTCCGACTGGTGTAATCTGCATTCGCTCGGAAACTGCACTTTTAGTTCGTGCTACCGCGGTTAAAACGCAGACAATGTCAATAATGTTCTCTTCAGAATACATTTTACGCTTTTATATTTGCAAATTGCTATAATTTGTTTGAAAAAATGGCGTAGTGTGACCAGATTCTGTGACGACAAAAACGTTTGGGATTTTGGTTAGAACACAATGCAAATATTGTGAATGGCAACTTTTTTCGTCGGTCAAAAAGTGGCACTTAAAAAGGGCCCGTCTTAAGACATCTTTATGCAAGTTTGACAAAGCTGGTACTAGAGTCAAAAGTCAAAAAAAATTGTAAAATTGTTTATAATTTTTACAAAGCGTACAAAAGGCATCGTGCTCAGTGTAATTAGTTAGGCAAACGGGTAGGTTGAGGGAAAAATGGTGTCTAGTAGGACAAAGAGGAACTTTAATATTAATGAGGCTAACCAGAAAACTTGAATCAATCTCACGCAAAAAAAGTTTGTGAAGAATGAGAACCCCCTGGCAAAATTTGCGCTTTTTTAGGGAAGGTAGGTTTATTAAGCTAAGTCTAATTTCATAAGAAGGGATATGTTTATCAGGGTCCCAATTTAATCCACGGAGGGCAAATATTAGAAATTGTTTCTAAACTGAAATTGATGGTATTGTGGAGACCAAACACAAGAACCAAATTCAAGAATTGGACGCACCGGAGAGATACAAAGTTGTTTAGTAGTATAAGCATCAGTGAATTTCTTAGACCGTCTTTTAATAAAAACCTAGGACACCAGTTGCTTTGAAAGAAATAATAGAAATATGGGAGGTCAACAACTCTAAACAGACGTTTAAATCATTTACCATCAATAGTGTAGTCAAAAAAATAAGGTTTGCGAAGATAGAAAGTCATTACGTTACATTTAGATATCTTCAGGGGGAGGCGATTTATGAAACACCAATTAGTAAGGGAGTCAAGGTAAACTTGAAGTAAAAGTGCTGATGAAGGATCATCAAAAGAAAAACTAAGTTGGACATCATCTGCATACATTAAGGGGTGGGAGTGAGTCAAAGCGAGAGGAAGATCATTAATCAATAGATTAAAAAGTAAAGGTCCAAGATGAATCCCTTGAGGGACACCAGAAGTTACCTGAATGGAATTAGAGAGCGAAGACTTCAAACGCACTCTTTGGGATTATAGGAACTGATACAATGAATAAGTTTGTGTGGACATCTCAGAAGACTCAATTTGCTAAGGAGGATCTCATGATTTACTGAATCAAATTCCTTGCTAAAGTTAGTATAAATTACGTTAGTTTGACGTTTGCGGTTAAATACAGCATTAAGTAAGGATGAAAATTCAAGAAGATTGGTTGAAAAAGACCGCCTACGAACAAAACCATGCTGTTACCGAGTAAACAAAAATTGTCAAAAATGTTGCAATTGGGAGGTGATAATATTTTCTTAAAGCTTAGGGATTAATACAATTTGACTGATTTAACTGGAAGGGATAAAAGAGTGTTAAACAAGAGTTGGCAGTGGGGGAGGAATAACAAAGCTGTAAGAAGATTGCAGAGAGATTGGCAATATACCAATTATTATCAGCCTTATCATTATTAAGAAACAGGGACGACGGCAACCGAGTTGATTTGCGCTTGGAATTCACAAATTTATAAAACTGTTAAGGGCCACGTCGAAAGCTATGTTTACATCTAGACAAATATGAATTATAACAAGAATAATTTAAATTGAGGAATCTAGGGCGAGCAATAGAATATTTAAAGAAATCGGACTGAGACCCTGACTTCTTTTAAAGCGAGACTTTTTAAATAAGCGAGACTTTATAATCTTCAGGTTGGATAGCTGAGATATAAACCAAAGTGGTCCTCGGGACGAGTCAGATTGACACACCTTCGGAACACAACTATTAAACACATCAAAAATTAGCTTATAAAATGCAGAAATGGCGGTGTTAATATTACGAAGTGAGGAAAGGAAAGATGAATCAATTTAAGAAAGAGCTAAGTTAAGAATGGAAAAATTAGTAGTTCGAAAAGACAGAACAGCAACCGATTGTGTAAAAAAGTTACAAGAAAAGTTAAATAAAGGGACTTCGAGTTGAAGAGTGTGATGATAAGCATCTTCAGAAGCAGTAAGAGGACAGATTCAGTTACAATAGAAAATTGGACATCACTAACAAATACTAAGTCATTAAGCCTGCCAATGCAATTAACATGACCATTCACTTGTCCTAAAGACAACTCAAATAAATATTTAATAAACTCATGATAAACAGAGGGAAGTATAAGATTAGGGACATTAGAAGGGATCCAGGATATGGAAGTAAGACGGTTCAAGCAAAATTTAAGCGTACTGATCAGCGACTAAAATTTTAAAGGACGAAATAGAGACCTTTGTTCTAAAATTAAATTTTGTAATAGATAAACCAGAAAAACTATCCATTTTAAGCCTTAAAGATGGATATAGAGGCAGCCACTGCGGTGAGGACCGTTGCAGCAGGTAACACGTTATAATCAGGAAACACACCAACTAATACAGTTGTTCCTAAAACATTAGAATATGAACGGGGTAGGTCTGTGCCCATACTATCAGCCATAGAGCCGTCAACAGAAACATTCGAGGGACCAGCAACGACGAGACAGCATCAGTGTGCATAGTCGAGTCCAGCAGCATCAAAGTATCAGAAGTACCATCAGCAGTAGGAGCATCAGCATTAACACTAGGTGCAGTTTGAAAAGGAATTGTGCACCCAGAGAGCAGAGTTGGTGTGAAGGTGGGAGACAATGACTCATCATTAGCTGGAAATGATAAAAAATGAGTGTTTAAAGATAGATTGCACTGTTTCTTACGTTTAGGGGATTCATTTAAAACTTAAAGAGTCTTAAAATGAGATTCCATTGCAAGGAACTTAGCTTGAAGGTCAAAGAATCCAGATTTAACAGCATTTATCTCTGTGTGAATTTGTCTCTTAAAGGTCCTTATATCGGCTTCAATATCTCTGCAACTCCAGCATGTCCAGTTAAGGACAACAATCGACTTAATTTAGTTAACGACGCGGCCACTTATTTTACCAAAATTTGCACATCCGGTGTGAGCTAAATTATCGCAAAGCCAAAAGCACACATAGGCTTGCCGTGAATTAATCTTATGATTAACCAGTAGGGTGCAGTGAATCAGTACTCTTTGTTATTTTTGGCACTCCAAAAATTTCATACCCTTGCAGAACCCTGATGCACTTTTCAACCGATCTTTCCTATGGCAGCTATATGATATAGTGATCCGATTTATACCAAATTTGGTCAGGCTGTATAAGACATGGCCAGATAAAAAAGAATGATTTTCGACCGATAGCTCCTATGGCAGCTATATGATATAGTGATCCGATCCGGTCGGTTCTGACATATGTACTGCCTGCAGGAAAAACATGATCTGATCATCCAGATAGCTCTGAAGCTGAGAGACTAGTTTGCATAAAAACAAACGGACAGACGGACATGGCTATATAGACTCGGCTGTTAATGCTGATCAAGAATATATATACTTAATAGGGTCGGAGATGTCTGCTTTCATGTGTTACACATTTCGTGAGAAAATTATAATACCCCCTGCAAAGGTATAAAAACGCACTTGGGAGCAGCGCAGGTACTCATAATTGAGATACTAATAAATGACTCAATACGTGTGAGTGAATATCATAATAGAGCAAGCAAGATCAGATGATAGTCGCGGTATAACGCAAAGCAACGAAGTGGTATCGTAGGCGAGAGAGTGAGGAAACGAACAGAGCGTTGTGCGAATGTATGCTTACATCCAAGTTATGTGCCGAAACCAAAAAAACAAAGTGCAACAACAACAAACGTTCTGCGCGAGGGTACGTTAAGTTGCAAATCAAGCACAGCTGAGCGCAAGATTGCTCAAAACACACTAAATGCGTGTGGATGTTCGCGACAAATTTAAGAGTGATTGCAGGCAAGAACAAACACAGACGCTAAGAGCGTATGACCGGTGCACTTTACTGAAACTAGCAACGCCAGCAGCAAGAAATGGGATTTCAAAAATTTTGTTTTCGATTATCGGAAGCGAAAGGGGGCGGCCAAAATTTTAACATAAACTTGCACTGCTTAGCCCATAGACGAACCTACATACCAAATTTGGTGGCTCTAGCTCTTATAGTCTCAGAGATCTATTCTGATGTCAGAGTGCGCGCGAGACACGAAGCGAAGCGAGAAGCGATGAGCAAAGCGAGAAGATGGCAGAGTGAGAGCTTTACGAGAAGCGAGCTACATGGCTCTCGCTCAAATGCAATAAAAAAAATCGTACGCTCTGAGCGAGTTGAAGCCCTAGGCGCTCATACAGACAGACGGACATGACGGACATGACTCGGCTGTTGATGCTGATCAAGAATATATATACTTTATGGGGTCTGCCAAACTTCCTTCGACCTGTTACGCACATATTTTTTTTTTTGACAAACTTAATAGACCCTTATACTTTTTTGAAGTAAAGGGTCAAAAAAGTTTGTCACACTAAATTATTATTTTTCACCGATTGTTCCTATAAAAACTATATGACATAGTGATCTGATTTGATCAGGATTTATAAAACATGAACAAATACATAATCTATGAGATTGGTAGAGGTACAACAAAAAACAAAATAGTCTGTAATACTAAAGTATGAGTTTCGACCTATGAAAGCTGTACTATATCATACAGCTCCGATTTAAACCAAACAAATCAAGCACACAAATATTTTATTTATTTATTATAGCCTGTGTCCATTAAAAATGGGCAAAAAAGGCTATAATGAATTTGTGTGAATGTATGTAACAGGCAGAAGGAAGCATCTACGACCCTATAAAGTATATATATTCTTGATCAGTATCAATAGCCGAGTCGATTTACACCTGTCCGTCTGTCTGTCCGTACGTCCGTCCGACCGTCCGTCTGTATGAACGCGTGGATCTCAGCAACTATAAGAGCTAGAGACTTCAAATTTGGAATGTAGGTTCCTGAATACCATACGCAGATCAAGTTTATTTTCAATTTTCAATATCGAGTCCCGTTGGTTTTAAAATTAGAAAAATCATCATAACATAAGCAATGTCTAAGCTAGAGACTTGAGATTTGGCACACATGATAAAAAGCTTGGGTTTGATGTGTCCTGAAAATTTCATCCCGATGCCCTGCCTCCTTCGCCCATATCCCGGAAAAGCTGATAACAAGAGCAGTTTTTTAGCTAGAGACTTGAGATTTGGCACACATAATAAGTATCCTACTCTTAATGTGTGCAACAAATTTCAGTACGATCGGATATTGAACCCAGAAGTTATTCAAGAAACAATTTTATGCAATGCAGCAGATGCGTCGCACCGCAGTAGCAGCGCAGTCGCCGCACGAGCCGACGATATAACGAACGAAAAGACGCGTTTGTTCATGTATGTTTGATATGCCTTTCGTCTGATGTGGCGCTAAATATAAACAATCAACAGCCGCAGTCCAGTGTTGCCAGACTATCGCAAGCAACCTACTCTCGATGCAAGCAAAATCGACTTCAAGCGATATCTTTAAATCCCATTATAATGAAAATACTTTTCTTTGAAGACCTGCACAGGGTATCCTACTGTCGCGCCAGCTCGACTGATCGACTTGTTTTAATATTGTATCCAGGCTTTGGAATGAAAATAAGGCAAAGGTCATCGGCGTAGATTGTAATAATTAGGCTTAGTTTGTTGAATGCTATTAGAAACAATGTAACCGACAGTGGCGACCCCTGTGGGATGCCGTTGTCTAGAGTAACCTCGCTTGACAGAGTGTTGCCTACTTTGACACGTATTTTTCTATTGGATAGGTAGCTTCGTATAAAATTTAATATTTTTGGCCCGAATTTCCATTCCAGCAGTTGTTTTAGAATGCAATGTGCTCCTACTCTGTCAAAGGCTTTTTCCATATCAATTGACAGCACGGAAATGTGGTTTCTCGTAGAGAGATTTGTGCAGATATAATTATCTAAAATTAATAGGGGGTCTATTGTGCATCTGTTTGGTTTGTACGCGTACTGGTTGGGGGAGAGGAGATTCTCTTGATTTAACATCCACATAATTCTTTTGGAGATTATTTTCTCTTAGGTTTTGGAGATACAGGATAGTAGTGATATTGGGCGGTAGCTATTTAAGAGATGTTTTGGTTTATTTGGTTTGTGTATAGGGATTATTGTGGCTATTTTCCATTGCTGAGGGATAGTGATAGTTTCAAGTATTTTGTTGTAAAGTTCTAGGAGTTTCTGGATAGAAATGTTAGGAAGTTTTATTAAGTATTTGATAGCTTATGTTGTCATATCCAGGAGTTGTGCCTTTGAGGCTGCTGAGGCATGATTGCAGTTCAATTAGTGTGATCGGTGATTCAATTGTTTTGGCTCTGTTTTTTGGGATATATGTTATGGGTGAGTAGGTAAGATGGTGGGCTTTGTTTTGTTGGAACAAGGCTGTAAGGCTTGTATCTTTTGAGTACTCTGACCAGTGTTGGGCAAATGCGTTGGCAATATCATTTGGGTCGCAGCTGTTTCCTGTCACTATTTCGATTGTGTGGATGTGTGTGATTTTCCTAACTCCTGTGATGATGTGAACCTTTTCCCATAGTGCTTTTGTGGTTGTGTTCGATTCTAGATTCTAAGATTCTAGTTCTGGGTTCCACCAATACGTGTTTTTACTTTTACTTCTGTTAGGGTTTGAGGTAGGGATTGCATTATTTGCACTTGTTTTCATTATTTTTAAGAATTGTGCTGCTGATTTATTCGTGTTGTTTGTGATGTCTATTTTGTGTGATAGTTCGGAACTATTTTTTTTGAATAATTCCCAGTTGGCTGAGTGTAGTTTGTACCTGTGTGTTCTATAAGCTGGGTTATTGAGTGCTTTTGGGAATAACTGTATGCATATAGGGTAGTGGTCACTACCGTACAGGTCTTCGCATACTGAACAGGTTGCATTTAAATTAAGCGGGGGAGAGCAGATGGCTACGTCTACGCGTGTGAAAGTGTTATGTGTGAAGTAGTGGGTGGGGTCGTCTTTATTTAGGACTATTAGGTTGCTGTTTTGAATAAAGCTAGCTGCAACATTTCCTTTTTTAGGCGATCCCCACAGTGTGTGCCAGGCATTTACTCACCTAGTATCAGTACTGGCTTATTGAAGCTGTTAATCAGGTCGTGTAAGTTTTGCTCAGTTAAATTGTCAGTTGGTGATATGTACATTTTAATAAGTACAAATGGAGTTTTAAATTGTATTTCTGCGGCAATTACTACAATCTTTGATTGTCAGTTGACTATCTTGTGCTGTATTGATTTAGATATAAGAAGACCTACTCCTCTGCTGGCTTTTGGGGCTAGCATATCTATATCGTTACTGTTGTATAGTGAGAATTTGTTTGGTGTGTGAAAATTAGTGTCATAGTTAGTGAGATGGGTTTCTTGAAGGGATATTATTTGTGGCTTGTGTTTTTCTAGTAAAAAGGAGAGATTATGATATTTGTCTTTATACCCATTTATATTCCATTGTAATATATTTAGTGTCATTATGTTAGTAAATGTTTTTATTAGTTTTATTTTGGTGTGGGGTTTCATAGTCTCTCCTTCTCTATTTTTTGCTCCCCACTCGATCCCGCGATACTGCGATTTAATGCATAACATTATAGGCGATCGCGAGGAGCGAGGGGAAGCAAGTAGAGATGGATCATGCTTGCTTTTATAATAACTCAACGTCTTCACTGATACTGTTTGTATCAGGGACCGTTGAGCTATATTGGTTTCGTGCTTTAATAATTCTTAGTTCGGCTTTCATGTATTCGTCAAAATTGTTGACATTTGTTCGTAATTTGTGTTGATTTTTGTCTTCTGTGGTTGCGTTTTTGTGTTCTTTGAGTTTTTATCTTTTCTTTCATTTGAGTGGTTTGTGTTTGTTAAGTCGTATGGTTTGTCTTGTGTGTTCTTGTTTTATAGTTTGTCTTGAGTACTTTTGTTTTTTATTTTGTTTTGTGTATTTATATTTTTTTCTTTGTTTTCTGAGTTTATTTTAATTTTGGATGTGCTTGGTAAGTCCTTTGTATCCGTTATATTTAGACCCTTTACTTTAAAAAAGTAAAACGGGTCTATTAAGTTTGTCAAAAAAAAAAATGTGCGTAACAGGTCGAAGGAAGTCCGGCAGACCCCATAAAGTATATATTCTTGATCAGCATTAACAGCCGAGTCGATATAGCCATGTCCGTCTGTCCGTCTGTGCTGCTGTATGAGCGCCTAGATCTCAGAGACTATAAGAGTTAGGGTCACCAAATTTGGTGAGAATACTTCTAATGGCTGCACAAAGATCAAGTTTGTTTTAGAATTTTGCCACGCCCCCTTCCGCCCCCAAAAATCGACGACAAAATTTTTGAAATCCCATAAAACGAAATTTGGCACACAGGACGAGTACCAGAGTCCTAACGTATCCTAAAAATTTCATCGCGATCGGATAATAATCTCGGAAGTTATTAAAAAAAACTTAAAATCCCATTTAATGGTCAATTTAAAAACTGGAGCCTTGAATTGGAACAGGACAAGCATCGGGGTCCTAATTTATCCTGAAAATTTCATTGCGATCGGATAGTAAACTCGGAAGTTATTAAAGACTCAATATTACTCAGTGTCGGATTAAAGGAAGAAGAAGAGCATATTGACGTAACAACGCATTATGGGGAACGATTAGTGTTACTCTTATTTCCATTTAGAAGAATAAGTAAAGGGTCTCTCATAGTCGACTTCGACTGTAGCCTTTCCGACTGGTTGGTGTTAGTATATTGGTAACTGTTTCGGAGTAGGTTTTTTTAGAGCTTAATAGTGGCTGTGGTTGCATATTGTAATATTTCGTTTTAGCTTTGTACATCGTACATTTTTCTTTGGTTTTTATTTTCAAAACCTCTTGAGCATCTTTATATTTTGGACAGTCTCTGCTGCTAGCAGCATGTTCTCCGTTGCAGTTTAAGCAGAATGTGCGAGTGCACGCGGTCGGTGCGTGGGCTGGGAGGCCGCATGGGTCATAAGTTTGATTGACTTTGCAAAATTTGGCTGTGTGTCCTAAAATTTGGCAGTTTTTGCATCTCATCGGGTTTGGAATATATTCCTTCACCCTGGCAAGGTGCCATGAGATTTGGATTTTTTGTGGGAGGCTGTATAGATTGAATGTCAACTGTACTACACCGGTCGGAACCGCTTTGCCGTCAAGTTGCTTCGTATATTTATATACTTCAACAACTCCCTGCGACTTGAGCTCTTGGACTATTTCCTCGTTTGCTACAGTATTGAGGTAAGGAGCATAGACTGTGCCCTTGCAGTGATTAAGGTTGTTGTGGTACTGGCATTGAATTTTGCAAATGTCATGAAGCTCTTGGGCTGAAATGAATTTTTCTGCAATTGTGAAATTTTCCACGAAAATTAGCAGATTGACATCTCGCATTTGGTTAATTTCAATAATTTTTGGGTTGATTATTTTGATCGCTCGCTCAACTGCAAAGCATGAATAGGAGGAGAGGGGTTTCTCTTTTTCGATGGCTGACATCAACAAGTATTTTGGGTTTGGCAAGATAGGTGTTGGGAGTTCAGGAAAGGCCTCTGTTAGAGGAGAAGGTTTTTTCCTATTGGTTTTGGGGCTGTCGCTAAGCATCACAAAGCGATTAGCCCCTTGGCTATTGTGCCCAGGGGGCATGTCTTTATTTTTGAACTTTTTGTTTTATCTTCAATAGGCTGATCAGGCCGTTATTGTCAATATTAATTAATGAATTTGAATTCATACTGCAATTTTAAACGGATTAAGTTTAAAAATTTTTAACCTATCCTTATGAACTGTTTGTTTCTTATTTTTGTTATCTGTTATTACTATATTATCCCTATCTTCTATGCTAATGACCTTATATGGTCCAGTATAATTAAAGTCTAGCTTATGACCTGTATCATTTTTTAATAAAACCTTATCTCCTATTGACATTTGTAAGTCATTTATCTTTAAGTCGTATAATAGCTTATTCCTCCAAATTTCTAGGCAAATTGCTTTGTCTGCCAAAAACTAGCTCATATGGACAATAACTATGTGCCATAGAGGGGGTCGTGTTGAAACAGTAAACGAAATATTGAAGCCATACGTCCGAATCTGTTTTATCAACAGATATATATGAGCGTATGTATTCATTAAAAGTTCTTTGACTTCTTTCTACTTTTCCAACTGTCTGGTGGTGATGAGCAGTGGATGTTATATTTTCCACTTTTAAATATTTGCACAAGTCATTAATTATGGAATTTTTTTTATTCAGTTCCCATGTCCGTAATGAACGTCTTCATTGGACCGAACTTCAATATAAAAGATTCGAATATAGCTTTTGCGACAGTATTTGCATTTTTATTAGCAATTTTAATGGCAACTAGATTTTTTGTTAAATCACATATTAGAGTAGCTGCATACTCGTTACAATTTTCTGATCTTGGTAATGGACCTATTGTGTCAACAATTACCCTGTCGAAAGCGTATATTGGTGTTTCAGTTATAGTTAGCGGGGTCTTTGTATCATCATGTAATGTAGACAGTATTGCAGTCATATCATATTTTTGATTTTCAAGGTCACTACTTTTCGTAAATCGTCGTTTTTAATGACGTCGTATACGTTGGGCTTAGAAGCATTATGAAGAGATTGACTAGGCAATTCAACTTCTTCTTTTCCTGCGCAGGATTTATTCTGTCTACTTTCTTGTCTTGTAGTGACTTTTAATATGTTTGAGTTTATATGTTTTAGGTCTGTGATGGTTATTCTAGATAACGCATCTGCGACAAAATTGTCTTTTCCCTTGAGATATTCTACATGTGAACTCATACTCTTCCAAATCTAATCTCATTCTAGTTAATTTTGAACTTGGATTTACCATTGAAAACAAATATGTCAATGGTCTATGATCAGTTTTAATTGTAAAATGCTTGCCATATATATATGGTCGAAAATGCATTATTGCCCAGTGAATTGCTGCTAACTCTTGTTCAGTAGTGTTTTTATTGCTTTCTCCTTTCGTAAATGCACGGGAAGCATATGCTACAGGCATTTGTTTATCTCCATAAGTTTAAGTTAAAACTGCTCCGCAGGCTAATTTACTTGCATCTGTTATGATAAAAATTCTTTGCTAAAATCTGGGTATTTTAGTAAAGTGGGTTTCATTAGAGCTTTCTTTAAATAGTCGAAAGCTTTCTGGCATTCATCGGACAATTCAAACATTTTTTTTACATAATCTTGTTATGTGACATAAAACTTCTGTAATAATTGCAAAGTGCAACGAATCGTCTTGCGCTATCAGCGTCTGTGGGGACTGGTTATTTTACAATGACATCATATTTTTTGTCATCTGGCAAAATACCTTGATCAGTACATTTGTGACCTAGAAAATTCAATTCATGCATGAAGAATTTGCATTTTTCTGGATGTAGTTTTATGTTGTGTTTCCTACACAAGTCAAAAACATTGTTTAAGTTTTTGATCATGTGGTTTTCGGAACAACCGATGACTATTAAGTCAACTATGTACAAGAATGCTTGTGGAGGATCTAATCCAGAGAAAGCTATTTTCATCATTCTTTGAAAAGAATTTGGCGCTATTTTTAAACCGTATTGTAATCGTGTAAAACGATATAAGCCATTGCTCGTTGAAAAAGACGTTATATTTCTAGATTCTTCTTTGAAAAACCGGACATTAAGTCCAAACATGAAAAATATTTTGCTCTACCCAATTGGTCAAGAATATTATCTATCCTTGGAAGTGGAAATTTATCTGACAAGAGCTTTTTGTTGATTTGTCTTCAATGTCATTAAGGTTTATTATTTTAATTGAATTTGTTGTATTCAATATTCGGACAAATGTCTGTTGAATGTTGGAAATTGTATTTTCAATGAATATTCCTTTATAAATTTCTTGATTTGGAATTAAATTATTGTTGTCCGTTGAGGAAATTTTAATTTGACGGACTACTTCCGAACGAGCTGGAAGTAATGTGGCATTATTATCACAGGTGTGAATTATTGGAAAATTTATTGGACAATTAAAATTATTAGGCCGAAGTTCTAGAGAATCACATGTTTGTGTGAAATCTAATTGGCAATTATATTTTTTAAAGAAATCTATACCAATAATGCCATCGCTAGGTATTGGAAAATCTTGTCCGACTTTGTGGAAGTCGTGAGGAATGACATATTTTCCGGTAGATAACTCAATGAATGTTAAACCTTTAGAAAAAACTGAACCTTCACCAATTCCAGATTTTTTAGACCCTTTTTAAAAAAAGTAAAAAAGGGTCTATTAAGTTTGTCAAAATGTGCGTAACAGGTCGAAGGAAGTCTGTCAGACCCCATAAAGTATATATATTCTTGATCAGTATCAACAGCTGAGTCGATATAGCCATGTCCGTCTGTCCGTCTGCCTTTATGAGCGCCTAGATCTCAGAGAGTATAAGAGCTAGAGTCACCAAATTTGGTATGGTGGTTCGTCTATGGGATAAGCAGATCAAATTTATCTTAAAATTTTTACAAGCCCCCTTCCGCCTCCGTAAATCGAGAACAACATTTTTTAAATCCCATAAAACGAAAAATATTAAAGCTAGAGTCCTGAATTTTGGCACACAAGCATCGAAATCCTAATGTATCCTGAAAATTTCATCGCTATCGGATAATAAACTCGGGAGTTATTCAAAACTCAATATTACTCAGTGTGTAAAATTAATAATAGTTTAACGAGCCCTAACTACTGGGGCCTTCGACTCGTCGATTCAGGCTATATGCCTTTATATATTTAACTTGACTTTATGTATAAAATTATATATTTTTAAAATGTTGCTGACTGATGGTGTTAGGAGGAGGTCGGAGGGATGTTGGGATCCAACAATGGGTTCTCTGATGCTCTCTAGTTCTTTGCAGGAGCCCAGTGGGTGATCGATTGATTGGTCACTTTCACAGTGGGGAAAGGGGGTCTTGTGCTGCCGTTAAGGAGATGCTGATGAGAGATTTGGCTATGTCCGATCCGCAGGCGGATGTAGATTCCACATGCTCGCCTTGCAAGTTTTGCGGGCAAAATAATTTTTTGGGTTGATTGCTGCGTACCTGTGAATGAAAAGCTTCCATTGTTCCAGCTTTTCCTTTTTGAGTTGGCATTTTACGAGATTGTGAATATCTCTGATGCTAATAGGTTGGAATAGGTAGGAGGGAGCGCGGTGGATTTCATTGGCGGCTCTGTCTGCGTCATCATTACCAGGGATCCCCTGGTGACTGGGTGTCCACAGTGTAGTAATTTTTTGTGGTGAGCTGTGGTGAGCTTTCTTGTGGATAGTGGATAAACTATCGGTGCAGATTACGAATGATCCTTGGGCTTTCATTGCAAAATGGCACGCTTTGAGGATCGCTAAATCTTCTGCGGTAAAGACCGAGTTGTACGGAGGGAACAATCCCGCTAAGATTATTGTGCTTTCGCTGTTCACGACGGCGAAGGTGATTGATTCGGGTGCTTTTGAGTCGTCGGTGTATAGCCAAGATTTTACGCCAAGCAGATCCTTTTCGCATAGAAAACGAGTCCGGTATTCGGAACTGAAGGTTTGATGTTTTGCAGAGTTGTTTAGATTTCTGTTTATGTTTGAGCGCTTGGGGGCCCAGTATGGAGACGGTTCGATGATTAAATGTAAATCTGGTGCGGGCAGTCCGAGTTTCGTATTATAAGTGGCGCAGCGCCTGAGAGTAGAGAAGAGTTTGTGTTTCCTTTTGTGTGTAAAGATGACCGCAAAGTCTTTCGCAAAAAGACTATTTGATGTTGTGTGCAATTTTGGTAAGAGCTGCATAGTTGTTTCTGCAATTCTATCGGGAAGGCTGGGAAGTCCTGATTCTGCCAGTATACAGGCGATGGGGGAGGTAGGAAATGCGTTGATTGCGCAAGTGTATTAATGTGAATATTTTGTATTTTGAGCTTAAAAATTTAATAATATTAAATCGTGATTCAAGTTGTTTCCGTAAGTTTATACAGTGGTGGTTGAATAAAAATGTTGAGTCGAAGGTTATGCATAGAATTCTTAAATAGTTAACATTTTTAATACATTTGTTTTTTAAATCTATATCTAGGAAAGCACATTTGTGCTTACGGCATATGTGTAAAAGCTGATATTTTTCGATGGAAAGGGAGGCACCGGAAGAAGCTCCCCACAAATCCAAGTCCCGTAAAATATCTTTAAATTTTTCCTTAACAGTGTCAACGTTTTTAATTTTTGTGAAAAATTATATATAATTTCTTTATGTCTTGTAAAGATGCTGTTTATTTGTTCAAATACTAACATAAAGAGAACTTCGGAGAGTGGGGAGCCTTGTGGTATGCGTTGAATAGTTTGTGGGTGTCTGAGGTATTGTTGTTGACTCGGACTCTGAAGGTACGATTGGTCAAAAAGGCCTTTATAAGGTTATAAAGCCTAGGACCGATGCCCCAAAGTTCGAGTCGACAGAGTACTGCAGGTAGCCCCACGCGATCGAAGGCCTTTTCGAAATCCGTCGCCAGGATGGAGACGTGATTTTTTGTCGAAAGGGCGTTCGACACGAAGTGTTGAATTCGCAATAGTGCGTCCATTGTGCTGTGTTTTTGCTTGAATGCAACCTGGTTGTGCGAGATTAGATTATGGCGGGTTATAAACCACATCAGTCTTTTTACTATAATTTTTTCGATCGTTTTACCTAGGCATGATAGAAGTGAGATCGGACGGAAGCTGTTAATAACGTGAGGATCTTTGTTGAGTTTGGCTATAGGGACGACTGTGGCAGACCTCCATGTGTGTGAGTAAGAACCTGAATCGGGCATGTTGTTGTTGCCAGTAGCCTTGCTTTTAGTGAGGTTGGTATATGTTTTAGCATGGGATAGGATATCCTATCCGCACCTGGGGTCTTTCCTTTTGCAGTTGTTACTGCGGTTTCTAGCTCCAAAAGTGTGAAGTTGGCTTCTAAGTGTTTTGCTGATAATGTGACAATGTGATTGGATGGTATGGTTTTTATTAATAATATACGCTTCAGCTGTATATATTCGGCTGAAAAATTATCGTTAGCCGAGTATCTTGACCATGTTTGGCCGAACTCTTCGGCAAAGCGATACGAGCAGGTCACGAGATCTGAGTCCAGTGTAATGCATTTTATCGACGGGGGGGGGGGGGGGTGGTTACCCCAGCTAAACTTTTAATATCTGTCCAAACTTGTTTAGAAGTATAAAGTGGTGAGATACGAGAGGTTAACTTTTCTAAACAGTCGCGTTTCGCCGAAAGTACAATTTTCTTAAAAATAGCATTTGCGTTTTTGTTTTTTATTAGATGGGTAAATGACATTTGGGACTTGTACGAATGGAAAAGGTCCTGCGTTTCCTTTCTGAGCTGCTGAAGAAAATGGTTCCACCAAGGGACTTTAGCTTTATGTGGGACCCGTTTGGTTTGCGGTATGCTGCAGTTGGCAGCAGCTCTAACGCATTTGGTCCGTCTGGCAACTTGGTTATTTAAGCACCCAGTGGCCCATTTTTCAGAGGCAATTATGCAAATATGCTCAAAGAGCTCCCAGTTTGCATGGTCGGTTTTGTATTTCGGTAGAGGAGGTGTGCTATCTGGATTGAAATGAATGGTTAGTTGGATGGCTATAGGATAGTGGTCACTGCCGTGGAGCTTATCGAAAATAGACCAGTTGCATTTGTGGGCGACTTGTGGGGATATTAGTGAGATGTCGACGTGCGTAAAAGTATTATGGGTCGAAAGGAAGGTGGGAGAGCGGTAATTTAAGACTACTTGGCTGTGTTCAGTTATAGTGCGCTCAATGCTTTTGCCACGTGAGTTTACTTGTACGGAACCCCAGAGCGGACTCCATGCATTGAAATCCCTTAGCATTATTAGTTGTCCGTGAATTTGGTTTAAAATGTTACTAGTATGGCTAGTTGTAAAGCCTTGGTAGGGCGGAATGTATGTGTTTATAATATTTATTTGAACTTCTAGGTTAATTTGTAAGACCGAGCAAAGAATGTTGGAGTTGATAGTATTGTGTGTGTGTGGGATGTGGCGTTTTATGAGCACACCGATACCTTGCTTGGCCGATGTGTTTTTGGCAAGATTGACAAAGTAGCCAGTATATGCTTTGGGGCAGATAAAGTTTTTGAAATTAAATGGCAAGTGTGTTTCTTGCAAACATAAAACATCGGGAGAGCTATTTTTCATTAGTAATGTAAGTTCATTATAGTTGTTGAAGATAACATTTATGTTCCATTGTAAAATTTTAATTGACATTATAGATTCGTTTTGGGGATTTATGTTTACAAGATAAATGTATCAATGGAGAAGAGCTTGATTAACAATCAAGATTCTTCCATTGATGCGTCCGAATCGGTAATATTATAATCGGAAGAGATTGAGACGAGAGAATTGATTGTTTCGTTTGAGTTATTTGTTTGTGTTTGTTTAAGTTGTTGTTGGAGTTCTTGTGCTGCTAATCTAGCGGCACGAGCTTATGTGAATGTTTGTTGACAGAGGGTATTGCCGAGGAGCAGAGGGGGGCCGTGTTGATCGGCTCTATGGTTGATTCTTGCATGTTGTCGTTCTTTACTAGTGTTTTTATACCCTGTGGGGGTATATTAAGTTTGTTAAAAGTATGTAACGGGCAGAAGGAAGCATGGCCGACCCCATAAAGTATATATATCCTTGATCAGCATCAATAGCCGAGTCGATAAAGCCCTGTCCGTCGGTCTGTCGGTCCGTCTGTCCGTCGGTCTGTGGGTCCGTCGGTCTGTCGGTCCGTCTGTCCGTCGGTCTGTCGGTCCATCTGTATGAACGAAAGGATCTCAGAGATTGTAAGAGCTAGAAGCTTGAACTTGGTGTCCCAGCACTGGTAATTTTTGCAGGCAGATCAAGTTTACCTTTTTTTGGATGCCACGCCCTTTTTGCCCACAAATTAAGTAAGAGTTAAAGTATAAAACAAGCAGTTTTGTAGCTCAAACCCTCATAACAAGAGCAATATAACAGCAAAAGACTTCACATTTAGCACACATGATAAATATTTTTTGGTCAATGTGTCTAGAAAATATTATCGCGATGCCACGCTCCCTTCACCCACAAATCAAGTAAAACCTCATAGAGCAAGCAGTTTTGTAACCCAAAAACCTCATAACAAAAGCAGTTTTGTAGCTAGAGACTTGAGATTTGGCAAACATGATAAGAATCTTTGGCTCGATGTGTCCAGAAAATTGTATCGCGATGCCACGCCTCCATCACCCACAAATTAAGTAAAACCTCATAAAGCAAGCAGTTTTGTAACTCAAAAACCTCATAACAAAAGCAGTTTTGTAGCTAGAGACTTGAGATTTGGCAAACATGATGACAACCTTGGGCTTGATGTGTCCAGAAAATTTTATTACGATGCCATGCCCCCTTCGCCCACAAAAATTAAAAAACGAATTACTAGAGAATTTCATCTGGAGTGAATTTGAGCCGGTTCCTGTAAGCCCACAGGGTATATTACGGTCGAGGTCTCGACTGTTCGGCTTGTTTTAGTTGCTTTTTTGTCTGCGGAGGGCGAGGGGGAGTGAACAACGGCGGCCGCGTATGAAGTGGAAGATTTAACCGTAATGGTTGTACTCTGTTGCTTTAAGATTATTTGTGCTTCCCACAAACTGCACTTTTTCGATGTTTTAATTTTGAGAAGTTCTCTTTGTTCTTGATATTTTGGGCAAGATGAAGAGAAGGGTGGGTGCTTGCCATTACAGTTGGCACAGAAAGAGCGTGTTCAGGGATCGGTAGTGTGGGGGGCCACATTTCATGCAACGCACGTGGCTGGGTTTTTACAGTGCTTTGCTATGTGACCAAGCAATTGGCAAGACTTGCACCTCATCGGGTTGGGAATATATTCCCTTTCCCTGAGGGTGTGCCAAGAAATGTCTAATTTACTAGGTAAACTGTAGAGATCAAAGGTGATCAGAATTACGCCTGTGGGTTTTTGGTTGCCGTCTATTGTTCTAGAGAACTTAAAATTAGAGTGTACACTCTGGGATTTTAATTCTTCAATTATCTTGGCTTCTGGGATGTTGTTGAGGTAGGGGGCGTAGATAGTGCCCTTAACGAAATTAAGACAGTCGTGGAGTTTGCACACAACATCACAGATGCCAGGCAGATTTGTAACTTTTATAAATTTCTCAGCAATTTGTTTGGTTTTAACTAGCATCAGAAGATTGCCGTCGCGGAGAGTGGAGATCGAGATGATATCTTTGCTGATGATATTAAGAGCACGATGTACTGCAAAACACAAGAACTCGGAGATGGGGTTGTCAATGTTTTTGGAGGAAATGATTAGGAATCTTGGGTTTTGTTGAGTAGACTCGGGTAACTCAGGGAATTCATCGGTAAACTTTAGGTAGGGTCTTTTTTTAGCTTTGGGGCTAACGCTTAGCAGGGCAAAGCTGTTATCCCCTAAGTTAGGTGGCCCAGGGGCCATGGTCACAGATTATTTTATACGATGCTGTTTTCGTTGAACACGAACGCGAATAAAATAAGAAAGAAGGCGTAAAGCAAATGCACTGACAATAGATAAGACAACGACGTCCGCGCTCGAAGAGAGATAGTCAGTGACTGTGTGATCATGTTCTAAATACGACCTAATTGCAGATAGTACTGTCCTGTTGACCCGTTCGGCGGCGTTGCTCTGGGGTAAATACACGGGCATGCGTTGGTGAATTATCCCAAATGCCTTGGTCATCGTTTCAAAGGACTTGGAGATGAACTTTCGCCCATTGTCCGAATGTATCACCTCAGGCAGGCCGAACTTAAAGAAAGCTTCGTGAACTAGGAAGCTTACGACGTCAGCTGCTGAGGCCTCTCTCATTGCTTTCAAGAACATGAACTTCGAGAAGTGGTCCACCACGATGAAAATCCACGCGTGTCCACGCTTCATCCGTGGATATTTGCCTAGGAAGTCGATGTAGATATTCTAAAATGGGCGATCCGTGAGTACCTCCTTGCCCAGACTCATCTGCGTGGAGTAATTTTCCGCATTCGTCTCCTTGCAGATTTCGCAACTCCGGACAAAATCGCGAACCTGGATCGCCATGCCGGGCCAATTAAATTGCCTGCGCAATACGTACAAGGTCTTTGCCATGCCTCCATTAGCTGACGTCTCTTTCACGCTGCGGGATAACGTGTCAGCGACAACGTTATCGGCGCCCTTCTTATACTTCATGGCGAACGGGAATGCCTAAAATTCCAAACAACCATCTAGCTAACCAGTCGCTTAAGTCCTTGAGACTCATAAGCCACTGAGTTATTACAGTAAACGGCATCACCTCGATGTACGGTCGAAATCGGTGGATAGCCAGTCTCGCCGCTAAGCACTCCTTCTCCGTCACCGTGTAGTTGACTTGGTGCCTGTTCAACTTGGCTGAGAAGAACGCGACCGAGATGTGTCTACCGCTTCTATGGGTTCTTAGCTTATCTGTAATTTACCGCTCGTTTTCTTTAGGTCTGCGGATCGGAAATTTTGGCGAAAATTTGGATGAACCGGCGATACCACCCCGCAGTGCCCAGGAAACTTCGCAGTTCCATGGATTCGGTATATTTTTAATCGCCTCGACTCTAACTGGATCCATCCTCAACGTCCCGCCACCTATGATGAAACCTACATAGTTCAGACTGCGGAAGCAGAATCTGGACTTCGTCATGCCGATGTTAAGATTTTCTCTATATTTAATAACTTTATATATTTTATGTGCTCTTCTCCTCCAGCGCGATCTGCCAAATTGCGAACTTCAAGTCGACACTCGAAGTGTCGTGCGTTTGGGGTAAGCATACTTTATGGTCACGCTGTTTAGATTCCGAGCGTCTAAAAATAATCTGTTTTTCCCAGGTTTCATCACCACCGTCGTTCGGTTGCTCCATCAACTGTCGCTCTCCTCTAGAATGCCTAGTTGTAGCACCTTGTCCACTTCAGTCCACACGATCTCCTGTTTCGCCGGGGACAAATGGTAATGTCGGTCTTTCACGGGTTTGGTTCTTTCAATCAGCTGTATCCGATGCTGTAGCAGATGTGTCTTTCCTAGTCCGACTTTCTCGAACTGGAGAAAATCGCATTGTACAGCCTTCAGCTGACTCATCTGCTCCTCTTCCAAGTCCCGCATCTCCGGATCAGACACGACAACGTCCTCGTCCCGGTATTGCTCCACGCCAATCTTGACTACCGTCATTTTGGATGCCTCGGCCTGTACTCCAGCATTGCCTGACGCTCCAAGCAATTCGGGCGAGATCTTGAAGGCTCTCCAGAAGTCGATACCAAGGTACAGATCTTGCTGCAAAACCGTGCACATGTAAAATACTATTTCCTGCACCATTTCGATGTATTTTACAGGCAGCGCGACGCATCCTAAAATGGGACGTCTGGCACCTGTTGCTGTCCTTACCATCGACGAGTATGGCTGCACCGCCTACACCAACTCTCGGCACCCTCGTCCCAGCAGGCTTACTGACGCTCCCGTGTCCAGTAGACCATTTATTCCTCGTCCGTTTATCTCCACATCGGCAAACACTCTTGGATCGCCAGAACCCTCTCTCCTGACAGCTTCGACGACCTGTCTCCTGACCATGTTGTGCCTCCAAAATTGAGCACGCACTTTCAGAATTCGTCTAGTGGCCAGAGTCATCCCCTCAAGCTGTCGCTCACCAAATATTCTATTTCGGGCCGCATGTATGTCGGATCACGTTCTTTGTATGGTAAGCCTCTTATTGTGTTTCCTGTTGCCGTGTTCCTATTCGTATCCTTATGGTTATCCTTATTTGTATCCTTATTTGTATCTATATAAGTATTCTAATTTATATCATCCATCTTCATTTCTTTTTTTGCAGTCGCCTCTACTTGCTCTGACCGGCGCTCCACTCCTGCTTCCCCACGGACGTCGTCTCCGGCTCTGACTGAGCTCTCCTTCTGCGGCCTGATGACATCCTGCAGAAGTTTCATCATTCCGAGGAAGCCCTCCCGGATCTCGTCGCAAATCGATCCCGCGATGCCCTCCTGTAAATAGTTCCGGTACGTCGCATGAGCCTGAGCGAGCGCTGCGCTTACCGCTGAGGAGATCACCGAATCCATCGGTTCCTTTGCGGACCCCGGCTTTGGGAACTCCAGACCGTGTGATCGGTCAACTCGAGGGGCCGCATCTTCGTCCGTGTTCGCTAAAGTGACCAGCGATTGGAATGGTTTCTCGGGAAAACCTCTAAGATTCATACGCGTCCTCGGCAAACACACCGAAGGACTCGGTGGCGGCAACGCAGACGCCCCGCCCTTATAAATATGACTATCTATAATTACATGACAGGCATCGGGGTTCTAATGTATCCTGGAAATTTCATAACGATCGGATAATAAACTCGAAAGTTATTCAAAGCACAATATTACTCAGTGTCGGGCCAAAGGAAGAAGAAGAACATATTTAAGTTACAACGCATTATGGGGTACTTTTAGTGTTACTCTTATTTCCATTTTGAAAAATAAGTAAAGGGTCTCTCGACTTCGACTGTAGCCTTTCCGACTGGTTTATATAAGAATAGTTTATATTATAATGATTTTGTTCGTCACAAAATTTGATATCAGTAATTTTGGGGCTTAAATATTCTTTCGTCACTACACTTTTACCTCGTGTAGAGGTTTTTTTTGGGGATATCAGAAGTCTTTGGAATTCCGATTCTTAGTCAATTGGCTAATTTTAATCCTTCTTAAATTCGGAGCCCCAAATCATTAAACTGCCATTGACAGTTTGCAAAAAAAAAAAAGTTTCGAACCCGCCGAAGATTGTGGGACTCCAGCCCCCGACCTCTTGTATATGAGTCTAACACTTCACTCACTAAGCCAACTGCCGATTGTTTGCTAAATTGCAACTTTGTTTGCAGAACTGTAATTATCATTAAATTTTGCTCTCGTCGCTACTGTTCTGACACTAAGAAAAATCTGCGTACATATAATGTTGTAAATTGCATAGCAAAAGTAACAAAGTTATGCTTACAGATCAACATTAATCGATAAATGTTAAGTCGGAACTGCTTTCAATTGTTAGTTTCCTGAATTGATTCTATGAGCTTTCCTTATGAGTGAAGTTGGTTGTGATCTGACATTCAGTGCGTGCAAAATAAAGGAAGCTCTCTACAAAAGAAATTATTCAAAGTGTCTTATTATATTTCATCATATATTAAGCTTGTCTGGTAAAATACTATAACGTATTGTTTTAAACTAATACTTTATTTTATATATAATTTAAAACATTTTATCTTGCTAAAACGAATTATCTCAATAATTGCATAAATATAAAAACCCACTTAATTTTTCATCAAATTTTAGAAAGGTTACATACGACTTAATATTATAATAACTTTTAAACGTGTTATCGGATTTGGATTATTGATGTACCAATCGATCCGTACTTGACATTGGCATCATTTAACATTAATTTTTGTTCACATTACGGTCCCACCAGCTCCAATCTAACAACTGATTTCTGGACAGATTTGTCTTACGACACAACACAGAAAACGCTATATTTTGTCAACTCGAATTTTGCCCGACAAGTGTTACATATATGTCAAAATTTGCGCAATGTGTCCACGCTTAAGAATAAGTAATCAGAAATACAAACTTAAGGACTCAATTTCTTGCAAATTCAAAAAAATGAAAAAAAAATCATCATGCAATTTTTACATCATGTAATAATCTAGCAGACTTAGTTTAGACTTAAATTAAAGCTATTTCGATAACCTTTCGAGTGATGTTAAAAACATTTTCAAAGGGGCTATGGTTTGGCAATAGTTTTCAATTGAATTTTCAACTATTCTTGCTTTTTCCCGCCAAACTAGCGATTTTTTAAAGAAATTCTAGAACAAAAGATTCTTAGATTTTTGAAGTAACACACTCAACAAGTTTTATTCTGATATCTCAAAGATTGGTCCAGACTAACACACAAGATTTTCATCTAAGCTGGATGACGTTATCAATATTTTAAAATTCCATTATCTTTGGAATGGATAGTCCGATTTGGGTGTTGGGTGAAGTACCGCGTATTCAATTCTACCAACTACTATCTGCATCTAAAAATTGGGGCTTTATGCCGCAACCAAAACTCCACATTCAAACGTGCAAAGTTTGACAAAGATATGCAGATGGCTATATCTCAAAAAATATCTAACTGATCGGAGAAAATAGTATGTCATATTAAAACCACCTTTCCAGCCAAACTCTATATTCAATATTGCGTGTATTTATAGCTAGTGGCCTGCAGCCCAGCAAACTTCACTACGTGTGAGCACTAAGCATACAATACATAGAGGCGTCAAACAGCGATTTTCGTGAGCGCAAAAATTGCTGCAAGCATAGAACCCCAGAATAGCCGAAGTTGTAGTTGAGTAGCCGAAGTCTTGAACCCCAGAGCCAACGATCGACACTCAAAGGAACGAGAATGCACTGCTCAGCACAGCAAACGATTTCAGTCTTGGACAGACACCAGAACGATGAGCACGGCTGTGACGCTCGCTCTCGCATTTCAATTCTGTGTGTGTGTCCAAGTATGTACATGCTTACGTTTGCTTGTATGCGTGAACTCTATGAAACATGGCAACACCGCAATGGCAATGCTTTGTTTTTCACTTTTTCTATTCTGGCGACGAACGCGAAGATCATATGGCGGTGTTGTGTGTACATCTATCGGTGTTGACGTCGGCAGCTTAAGTGTCGCCTTGGCCGTGTCGGCTAAGTTGTTGGAGGACATTTCTGTTCTTGGGTTCGACTCGCCGTCGAGCCATTTGTTTAATTCGAACATATTTATTTATTTTTCATTTTTTATTATTTAAAATTGATTCTTATTATTTTCGTTTGCTGCGCTGAGCAGTGGGCTCTCGTTCTTTTGAGTGTCGATCGTTCGCTCTATATTGACTCGACACACAATACGCCATTTGCGATTTCACAACTGATAACAAATGATTTTTTATATGCGCTTAAATATATGCGATTTAAAATACATTTTTATAATATCTCTTTTGTTTGTGGGTCAATCGCTATAAGTCTTGCAGAAAATTGCTCAGCAGGCTATATTATCTTAAAATTTGGGGCTGTGGTAGGTATTTCCAATTCGCGTGGGCGAGGGGCGAAATATCGAAAATTTAAAATAGACTTGACCAGCGTATGGTATTCAAAAACACACATACATTCCAAATTTGAAGTCCCTAGCTCTTTAATTTTTGGGACTTTCCCTGCCGCAGCGCTGCACGGTGTGGTAACAAAGGCCGTATTTGGGAATTAATGTTAAAAACCAGGGATTGCAAATAAGAGTTATGACTTTCAAAAAAAACAAACCGGCATAATTTTTATAATATAAATTGAAAATTAATAATTATCTTGTAATTTTTATTATGAAAAGTGAAAATTAAAAATTATTTTTCAATTTTTATTATAAAAATTAAAAATAAAAATTGAATGCAAATATCTTTTGAACCAAGTGGTGTATTACAAAAATGTAAAAATATTGGTGATCTATGATTGAATACCTGTTATATGATACATCACATGTCCTTGAAGGACGAATTTTAAGAAATATACCAGAATCCTTAATATTCGTCCTTGAAGGACATGTGACAAATCATATGAAAGGTATTGATTCATATATCACCCATATTTTTACATTTTTGAAATACACCACTTGGTTCAAAAGATATTTGCATTCAATTTTTATTTTCAATTTTTATAATAAAAATTGAAAAATAATTTTTAATTTTAAATTTTTATAATAAAAATTGAGAATAAGAGTTTTCTTTAAATTTTTTTCAATAAAAATCACCAAATAACTTTTATGTTATAATTTATATTTTAAAAATCATAATCATTACGGTCCCTGTTAAAAACTAAATTCAGAAATTACAAAATGCCGGCATACATAAAATTCCCTTTCATAATCTGTACGAAATTTTATTTTATGTTGTACAGGACCAACATAATCCATTCTTAAAGATACATTTTGCTTCTAATTTTTCTAAGAATATTTATTCTCACCTTTTTCTTCATGTTTAAATAACTACATCGTAAAACATTCTAGGTTTATCAAAAATGTTGGTATTCCATCAATATCTCTGATATATAAACAAATATTGAATTAACATACTACATTCAAATATTATTGTTTTATATTTAAAAAAAATTTTAAAGCTTAAATTTAATCTAATTCTTATAAAGCTTTAGAGAACTCTCGGAAGGGCCGAGTTTGGCCGACTCAATATTTTTGTGAGAAATTCTATAGAATATTTACTTCTATATATGCAAAAATAGAGGTGCAGTTTTGGGCATATTTTGAGAAAAGTGATTAACAGTTTCCTAACCTCAAAAAATACAAATTTACTAGAAATTTATGTAATCTATTATTTACCATTTAAGTGCATACACTCGAAAACAAAAATTTTTTTGTATTGAATTTTTGGTGGTGCCATAATACGGAAGCCACTATAATTTTTTTCTTATCTAGTTTAATTCACTTATTAACTTAGTTTTCTTAAAAAAAAAATTTTCCTAATATTTTTTAGACCCTTTACTTTTTGAAAAAAGTTAAAAAGGGTCTATTAAGTTTCTCAAAATGTGCGTAACAGGTCGAAGGAAGTCCGGCAGACCCCATAAAGTATATATATTCTTGATCAGTATCACCATCCGAGTCGATATAGCCATGTTCGTCTGTCCGTCTGTCTGTATGAGCGCCTAGATCTCAGAGACTATAAGAGCTAGAGTCACCAAGTTTCAAGATCAAGTTTATCTTAAAATATTGACACGCCCCCTTCCGCCTCCGTAAATCGAGAACAAAATTTTTTAAATCCCATAAAACGAAAAATATTATTTGGAATTTTGGAACACAGGACGGGTATGAAGGTCCTAACGTATCCTGAAAATTTCATCGCGATCGGATAATAATCTCAGAAGTTATTCAAAAAAAACTTAAAATCCAATATAATGGTCAGTTTTAAAACTGGAGCCTTGAATTTTGGCAGACAGGACAAGCATCGGGGTCCTAATGTATCCTGATTTCATCGCGATCGGATAATAAACTCGGGAGTTATTCAAAACTCAATATTACTCAGTGTCGAACCAAAGGAAGAAGAACATATTAACTTTACAACGCGTCATGGGGAACTATTAGTGTTACTCTTATTTCCATTTAGAAGAATAAGTAAAGGGTCTCTCATAGTCGACTTCGTCTGTAGCCTTTCCGACTGGTTATAACCTGTTCCCAATAAAATTGGACAAAAAAGGGTATAATGAATTTGTGTGAATGCTTGTAACAGGCAGAAGGAAGTATATCCGACCCTATAAAGTATATATATTCTGAGTCAGTATCAATAGCCGAGTCGTTTGACACCTGTCCGTCTGTCTGTCCGTCTGTATGAACGCGTGGATCTCAGAAATTATAAGAGCTAGAGGCTTGAAATTTGGAATGTAGGTTCCTTAATACCATACGCAAATCAAGTTTATTTTCTATTTTTGATATCAAGCCCCGTTTGTTTTAAAATTACAAAAAACTACCCTAACATATGTAATGTTAAGGCTAGAGACTTGAGATTTGGCACCCACGATAAGAAGCTTGGGCTTAATGTGTCCAGAAAATTTCATCGGGATGCAACTCCCTCTTCGCCCATAACTCGTAAAAACAGATAATAGGAGCAGTTTTATAGCTAGAGACTTGAGATTTGGCCCACATGGTAAGAATCCTACTCTCACTGTGTGCCACAAATTTCTGTGCGATAGGCTATTGAACTCAGAAGTTATTCAAGAAACAAATTTGTGCAGCTCAGCAGATGGTATAACGAACGAAAAGAGGCGTTTGTTCATATATTTTTTTTGCCTTTCTGCCACTGTGGCGCTAAACATAAAAAATCAACAGCCGCAGTCCAGTGTTACCAGACTATCGCAATTCTTCCTAACCATGACTGAAACCATGAATGAAACAGCAATGGTAACACAGCTCGGAGATTTTTTTATGTCTCTGAAGTTCCGTTCGAGTTTACACATTGATGTTGAACTCATCAAAAGACTGAGTGCAGTTTGCATAGAAATAGTCAGACAGACGGCCATGGTTATATCGTCTCGACTATTGATGCTGATCAGGAATATATATATTTTATAGAGTCTGACATGTTTCATTCAATGCGATACACATTTCGGGACAAAATTATAATACCCGTTGCAAAAGTATAAAGACCCAGTATGCCCACTAGTATTTAAGGCAATAAACATTTTAGCTTACAACTTTTTATAAATACACGTTTTAAAGCCATAATAAATTCAACTAGTACAAATCTGGCCACAAAACGGTTAGCTGGGGGCAATTGACACCTTCCTGAGACATGGAAAATGGACCACTTCGTTAAAAAGCACATCTGGTTCACTCGACGTCATTTTATACATTCGGACCAAATGTTCAGTTCATGCCTGTACAAAATCCCATAAGTCCCGAATGATTAGTTCGCCAACATTCAATCTGAATGTTGACATTCGTTGCCATTCGCCCTGTCGAATTTCAGTATTTTTATATCGGACACACAATTTGTATCGATATAAACAGCTGATGCTAATAAAAAAGTGAGCGCAAAATTTATATTTTTAAAAAGTATATAAGTTTGTGGAGAAATCACGGTAATAAAATACTCCATACTATTGCTACATCTAAATTAATTATTTCACGGCTTTTAAGCATTATAATTCAACTAAAGACTGTAATTTGTTTATTCCAATGAGACTTACTTATAGGTCGACCAGCTGTTCAGACAAATGTTAATTTACATTAACGCATTTGGTCGTGTAAATCCAATAACCACGTACACATGCAATGTGAGCCAATGAGCCAAATGTTGATGCTCGTGGAAGTCCCTACAACACTCTGCCACTCTACATATTTAACGCATGTGGTTGCCAAACGCAAAACAAAATAGTAGATCAAGAATCTCTGTGTTAACCTTGGTCTAACATGTAACACACTTGTAGATCGAGTTTTCCAAAAATCCGTCTTATTGCACGATAAAATTGTCTAAGCTCTGTTGTGTGATTTCATTTCAGCCTCCTACGTCTTCCAGTTTGGTCTTTAGAATTATCAGGCAGTCAGGGAGTAAATCAGTGAAAGAGTCAGTTGTTTAGCCTGGACAAAGTATTTCACGTAAGTATATATGTATGTACATATATAAATACAGTTACGACATATCTTATTCCCTATATTCTCTTCTTTAAATCCAAATAGTTTCGCATTTTCCAAATCTAAGGAAAACACAGCTGACACAACAGTGTTACCACGCAACTGGCTATCCATCAACAAAATATTGAACACACTATTTTGTTAATCTCAGTACTATGCTTAAGACCTAACAAACGGCAAGACCAACGCCAGCGAATTTAAAGCCAATACAACTGGTTTGACAACAGAGGTACCGACACCGATGTTAAGATAGCTCTCTACTCACCGCTCAGTTAGAGTCTCGGTTGGTTGATCAAGCCAAGTGGGGAGTGATCGGGAGACAGTAGGTGGGCTCTGGCTAAGCTAATTTGTTGCGCATCTCCGAGAGCAATGGGAATGAGAACTGCAATGCACAGTGGTTCCCTCCATAGGCCAAAATTCAAAAAATTCATGCAAAAAAAAATTACTAAAAGTAAACAAACTGTCCCTAAAATGTCCAAACTTTGTAATGGCAAGCCGGTTTTTTCTGGAAATCTAACGGGACTTTCTAAAAATAGCATTGAAGATGTGAACACGTGTTCATTTTTAGAGCGCAGCTGCACGCAGTGCAAAAAGCTCACAACAAAAGCGCACTTCAATCAGATCAGTCACTTAAAAATGTTGATCAATTTGAGTTATTTTGAATAGATTTCAAAGTTGAAGGTATTTATTTTATATTCTTAAATGGAAAAAAAACTAATTTGTGTTGTAGTTGTTTTAAAATTATTGTTTTAGTTTAACCTATTTTTGTACATTTTGTGTGCGTCTTTATTATGTTTACTTAAAGTTATAGTTCTGTACCCCTTTGATTCCATTCCCATTCCCATTCTGTTCTTTTGCAGTGAATTTGTGTGTGTCTTAAGGTAATAAGAGAGTTAAAATTAGCTGCAGAAATTTGCAGATGTGTGCATAATCTACAATATACTAACGGCGTCTTTTTTTTTCAAGGTTAAATTTTCCTTGCAAAGCGGTTGCTTTGCCTTGTTGTGCTTTGTCTTTGTCTTCGTCTTTCGAGTTTTATGTTCTTATTGGGTTAAAATAATAATTATTAATGCTTTTTTTAATTTGGTTTAAAAAAGCGACTCTTATCACTGTGTCTTTACACGATTACACATTTTCAATCGTTGGTGCACAGAAATAGGTACCAATGCAGAAAAATTACAGAAGGCTGTGGATCATGTGCAAAGCAATATTGAAAATATCGGCTATGTACCCGAGATGAGCGAGCTTACGAAATGTATTGGATACATATGTAAAAAAATTTCATCATTTTGGATTCAATACAAACGTAAAAAAGCAACCGTTCTTCAAAATAAATCAGAGTGGTTAAATGCAAAAGAAACTATTTCAATAGAACGCACCGAGAGTAGACCTCAACAAATGGGTAAAAGTGCCAAGCGTGGACGTCCGAAAGGTGATTTTGGTAAGCCATCCAAAAGAACAAAGCGACGAAGAATTGCTGAGCTGTCAAAAGCCGATCGTCTAAAATTCAAATTAATCAAATGTATACCAAAGCTGACTTCGATGAGGTCTTATCACTGCTCATAGAAGCAAACATGAGCAAACATCAATATCTGCTAATACGAAGCTTTATTAATTCCAAAACGTCATTCGATTTCTTACCAAGCTACAAGTTATTGCTAAAAGCGAAGGCATCCATCTATCCCGACAAAATCAGTGTAGGTGAATCAAAAGCTGAAGTCGAGCTGCAGAGCTTGCTCGATCACACGGCGTCGCGGCGTCAGGAGCTTGCTCGATCACACGGCGTCGCGATTGTACGACTTCAGCGTGATGTTCTTGGCAGTCTTGCAGATGATTTTGTTGACAAGCTAGTTTTAATTGGAAAATGGGGATTTGACGGCAGCACTGGATATTCAGAATATAAGCAAAAAGTCCTGAATAACGAAATGAAAGATTCCAGCCTTTTTGTGACATCATACGTGCCATTGCAACTTTTAACAACAGCAGATGATCCTAAGCACCGCAATATAATTTGGAAGAATCCGCGGCCTTCATCAACACGTTACTGCCGACCACTGAGATTTCAATTTAAAAAAGAAACTACTCAGTTAGCTCTAAATGAAGAGAAATATTTCAAAAACAAAATTCAGCTGTTACAGCCAACAAAATGTTCAATATCTGCAAAACAAATTCAAATTGAACAAATTGAATTGTTATAATCCGGTGTGTAACATTGCTGCAATGTATGGCATGTGGTTACAAGATCAACGCAAACAAATTTGGCGAATTTGCATTTGACACTGCCAAAGAGCTTATCAAGTTATATCCTTGGTTCTATCTCCCACCCTCACTTCACAAAGTTTTGGTACATGCTCCAGATGTAATAAGTCATGCACTTTTGCCAATTGGGGAGTTATCTGAAGAAGCAGCAGAATCAAAAAATAAGGAAATTAAAATGTTCAGAAGGCAGCACACTCGGAAGATGTCACGCATTGCTACAAATACGGACTTAATAAATAGATTGCTTCTGAGCTCAGATCCATTCCTTACTGGCCAAAGAAAACTCACATGCACAAAAAAGTCAGTATTATTAAAGTCAGCATATGATCTTTTAGATGGCACAAATTTATTCGATTAAATTTAAATGTATATTCATATGTAATTATCAATTTTTAAGTTTTTGTTTTTTTATTTAATTTTTTTGTTATTTTCATATAATATTATAATTAAATAATATAATTACACCAAATTATTTACTTCATGTGGGCGTACTGAGAATAACCACGCCCCTTTTCAAACAAATTTAATTTTAATCTTATAATTATAAAATGAAAAAGTTTCAAACCGAAAATCTACCACTTTATTGTTTTTTGTTATCACAACCTTTTGTTCTTTTTTTTTGGGGGGGGGGGGATTTAGGGTGAACGTGGAGGTGTGCAAGCACTGCAATATTTTTAAATTATACTTCTAAGTGTGCAAAGAACTTACAATAGAAATTTCAGCCCGATATGCCCACTAGAAGTATTTATAACCGCACTCCCATATAAGCGAAGCCACTGAACCGATCGTTCCTATGGCAGCTATATGATATAGTGCTCCGATCCGCCTGATTTTTATACATCATACTACTGCAAATTTATAAAAATTTTGAGGTGAGTTTCAAGCCTCTACCTTAACTAGAAGTATTTTTGGCCGCTCTCCCCATACAACAGGAACCAGTGTGCAATGATGAGAGCGAGAGCGGAAGTTGTTGATGTTGTGAAAGAGCTTGAAACGCTTGGTAAGTGCTGTCAAATGGCAATCTGACTCAACAGTCGCTAGCCGTAATTCTACTAGAGCGCGTTCGGGCACGGACAAATTTTGAGTGACAGAACATAGAAACAATTTATAATAAATTAAAATAACAAAATATCTAACGTGGTAAGCACAAAAAAATAACTAAATATTTTAAGTATAACAAGCATAGAAAGCATTTATTGTAGTTGTAGAAAAGAAAATTCTTAAAATTTCGCTGCGAGATTCTGATGTTTATTTCTTAAAGGGTACACATTGTATTTATATACATATATGAGCATGTATTCATAAGTAGTACTTGTATACAAATACATTTGATGTTTAGGCTTGAAGTGGCATATTATTATTTTTATTTTTTTATTTATTTATTATTACGACTAAAAAACAGTCGACAAGAAATTATGAAATAATATTTATAGTAAAATTAAAATATAAGATTGCAAAATTAAAAATTAAATTATTATTAAAATTAAATATTATTTTAAATTAAAACTGAAAAAAGAAAAATTTAAGATCGCTTTAAAGGGGTATACAAAATTATGACTTTAAATTATCCAACATTTGTTGCCAGGATTGGGGAAAACCCCCAAAAAAAAACCCAATCAGATCAATAAGTATTAGTATTAAAGTTAGTGTTGGTATGGGTATAATGCATTAGCTGTATACTTAATAATATAAGAGGTAGTATTACAATGAAAAATAATAGTAGTATTAGTGTAAAAGTTGTAAGTCTAGGTATCAGGATGAGTATAAGTTAATATATTATTAGTTATATTTAAGTATTAGATTAAGCACGGTTAAGGATTTCTCGAAAGGAATAGGAAAATGGAGTGTTTAATAGCGGCGTGATACCATTTATTAAACCAGAAACAACGTTTTGAACAATTTATATATTTAAATGGTATTTTTATATATGCATATTGAGCATGAATTTTTGTACGCACATTCTTGCATGTATTACATATATATATGAGTACATATATATATATTATGTATATGTACGTAATCATTACTCCTTAAATAAATCGGCTTACAATTATGTTTGTTTATGTTTTTTTTGTGTCTAGTGCATTACATAATCACATGTAAACATTTCTAAAATTAAAAAAAATGGTGCATAATTAAAATAATCATTTGATTAATCGATTATTTTCGTTTTTCTTCGATTAATTGCGCAACGAAAATAATCGATTAATTGCGATTAATAATCGCCCGGAAAAAATTAATCATAGGATTCAGAAATCGATCAATTATTTTTTTGCCTCTCCTATACGTATTAGAGTTGTATTGAATCGTTTAGTATAAGCTCGATAAAAATACTCATTAAAGTGAACGAACAACTATGTATGTCCCAGATTGTCGTTCAGTTGCTCAGCTACCGAACACGACTGAACAAAACTACTGAACTATATGTCCGATTCGTTCATCAAAAATTTATGGAAATATGTATATAGATATAAAAATATCGAGAGTCACTGTTTTTTATTTGTTTTATATATTTATTGCAAAGTTTGCACATGCTTTCATGTTTGTCGACGGCGGCAACAGCAAAACATTGCACAATATTATCGATATTAATATTATCGTAAAAAAAAATATCGCTGTCATAATATTAATAAAATATATTTTCTTAACAGCCCTAATAAGTACAATGAGTTGTTATTGTGATGAAACAGATCTTTTTCTATCATCGATTGATTTCCATTTACCATGTTAATACGATGACATAAGTCGATTTAAATAAAACCAGGAGGACGAGCTGAGTCCGTCAGTCCCTTCAATAAGCCAGAAATCGCTGCCCGATGTTTTCAATATTTTCCTACAATTAGACTCTTAAAATGTCACCCTTCACGTAAAAAGACTGTTTTAGCAACACTGGTATGAACTGATACATAGTATATAATAATTTACAATATCAAACTGGAATGTATGTTCATACATATGTATGTACATTGTATGTAACTCAGAGCTACCATACTGGTACCCATACTCGCCTCTCGTTAACATTGAATCAGCCAATTTAGCGTCCGCGTGACGTAATTACTGAATCAGTATGAACTATGAGCAAGTTTTGTTCAGGCACAGAGAGCGAAAAAGAGAGAAGCTAGCGACAAGTTAAAAAACCAGTTTTGATCGAAATTGCCTTCATTTGAGCTACGTCTGAATATTTCTGCCACAATTGCATGTTTGTTATTCTAGATACGTTGCCATTTAAAGAAAATATTTGGAATTATATTAAAAAACCAGTTAGAACGCCATTGTAGAGTCCCCGACAATGAGATACCCGTTACTCAGTTAGATATATGTAAAATATAAAATATGAAAAATAAATAAATTTGTTTACCTTATTTTCAAATTTAATTTATTACGGCTTGTGTGGTCCGATTTATGTCAAATATGTCCCGTTCTGTTCAATGTATTGTTAATTTTAAAATTCACTCTAAAAAAACTGATTCTTGTTATTAAAAAACTCGACAAATATAGTTTCGCAGTCCGCAATTGAATTATATTTTGGTCGTTGAAAAAATTTTGTAAGGATAAAAAGATTATACGGTAGATGCATTAAAACTTTCTATCCAAGCTCCCTTAGTTTGGTGCGCTTCATTATTTATGTGTGCGTTTTAGCATTGTCCTGATGGAACACAATACCTTTCCCATTTTCCAATCCTAGTCACTACTGGTCAATTGCAATCTTTAAACGATATAATTGTTGTTAATAGATGCCCGAGTTGAGTGTTTGCCCATATGAAAACAGCTCATGGTAGATGATTCCCTTCCAATCCCACCAAAACCACAATATGGCTATCCTGGCTGTTAAAACTGGTTTGGCTACCGTTTAAGCTGATTCACCGCTCTTTGACCAGGCTCATTTTCTCACAAAATTGTTATATGTTAACCCAATGCGATGATTTCATTACATTTGGGCAAGGATTCCCAAATATAAACTCCATTCATTAACTTCTTTCTAAGTCCAACTAATAGTAAATAGTTTAAAACAGTGTTGTGTTCAATGTTATGCACTTAGGCGATGCACAGTGGGGTAACAGGGAATTAATGTTAAAAACATAATTCAGAAATCGCAAGAACTTTTGATGCCGGCCTTAAATACATAAAACATAATCTGTACAAAATTTTGTTTTATGTTTCACAGGACCAACTTAATCCCTTCTCAAAGGTACACTTTGATCCATTTATCTAAGAAATTTAAAACTCACCTTTTTCTTCATGTTAAAATATGTATATCGTAATAAATTCTAGGTTTATCAGAAATGTTGGTGTGTAATCAATATCTTTGATATATAGACTAATTTTGAGTTAACATACCTTAGGAAAATAAGTATATGTGGATGAAGTTTAAAAAAAAAAAAATATACTTTTAACAAAACGAATGAATTCCAGTTTATTTTTAGTTTATAGATCTTTCGAATTGCTAACAGAATATATAATAATATAACTTCATTTTATGGAAATGTATGCGTTCTCGTTTGCGCAAATGGGATTTTCATATCCTTTCCCGCTTTGGCCAAAAAATGGATTTAAAACAAATTCCTTAAAATCTCCTTTATTTATATGTCGATCGGTATGAAACTTGGAGCAAATCGCTCAGCGTAAGTCATAGTTCAGCTCTCTGTTATGTTATGCTGAGCTATCTTAAAATTTGAGGATGTGATAGTTTGCTTCGATTTGCGAGGCGGGGGTGAGATATCAAAAATTGAAAATAAATTTGACCTGCGTATAGTATTCAGGTACCTACATTTCAAATTTGAAGTCTCTAGCTCATATAGTTGCTGAGATCGACGCGTTTATACAGACGAACGGACAAGTGTCCATCGACTTGACCATTAATACTGATCAAGAATATATATACTTTATAGGGTCGGAGATGCTTCCTTCTGCCTGTTACATACATTCACACAAATACGTTATACTCTTTTTGTAAATTTTTAATTGGCACAGGGTATAACAACCAAACAAATTGTCGGTGTTCCTACATTTTTAGCCCGTAGGCTATTATTATTATTAATAATTCGCATGGTCCCAACAAGGAACAAAATTCATTAATATATATTTAATACCTTTTAATTCAATTCGAGAAGTATAATTTTGAATATACTTTGCTTCAAAGTATTTATATTGCAATGACAGCCCTGAAAACAGGCGGTGGTGAAAATTTAAATATTGAAAATCAATCCAGAGTACGATGAAATCGCCTCTAATCTGTAACTGACCTAGTTTCTATTTTTGTTATATTTTATAATTTGTATTCCATTTTCATTAAAAAGCGTTCGAAAAATGCATTTAGTTTTTTGCCGAGCTCCCATGGCTAAGGCTTCGACCACGCATTGAGCGATGAGCGACTGAGCGACGCTCTCTCAAGCGACGTAAAATATTAAAGCTTATGAGAACCCATTAGAGTGGCCACGCAGCCGCTGATTGACGAGCGAATTTCGTGAGCGTCAGAGCGACGTCGCTCAGCGCTAGAATCGGTTTTAATTTTTAGTGCATCGCTGAGCGACGAGTTGCATACAATGTAAAAAATCTGCGAGGAATCTTTGATTTCGGCTGTTCAAAGCCTTAGCAGCAAGTCAAATAACTCGATTGACATGCGTAAATATTGCCAAAATCGATTTGCGTAATTTCGAAGGTTTTTATACAAGTGATGAAACTCGCCATATTTATCTCTTGTTCGGTTTATGGGATGAACACCAAACCTACGCTTTCGCAATATTTTTAATTACCTGTCTTTGCTAATACGGCTTTCGGACAGACTGCGTAGAACTTCTTTAAAATAAATACAACTAAACAACGTGAGCGATGTCGCTAAGTGCTTGGCCACCTCACTTAAAACGATCGCTCAATAACGTCTCTCGAGAGAGCGTCGCTCAGCCGCTCATCGCTCAATGCGTAGCCGAAAATTAAGACAGATTCGGTGGCACCCTTTAATTGCGTCTTCAAATCGCGGAGCTCCTTTACAATGATCTTGAACGACGCGTTCTATACCGCAAATTGGGCATTACACTGCCACTGGTAGCAATCGCCACATGAGGACCATTACTATTTAGGGCTTATTGCAATTCGTCCCAAGCTTTCTTGACAACCACACGGTCGCCTGTGGTGTAAGCATTGCGATGTCTGGGTGGTGCTGCATAAACGCCACCATTATTGCTACTTGCTCCGGAATTCGATATTTTCCCCTGCAAATATATATAAATTCAATAAAAATAATTTTACTACAATTTATGTGCGCACTTTATTGATTTGTTCTTTTATATTTGACATTAAGATCAGACCTTGTTCTCACACTCCGAAAATTAAATTAAACAAATTTTGGAACAAGTTGGCAGGTATTTGCATGGTTGCTTTCGGCTGCTCGGCTGTTTTTGCGATGTTTTAATAAAAACTTAAAATTACATACTAAAACTTAACCAATTTAAAATTCTTTTTATACATTCCAACGGGGAGTACATTCTAATATTTATTTCGATCACTTTATTTTACACTCAATTTAATACGAGCTGACATTTAATCAAATGTTGGAAACAATGTTGAGAGATTTGAAAACAGCCAAAACTGGTTTCAGGAACATCGACAATTGCTGTTGGGTTGCTTTCAGGTTGCTAGTTTTTTCTTGTGGCTTCTGGCTTGTGATTTGAATACAACAAAATTAAAATATTTTGACCTCGAAAAAAATTTAATTGCGTGACAACCCTGTGTTCTTGTCACTTGTTCAATTGCTTGTGAATGCCAATTGTATTTGTTTACATTTGTGAAGCACTAAAGTTTTAAAAGCAAATTTAAAAATGCCCGCAAGCCCGCTCTTCTTACTATATACATTCCCACATATCAGAAACACGGTATAGTTGCCACTTAATGAAAAAAAGGATGGGCTGCAGTAATATTATTTAATCTACACTAGACTGTCCACTCCATAGAGCTGCAACTATGTCAACTTAAATAACAATATTGTTATGTTCATTAGACATAAAAAGCGCAATTACAATTACATTTTAAATACTCCGAATAATGTTAAATTGATTCTAAAACTAGGTGGCATCTCTCTTGCTCGAGACGGGTTTGTACGTCAACAAAGAATTGCATATTGTACTAGAGATTGTCGAGTGACTACGAATAGTTACAAATAATTAATTAAGAAATGTTTAATTTTAAAATGTGTTTATACAGATATTTCGGAAATTTAATAACCTTTCCAAAACAGTAACACTAATGGTGCATAGCAAGTGTTGATCAGATCCCGGACTTTGCGTATAAAAAGGTCCCGCTACTCATTAAAACAACAACGATTTGTAGTAATGATAGGTGACTAAATAATTTATTTCCTCACGCTTCGTCGCGTCCAGTCGGTTCCACAAACCATCGTCTAATGACGAAACTTAAAACTTTTCGATATCTGGCCGATTTTCAGTCTTGCCATACTTAATTGTATCAGAGTTACCATATTTCCTGGTATCAGCTGGCATCAGCGTTACCAGTAAGTAAAATTAACATAAATTCAAATTTTAAACGGCTTAAGTCATAATTCTTCACAACATCCCCGCCACCGTGAATCTAGCAGGGCTCAGATACACTTAAATCTAACTTAGCGAGCATACAGGCTGGTCGTTGAAATACGCCACTGTCAGTTCTCACCCTGGCCATTCTAACTTGACCATCTTTACCAGGCGTGACTTCGATAATCACTCCCTTCTTCCAAAACGATCTATGCGTGGCTCCATCACAGATCAAAACGAGATCTCCCATAGCTAATGGCTTCACTGGCTGATGCCATTTCGTACGACGACCAAGCTCGGGCAGATATTCATTTAACCATTTTTTCCAGAAACAATGCGCCAATTGCTGCACCTTGCGCCAATCCTTCGTAGTTATCTGATACGCTTCTTCGTCAGGATGCGGAGTCTGGCTGGAATTAGAAGTACCTAAGATAAAGTGATTAGGTGTTAGTGGTTCATCTGTCGGGGAATCTAACGCTATGTGAGTCAGCGGCCTTGCATTTACAATATTTTCAGCGTCACACATAAGGCTATTAAGAACGTCTTCCTTTAGACTTTTACTCAATACAGCGTGTCCCATAGCTTTCTTAACGCTGCGAACCAAGCGTTCCCAGCATCCTCCTGCGTGCGGGTCCAGCGGACAGTTGAACAGCCATTCGATCTTCTCATTGGCCAAATTACATGCCATCCATGATCCAGCTTTTCAAATTCACGTTTCAACTCGTTATTGGCTCCGACGAAATTAGTTCCGTTGTCAGACCGAATGCGTTTCGGCTTTCCTCGTCGAGCCATGAAATTTCGGAGTACTCTCAAGCACGTATCAGTACTCAGATCTTTGGCAATTTCTAGATGTACTGCTCGTACCGTCAGGCACGTAAATAAACATATCCAGCGTTTTTCTGTTGTTCTTCCTCTTACAATCATAAAGGGACCCATGTGGTCTATGCCAACATATGTAAAAGGGCGAACAAATGGTGTCAGTCTATCTTCTGGGAGTTGCCCCATCAAGGGCGGCGAAGGACGAGCCCTGGCAGTCTTACACACTTGACATTCTCGTGCAATGCGTCGTACCTCTTCCCGGCAGTGCGGAATCCAAAACCTCCGACGAATTTCTGCTATAATAGTATTTTCATTATGATGTCTACATTCTGCGTGGTAATGCTCTACAAGCAACTTCGTGACGTGGTGTCGTTGTGGCATGATTACCGGTTGTTTTGCATCATAGCCTATGAAATTTGCATTTCCAATTCTTGTATTTATTCGGATAATCCCATGTTGGTCGATGATTGGACATAGCTTCCAAATCTTGCTCCCTTTTGCCAAAGTGTTCCCGTCAGTCAACGTCTGCATATCCTCTCCGTATACTGACAATTGCACCGCGCGACACACTACCAGTTCCGCTTGCTCAATCTCTTTTGCTCGTAAGTAGCTTGATCCTCGGCTCTGACGATTGCATGTTCGCAGCATCCAGGCAACAACTCGAGTCAATTTCCTAAAGGACGAGAATTGCTTAAACAGATCATCTGATGCTTTTCCTGCAAAGAATACAAATTTTGTTCTTAATTCAAGTTCGGGTTGTCCTTGGTGCAAATGATGTTTGGGCCATTCACGTTCATCGCGCATCAGGAACTGCGCTCCATATAGCCAAGATGACTGATTTACTTGGCGCCTGACTTTGGTACCGCAATCAGCTGGGTTCTCCTTGCCAGAAATCAAACACCACTCGCTGATTTCTGTAGTTTCCAGAATCTCATTTATTCTGTGTGCGACAAACGGCTTATATCTTCTGTGGTCCGATTTGATCCACGCAAGCACTGTGCTCGAGTCTGTCCACATCTGCACACGACTGGGTATAACATCGTGGCCTTCCAAAATGTTCCTTCTTAATCGGGTTGCCATAACGGCCGCTTGCAGCTCCAATCTTGGAACGGTCGACTGCTTCATTGGTGCACACTTTGTTTTTCCCATAATAAATGCCGTTTTCCATTGTCCTTCAGACTTCATTCGCCAATACCCGACAGCAGCATAAGCGGCCTCACTTGCATCAGCAAAAATGTGCAATTCCACAGATCCGTCAAACAGACTGCTTCCATAACAACGTGGTATGCGAATAGATGATATCTCATTCAGACCGTCCAGCCATTTTCTCCATATTGCGTACTCCTCGTTGTCCACGCTCTGATCCCAATCGGTTTTCTTTCGCCATATCCGTTGAAGAAGTAGCTTGGCCATTAGTGAATGCTCCGCTAATATGCCAAACGGATCGAAAATAGACATCACAATTTTCAAAATTTCTCTCTTAGTAGGTATTCTGTCGGATTCAAGTAAAGATTTATTAATTTTGGCGAATGATAACATAAATCCAAGATCGTCAGAAGAAGTATGCCAAATCGTACCTAACACCTTCTGATATTGGATTTCAACGTCTCTGTCAAAATTTACAATCTGAGCAGACTCTTCATTGGCAAAAGCGGCTCTACAAATCTGCGAATTAGAAATAATTCCCCTCAAATCAAACCCACCTTTCTTATGGAGTTTGATAACCTGTTGCGTGACTCGAATTGCTTCTTGCTCATCCTGAAAACTATGTACAAATTCATCTACATAGTGATTGTTTATAATGGCACTAACTGCCTCCGGGTAGGTCTCCTTGAATCTTAGTGCATTATGATTCTTCACGTATTGTGCTGAAGCAGGTGAGCATTTTGCACCAAACGTCATCACTTTCATCTGATAAGTTTTCATATCTTCATCAGGATCTTTACGCCAGAGTAAACGTTGAGCACAACGGTCCTCCTGTCTGATTTGAACCTGGTGAAACATTTCTCTGATATCCGCGCATATCCCTATTTGCTTCTGACGGAATTTCATTAGAACATGTGTTAAGAGTGGTACGTTATCTGGTCCGTTCATTAATTCCGAGTTTAGAGATAACCCGTGGGCTTCTGCCGCCGCATCGAATACAATGCGCAGCTTTCCCGGCTTGTTCGAGTTAGTGACTCCGAAATGCGGAAGATACCATATCCTTCCCGATTCGGTGTTCAAGTTACTGTCTTTTAACAACTCCATATAGTCCTTCTTTTCATATTCGGCCATTAATCTGCAGTATTCTTTACAATATTCCGGTTCCCGTTGGAACTTTCGTTCGAGAGAGTGTTGTCTTTTAATTGCCATTTCTTTGCTATCGGGTAGAGCTACGTTATCAGTTTTCCAAAGGAGTCCAATTTCAAAACGTTCTCCAACGCACTGTGTTGTTGTCTTCAAAATCTCGACCGATCTCTCTTCTTTTTTTCCAATGCGATTGTTCTTAACGTCTCGAACGCCCATCTCCGCATCTGCGATATAGTCTAGTACTAATTTATCGACCATTTCATCGTTTTCGTGATCAATAAAGTAAACCTCCTTTACTGCCATGTTGTCCGGATGACAACAGCCATAGCATACCCAACCAAGCTTGGTAGATGCTATTATTGGACCATCGTATCCAATTGTGCGAACAGCCTTCGGCAATCCCAAGTGTGCATCAAGTCCAATAATGATTTCCGGGACAGCATGTGAATAGCCTTGTACAGGAAATTTGTTGAGATACGGATATCTCGAGCGCAGTTTCGAAATGCTTATTGACTGCTTGGGCAACTGCATATTTTTAACAGTACGAATTCCTTTGATCGTGTATATCTGCTTACCGTTGCTGCCAGATATACCAACATCAAAACGACTAGTGAGTTCCGTAGTCTTCCTGTTACCAAACCACTGTAGAACAAGATTCTCTTTCGGTCCTTCAAGACCCAATGCCTCTGCCAACCTTTCGTCCATCAACGAAACTGCTGATCCTTCGTCCAAAAAAGCATAACAAGCCAACGTCTTACCATTCGCATGCAGGGTTACAGGCAAGATTTTAAAAAGAGCCCCAGATTCGATTACCTGTGAGGCCGTTCCTGTAAACGCGCCACTCACAGATGGCTCGGCGTCGTTCTTAACTGAGTAAAGCAACTGGTTCAACTTCTTGTCGCAACCATTCGTTTCGCATTTGTGCTGAAAGGTACATGCCGTACTTCTATGTCCTAATCGTAGACAGTTGAAACATAGTTTATTTTCCCTAACTATTTTCCATTTCTTTTCAATTTTCATTTTCGAGAATTGATCACACTTCTCAATGTTGTGCTGGCTTTTGCAAACAACGCACACCTTTGACATGCCTTCATCCTTGGCAACTTCTTTTGCATGCAAGAATCTCGACTTCTGATTCTTATTCTTTGTCAGCGTCAAAGTATCAGCTAAACCAGCATTGTGTATGTACTCTGACATGTCTTGCAACCATTGACTAAGTTCTTTTACATTAGCATCCTTCTTTGAATCTCGGAGGTAGCGCGCCCACTCAAGACGCTGTTGCGGTGGCAGCTTCATTATAAGTTCTTCCATCAAGGTTGGATTACTTAGGTGCTGGTGTCCATCGGCAGCTTCCAAGAATGCGGTAAGATTTCGCACTTTGTTCTTGAAGTCCAACAGCTCAAGCAACATTCCCTCCTTTAGTTCCGGAAACTTTCTCACAAGTGCAATTTGGCTTTTGATCAGCTTCTCTGGTCTACCAAAGCTCTGTTTTAATGCCTCAATAATGTCGGGCACATTTCGGCTATGAATAAGCAGACTCTCAACTACTTCCCGGGCCTTGCCTTTTATAGCCTTTTGTAGACGTAGAAGATTCTGTCTTTCGCTATACCCGTACTCTTCGGTAGTCATGACGAACGCTTCCCTAAACATCGGCCACGTTTCTGGAGTTCCATTAAACTCGGGAAGGTCGTACAACTTCACAAACGGCTCTCGTCGATAATTTCTGACTAGTGGCATCGGTGTGTTTTCAGGCATTGACGCTCCTGTATCAACTGGATCGCTATGTACACACTCAGTTAAATTAATTGACGCCTCTGCATCAATTAGATCGTTGTTGACACCCTCAACCAAACTAGTTTTTATTGGTGTTAACGCCCGAATCAGAATATTAGTTTTTTCCATTTCTATTTCGTTCATGCGCAAGATTTCCATCTGAAAAGCTTGCATTTGAGTAGTACTATTTTGCTGACTCTCATGCATAAAACGCATTAACTCAATCATCCCAGATTCGCCCTCTGCACTATTACCACTAGAGTGCCCTAAAGGTGTAGTATTCTCCGTCAAGTTACTATTCTGTTGATCATTCTGATCTTTTGGACTGCGTCGCCTGCGCACCATTATACAGAGAACCACAACAACAAAATCACAATACAAAGGCCCTTACTTGTTTTCAATTCCGAATTTCACCACCTCTCGAAATTATTTCGTGCGCACACGCTCTTTCTCCAGCCCTGGTAGCGGCGTCGCTTCTAGAAGTCTTCAGATATTTTTTCCACAGCCACTGCTGCTCCGTTTAATTCCACAACCAATGTTGCTCCGATTTCCTTCCTGTTTTACCAACTCCGTGGTAAAGCTTGGACCTCTCTTTCCAAGAACGCCAAGTGGAAGCGCAATAAAAGATGTTGATCAGATCCCGGACTTTGCGTATAAAAAGGTCCCGCTACTCATTAAAACAACAACGATTTGTAGTAATGATAGGTGACTAAATTATTTATTTCCTCACGCTTCGTCGCGTCCAGTCGGTTCCACAAACCATCGTCTAATGACGAAACTTAAAACTTTTCGATATCTGGCCGATTTTCAGTCTTGCCATACTTAATTGTATCAGAGTTACCATATTTCCTGGTATCAGCTGGCATCAGCGTTACCAGTAAGTAAAATTAACATAAATTCAAATTTTAAACGGCTTAAGTCATAATTCTTCACAACAGCAAGTTCTATATTACTGAAATTGAGCAAATCTCTAGCCAAAGTATAAGATATTTTAAAAGCAGCTCGAACAGGGGTCTGTGTCACCTAAAATCAGCTTGAGTTTATTTTCGGTTGGTTTGGAATTTTGTGACACCCCTGTATATAATATTTTCCTGGCAAAATATGAACGTGCTTGCCGCATTGACATATTTCTTATCAGATGTGCCACAGAAATCTCTAGAAATTTCGAGTCGAGCTGGTTTATAAATCTCTCAAACCAAACGCAGGTGACACAGAACATGGAGTAGTTAGTCGGAGTAAACGTGCAAAACGAGACCACAAAACAAATGATCCTATATTTATTTTATATTATTGTCTCTCATTAATTAAAAAATGCTTGATATTCAGGGGTGCCACAGAATTCGAAACCGCTCAACTCAATGTTGCTTACATTTAACTTTTTCTCTCAATACACTGGAAAATTTATTTAAAAACCAGTCGGAAAGGCTACAGTCGAATTCGACTATGAGAGACCCTTTACTTATTCTTCAAAATGGAAATAAGAGTAACACCAATAGTTCCCATAACGCTTTATAACGTCGATATGCTCTTCTTCTTAGTTTGGTCCGACACTGAGTAATATTGAGTTTTGAATAACTTCCGAGTTTATTATCCGATCGCGATGAAATTTTCAGGATACATTTGGCAAACAGGACGAGCATCAGGGTCCCAATGTATCCTGTCGACTGTAGTCTTTCCGACTGGCTTTAAATCAACCGCATAGATTACGAACTCGCGTGATTAAGAAACGAGGTTTTAAAAATGAAAATACGCGTTAATACATTACATTACTTACATTATTTATGACGCTGCACTTGGTGTCATCTTCTTATCATACGCAGATGGTGCGAAAACGTCTTATCTCTGTGCATGTCAGTACCCATAACACGCTGCTGCATTTTAGGGACTCTATTTATTTGGGTCCGTTACTAATCAGTACTAATAGTACGATGCGTGGTGATTGAACAAATATCTACAATGAGGATAATCTAGGCTCTAGTTGAAAAGCTTTTATCTTAAAACTAGTATAAGATTAAACATATTGGCCCTGCTGAACGGCTTACCTTTCAAATACAATATGTTCATATATTTGACATTCTGGCCCTGGTGGCTCGTATATTTGATTATTTTGTTGTTTCTTGCTTCATTTTTTACTAACTTAATATCCATAATATAGTAAATTCAAGTACAGTATCTCTAATATTACTTATACATCGTATGTGTTTGATATATATTTATGTGTACATCATTTTAATAAGGTATAATGAATTTGTGCAAATGTATGTAACAGGTATAAGGAGCCATCTCCGGCACAAGAAAGTTGATATATTCTTGATCTATGTCAATAGTCGAGTCGATTGATACCTGTCCGTCTGTCTGTCCGTCTTTATGAACGCGTTGATCTTAGCAACTATAAGAGCTAGAGACTTCAATGCGAAAATCGCATTCCAGTGTTGCCAGACTATCGCTACCAAGCTTCTCTTGATACAAGAAACATGGGGCGTGCGATATATTTAAATACATGTACACATAAGTATGTAAAAGCAATCCCATTATTAATATATCAAAATACGACCTGCACAGGGTCACCTACTGTCACGCGCGCTTGACTGATCGGCTTGTTTTCTTTGTATTAGTATATCTAAATTTTCTTTTTATACCCTCCTCTTTTATAAGGTATATTTCATCCACAAATACGACTTTTGGACTTACCCATATAATTTAGATTAATTGTTTTAGTTTTTATACTTTTACAGTGGGTAATATAATTGGTCACGAACTGTGTAACGCATGAAAGCAGACGTCTCCGACCCTATAAAGTATATATATTCTTGATCAGCATCAACAGCCGAGTCGATATAGCCATGTCCGTCTTTCCGTCTGTTTCTATGCAAACTAGTTTTGGAGCTATCTGAATGAAGCTTGGTACAGATCAGCCTTTTTGCTGCAGGCAGAACATATGTCAGAACCGGCGGGATCGGATCACTATATCATATAGCTGTCATAGGAACTATCGGTCGAAAATCATACTTTTGAATGACAAACTTTTTTTATTTTTCGACACACTTTAACCAAACTCACAGATATTGCATTTGGTCCCGTCTTATATATCCTGACCAAAATTGGTTTATATCGGATCTCTATATCATATAGCTGCCATAGAAACAATCAGTAAAAAATTATAGGTTAGTGTTATAAACCTTTTATTTTTCGACACAGTTCAACCAAATTGACAGATTATGTATCTGGTCATGTCTTATACACCCCAGCCAAATTTGGTATAAATCGGTATGAATCACAATATCAAATAGCTGTCATAGGAAAGATCGGTTGAAAAGTGCGTCAGGGCTCTGCAAGTGTATGAAATCTTTGGCGTGCCAAATAAAACAAAGAAGATTGGCTAAGGGCACCCTACTGTCGTTCTCGCCCCGACTATCCGGCTTGTTTTTATTCTTATACTACAATTTTTTGTTGTATACATGAATAAAACTAAGTCGGGCATGGAAATTGTGGCTGGCAGGAATTAAGCCGACATCTGACTGATTCGTTTGAATAGGCAGACGACTCTCACGATGATTGCGGTGTTCACAATTGCTATAGTGACGCTGGAGTTGTAGTGGGCTGAATGATGTAAGTCCAGGTCAACGGGGAATCCTAGGATCCGCCTTTGAGGTGGCAGATCGAGAATTTTAATGGTGCGCAATTCTTCTTCCACCTTGGTGTGCTCCATTGCCGGTAGCTGTGTAGTCAAATTGAATTCTGAAATCCAAAACTCGACATCTTTTGTTGAGATCTTCATATGCCCAGAGACTGACATCGTGTTCTACCTTCTACTCTTATTTTGTTATTTTCGTCCAAAATAGGAGCCGAAGACTTTATATTTCATGTTCCAGGAAGTTCCTTACCGCTTTCTAATAGCTTATACTCTGCATTTTGATATAAACATAAGTACAATTACTATGACATTTTTCAGGAACATAATTCTACTTTTGTGATTTATTTTTCTAAACATTAGATGTGTTGTGTTTAAAATACTTTAAAATTGTTTTTTTTATTTCTGGGATCTCAAAGTTTTCTTTCAACTTCAGGTCCTTCACCTGATCGCCAGATCTTAAAAATTGGTGTCCCTAGAACCAAAAGTAGTTAACAAGATCACTTGGGTAGGCACCTTGCGAAATTATATCGGCAGTGTTATTTGTTGTATCTACATAATTTCAATTTGAAACACTTGAACTAGTTTAAATAGAATTAACTCTATAATGTTTTAAGTGTTGCAGGGTCAGGTTTGAGCCAGCAAAGAACAATTTTGGAATCAGAAAAAAAAATAATTGAATTAAACTTCATTTTTACATTTTCCAATACCTTGTTTGTCAACTCCGTTAATATAGTTGCGGCACACAATTCTGGACGAGGAAGAGATAATATTTTTGTTGGTAACTTTGATGCTCTTCCTGCACCCAAATCTGCCTGTACATCTTTTCAATATCAGCTGAGACCGCATATTTATGCTTTCGGAATTTCAGTAACATATTCAACATATCCTTTTGCAATTTTGGAACAGAAAAAAGAATATCAATAAGAATCATATTGCTTGATGTTTTACATGAAGAATCAAACACCACCCTTATCTTATTTTTAGACCCTTTACTTTAAAAAAGTATAAGAGACTAATAAGTTTTTTAAAATGTGCCTAACAGGTCTAAGGAAGACTATCAGACCCCATAAAGTATATATATATATATTTTTGATCAGCATCAACAGCCGAGTCAATTGACCCTGTCTGTCGATCTCAGCAACTATAAGAGCTAGTAAATTTGGAATGTAGGTTCCTGAATACCATACACAGATCAAGTTTATTTTCAATTGTTGATATCAAGCACCGATTTTTTTTTAATTAGAAAAACCACTATAACATAAGCAATTTTAAGGCACCCCTGATTAAAATGTGTTTATATAGATATATTAGAAATTTAATGATCGTATCAAAACCGTTACACTTTTTGTGCATTACAAGTGTTATTTTCATGAAATTAAGCAAATTAGAGATTTTAAAACAAACTCGAACAGGTTTTAAGACAGCGGTAGTCATCAGCAACATTGGGAGAAGTTTACATTGCGACAATTAACAAAACTTAAGCAAATTATAAATTGTATAATTTTTACTATTTTCCAGAACAGCCGATGATCTTCAGTTATGCTTATGCTTAATAGATATACATTAAAGCACAATTGTCTAATTTTCAATTCGATTACTTATGATTGTTTCGAAGAGCGGATCAAATGAAAAACAATTGCGTTTGAATATACGAATATATATATATATATATATATATATATATATACATACATACAAGACGCTATTAAACAATATTATTTGACACTTCACAGCTGATATTGGATGCGTCAGAATGTTTATGAATATGGAGATGTTTTATATGTATTATATACATAAATATTTTATATGCTTTAAATCACAACCCACTTTTTATGAACGTTCCCTGCAAAAGCGTCAGTAGGTAGGTAGCTACACTAGGCAGGGAAGACTACAACCAATTGCTCCCCTTTAATTAAAACTTAGCTCCGTTTTGTTTTTCGTAACTGAAATTGAAGTTGGTATAAAAATTAGTATGTTGTCTATTTTGATATATCCCACAACAATAAGAGATGTTTATAAAATAAAGGGTCTAAAAAGGTGTTGAGGCACTCCCATTCTCATGGCATGTTTTCCGATATGCTAGTGATCCGTAACTGTAACTAGAATTGCAGAGTAGCCCCTCAGTGCATTAATTATATGTTGGCCACGTTTGTCTTGGTCTTTTGCAGCTTGCGAATACATCCATCTCTTATTTGCTTGATTCGCGAATTGGCTGTGTGTCGTATTTGGGGTCTGCTTTCGTCACTAGCGGTGACCGCGTCCACAGTGATTCTTGATGGTGTTGATGGGCGATATTACCTCCTAAGGTATGGAAGTAAGCTCACATCTTTTCCTAGCTAGTTTGTCAGCTATTTCGTTACCTTCGAACTCCCTGTGTCATGGGATCCATACGAGTGTTGTGACTGTGTTGTGTGGTCCCGCTGCATTTAGCATTAGTTTAAAGTTTAAAAAAAGTGAGGGCTATAATGGCCACTTGACTATCGGAAAAAAGCGCCACATTTGTGTTCACGGCCTTTTCACTAAAAATGCTTCCATTACTGCAAAGATCTCTGCTTGGAAAACACTCGTCGACTCTGATAGGTGGAAGGACTTTTCCGCGAACATGTTTTGAAGTTTTTAGTAAGGTTTTTCTTTGCGATTACGTAGTTCGTCTTGATGGGCGTGCGTGTTATGTCTCGTACTTAGGATACGACTGTATCATGTGTGTCGAGCTTTCGAGAAATCCGATTCCTTCAATATAAAAGCACAGTGCTCAGCAGGATTTTAACGCGCCTGTAGCTTCTGCGCAAGCAGTCCTCTGTATTTGTGAAAGTCTGTCTACATTGGTCACCATACATAGCCCCATAGGTGAGAATGGGCTTAACTACGGCCGTGTACATCCATAATGAGCGCTCTCACGGTAGTGATACAAGAAGCACTACGTCGTTTGCGTATGCTGTTGCTTATACTACCACTATGCTTAGATTGTTTAGAATTTAATTTAAGTGTAGTGTAGTATTAAATCTACTAGCCAAAGTTGCGGCGGCAGTTCTCCTTCCTGGGCTGTGCCTCTGCTCACCTATCGTGTGAGGTTATCGTCACCCAAGGTGGCTGTTTTATTCCTGCTCTTTAGCATAGTGGCGATCCATGTACTAATGTTTCTCTCAACCTTCATGTTTTTGAGAGATTCCATGATGGACAGTTTCTAATGATGTCTAGCAGCCATAAAATCGATTCTTCGTCTGTGGATTTATCATTTTAGGTATCATTTCGTACGGAAAAGGGACTCTTATAGGATTATATAGAGCTTTTAGCCCATTCACTCTGTGTTACTCGTGCTTATTGGGATGGTTTTGTTTTCCTCTGAAGTATTGCCTAGGATTGTGTTGTAACTAACCATTGACTTCTTGACCATCACTGCCGTGTGATCCCTTGACAGGATTATTGCAATCCTAGCCGTTTCTTATATGTTAATAATCGATTCACAGTATTTGACTCTAGAATGCTTCTTGGCTTTGTACAGCCAGTACGATGAGATGATGCTAAGCTCTTCGCATGCCTTGCTAATCTTAGCAACGCTTTCTGCCAGGAATAACCTCGCCCCCTCGTCCAAACAAGTTATTACCCTGTGCGCTCTGATCACGGCCGACGAGTCGTAGGATAGGATGGAGCACCCTGGCTTGGCTAGGATGTGGTCCATTACCATGTCGGGGAGTTTAGTCTCCACCTCTCCCCACTTTTCCGATAGCAGCTTGCCGTCTGCGTTGAGCTTGTATACCAGAGCCATTGCCTTGCTATCTTTAACCACCTCACTAAAAAGTTGTGCCTCGACTTTGCCAAATGGAGTTTGCAGGGTTTGTTGGGTGAGTTGGTGTTGTCTGATTGAGGTGTCCTCGTCTGAGCGGTACCCCCGGTTATTCCGGAACCGAGTAGTGCCTTTTCATCCATGTTGCTAGGGTCGACATCCGCATCGAAGTGTCTATGTTTATCCATGGCTGGTGTTGCGTGTCCATTAACATACTTATAAACGCACGCATTGCTCGACGAGTCAAGCGCCGCGGGCCCGAAAAGGTGCCGGGGGAAAGGTTGTTCTGCCATGAAAGCGTCCTATACCATGGTAAGGCATTCCACTACCCGAGGTGGCCCGGCCTCCAGGAAGGCTCCGTCCAAACACAGCTGAAATAACCCCTTAGCTATTAACTTTTAAGTCAGCGTATACGGTTCGTGTAATGCTCCTGATTTGAGGGTAGGCCGTTTAAAGCAAGAAAAGTATCCATCGACAATTGTTATTTGGAGAATTGTGGCGATAAGCAACGTAAACTACACAACTACCAACATTTTAATTTCCTTTTTTGTCTCCTTAGATATATTTAAGCAAAATGAAATTGGAACCATGGCCAATATCGGCCAGCGGTTTGCGCTGCATATTTCTTGCTGCACTCCTGTGTCTTATATATAGCGATCAATCGGTAGCCCAATCGAATTACGTGCAATATGGCGATAGCGGAAACTACTCCTCAAATGATCTGCCAGAGGAGGCGACACTGGATGGAAAGGTAAGCAGTACACACAATTTATACACCAGCTACATCAATACATACTACTAGAATGTATACAAAATTCTTTAACCTTTTTTAGTCAGTTTAAAAACTCGACAATATGAAATGACGCCTATTAAAAAACATAGCTATGCTAAGAAATGTACTTAGAAAAATACTGAAATTAATGATAATTCTTCACTTAATTTGTTTGTACGGAGTTCATTTTACAAAATCATTTTATGAAATCTTATCAAAATTGTGTTTGTAAGGACAATTTCATGAATTCGAGTATCACACGATAGTTGAATGAGTTATACTTTATTTCTTGAAATTCTATAAAATATCTGCCATTTTGTGAATTTGTCTGGAGTTTTATAAACCGTGTATAATTTTGATTTTGATAATTCAAGAACCCATGAAATGCTCCGAACAAACGTTGTAATTGTTAAGACACAGATTTAAAACATTTCAATTTTCACGCTTTACAATTCTCGCTATAAAAAATAATATCATATGACTAAAAATAAATATCACTCAAAAATATGTCAGACTGCCCACGCAACGATCTTAAAATATTGACACATCGTCTAGCCTGTGCACACTGCTTCCTGTTGTATGGGGAGAGCGGCCAAAAATACTTCTAGTTGAGGTAGAGGCTTGAAACTTACCTCAAAAATAAATATATATGCAAATGAATTTGCAGTAGTAAGATGTATAAAAATCAGGCGGATCGGAGCACTATATCATATAGCTGCCATTGGAACGATCGGTTCAGTGGTTTCGATTATATGGGAGTGCGGTTATAAATACTTCTAGTGGGCATATCGAGCTGAAATTTCTATTGTAAGTTCTTTGCACACTTAGAAGTATAATTCAAAAATATTGCAGTGCTTGCACACCTCCACGTCCACCCTAAATCCCCCCCCCCCAAAAAAAAAAGAACAAAAGGTTGTGATAACAAAAAACAATAAAGTGGTAGATTTTCGGTTTGAAACTTTTTCATTTTATAATTATAAGATTAAAATTAAATTTGTTTGAAAAGGGGCGTGGTTATTCTCAGTACGCCCACATGAAGTAAATAATTTGGTGTAATTATATTATTGAATTATAATATTATATGAAAATAACAAAAAAATTAAATAAAAAAACAAAAACTTAAAAATTGATAATTACATATGAATATACATTTAAATTTAATCGAATAAATTTGTGCCATCTAAAAGATCATATGCTGACTTTAATAATACTGACTTTTTTGTGCATGTGAGTTTTCTTTGGCCAGTAAGGAATGGATCTGAGCTCAGAAGCAATCTATTTATTAAGTCCGTATTTGTAGCAATGCGTGACATCTTCCGAGTGTGCTGCCTTCTGAACATTTTAATTTTCTTATTTTTTGATTCTGCAGCTTCTTCAGATAACTCCCCAACTGGCAAAAGTCCATGACTTATTACATCTGGAGCATGTACCAAAACTTTGTGAAGTGAGGGTGGGAGATAGAACCAAGGATATAACTTGATAAGCTCTTTGGCAGTGTCAAATGCAAATTCGCCAAATTTGTTTACGTTGATCTTGTAACCAGATGCCATACATTGCAGCAATGTTGCACACCGGATTATAACATGTTCACTGATTCCTGTAATTTCGGCTGCCATTTTCGGGTTATTAAAAAATGCTCTGGCCGTATTGCCATCATTAGAAGTGCCACTTCCTCCACTTTTGGGTATGTCCACCAATAGACCCATTTTTACACGAAAATCTTTTTTCAATCGGGCTTTTTTATGCAGCATGGCTTCTTTCCCTTCAGCAGTACTAATTCGCCAACTTTTTAATACTAGTCTGTATGAGACATGCAAAAAATATTCAAAGAATCTAATGTATGAATGCAATAGCGATAATCCAAATTCGAAACGTGTTTCATGAACCTTCTTAGTCAAGCACTTTTCCAAATTATTTATCTTTGTTGGCTTCGCTTCACATATATAGCACTTGGAAGATGATGTGTTGCTAAGGCCACTACAAATTTTGCCATCAACCATGGTTAACTGCAAACGATGTTCAATTTGAATTCGTTTTGCAGATATTGAACATTTTGTTGGCTGTAACAGCTGAATTTTGTTTTTGAAATATTTCTCTTCATTTAGAGCTAACTGAGTAGTTTCTTTTTTAAATTGAAATCTCAGTGGTCGGCAGTAACGTGTTGATGAAGGCCGCGGATTCTTCCAAATTATATTGCGGTGCTTAGGATCATCTGCTGTTGTTAAAAGTTGCAATGGCACGTATAATGTCACAAAAAGGCTGGAATCTTTCATTTCGTTATTGAGGACTTTTTGCTTATATTCTGAATATCCAGTGCTGCCGTCAAATCCCCATTTTCCAATTAAAACTAGCTTGTCAACAAAATCATCTGCAAGACTGCCAAGAACATCACGCTGAAGTCGTACAATCCGCGACGCCGTGTGATCGAGCAAGCTCTGCAGCTCGACTTCAGCTTTTGATTCACCTACACTGATTTTGTCGGGGTAGCTGGATGCCTTCGCTTTTAGCAATAACTTGTAGCTTGGTAAGAAATCGAATGACGTTTTGGAATTAATAAAGCTTCGTATTAGCAGATATTGATGTTTGCTCATGTTTGCTTCTATGAGTAGTGATAAGATCTCATCGACGTCAGCTTTGGTATACATTTGATTAATTTGAATGTTAGACGATCGGCTTTTGACAGCTCAGCAATTTCTTCGTCGCTTTGTTCTTTTGGATGACTCACCAAAATCACCTTTCGGACGTCCACGCTTGGCACTTTTACCCATTTGTTGAGGTCTTCTCTCGGTGCGTTCTATTGAAATAGTTTCTTTTGCATTTAACCACTCCGATTTATTTTGAAGAACGGTTGCTTTTTTACGTTTGTATTGAATCCAAAATGATGAATTTTTTTTACATATGTATCCAATTCATTTCGTAAGCTCGCTCATCTCGGGTACATAGCCGATATTTTCAATATTGCTTTGCACATGATCCACAGCCTTCTGTAATTTTTCTGCATTGGTAGCTATTTCTGTGCACCAACGATTGAAAATGTATAATCGTGTAAAGACACAGTGATAAGAGTCGCTTTTTTAAACCAAATTAAAAAAAAAGCATTAATAATTATCATTTTAACCCAATAAGAATATAAAACTCGAAAGACGAAGACAAAGACAAAGCACAACAAGGCAAAGCAACCGCTTTGCAAGGAAAATTTAACCTTGAAAAAAAAGACGCCGTTAGTATATTGTAGATTATGCACACATCTGCAAATTTCTGCAGCTAATTTTAACTCTCTTATTACCTTAAGACACACACAAATTCACTGCAAAAGAACAGAATGGGAATGGGAATGGAATCAAAGGGGAACAGAACTAAAACTTTAAGTAAACATAATAAAGACGCACACAAAATGTACAAAAATAGGCTAAACTAAAACAATAATTTTAAAACAACTACAACACAAATTAGTTTTTTTCTATTTAAGAATATAAAATAAATACCTTCAACTTTGAAATCTATTCAAAATAACTCAAATTGATCAACTTTTTTAAGTGACTGATCTGATTGAAGTGCGCTTTTGTTGTGAACTTTTTGCACTGCGTGCAGCTGCGCTCTAAAAATGAACACGTGTTCACATCTTCAATGCTATTTTTAGAAAGTTCCGTTAGATTTCCAGAAAAAACCGTCTTGCCATTACAAAGTTTGGACATTTTAGGGACAGTTTGTTTACTTTTAGTAATTTTTTTTTGCATGAATTTTTTGAATCTTGGCCTATGCACAGTGGGCGCAAATGCCGATTTGCCGGCATAAAGTCCAAAATTATTTTGTTATATTTTCTTAATTTTTTTCAAAATTCCGTTACAGAATTGCCCAACCATTATTTAACCGTTATTAAAAATTTTTTTTGACCATCCCTGGCTTTTTGGCAGCCCTTTAAAGTCAGCTGATTGTGATTGGTAATGTGTGCCAAACGCTTTCTCTAACACGTGTGCAAAGTTTGATCATCTACCGTTTGCAAATTACTGCGTATATCTGTGGCTTTAATGATGCAAAATATTAATCAAAGTATGTAGAATGTTGATTAGAGTGCCAAAATTGTGTTCGTTTTTGTGTCATATTGTTTTTTAGTAGATTTATTGAATCATGTTTTAGATCGAACCTAACCCCAAAATAGTTGTGTTTCGTGGAGTATAACTAATAAGATTACGCCGGATTACGTAAAGTGTAAATGTGGTAGTATGTGTTATTGTATAAGTATTTCAATAAAGTTAACAACTTTTGCGCATACTTGCGCAAATTCGTAATATTTAAATAGATTCAGAACAACTCGACATCCGTCGTGGCGATTTGTTGGAAGTCTGGCTGGGAAAAAGGCGCAGTGTTAGCGCCACTTTTGATTGGCTGTGCGAAAAGATTAACAACAAGTGTTTGTCTAAAAGCTCGGAAGATGAAATTAAAAAGAAATTAAAAAATTTCGCTTCGCATGTCAATAAGCTGCTGGTTAAAAGTAACAGACATGTTGAGCGCTTTAAGAATGCAAATGCTAGCTGGCTGGCAACTGAAATATCATTTTTCACTAAAAAGGAACATGATACAATCAAGTGTGGTCGACCTCTTTTAGCTTATGAGGAAGGAGGATCTAGATTAAAAAGAAAATTGGCTTCTAAGCTTTCTGAAGAGAATTCAAAAGAAAGTCTCATACATGCCGCCGCCATATCAGCAGAGAAGTCGGGAGATAAACACACGTCAAAGATATTGAGAGCAAAATTAAAACCAAATGAACCATCATCGGAATACTTTTTACCAATTTTACTCTCAGCTGATGAGGCATTATCTTTTCTTATTGAGAACTCCTTCTCTAAGAAACAATATATTAACATTAGATTAATGAGCATCAAAAAGAATTGCAACATTTATCCAAGTTATGAAAAGGTAAAGGAAGCTAAAAAAAAAGAGCAGGCCTTTTGAAATAAAGGTATCAGAAACTGTTGCTGAAGTGCCGCTCCAGAACTTATTAGACCATACTGCTTCAAGAATAATTTTACTTCAAAAGCCAGTCTTTGAACAATTTTCTAATATAACTAAAATAAGGCTAATAGTAAGCTATGGCTTTGATGGTTCAACTGGACAAAGTATTTATAAGCAACGGTTTAATGAACGGGAACCTAAAAGCCTCGACCAATCTTTGTTTGTCACCACAATAATTCCTCTTCAAATGACTGATCAAATTGGACGAATTATCTGGAGAAACCATAATCCACAGTCCATAAAGTATTGCAGACCTTTAAAGATCGAATTTATAAAGGAAACTCGGGAGCATATTTTGCACTCGAAAAGTCTTTTAAATTTGCAAATAGAAAACTTGAAAACCTTTTTATATGAGGAAGAGCAAATAAAAGTAGAAATTGCTTACGACTTACACATGACTCTTATAGATGGCAAAGTTTTAAACATATTAACCGAGACAACATCAACCCAATCATGTCCAATTTGTGGTGCTAGCCCAAAAGATTTCTTGAAGATAACGGATATTAACAGCAAAGTTTATAAGCCAAAACCAAATTCTTTGCAGTTCGGAGTTAGTCCTCTACACGCATGGATTCGGTTATTAGAATTCGTTTTGAACATTTCATACCGAGTTGGTATTCAGAAATGGCGAGTATGTAATGATTCTGACAAAAACGCAAAGCTCACACGAAAAAAACAAATAGAGGAGAAATTCTGGACAGAAATGGGACTACATGTGAACAAACCAAGTCCGAACGGCTCTGGCAATTCGAATGACGGCAACACGGCGCGAAGAGCATTTGCAAATGTCCCATTATTGGCCTCAATATTAGATATGGACGAAACATTATTGAGGAAGTTTCAAATAATTTTAATAGTTATTTCATGCGAGTTTAAAATTAATGCAATTGAGTTCAAGAAATTTTGTGAGGAAACTCTTCTTTATTTTTTAAAGAAATATCCGTGGTATCCAACGAGCGCTACTGTTCACAAGCTTTTAGTTCACGGCGCTGACATTATTCAATTTTCTGTTCTCCCTGTCGGTTGCTTAGGAGAGAACGCGTCCGAGGCTCGTAATAAATATTATAAGCGTGATAGATTATTTCACGCCAGGAAAAACAGCCGCATAAATAACCTTACTGACGTGTTTCACAGAGCTTTGGATTCATCTGATCCTCTTTTATCGGGTATCTCTTCGCAAAGGAATAACAAGGCGCACTTTCTTCCGAAAGAAGTTATTGCCCTTTTGGAGTTACCCCTATTTGAGGAAGCAGTCGTTATGGAATATGATTTTGATTTTAAAGAAATTTTCAATTTTGAATTGGATCTTGAAATATAAATACTTAAATTTATCAATATAACCTAATCGTTTTTTATGCATGTCGGCGGGGGGCGTAAGCGAGGTCAAAATTCAAAAATAACAAAAATAACAATATCCGAAATTCTACAAAAATAATCTAAATATATATGCAAAATTTCAAGTCCGTATCTTTAAAATTGGAGTTTATGCCGGCAAATCGGCTTTTGCGCCCACTGTGCTATGGAGCGAACCACTGTGCTGTGTTGTAAAAACTCTCCTTTATTGTTAATGCAGTCTGTAATATTAAGAAAGACCCCCTCAATGTATTTCTAAGACAAAACGGTTATATAAACCTAACGAAAATCCAAAATAAACGTTCTATCCTTCTTTGAATCACCAGCTACACACTGTTCATCTAGTTTATGTACTAGTTACAATAGAAATCTTCTCCGCCGTCCATCTGGTTTATGTATTAGTTGCGACAAATATATTTGGACACAGTTTGACTGTATTCATACAATCCCACACTCAAATTTTTGGTGACCCCGACCAAGCCCTCATACCCGAGCAAGGATTCTTTAACAAGCAAGAATTCATACCCAAAGAACGATCATTATGCGACCAAGGATACTTTTCGGCCTATGATTCTCATCCGACCAGGAATATTATTCGGCCAGAATATTCACGGCGAAGTTGTCAACTGGGCAACATTCCTACGATCTGCAGAGAAGTTGTCAACTAGGCTACATTCATAGGATCAACACTGCGCTGACGCTGTCAACCAGGCGGCAATCAACACTATCTAGCTCCAAGTCCATAAATTAAATAGTCAACCAAACGACAGTTCTATTTCAAAAATGGATCCTACACTCTATGTAGAAGAAATCCTCACTGCTCAGGATGAAATAAACCAAGACACTTCAAGGCATATTAGAAGCAACAAGAAGGATTCATTCGAGCGTAAAGCTAAGTCTAGCTACTATCAAGCCGGGACTACGATGAATCAATGACGAAATCATCAAGAAAAATTTTGAACGGAACGAAAGACATAAATACTTCAAATTCGATGATAAAGCCGAAATAACAGTTCAGAAATGTTTAAAACTCTTTTCTGCTGACATAGCAAAGCAATCTGAAAATCCTAAGGTGGGTCCGCATCCAACCAAGACCACCGGAATCACTTCTGAAGCTAGGGATGCAACTGCAAAGTCAACGCCAAGACCCAGCTCAAAGACCTTGAAAACGGTAAATACGTAAATTAGACACTCACTGTGCCCTGGGCAGAAGGCAATAATTGCATCAAATGTGCAATTGTGCAAATGTAATCGGAGAAGCAGAAAAAAATATCCGCCATGTAGAATTAAAAAACAAAATTATCTGCATGCATGGAATATTCTCATTGAAGCATATAATAACCCTAGAGACATTACTACAAGGATATTAAATCGCTTTCAACAACAACAAGCCTCGATTGATGATGTAAAATCAATTAAGGAATTACACATCACAACTATGGAATGGATGCTGAAGCGTCATTTAAAGGACTCGATCTCAATATTTCTACTTGGGACCCCATTCTTATTGAAGTCATAAGTAAGCTGGGTATAAAAGTCAAGGCTCTCTATGAACATTCATTGGGTAGATCAAAGGATATTCAGCCATTAAACACCACGCTCCAGTTACTCGAACAACGAATGCGGATCTTGGCTACTGGAACGAAGATACCAGTAACTACAAATAGAACGAGAAATATAACATGTGCATCGTCGGCAATTACAGGAAAAAGATATCTATACTACAAGAAGCCAGAAGAATCAACTGATATTTCGCTGCGACGAGTTTCATGTCCAATCAATCAACGAACGGTTGAATTTGGTTCAGCGACAAAAATAATGCCTCAACTGCTTCAAAGGAGATCATAAAACAAAGGCCTACCTAAGCCACTTCTTTCAAGTGCGATAAGAAACACAACACAATGGGGGCATTCAGCAGATAATTCAATCAGTAATCGCTACTTTATTTATGATCAATCAGTAATTAGTAGCTGCTGAATGACATGAAGCCTTTTTTAACAAATCAGCCTATTACATGAAAAGTTAACACAGAAAAGCAGTTGTTTGTCATTAAGAATCAATAATCAGTATCATGTATCACACTATTTGTACGATACATTTTTTGTGATACCGATACCAAAAACTGGTATTTTTCACTGTCGAAAACTTCCTGCTGAATGTAAAATATAGTAAACAGGTATCATGATTGGTGATCAGAATTACCTGCTGAATGCCTCCATTGTTATATTTGGAGAACATGGCACCATCAAACGAAAAATGTACACAAGTAGTAGCATCTGCAAACAATCAGAACTACAATATTCTTGCTACAGCAAAAGTAGTGTTCAAAGGATCAATGGACAACAGGCCACCTTCAAGGCTCTGTTGTTTTCGGGATCACAAATCAATGACACGACACAATCTTGCGCATCGAAGGCACTGGCGGGCAGCCAAAACTCAGCAAAGCCGGTGTTAATGTGTTAGTGAAGTCACTATACAGCGACTATACAATGCGACTTGAAGCATTCGTATTGCCACACATTATAGCAGATTAACCAGCTCAACTGATCAAGAAAACCAATTGGAATATCCCCAACAATTTGTCATTATCTGATCCAGAATTCAACAAACCAGGCAAAATCGACGTGTTGATCGGAGCTGAGCATTATTATTCACTGCTTCTCCCACAACAATACAACATTTTGCAAGTCGGTCCATTAAGACAAAAGACGGAATTAGAATGGACTGTCGCCGGAAAACTCAAGGCATCGAACAAGTCAACAGCCATATGTTAAATGATAACAAGCGAAGACACAAATGCCAGCATTTAACGTTTCTGGACTTTTGACACATTGAAAACCACGGAAAAGCAACGCACACAAATCGAAATCTGCTGCGAAAAAAATTTGATAAAAAATCTACAAACAGCAGCTGATGGACATCACGTTGTAAGAATTCCATTTTCTGAACGCCCTTCAGCCCTGGAAGCCTAGTTGGAAACTGCTACAAAAAGATTTCTGGCGCTTGAACGACGGACCTCAAAGGACACCTGCAATAGCTACGTGGAGTTCATGAAGGATTACGAAAATTTGGGAGTCATGAAACATGTACCAGCCTCACATGTTCCACAAAATCATTTCTTCATTCTTTATCACTGTGTGCTCAAACCTGATAGCAGCACAATGAATCTTCGGGTCGTGTTTGCTGCATCGTGCAAAACACCAAGTGAAAATTATTAAGTGACTTTCTGCTTCGCGGCCCCACAGTTCAGAGTGAACTAATGCCAGTCTTACTGCGTTTGAGGACCCATAAATATGTCTTTACAGCGGACATTGAAAAAATGTACCACCAAATATGGATTAATCCCAATGATCAATTCCATCAGTTTATTGTTTGAAGGAACAATCCGTCAGATGATCTCAAGTACTATCGTTTTAAAACTGTCACATACGGCACAACATCAGCACCATTTCTGGCAACTAAATGTTTGGACCATTTGGCGATACGGAACAAGGATAAACACCTACTAGGAGCATCTGCTTTAAAGAACGACTTCTATGAAGACGACTGTTTGGGACCGTTTGGGACCCATTGCTCCCATTTTGGGCATATGGCGCAAATCAACAAAAAAAAACTACAAACTACTACAACCAAAACTGCGTCATAAATATTCGAGGAACTAATCACAGTGGTGGTGGAAATTGAAGCCATACTCAATTCTAGAGCAATAACGCCAATGTCCAACGATCCTTCAGACTTTACGGCTTTGACACAAAGAAATTTTTTGATTGGTGAACCACTGACATCTTTACCTGACGTCAATGCTGACTTAACAAAAAAACCTTGGTCAAAGGTTGGAAATTAGTATCCAGAACAAAGCAAAGTTTCTGTCAACAATGAACATATGACTACCTGAAGGATCTTCAATGTCGATACAAATAGAAGAAAGCGACACGTCAAGGAAAAACTACTAGTGCTCCTGAAGCAGGACAACACTCCATCAATGTTTTGGCCAATTGGGAGAGTCGTCAAAACTTATCCCGGCTTAGATAATTATGTTCGCGTATTAGATGTTAAAACTGCATCTAAAATCTTGAAGCGACGATATATCGAACTATTAATAATGCCATTTGTATTATCGCAACAAATCTAGGTAACAAAGTTTGATAACAAACCAGACATTTACTATGAGCAAGCAGTCGAGCAACAGTTGAAAACTCTGTACAGGTCTTCAAAGAATAATATTTTCAATATAATGCGATTAAAATATATCGTTAGAAGTCCATTTTGCTTGCATCTAGAGTAGGTAGCTTGCGATAGTCTGGCAACACTGGACTGCGACTGTTGATTTGGAACTTGTTCATGTGTAGCGCCACTTCGGCCGACAGCGCAAATCAAATTATCACATGCGTTCTCGTTTGCGCAAATGGGATTTTCATATGCTCTCCTGCTCTGGCAAACAATTATGAAACAAGCCGATCAGTCGAGCGCGCGTGACAGTAGGAAAGCCTTTGCAGGTCTTTAAAGACAAGTATTTTCATTATAATACGATATAAATATATCGCTTGAAGTCGATTTTGTTTGCATCGAGTAGGTAGCTTGCGATAGTCTGGCAACACTGGACTGCAGCTGCTGATTGTTAAAGTTTAGCGCCACAGCGCCACGCGTCTTTTCGTTCGTTATATCGTGGAAGCAGCGCAGCGACTGCGCTGCATAAATGTGTTTCTTGAATAACTTCTGAGTTCAATATCCGATCGTACTGAAATTTTGTGGCACACATTGAGAGTAGGATACTTACCATGTGTGCCAAATCTCAAGTCTCTAGCTATAAAACTGCTCTGGTTATCAGCTTTTTCGAGTTATGGGCGAAGGGGGCGTGGCATCGCGATTACATTTTCAGGACACATGTGCGCCAAATATCAAGTCTCTAGCTTTAACATTGCTTATGTAATGGTGATTTTTCTAATTTTAAAACTAACGGGACTTGGTATCGAAAATTGAAAACGAACTTGATCTGCGTATGGTATTCAGGAACCTACATTCCAAATTTGAAGTCTCTAGCTCTTATAGTTGCTGAGATCCACGCGTTCACACAGACGGACGGACAGACGGACGGACAGACAGACGGACAGGTGTCAATCGACTCGGCTATTGATGCTGATCAATAATATATATAATTTATAGGGTCGGAGAGGCTTCCTTCTGCCTGATACATACATTCACACAAATTCATTATACCGCTTTTGCTCATTTTTAATGAGCACAGGGTATAAAAAATGTATTTGAAACTAATTTCATAATATATCCTTTACTTATGGGTAGATCGCCTTAAAACTTGCAGCAAATTGCTCAGCGTGAGTTATACTTCAACTTTATTTTATTTTAGGCTGAGTTATCTGAGGCTGTGATAGTTTTCTTCGATTTGGTATTCAAGAACCTACATTCAAAATTTGAAGTCTCTAGCTCTTATAGTTACTGAGATCGACGCGTTAATACAGACGGACGGACGGATGGACGGACGGATAGACGGACGGATGGACGGACGAACAGACGTCAATCGACTCGGCTATTGATAATGATTCAGAATATATATACTTGACACAAATTCATTATCTCCTTTTTTGCCCATTTTTAATGGGCACAGGGTATCAAAATTTAGCACATAAAAAATGGCATTATGGCAATAGACAATGGTCATATACAATGACCTCACCCTCTACTGGCGGGACTAGAGTAACAGAGCTGGGAAACACATGTCCACGATTAACAAACCAGCTGGCATGTGAGATGATGGACAAGCACTTAAAACATATATTTGATGAACTTCAAGGCGAAGATATGTTTTTTGAGCGTACAAGATATCGACGATCACCTTTCGATTTTGTGGGAAGTCTGGCAAATAGTTTGTTTGTGTACTTGTTTCCAATTACGTCAAAGAATTGTCAAAAACCATCGTTTACGTTCAAAACAATGAATATTTCCTGCAAAAATTGAACATCAATTCTGGATTCTACCATCAATATAGTCAGGAGCAACAAATTCACCAATGATTGCGATTATCTTTATTAAAAACAAAGTGACCGTATACATGGATACATGATATTGATATCCTAGCTTACACTTCTCAGTGCTAAGCTGCAGAGAATCCAATCAGAAAGATTGTATGTGCTACTCGGCATTCGACATCGGACTATCAGTCCGCTGCTTACATCCCCCAATCAGCTACGAGATTTGTTGAATCAAATAAGAAATTATTTGACTCAAAACCAAATGTTGCCAACGACTGAGACTTTTCAAATGGACAAACTCATCAACGCTGAAGTCACAATTGAAGGGACTCAGGCAATCTTCAATGCAACTCTACCTTTGGTGTCAACTACGCAATCTGATTTTTTTTAAATGGTACCGATTCTCGTCCGAGATGCAACAGGATGGATTCTGAATGAACTACAAACTCCAATAGTGGCTGTCAACAATTTGAGAGATGATGTATATCACACCCTCACGATGAATACATATGTTTCAATCAACATGCAGTATTTAATGTGGAGTTTCAACTCTTCAACAACAAAAGTGCAACTACTTGCCACACCACTCACTCTACAGCCAAAATGGTGTGATCAAGGACATGTCGATCAAATACCTGGATTTTTGCAACTGCTTCCTCGGTGGAACTCAGAGCAGTCTGTAATGAAATTCCAACAACAATTGTTCACCAAGAAACCGGATTATTGACCATTCCCACTGGATGCAGCACACGTAACATAAAAGTCAGCAACAGAACTGTCGATGTCACAATCTGGATGTTCTACAACAACAGTTGGCCGATGACAAGCTCCTAACCCTGCCTGAAGAACTAAGGCCTATTCACCATCATCAAGTGGTATCATATGTGGCGTTAACGATTTCAATAATTCTGCTTGTACTGATCGCACTACAATAACTTTACATATTTTTGGAAAAGGACGACAACAGTATCTACGCCCAATGAATCAGAACCTGAGATTCCATCTCCTTCACCACGCCGGTTCTCATACAAAATAAATGAATGCTGAACACCTGTTCAACGGCCGAAAGTATGTTAAGGCATAGATTTAAAACATTTAAATTTTCACGCTTTACTATTCTCGCTATGAGGCAGGTCATGACTAAAAATAAATTTCACTAAAGAAAAGGTCTGACTGTCCACGCAACGTTCTCAAAATATCCACACATTTTCTAGCATGTGTTGTAAAAACTCTCCCTTATTGGTAAGACAGCCTGTAATATTAAGAAAGACCCCCAGAATGACAAAACCGGTATATAAACCTAACGAAAATAAACGTCATTCACTTCAATCCTTTGTTTTAATCACCAGTAACTCTCTGTTCAGCTAGTTTATGTTCTAGTTGAAATCTTCTCCGCCGTCCACCTGGTTTATGTATTAGTTGCGACAAATATATTTGGAAACAGTTTGACTCTATTCATAAAATCCCACACTCAACAGTAATAACGACACAATTACGATTTCAAAAGGAAACTAAATTAAATTTTTTTATCTAATTCCAAACCATTCTTTTCTGATTCATATGTGGTCCCAGATTATGAAAAAGCATTTTAAAAAAAATATACATTTGTTGGAACCGGCCAAATCGGATCACTATATCAAATAGGTGTCATAAGATCAATCGTTCGAAAATTATACTATAGTATGACAAACCAATTGCGTATGGTATTCAGGAACCTACATTCCAAATTTGAAGTCTCTAGCTCTTATAGTTGCTGAGATCCACGCGTTCACACAGACGGACGGACAGACGGACGGACAGACAGACGGACAGGTGTCAATCGACTCGGCTATTGATGCTGATCAATAATATATATAATTTATAGGGTCGGAGAGGCTTCCTTCTGCCTGATACATACATTCACACAAATTCATTATACCGCTTTTGCTCATTTTTAATGAGCACAGGGTATAAAAAATGTATTTGAAACTAATTTCATAATATATCCTTTACTTATGGGTAGATCGCCTTAAAACTTGCAGCAAATTGCTCAGCGTGAGTTATACATCAACTTTATTTTATTTTAGGCTGAGTTATCTGAGGCTGTGATAGTTTTCTTCGATTTGGTATTCAAGAACCTACATTCAAAATTTGAAGTCTCTAGCTCTTATAGTTAGTGAGATCGACGCGTTAATACAGACGGACGGACGGATGGACGGACGGACGGATGGACGGACGGATGGACGGACGAACAGACGTCAATCGACTCGGCTATTGATAATGATTCAGAATATATATACTTGACACAAATTCATTATCTCCTTTTTTGCCCATTTTTAATGGGCACAGGGTATCAAAATTTAGCACATAAAAAATGGCATTATGGCAATAGACAATGGTCATATACAATGACCTCACCCTCTACTGGCGGGACTAGAGTAACAGAGCTGGGAAACACATGTCCACGATTAACAAACCAGCTGGCATGTGAGATGATGGACAAGCACTTAAAACATATATTTGATGAACTTCAAGGCGAAGATATGTTTTTTGAGCGTACAAGATATCGACGATCACCTTTCGATTTTGTGGGAAGTCTGGCAAATAGTTTGTTTGTGTACTTGTTTCCAATTACGTCAAAGAATTGTCAAAAACCATCGTTTACGTTCAAAACAATGAATATTTCCTGCAAAAATTGAACATCAATTCTGGATTCTACCATCAATATAGTCAGGAGCAACAAATTCACCAATGATTGCGATTATCTTTATTAAAAACAAAGTGACCGTATACATGGATACATGATATTGATATCCTAGCTTACACTTCTCAGTGCTAAGCTGCAGAGAATCCAATCAGAAAGATTGTATGTGCTACTCGGCATTCGACATCGGACTATCAGTCCGCTGCTTATATCCCCCAATCAGCTACGAGATTTGTTGAATCAAATAAGAAATTATTTGACTCAAAACCAAATGTTGCCAACGACTGAGACTTTTCAAATGGACAAACTCATCAACGCTGAAGTCACAATTGAAGGGACTCAGGCAATCTTCAATGCAACTCTACCTTTGGTGTCAACTACGCAATCTGATTTTTTTTAAATGGTACCGATTCTCGTCCGAGATGCAACAGGATGGATTCTGAATGAACTACAAACTCCAATAGTGGCTGTCAACAATTTGAGAGATGATGTATATCACACCCTCACGATGAATACATATGTTTCAATCAACATGCAGTATTTAATGTGGAGTTTCAACTCTTCAACAACAAAAGTGCAACTACTTGCCACACCACTCACTCTACAGCCAAAATGGTGTGATCAAGGACATGTCGATCAAATACCTGGATTTTTGCAACTGCTTCCTCGGTGGAACTCAGAGCAGTCTGTAATGAAATTCCAACAACAATTGTTCACCAAGAAACCGGATTATTGACCATTCCCACTGGATGCAGCACACGTAACATAAAAGTCAGCAACAGAACTGTCGATGTCACAATCTGGATGTTCTACAACATCAGTTGGCCGATGACAAGCTCCTAACCCTGCCTGAAGAACTAAGGCCTATTCACCATCATCAAGTGGTATCATATGTGGCGTTAACGATTTCAATAATTCTGCTTGTACTGATCGCACTACAATAACTTTACATATTTTTGGAAAAGGACGACAACAGTATCTACGCCCAATGAATCAGAACCTGAGATTCCATCTCCTTCACCACGCCGGTTCTCATACAAAATAAATGAATGCTGAACACCTGTTCAACGGCCGAAAGTATGTTAAGGCATAGATTTAAAACATTTAAATTTTCACGCTTTACTATTCTCGCTATGAGGCAGGTCATGACTAAAAATAAATTTCACTAAAGAAAAGGTCTGACTGTCCACGCAACGTTCTCAAAATATCCACACATTTTCTAGCATGTGTTGTAAAAACTCTCCCTTATTGGTAAGACAGCCTGTAATATTAAGAAAGACCCCCAGAATGACAAAACCGGTATATAAACCTAACGAAAATAAACGTCATTCACTTCAATCCTTTGTTTTAATCACCAGTAACTCTCTGTTCAGCTAGTTTATGTTCTAGTTGAAATCTTCTCCGCCGTCCACCTGGTTTATGTATTAGTTGCGACAAATATATTTGGAAACAGTTTGACTCTATTCATAAAATCCCACACTCAACAGTAATAACGACACAATTACGATTTCAAAAGGAAACTAAATTAAATAATTTTTATCTAATTCCAAACCATTCTTTTCTGATTCATATGTGGTCCCAGATTATGAAAAAGCATTTTAAAAAAAATATACATTTGTTGGAACCGGCCAAATCGGATCACTATATCAAATAGGTTTCATAAGATCAATCGTTCGAAAATTATACTATAGTATGACAAACCAATTGGGTTTTCGGCATACCTTATCCAATGCATTTGGTCATGTCTTATACATTCTCACCAAATTTGGCTTAAATAGGATCAGTATATCATATACATGCTTTAGGAACAACCGGTCGAAAATCATACTTTTGTATGTCAAGCTTATTTGTGTTTTACATACCTCAACCTATCTCAAATACACATCTCATATATCCTAAACAAATTTGATTTAAATTGGATCACTATATTTAAAAGCTGACATAGGGGACAAAATTAAAATACCCTCTGCAATAGAGAATTTCTTAAAATTAACCATTTGGTGTTACATAGTGATATTAGTGTACACTGTACAGATTACTGTGAGCATCGAGGATAATGTCAATGTTAAATGATGGGGACCTATACTAGAAGCTTACATAATATGCAATTGAGTGATTTTAATTTAAATAAATGATTGGTTAATTCTTTGTAGACTTGCAACGATGAAAACTTACTTACAGGGTTCCACGTAAAGAAACTTTGTAATCTAAATTTTTCAATGTTTTTATAGGTAACAAAGCTCGATGACATTAGCCCGTTAATTTTTTTGAATCGCACCAAGGCTGCTCTTAACTGCGCTGCCGGTTCAATGCAAGTAGGTCAATTATGCTGAATGTCGTGGATGCAAATCAATACAAATGCTATGCAATTGTTTTCCACAGGTTGATCTAAAATTTAACGAAGCGTTCCATGGCATCATCCAAGCCGATTATGATCGCAGCAGTGCCTGCCGCGTTAGTGGCAAGGGTGCGCTTAGCTATCGCCTGGAGCTGCCCCTTAAGGGATGTGGAACTATACAAGTAAGTCCTCCATACAAAAAGCTCTGTTGCTTATCCCAAATTGTTCATATTCCTAACTAATTTTTGTCTTAACAGAATCCCACACGTGTGTTCACCAACAATATTATTGTGCGTTTTCATGTCAATTTGGAGATGGATGGCGATGAGATCATCACTATAGTTTGCCGGTATCCTCCGCCCGTGCCTTCACTGCCACCCGCGCTGCCAGCGCCTATGTATGTATTGAAAAACCTTCTCCTTATAAAAAAATAAATTTTTGTTTTTGCAGATTGAATGCTATTGCCACAGGAGCTATACTCCAGCCACCATTGAAGAGTATACAGGTACTAATGATCATCTGTGCTATCATGTTCCTAACACTTCTTCTGTTGGGTTTGGCCGTCTCTTATTACTGCCTTCGTAGTCGGCCTACTCCAATGATGCGCCGTCTACCCATGAGCATGGGTAGTGGATCGGAGATAACCAAATTGAGTGGAAGCAGCGTTGGCAACATTAGTGCCATTGAGGGTGTTAAAATACCCCGTGCCCATGCTGCACTTCAGGGCGTATACAGCTCTTCTGGTAGCGAAGGAGTACTGATACCATCGGATTATCCCAGTGAATCACATTCGGAGATTGAAGAGATTGACACTCGATCACTGCCGTTTAGCTCAGCCGGTAGCTTTGAAAATCGCGCCTTCATTCAAGAGACTTCAAGCGTATACAGCGACCATTCTATTCCAACGCAAGAAAAACGCCCAACCAGCTCGGTCGTGACCACTGTTAGGCGACATAACATGCCAATACAGGAGATAATGACTAATTCGCCCAAATTCGATGTCCAGGTGCGGGTAAAAAAGTCACCGCTGCCAATTCCATTGCCGGTCACCTCCGATACGGAGAGTGTTGGCACTGTACGACCTGATCGAAACAATTTGTCGATCATTATGGAGGCATACGAGGATCGAGAGAGTGTAATGACTAAGGATTCGCTGCCGCCGCAAGTGGAAAGTATGAAATCACAATTTACATACGTGCCAGAGTTACATCCGGCGCCACACGTTACACAGGCACTGCCGCTTCTGCTAGTAACCGAACCCAAGTTCTCCGTGTACACTCGCACGCACCTTGAGGATGTGGACGAACGTCCAGAAACCTGGTCTGATTATACTGACGGACCGGCAAATATCGAAATTACAGACTTGTCGTCTGTGGCTCTCGACAGCCAAGTCTATGTTACAAATCGCGTGAATGTCAACAGGCACTACTACGAGGACGTGTACGTGCCAGCAGAGCCGATGGACATGGCTAAGCCACCCCCAGTGACCTCGCACAGCGTGGATGATGTGTATCTGCGCACAGTTACTGAGAAGAAGACCATTGAAGATATTGAAAGCCATAAACGACTTGTCACTGAGTACAAGTTAAAGTCGAAAGCGCCATTGTCACCGCCTCCTTTGGAACTGGTTGATCCTAAATTCAATGTTAGGGTGCGAAAGTGTCCTAACGAGAATTCCAGCGAGCTATGGGAAAACTTTTCTGATATTTCTAGCATCTCAGGTCTTACATCGACACCTAAGTTGAAGCGCTCCGAGTTAAACTTACCGTCTGCTGATCCACCGTCACAGATCCACGATAACAAACTTAAGCTGACCAGTCCCGTACTAGTAGGAAATATGAAGCCAATTGAGGTCCCACCACAAGATAAGGATGTGCCCAACTGGGAAGTGCTCATACGTATTCTGGAAGAGCCAGAACTGTCCGATATAGTGGATGACGCCAGTTCGATTCATACTATCAGCTACAACGATAGGGCCAAGTGGAAAGAAATCATCACAACGCAGTCTTCACTGCGCACAATGCTAACCGAAGCGGTTGTTCGCGAGGACTTCGAACGCATCCGTCAGGACACCCGTTACGAGCGAATGTTTGAACCTCAGACCTGGGATATTATTATACGGATTCTTGCACCACCCAGTCACGAAGATACAGATGTAGAGATGCGTGCAGCCAAACGTGACAAGAAGGCTGTACAACAGCCTTGGGATACTCGGTCTAGGCGCAGCTCCTTGCCCACGCTTTACGAATACGATAGCGATGGTGGATCCAGTGTACGCACCATACGCAATGATTCGTCGTTACCGCAACATAAAGGACCTGGTGTCGGGATTGGGTCTGGTCCGTTCAACATGCAACGATCACGTCGGAACTCACGCACCTCCTACCAAATGGACCACAATGACTTCCGTTCGATGTCCGAGGTAACCGTTGATTTTGGAAGACCACAGCCGGATGTTCTGGATAATGTAAGCGACGCCAGCTCATATTACCGCATGCAGTACTACGACGACGAAGACAGACGCTCTTTCCATCGATCCAATAGTCATCCATCGCTTGCTCGATCCGCCAGCGAGTTCACCGAGCACTGGACAGTTCCCGATGAAATAGAGATCTCTTCGCCAGAAGGCACACCCAGAGCTCATCGTGTGCGTCAGGTAAAATCTGGGTGATTGTCTAGTATACGTTACACATCGCAAAAAATTTCCCAAAAAAAAAAAATCCTCGACGGACCGCGTATTATCATGAACTGTCATGCTTAAAATTTCTTGGGTGTCTTCAGTGAGAAATTTTTAAAAACTAACTTTATTAAATCATGTGTTTCGCATTAATTTTTAAAAGTGCATTTAAAAAGGATCCACAGAAGATCCCCAAGAATTTTAACATGACAGCTCATGATAATACGCGGTACAACGAGGATATTTTTTGGGGAATTTTAGCGATGAGTAACGTATACTAGACAATTAACAAAATCTGTCAACATTACTTCCATTAAATCTATCCTAATATATTTGTAATTTTTTATTTATATTTAATATGCAGCCATTACAGCTGGAACTGGGCCAGCCTGGTGAAAGCATCCTGTGCCAAACGCAAAGTGATTATGTGGAAACACACCGTAGCATCTATCAGGCTGAAAAGCAGCTGCCTTTGCCAGCACGAAAGTGGTAGGCAAACGTTCTTTGAATCGAGTCCATTTTTTTTTAACTTTCGGTATGGGTTTAGATACGTACACTTGATAGTACTAATTATACATAATTGTTTTTAAAATGATAGATCTTGGGGTGATTTCGTCGACAGATTTAACGCTATCAGTATTTTCTAACTACAATTTAAAAGTGTTTAGTAAATTAATAACAGCAATTCTAAAAATATAATTTTATTATAAGAAACAAAAGTGTCAAATAAGTATTATTGCCAGAAGATATGTTCACACGTAGATCAACATTATCGTAAATTTATTACAATATATAAATATCTATCAAAATCAAAATCAGTATAAAATAAAAGAATGACACTTATAAATGTTCAGGAATCACAGCTTACCGACTATTTTTAACACATATTTACAAATGTACCTATAGCGCATAAACAAAATTTTAGCTAAACGTTTTTTTTCATACAATAATACAAATACAAATCCGTCCGGAGACATGTAACTTTATTTTGCATAATATATTAAAGGTGTTTCGAAATAATAAGAACAATATATTTTACCCAAGACCAATGTACTTTGGTCCCAAAATGTACCCAATGATATATGTAATGGTCATGACGTAAATACTTAAGATCAGTGCAGGCGACCACTTTATGACCGACACGTTTTCACCGCCGGTGAATTTGCGAATCACTTTATTCTCACCGGTTGCCAATCAAAAATTCCATCGGTTTTTTTTTCTCACAGAATCTGGTCATATTACAGTAGACATTTGACCAACATAAAACCCAATAGAAGTCGAACGCATTCTATTACATCATTGGTGAAAACCCGTCACTTTTAAATTCTGAGAATTTACACGACACCGACGGTATTTTAACAAATATTTTTGGCGAAAAACGTGTCGTCTTTATATCTAAGTAGTTTATATATATCTCATATTAAACAAGCCGGACAGTCGAATACACGCGACGGTAGAATACCCTGTGCCAGTTTTTATCAAATATTTAATTGATTACACAAGGGAACAAAATTGAACTTTTTGTGTGTTGTTTTGAAATGAATAGAAGTTTTTAACTAATTTGGGGTCGCTGATTTCAAATCTGATCTCAATTTTTCTCTATCAGCTCGCGTTTTTGAGTTACAGGTACTTATCAAATTTTTGACTTTTTCCCATCAAAAAAAGATAAAAAAAAATATAACTTTACTCTTCATGAAGCGATGAATATGATTATGATTTTTTTTCAAAGGTAACAATTACATCTTTAAAAAAAAATATAGTTTTGAAATTCGCTCAATCGAAAGTAAAGCTATAATTTTTTAAACCTTAAATTTATGAAAAAAAATCAAAAGTGGGATCGGATTTGAAATCAGCGACCCCAAATTAGTCAACAACAGTAGTTAAGTTTAAGAAAACAAGGCAGAGTGTAAAACAAAAAAAAAACCAAAAAAAAAAAAATTCAAAATTTAATTTTCTTCGGGGAGCCAATTTAGCTTTAAATAAAATCATATTATGGAAGCTTTCCATGTACATTTAATCTATTTCAATGACCAACCCAAAACCCAAGTGATTACATAGCATTCAAAATAAACCCCCCAAACACGAAAATTTAAGAAAATCATATAAAAGAACATTTTTCGATTATTAGTAATTTCATTGAAATGTTAATAACTTTTGAATTTGTCAACCGATTACCTTGAAATAAAGCTTATTTCATTCAAAACATGTTAAACTAAATGATTTAAGACTAAAACTTTGATATTTGTTTTTACTTTTTTTTTAAAGAATTTTTAAAAAACAAAAAAAAAATTTTTTTTGCTATAAATTGATTTTTTTTCGCTTAACAGCAACGATATATCTGAAACTACTGAGCAAAGATAAAGCCAATGTAGGCACGGCTTAAAGATAATATTGTTGACGATTTTTGGAGATTTTTTTAAACTAAATATGATAAACCGTTTTCAAGATATTCTAATATATGTAATGGCAGTGCCTTAATTTTGGAAATAACGGTATATCGCGAAAAGTCGAGCTGATAGGAAAAAAAACAAGTGCAGATTTGGATTCAGCGCCCCAAATTACTTTAAAAACAATCATCAATTCTAAATCAACAAATACCTTGTTCCCTTGTGTTACCAACCAATGATAAGTATTGTTGTCTTTATGCGTCCTAAATATTTCATCACGATATCATCATGATAATAAACTCAGAATATATCCAAGAAATAGTTTAACTCAAGAAGAAGAGAAATATTACATTTATTTATTACATACGTACATTTTTGTACGTTCTTCTGATTATTTATGTATTCACAAGTATATAATCAAAATCCTTTTTATAATGACTGACACATTGTGGTCTACTGTCACATAGTACTCTACTTACCGGCTCGTGTTTCATAATATATCCTTCCCATGTTTTCATACCCTTGGAGAGTTTATTATACTTTTGTCCTAAAATGTGTAACGCATGTCCGACCCTATCAACAGCCGAGACGATATAGCCATGTCCGTCTGTCTGTATGTTTTTATGCAAGCGGTTTAAAAACTATCTGAATGAAACTTGGCGCAGGTCCGACTTTTTGCTGAAGGCAGTACATATGTCGAAACCGGACCGATCGGATCACTATATCATATAGCTGCCATAGGAACAATCGGTCGAAAATCATACTTTAGTATGACAAACTATTTTGGTTTTCGACATACCTTAACCAATCTCACAGATTATCCATTTTGTTATGCTTTGTTGTTTCTCAAGATTTCTCAACCAAACTGACTGATTGTGCGCTTGGAATCGAACACCTATATTATATTGTTGGCATAGGAAAGATCGGTTAAAAAGTTCAGTGATCTCGAGGGTATGAACTCTTTGGCGTGTAAAATATGACAAAACAGACTGTCTCAGAACACCTGCTGTCTCAAAAACACCCCTGTCCGGCTTGTTTAGTATATATAATAATCTTTTTAAATCAATTAGTATTCATATCTTGTTATGTCTATATTTTAAAATTCTGGAAACTGTTGAGTTCAATCGATAAATGAGTCTTCTCAAAATAAGAACTACGAGAAAAATATGTATAATAGATTCTTACATCAATTTTACCAGTTTATGAAGTTAGCCTGAGATCTTTGCATTTAATATGAAGGTGCTCCACCACTATTTCTCATTCTCACTATTTAAATGCTATAAAAACACGGCATCTGAAAACTGGAGTATTCTTCCTCATTTCTGTTGTTACCATTATTCTTAAGCATTTTATGTGACTCACTTTTTTTTTAACATCTCTTCAATGATAAAATCCCCAATAAGAATAAGGTCTGGTGATTGAGCCAATCATATTATTTCACACACGTCTATGTATAATGTTGCCTTTTAATATTTTAAGCCCCGTATGGAGTTTCTCAGAATATTATGCTAGAAGAAACTAGTCAATATTCTTGCAGCCTGCTAGAAAATGGCAGTGTGACAGCATAACATCCCAGAAAAGTTGAGTGGTTGCTGCGTCAACTGTGCCCAGTATGGAGTTGATCAGAATCCATTATGCTAGCTGTCAACTCCATATAAAAAAGGGTGTCAGATTCGGTACAAAAATATTTTGTTTACCTATTCTGCTAGGCGGTGTGGATAGTAGAAAAATTATGGAGTTGCCAGATTATTGGCAGTCGTTGTTCAACACTGTTTCTCAAGTAGGCTAGAACACATTGAATATTCAGTGTTTTGCTAGCAGAATATGCTCAAAAGTTAAATTGCCGCCACCTATAAACTAACGTTGCCTTGACTCAATTTTCAATTTGTTATTCGTTTTGTTTAAATCAGAGATGGGCACGAAAAATAACGGTGGGAGCCAGACAACAAATTTTAGCAACAACAACCAGCGACGCTGCAGCGTTGCAGTCATGAGCCAGACAGAATGTGCGAGCATGGCGCCGAGCAATGCATACATTTTGTTTTTGCATTCTCGAGCGAGCAGAGTCAAAATTTATTTTACAGCCTCTTCGTCACCAGCTTTCAGTGGCATTGTTTTTGTAAAATTGCGATAAGCGATCAACTCGAACAACGACCACCGGTGCCGAGATGCTGGCGCCTATCATAAAACATAACGGAAAGAGGCCCGGGAGCTCTGGGAGCCACTAGGTGCCCATGGCTGGTTTAAATTGTGCACAGCTGACGCATCAGTGTTACCACTCAACTTTTCTGGGAGTTAACAGCTAGCAGAATGGATTCTGAGCTTTAAAAGAAAATATCCTTTAGTGATATTTTAAGTGATAATTTTTGAAAAGTTTACTTGCTAAACATGGCAAACTGCTGCACAGACACAGAAATACATGATATCCATGTGATTAAAGGAGCATCAAAATTGTTTATATATTATTTTCAAATAGTTGAAAATACTTTATACTCAAACATCACCATCTCCATTTTCAACGAAAAAGAAAAGTTTTTCCAAAATTTCATCAAACATATTTTTTGACGTGTAATTTTCAATTGATTTTGCTTGATTGATTTTGTCACGCCGCTACATCGACGTAGCCTAACAGCGAGGGCCGAAGTGCCACTACCGAAGTCACACGAACTTTTCTAGCGACGGTGTGCGGGCAGCGCTGCTTTAGAACGAAAGCGTGATCTATCGTGATTGGATATAACACTCGGAAGTTATTCAAAATCCCATGAAATCCAATATAATGGTCAATTTTAAGACTGGAGCCATGAAATTTGGCACACAGAACAAACATCGCTGTCCTTATGTATCCTGAAATTTCATCGGGTTTGGATGGTGAACTCGAAAATTATTCAAAACACGATATTACGCAGTGTCGTGTCAAAGGAAGAAGAGAACAATGATGTTTCAACGCAATTAATTTAGACTTCAAGAACTATAATTATAGCTTAAAGCTTGGGCAATTACATGCGTACAGTTGTTTGTTTTTTCAAAGCTGAAAGTTCAGCATTCTGGTTTTCTTTGAGGTCGCGCGCACTCTAACGGCTGAAAACATAACTTAGAGCTGAGTTTATAATCGCGCTTATAAGCTCGAAAAAAACAAACTCACTGCTTGAACGAAAGCTCGCACACTGAAAGCTAAAGTGAGCATATGAGCTTTAAGTTTCGCTCTGCTCTGTTTGATCGACCAAGCATGTTTGATTTTATCAGTAGCTGACAAGCTTATTTAGTTTTAATTTAAATTTTATTGCGAGTCGTTAATAGGCAAAATTGTGCAAAACCCTGCTGTGTAGGATAGAAAACATCGCAATTATTTCAATAGAATAGTTACCGATAAAAATTTGGAGTCTATTGCTGAAACTCTATAAATGGCATGCACCCAGACTTCTCTTTTCTGCTCCTTTATTTCTTTATTCAAATTAGTATGACTTCTTTCGCTAAGCAAAAATGTACGCATCCGCTTCTACACCATTGCATTGAGAAACAACGAGTGACTAACTTTAAAATGAGCATTACCATCTGCTTCAGTTTAAGCTTTCTATATGCGCGCCCTAAAAAGTTCAGCTCGCTGATAAGCTCTGAATTTATCAGCTCCGTTATAAGCTCAGCTCTATGTTCAGTTTTCAGCCACTAGTGTGCACTTGACCCAGGTGTGCGCGCGGCCTTAGCTATAGTGTGCGAGAGTCATAAGAGAAGCTTATTTCTCTACTAATTGTTAAGCTCAGCTGTTAAAAAAAAAATAGTTCCATTTCATTCAATTTCAAACAAAGCGCTTGTTACGCTTTCCAATTTACAAGCTCAATTTACAAGCTTTTTATATGGCTAAGTTGTTACTCTTCGGACTCTTGTGTTGTCGCTCAACAAACAAAACAGATAACACAAACACATCGAAAAAATGTGTTCGTTGGAGTGGGAAACCGATTCGATTTAAATTTGTTGTGTAATTGACGTGATCAGGCGGCCATGAAAATATGTATTGACTGTTATTTGCGAGCACTGGCATTAGTACACAGATTAAATTTTTTTCACGAAAAACTCACACAATTTTTCCAATATTAATATAGTACTTATAAACAGGCATAACTAATAAAATAAATATGCTTTTACGCAGACAAATTAATAGGCTTATATACATTTATAATGCTTGCAGATACTTATTTGAGAGCGAACATGATTTCGTGATGATAATTTTGTTGGCCTTGCCTTTGTCACATTTACTGACTGAAAAAAATAGTATGAATATGATAAATTATATATATTTATTTTTTGTGAAGGTATATTCTTTGCATTTGAAATATGCAACAATATAAGTTGAATAAAACAAATGTATTTAAATATACAAAACCATATTATTGTTCATCGTAATATAAATGCCTGTAACTAAAATACTACAACCGAATACAACGACCATAAATAAATAAATCTACTAACAAATAAACTATTGGTTTTAATTAAAGATATTGAATATACACCGGATCGGTGGGTGTGATGCGTCTTGCTAGGTGGGTTACCACGAAATACGCTAAATGTCGAAAACAAGTTTAATTTTTTGCTACAGCGACGTTTAGTAAAACTCACTAGATGGCGCCGATAACATAAGGTAACATTAGGCAACACCAAAATTAGGGTATCGATATCTATCGATTACTTCACAGTCTCATGGCTTGCAGTTTAAAATAGACGAAACGTTTGTTAAGATTTAAAATCAAATAAATATATTGGTAAAACGAATTACTAAAGTGGTGACCTCGACGTGATAAAAACAACCTGTATCCAGCTATCTACTATTTTAACCTACGTACTAATTGTTGTTGTTGGTCTGACGCCATTTTAATTGCGTTGAATTGTGAAATTCATACCGCATGACTCGCGAGCAGACCGACAGAGGCAAATCGAAAACAACGTTCAGGAAACATTCTTCGACAGCACCAACGAAATGGCTGATGAATACACCAACTCGCGATCGGATTCTATGCAAAGCAGCATTCAGCTATTGACGCAAGCGATGGCAATGCAAGTAACTGCACGCCCAAATTTGCAACGAGTGCATGTGCCAAAATTCAGCCATTCGAGCTTAGCAACTTAACTGACGATATTAGCCAGTTCGACTTAATTACAGTGCACTTGGAGGATGACGTCGGTCGGTCGAAACTTGATAGCAGCGCACAGAGGCCAAAAGTGTAGATTAAATCAACCGAGCATAATACGGTAGCCACTATAATTTTAATTTAAGTGTAATTCACATATTTAAAAATAACTTGGTTTTTTTTTTTTTAAATTTTCTAATATTTTTTTTTTAACTCAGGCGAAAATTGGATGACTCCGTTTTTTTCTTATTTAAAATATTTTGGCAGGAAATTTGGCATTGATTATTATTTCGAGCCAAACTTAAATATTCCAAAAGTAAAAATATTTTTTTAGTCGTTTAAAAATATATTTTTAATTAATATTAAGGCAGAAAAAGTCTATATAATGAAATGTTGAGATAATTAAGTCATCAAAAAAAATGTATTATTTATATTGGGTATTTTTTATTAGAACTCCATTTAATACTTTATTTGACAATGGTTACTTAAAAACAAATTTTACAATTGATTCTTATCGTGCATTAAACCTAAAAGCTTTCTAGATCGTGGTGAATGTGTGGGGAGTTGCTGTGGTGAACTTGTGGGGAGTTGCGAGCTTTAAGCTGCAATAGAACTTTGGACTTTAAATTGCAATTCGGTGGTTCCCATGATAGGGGAAGAATTTGTTTACGTATTGGGCCTTAAGCTTGAGATAGGGGAAGAAATGCCGATTAAGCAATAACGTGGGACTGAGTGAGAGTTGTTTATGAATTGGCCGAGGTATGCGACGGATGTTTATGGCTTGGACTCCTAAGCCTGAGATAGGGGAAAAAATGCTGATCAAGCAATATCGTGGGAGCGAATGCGTTTTGTTTATGACGTGGCTGTCTAAGCCTGAAGGGGAATCAATGCTAATGAAATGTTGGGTGAATAGTTATGTCAATATGTCACTCCCCCGCCTTTTAGATTGGAGCTTGTCCTCAAGCGGTCAAAGTAGGGTATAATTGTGGGTGTGATTCTACAGTTTCAATTATTGGATCGGGTGCTTGTGTTTCCTGTTCGGTTTCTAATTCTTGGTTATTCTTAGGTTTAGGTTTAGGCTTTATAAATTTCATTATAACGTGATGTGGTGATGGATTACATTTTTTGTGCAAATAATAAATGCTTATAACTATAATTATTACAATAATGATTACTATTATATTTTTTTGTGTTAGGAAGTTATTATTAAAATAAATCATTTCCTTAATTTCTAAATGGGATATTGGTTCTAATCGGGTTACATTATGTTCTGTAAATATAATATTAGTGTATTGGAGTACATTATTTGTTATTGAAACTTCCATTAGTTTAGCGGAACAGTTGTAAATTTTTATAATGTACAAGTTGGTGTTTCATGTTTAATTATGTTAGCAATACATTGGTCTTTAACTATTTCTTTTGTTAAAGTATTTATAGTATTATTATTTTGTAAGTAAAATTTACCAGCAACGTTCTCGTTAATTATTTGCCCGTTGTTGTCGGGGTATGGTGTAATTATGAATGTAGGGGTTTCAATGGTTTGAGTGGGAATATGGGATATAAGGAATATTTCATTAGTAGCTGTGTTGTACCATGCTGAAGTTTTGATGTTAATTAGATTTTTATGGTCAATGTTGTTAAGGCTGTCATGTTTTAACAATTTTGGGTTAAAAATTCCTAGACGTGTTAACTGTGTACCCATTTCGATATCCTCGATGTATTCTGTGAAATGCTCTATGTTAAATATTAGTAAGTTAAGTTTTTGTTCTTTTTTTAGTTTTTCTTGCTGTTTGATGTCTTTATTAAGAGTGTTGATAATATTGTTTAAATCATTGATTGCTACAGTTTTTTGTGTTATTATTGCCATTTGATCTTCAATCTGTCTTTTATCATTTTCATCGAGTGTACCAAAAAGGTATTTTAATGTGGATCCAACAAAATTAAGTGGGGCTTGCCTAAATTGTGTATCAATTTCGTAATCTTGTCGATTTTCGTTGAGCTTATTGATTTTATTTTCTTTGATTTGTTGGCTATTAAATGCAGGTGTACCTGCGTAAAGTAGTATGTTAGCTGGTGTACATCCAGTAGTGTTATGCTTCGTTTTATGATTGTAGATAAATAAAATGGTTTCTATTTTTGTTTGCTTATTTTCTAAATTTCTCTCAGTGTTAATAATTCTGATTTTTTCATTAACTGTTTTGTGGAGGCGTTCTACGTCTGCTATTCCTGTCTTACTTGTGGTTATGTCTAATTGTATGTTTTCAGTTTCTAACCATAATTTCAAAGAATTACTCATGAAGGCTGTGTCTTTATCGGCTTTGATTCTTATTGGTTTACCCATGTCATTGAAAATTCTAGTGAGAGCACGTTTAGCTTCTAACCAGTCTCTACTATTGGTTCTTATCAGTGATGCGAATTTGGAATAGATGTCAATACATGATAGATATTGTTCATTGTCAATTGCGTAAAAATCTATAACATAAATTCTCGGGGATTATTTATTTCTGGAGTCAGTTCAAATGGTAACTTTCTGTGCTCTGTTTTTGCAATGTTGCAAACTTCGCAATCATTGATAATATTTTGAATAAGATTCTGATAGTCTGGAAAATAGTGAGTTTCTTTAAAAAGTCTTATTGTTTTTTCAATACCTGGATGTAATAATTTTATGTGTTCTTTAATAATAAATTCTTTAAATTCAGAATAGGATTCGATATCTTTAAGTTTAATGTAGCTTCTATCAATTTTTGTGTTACTGTTTAAATTAATGATTTCTTGAAATGCTTTTTGGAAAATTAGAAAATCTGGATCATTTTCCATATAAATGACATTTGTGTTATTCAAAATGTGACTTATTACGCTGAAATGTTGCAGGGGCATTTTTCAATCCGAATGGCATACGAGTATATTCATAATGACCATGTTTTGTTGGAAATGCTGTTTTGGGTATAGATTCAGGATCCATTTCAATTTGATGGAAGCCTTTGGCTAAGTCAATTGTTGTGAAGTATTGGCAATTTCCAAGTTTTCCTAGTATTTCGTCCATATTAGGGATAGGGAACTTGTCGTTTAGGGTAATGTCATTGAGCCCACGGTAATCGACTACTAATCTAAACTTTTGTTGACCGGAAGCATCTACCTTTTTTGGTACAATCCATAAAGGACTGCATTATGGAGAATTACTTTGACGTATGATACCTTGCCGTAACATTTCGTCAATTTGTTTATTGACCTCCGTCTCATACGCGAATGGATAGCTATATGGTTTTTTGTAAATAGGATTCTCGTGTGAAGTTTTTATTTCATGACGTACAATACTACTAAATGTCAATTTTTCACCTTCGGTATATTGAATGTCTTGAAATTGTTTTAACAAATTCAATAGCTTTTCCTTTTCTTCATAATTCAAGTGGTCAATTCGATATTCTTGTCCATTTGAAAGTTCATTATTCATTGCATAATTTACTTCTGTTGTAAAATTGTCTTCATCTAATTTTGCTTCAAATTTTTTTGGAGAGTTTGAGTCGTTTATTTCTAGTTCCTTGTGAATAAACGTCCGTTCACTAATTGTAGTAGTTTTATTCGTATAGTCTACTATTCCGTTATTTTGCATTAATATTTTTCTGCCTATTAATATGTCATAAAATGGAGAAAAATTGTGAATATAGAACTGTTGTGGTTGTTGAAACAAATTATTTTCTTTAAGATTCACAAATTTTGTTAATTTTGAATAACCTGTCATACTTCTGACAACTGTCTGTTTTTCCTGTACTGGGAGGGAAAAGAAATTTTGTGTCATCATGTTGATTGATGAACCGGTGTCTACGATACACCTATATCTATGTCCATTAAACATTATTTCTATGTATTGGTGTGTTCCAAGGCTTGTGCTGGAAAATTTTCAGCTGGAACTTGTTCTTCAGATTCTGATTCATAAGATTGGTGACTTTCGTCAATTTGCATACGTGACTGTCCGCTGTTACTTTCTGGGTAATGAGCTGGGTTATAATGGTTAGTATTTTGGTTGTATGAATTTCGTGTGAAATTAACGTTGTTGTTGCTATTACTTTGGTTTTTATTATTCTTATTATTTTCATAATTTGCTTCCTCATAGTAGCCTTCCATTTGTGCTACTTTTTTTAAATTAGATATTGTTGATATATCATGTCTTGCTAAAGTCATAAAAAGCCTATCGGGAAGTTTTCTTTGAATTAAATTTTTTACTGTATTGTTCATAGCATTTGTATATAATATTGAATTTTCAATATTACCTTCTAATTCTAACTTATTGCTTATAATTGTCATCTTTTCTTCTACATCGTTGCAGAACTTACGTAGATTTCCTTGATAGTTGGTGTTGTACAGCTTCCGAAGTAGTTCCTCCACAATTGTTTGCGTTTTGTATTCAGATATCAACGCTTGACGTAGACTGTGCCAGTTGTTGATGTGCAATTGCTGCAGAGTTCGTTGTGCTTCTCCAGATATCCGTAGTTCAATGGCTGCAAATATTACGCTTCTTTGTCGTTCACAATTTGTAGTATAGAGCTGGATCAGGTAGTCCATGCGTCTTACAAAAGGAGCCAGTGCAGAAGGATCTCCATTGAATTCGGGTACATTATGTATTTGATGTAACAATTGGCTTAGCGTCTGGTCACTTAGTTGACCTTCTAGTTGTGGTGACGTTGGAGCCATGTTTTGTTTTATGTGAGTCGTGGTTTTTGAGTAGTTTATTGAGTTTACTTGGTTAGCGGTCATAATCAATTAGATTGGGCCTCCAAATAAAATTCACAGGTTGCTTCAGTATATCGAGACTTACACCTTATGTGAATTTCAATATTTTGCGGTGGTTTATAAATCAATATTTTTTAAAATTGTTTTTAATTATGAGGCAGTCACTGTTTCTTTTTCAAAGGGGCCACTATAACTTTTCTTTAAACAAAATTAAAAATGTTTGCACTTGTGGCGGTCACGATTTTTTTTCAAACTGGCCACTATGCTTTATTAAACACACACGAAAGTTCTTTTGCGGATACCGAAAAGTTGTAATGTTGTAAACCGAATCTTTACTTGTGGCAATTCGCGTGCTCAATCTATAAAGATCACTTGGTTGTTCAAGGACTCTTTATCACTGGATTGTAATAAGGATAACAAGTTTTTATATTACAAGGATTTTTCGGAATCCTACCGGCTGCGCCAATGAAATGTTGAGATAATTAAGTCATCAAAAAAAATGTATTATTTATATTGGGTATTTTTTATTAGAACTCCATTTAATACTTTATTTGACAATGGTTACTTAAAAACAAATTTTACAATTGATTCTTATCGTGCATTAAACCTAAAAGCTTTCTAGATCGTGGTGAATGTGTGGGGAGTTGCTGTGGTGAACTTGTGGGGAGTTGCGAGCTTTAAGCTGCAATAGAACTTTGGACTTTAAATTGCAATTCGGTGGTTCCCATGATAGGGGAAGAATTTGTTTACGTATTGGGCCTTAAGCTTGAGATAGGGGAAGAAATGCCGATTAAGCAATAACGTGGGACTGAGTGAGAGTTGTTTATGAATTGGCCGAGGTATGCGACGGATGTTTATGGCTTGGACTCCTAAGCCTGAGATAGGGGAAAAAATGCTGATCAAGCAATATCGTGGGAGCGAATGCGTTTTGTTTATGACGTGGCTGTCTAAGCCTGAAGGGGAATCAATGCTAATGAAATGTTGGGTGAATAGTTATGTCAATATGTCACTATATTGAGCTACATATGTACTTAATCATTATAATGTATGTCTATGTGTATGAGTATTTGTATCTGCATCTGTTTCTGCATCAGTATCTGGATCTGGATCTGGATCTCTATCTACATCTGTATATATAGCATTATCTGATATATACTCATTAAAAACAATGATGAAACGCATAAAGCTGAGCTACCGTTAAAGGGTTAAAGCTCTAATGTATTAACACGTATAAACATAACTTATAGGACCCAATTTTTCAGGTTAAAACGTGCTAATATATTTCATACTATTCTGTATGAAATTTGCAATAAATGTGGGTATTCCACTCATAAAAATGTAGGATACAATATTATTTAAACATTTACCTGGTAACCTACTTTTTGGAGTATAGCCAAAAAGCAATAAAATCAATTATTCGAAAAAACATTTCATTCTAAACCAATTCTTAAAATGGTAGGTTAATGTAATGTGAACAAATTAAAATTTATTACCACGATGGCCCATCATTGCTCACAGACAACGCGTTGCTACGTTAGGGTTGAAAGGATTAACGATATATAAGGCACTTATACATCAGCTGCGAAAGCTATGAAGAAGCCTTAAATATATTGAAAATAGATAAGAAAATATAAGACTGTTATTTACGAACCACTCGAACCGAATTTTGGACTTGCCAAGCATGAACCGTGATTCAGATAAAAGTATACAAAACATGCTGGATACAACGCATAAAAGTTTACATGCAATAAGAGGAATGGGAATCCTAGCTAAGGAGGCTGAGCCATTTATTCCCAGCATTCTTATTAGAAAACTTGATAGTCAAGGTCTGCAGCAGTATGAACATGCCTCTAGCAAGACGAAGGAGATTCAAATCCTAGAAGATGTTAAACAATTCCTGGAAACGCATCTACAAACGATAAGGGCTGTAAGACCAGAGACCTACAAGGAACACCCAAAAGTAATGAGTACAACACTAGACAATGCATGCAAATATTGTAAATTCGCAGGTCACGACATACAAGACTGTAGAAGATTCGTCAAAATAGAACCAGCAGAAAGATGGAAATTTGTCCGAGCAGAACATCTATGTTTCCAATGCTTAAACCATAGATTTTCAAGTTACAAGCCGTGCCCCAACAGACGTGTGGAAAATGTAATGAAAAGCATCATGAATTACTACATCAAGAAAAGGAAACTAAAACTACAATGACGACCAGAACAGCAGAAAATACATTGCTAGCAACAGCTTAAGTTGAAGTTCAGTCGATCACAGGTGAATGGATTATCTGTCGCGCACTATTGGATCAAGGATCACCGATTACAGTAACTTCTGAGGAAGCAGCGAAGACATTAGGATTACCAAGATAAAAAAAGCGAACAGAAATCTATGGACTTTTAGAAAATCTAGTTGAAGTATCTAGAGCCGTCGTAAAATTAAGAATTCGACCAAAATTCCCAAGTGACGACAAATTCGAAACCAACATTTTTAAAATTCCATAATATGAGAATTAATTGAGCTGGAGTAAATTTCGGCATGCGGAATATACACTAAGGTCTCTGAAAAATTATAAGAGTTTTTATGATAAAGAAGTTGTGGTGGCGTTTTAATAAATATAAAAAAATATGCGGACGACTTCGTGCGATTGGTTTATAATTGATACGACAACTGACTTACAAATATTCTAAGCCTACACTAAGCTAAGGTGGCGAAGCGAAGCGAATTCGCTCTCTGAGCAATAATCGAATGAGTACTTTATTATGCTCTCGCTCCGTCCTAAACCTAACTTACACTAGACTTAAATAGACTAAACTTAAATAATTACAAAAGAATAAAAAGAAAAATTAAAATGCGCTGAGCTGCGCCAACACCGGCCCCCATGAAGCGGTGTGGGCTTCATGATACTGGCAACCGAGCCAGCTTGTGGATGGCCCGCTTGAAAAATCCTCCATTGGCCGTCCTAAAGTCGACGACTCGAACGACCCCGTCCTGTCCCGCGTGCACTCCTGTCACCCTGCCGATCAGCCACCAGCTCTCCAATGGCGACGTCTGGCTCGCGCTGGTGCCACTTGGCTCGTGCCTGGAGCCCCAGGATATATTCCTTCGACCATCGCCGCCAGAACAGAAGCTTGAGCGACGAGACAGCTCGCCATCGACTTAAGCAGGTCATTTCCTGCTGCTCCTGTCCCCTTGCTGGCATTGCGCTCAATGGCCCTCCCACGAGCAGGTGGCCTGGCGTGGGTGCCTCGCCGTCGCTGGGGTCCTCGCTCATTGCTCCTATTGGCCGCGAGTTGAGCACGGCCTCCACTGCTACCAACGTCGTTTGCAGCTCTTCTGCCGTCAGCAGCAGGTTGCCGACCGTCCGTAGGAGTAGGTGCTTTGCACACTTCACACCTGCCTCCCACAGTCCCCCGAAGTGCGGAGCCCTGGGCGGTATGAACGCAAATTCGCAACCGCTTTTTGATGCGAATTGCGAATTGCGTCCGCCTCGCCCTCTATTTTCGCTCGCAGCTCCTGCAGTTGCCGACTCGCTCCGACGAAGTTCGTTGCGTTGTCGCAGTGCACGGTCTGGGGTATCCCTCGACGGCCGACTAACATTTGAAAAGCCATAAGAAAGGTATTAGTCGAGAGATCAGATACTAATTCTAAATGAACCACTTTGGAGGCGAAGCAAACAAACAATGCGATATACGACTTATATGTGGGCTTTCCACGCATTCGATAAGTCGTGCTAATTGGGCCACAAAAATCAACGCCGCAGATGGAAAATGGGCGGAGCGCTCGGAGTCGATCTGCTGGTAAATTTCACATAATTTGGGTGAGCAGACGAGGTTTGCATTTAAAGCAACGGATACATGATCTCACTGTCTGACGACAGACCTCTTGAGCGTTAACTATCCAAAGTCGCTCACGAAGAAGACTCACAAGCGCTCTTGGGGCAGCATGACAATTTGTTAAATGCAAGTATCTTATATAGCTTCTAACAAATTGCGAGCTTTTTGTAAGGAGCATCGGAAACTTAGCATCATATGAAAGAGGAGCATTCGCCAGTCGTCCCCCTACTCCCAACATCGAGAAAGAGCACCAAGATCCGGTATACTCCTGTATATACGGATTGAGACGCTGCAGGCTATGACCCACACGCGTGCCTTTTCGAACCCTACTTAAATCATCTTTGAACTCAACTTGTTGGATGACTTCAACTATTTTCTCGAAAGCTTCTTTTCTTTCAAGTGCCGTAGGGATTTTTTCAAAATGAATGTCTTTATTCTTGCATTTCTTAATGAAACGGAACACATAAGCGAACACTCGTAGCAGTCTAGCATGCGATGAATAACTATTGATCGCGTCGACAAGATCTGGTCGGTCTACCATTGCTGCCAGTCCAACAGCTGTTTTACGCACCTCCCACGTACGCATCTCATCTGTTACCAGATGCTGGTTAACCGGCCAGAATTCTTTCGGTTCCTTCAAAAATGAAGGCCCTTCGAACCAAATCGACGCGAGCAAGTCGTCAACATTGCAGCCTCTCGAAACCATATCTGCTGGGTTCTGCTTTGTAGGTACATGGCGCCATTCAGCATTCTCTGTCCACTCTTGGATCTCAGCTACACGATTTGACACAAAAGTTGCCAAGGACGAAGGATACGTCCGAATCCAATGTAGCGTGACTTCCGAATCAGACCAAAGGACAGTCCGTTCAATTGGTAATCTTATGACAGAGATCTGCGAGAAGGTGAGCCGCACACAACTCAAGTCTAGGTAGAGTCTTAGTCTTGAGGGGGGCTACTTTTGACTTCGATGTTAATAAGGATATCCGATAACCTTCTGCAGTATGACTGCGTATGTATACGCACGCGCCAAACGCTCTCATTGATGCGTCGGCGAAACCATGTATCTCGATCGGTGAAGTTGGCTTAGTGTGCACGTATCGTGGTATCTTGATTATTTGCAACTGAATCAAAGTTGATTTTAGCTGCTGCCACGATGTGTCCAAGCTTAGAGGAATGGATTCATCCCAGTCTAGCTTTTGAAGCCAAAGCTCTAGAAGCAGTATCTTTGCTTTAATTATTAGAGGGCTTAACAGCCCTAGCGGATCAAATAACCGCGACGTCACCGAGAGAATATTCCGTTTTGTCGCTTGAAGAAACATGAACGAATCGTCTATCTTAAATTGAAAGACGTCTTCATTTGGCAACCATAACACGCCAAGTGTCTTAGTTGTGTCTGACTCTGATATCGCTATCGGCTTGGCGGCATTTGTGGCGGAGAACTCTGGCAAATTGGAAAACCACTTGGTCAGTTCGAAGCCTGCGCCAAGTAGTATTTGCGACACATCCGACTTAATCGTCTTAAGGTTCTCTACGCATGCAGCACCAGTTAACAAATCGTCGACGTAAAAGTCGTGCCTGATAACTTCAGCAGCTTTTGGGTGTGATGATTCGAACATCTCATTCAGCTTTGTTAAACACCATATTGCCAAAAATGGGGCAGGCGCAGTGCCGTAAGTTACGGTGTTCAACCTGAAGGACCTCAAAGAGTCAGAAGGGTTCTTTCTCCACACTACGAGCTGAAAATTTCGATCTGCTGCGTGCACCATGACTTGCCTGTACATCTTCTTGACATCAGCTGTCAATGCATATTTATGCAATCTAAATCGCAGCAGAGTCGATTATAGCTCTTCTTGAATGGTCGGTCCAACCATAAGAAGATCATTCAACGCAATTTGCGACGAAGTTCGACAAGATGCGTCAAACACACACTGATGCGGAATGAAATAGTGAGGAGTACTTGAAATCTGATCGTCTAATTGAGACATGTGACCAAGTGAAACATATTCTTTCATAAATTCCAAGTACATACGCTTAAGATCGGGATCTCGACATAAGCGTCTTTCAAGCGACAGAAACCGCCGCTTAGCAACTTCGTAAAAGTTTTGAAGCTGATTGGGATCCGATTTAAATGGCAGTCTTACTTCAAATCGACCTGACGGCAATATTTTCAAATTATCTAGAAAGTGGCTCTCACATAACTGCTGTTCAACTGTTCGTACATTTTTATTTGAAGGCAACTCTTCCAATGACCAAAATTTCTGCAATGTGTTGTCTATTGAGGTACAAAAGTCTTCTTGGCAGCTCAGATTGACAACCTGAGACTTTTTGGGATTTATCGACGTAAAGCGTCCAGAGACAATCCAACCAAGAAGAAATTATTGCAGAATCGGACAATTCGGACCTTGTTTAATTTGACCGACAGAAAGAAGTTCAAAGAACGTCTCAGCTCCGATGAGCATGTCGATCTTCTGTGGCTTGTGGAAATATGGATCAGCCAATTGCAGGTTCTCTGGGATTTTCCAACCACTAACATTGACCGTGTGGTCAGATTGGTAGCCGGAAATGGTTTTTAAGATCCACAAATCTAACGAGAACTCGCTACAATTGACTCGCGACTTCACCATTGTATGTATCTTTTTTCGAACTTGTGTATTGCACAGAGAAATTCCAAGTAAGCTGATACTAGCCTCTTCTCTACGCAGCTGCAATCGTTGAACTAGCTCGTCTGTTACAAAATTAAAATCAATTTCAAACAAAGCGCTTGTTACGCTTTCCAATTTACAAGCTCAATTTACAAGCTTTTTATATGGCTAAGTTGTTACTCTTCGGACTCTTGTGTTGTCGCTCAACAAACAAAACAGATAACACAAACACATCGAAAAAATGTGTTCGTTGGAGTGGGAAACCGATTCCATTTAAATTTGTTGTGTAATTGACGTGATCAGGCGGCCATGAAAATATGTATTGACTGTTATTTGCGAGCTCTGGCATTAGTACACAGATTAAATTTTTTCACGAAAAACTCACACAATTTTTCCAATATTAATATAGTACTTATAAACAGGCATAACTAATAAAATAAATATGCTTTTACGCAGACAAATTAATAGGCTTATATACATTTATAATGCTTGCAGATACTTATTTGAGAGCGAACATGATTTCGTGATGATAATTTTGTTGGCCTTGCCTTTGTCACATTTACTGACTGAAAAAATAGTATGAATATGATAAATTATATATATTTATTTTTTGTGAAGGTATATTCTTTGCATTTGAAATATGCAACAATATAAGTTGAATAAAACAAATGTATTTAAATATACAAACCATATTATTGTTCATCGTAATATAAATGCCTGTAACTAAAATACTACAACCGAATACAACGACCATAAATAAATAAATCTACTAACAAATAAACTATTGGTTTTAATTAAAGATATTGAATATACACCGGATCGGTGGGTGTGATGCGTCTTGCTAGGTGGGTTACCACGAAATACGCTAAATGTCGAAAACAAGTTTAATTTTTTGCTACAGCGACGTTTAGTAAAACTCACTAGATGGCGCCGATAACATTAGGTAACATTAGGCAACACCAAAATTAGGGTATCGATATCTATCGATTACTTCACAGTCTCATGGCTTGGTGTTTGCCCATCTCCGTTTTCACGGAAGCTTCGAGCAGTTTAAAATAGACGAAACGTTTGTTAAGATTTAAAATCAAATAAATATATTAGTAAAACGAATTACTAAAGTGGTGACCTCGACGTGATAAAAACAACCTGTATCCAGCTATCTACTATTTTAACCTACGTACTAATTGTTGTTGTTGGTCTGACGCCATTTTAATTGCGTTGAATTGTGAAATTCATACCGCATGACTCGCGATCAGACCGACAGAGGCAAATCGAAAACAACGTTCAGGAAACATTCTTCGACAGCACCAACGAAATGGCTGATTGACAAATTTTTTTTTAAAAAAGTAAAGGGTCTAAAAATTAAATCACACTTTTGGAAGAAATGGAAGGATAAATATTAAGTAACACCGCTAGATAGAAATGCAAATAATATTCCCCTAAGTCAAAAAAGACCAATACCCAATAAGTTAATAAATAATACACAAGAAATCGATAATATAAAGAAATTAATAGAACAACAAAAGCAAGAAAACTTTAAGCGAAGACACATTGAATTCACCATGTAACATATTTCATTGACATTGATAATTATACGAATAGTAGTCTTAAATATGGAAGTATGTAATAAGTATAATGTATGTAAAACGGATAAACAAAAATTAAAAGAGTTCGGTTCACAACCAATAACTTCATAATTATGGCCCCCCGCAAAATGTTCATAAAGGAACATATTTCCAAAACATCCCTCGGTCTGCGCGGCCAGATGTGCGAGAAACAACTTGAAAAGGTCACCAAAGCAACAGGTTACCACACAGGCAGCAATCATGGCGCTCAGAAACCGAGGAACAATTACAACATAGACCACATGCATGCCTAATGAACATGTAGAAACAAACACATAAGTCTATATGGCAATGATAAGAAAAGAGTAAGAATTACTTGAAACTATCATGTACTCGATCTAATTAATACATAAGATTCGTTAAGCGCTATGGTGAACTCTGTCTAGCACTATAGCTAACTTGATCTGATTAGTACATAAGATACTTTAACGCTATAGTGAACCCTGTCTAGCACTATAGCTAAATCTGCCTGAATAGTACATAAGATATTCTATAAAGCCCCATACAAATCAATAAACGATGCTCAGTTCTTAAAATCCAACACGTGAGTGTTTTTATTTACGGATTGGCTAGCGTGCATACACACTCATCTAACGCTGCGACTAACATCGCGACTTAGTAAAGTGAAGCTTTGCATGCATATGGTCCTTTGAGCAATCTTGCTCAGTGACTGACAATTGTAGTGGATACTTTAGTCGGTATCACGCAAACAAGTCCATTGATCGCACCTACCGTGCATTGTGGCGCAGCTAGGCAAAAAAACAATAGTATCAAAAACAAGCAAAACATTGACTGCAGCGTGGGATCGGACGAAAAGCAGCAGAGCAACAATAACAACAGAGCGACGACGGGACGTACAGTATGTAGAAGGCAAGATCTACGCTAATGTACCTACAACCGGAGCAGCCACAACAAAACGTCGACGGGAAATACAGTACGTAAAAGGCAAGATCTACGCTGAGGTACTTACAACCGTAACAACCGAACACCGCAAAGGGCTGCAAATAGCAGCACCGAAGAAGCCTGCAAGTAGCAGCACGAAAAGACTGCAAGTAGCAGCAAAAAAAGACTGCAAGTAGCAGCACGAAAAGACTGCAAGTGCCAGCACGAGAGGACGGCAAGTAGCAGCACCGAAAAAGCCTGCAAGTAGCAGCACCGAAAAAGCCTGCAAGTAGCAGCACGAAAAGACTGCAAGTAGCAGCACGAAAAGACTGCAAGTAGCAGCATGAAAAGACTGCAAGTAGCAGCACGAAAAAGACTGCAAGTAGCAGCACAAAAAGACTGCAAGTAGCAGCACGAAAAGACTGCAAGTAGCAGCACGAAAAGACTGCAAGTAGCAGCACCGAAAAAGCCTGCAGTAGCAGCACAAAAAGACTGCAAGTAGCAGAATGAAAAGAGTGCAAGTAGCAGCATGAAAAGACTGCAAATAGCAGCACGAAAAAGACTGCAAGTAGCAGCACAAAAAGACTGCAAGTAGCAGAACGAAAAGAGTGCAAGTAACAGCACCGAAAAAGCCTGCAAGTAGCAGCACCGAAAAAGCCTGCAAGTAGCAGTACCGAAAAAGCCTGCAAGTAGCAGCACCGAAAAAGCCTGCAGTAGCAGCACAAAAAGACTGCAAGTAGCAGAACGAAAAGAGTGCAAGTAACAGCAAGAAAAAGCTTACAAGTAGCAGCACGAGAAGCCTGCATTAGCAGCACCGAAAACGCCTGCATAAGCAGAAACGAAAAAGCCTGCAAGTAGCAGCCCCGAAAAAGCCTGCAAATAGCAGCACCGAAAAAGCCTGCAAGTAGCAGCACCGAAAAAGCCTGCAAGTAGCAGCACCGAAAAAGCCTGCAAGTAGCAGCACGAAAAGACTGCAAGTAGCAGCACGAAAAGCCTGCAAGCAGCAGCACGAAAAGACTGCAAGTAGCAGCACGAAAAGACTGCAAGTAGCAGCACAAAAAGACTGCAAGTAGCACAACAAAAAGAGTGCAAGTAACAGCAAGAAAAAGCTTACAAGTAGCAGCACGAGAAGCCTGCATTAGCAGCACCGAAAACGCCTGCATAAGCAGAATCGAAAAAGCCTGCAAGTAGCAGCCCCGAAAAAGCCTGCAAATAGCAGCACCGAAAAGGCCTGCAAGCAGCAGCACGAAAAGACTGCAAGTAGCAGCAAAAAAAGAGACTGCAAGTAGCTGCACGAAAAGACTGTAAGTATCAGCACGAAAAGACGCCAAGTAGCAGCACCGAAAAAGCCTGCAAGTAGCAGCACCAAAAATGCCTGCCAGTAGCAGCACGAAAAATCCTACAAGTAGCAGCACGAAAAGACTGCAAGTAGCAGCACGAAAAGACGGCAAGTAGCAGCACCGAAAAAGCCTGCAAGTAGCAGCACCGAAAAAGCCTGCAAGTAGCAGCACCGAAAAAGCCTGCAAGTAGCAGTACCGAAAAAGCCTGCAAGTAGCAGCACCGAAAAAGCCTGCAGTAGCAGCACAAAAAAACTGCATGTAGCAGAACGAAAAGAGTGCAAGTAACAGCAAGAAAAAGCTGACAAGTAGCAGCACGAGAAGCCTGCATTAGCAGCACCGAAAACGCCTGCATAAGCAGAAACGAAAAAGCCTGCAAGTAGCAGCCCCGAAAAAGCCTGCAAATAGCAGCACCGAAAAAGCCTGCAAGTAGCAGCACCGAAAAAGCCTGCAAGTAGCAGCACCGAAAAAGCCTGCAAGTAGCAGCAAGAAGGACTGCAAGTAGCAGCACGAAAAGCCTACAAGCAGCAGCACGAAAAGACTGCAAGTAGCAGCAAAAAAGAGACTGCAAGTAACGGCACGAAAAGACTGTAAGTAGCAGCACGAAAGACGCCAAGTAGCAGCACCGAAAAAGCCTGCAAGTAGCAGCACCGAAAAAGCCTGCAAGTAGCAGCACCAAAAAAGACTGCAAGTAGCAGCACGAAAAAGACTGCAAGTAGCAGCACAAAAAGACTGCAAGGAGCAGCACGAAAAGCCTGCATTAGCAGCACCGAAAACGCCTGCATTAGCAGAAAGGAAAAAGCCTTCAAAAAGCAGCACGAAAAGACTGCAAGTAGCAGCACGAAAAGACGGCAAGTAGCAGTACCGAAAAAGCCTGCAAGTAGCAACACCGAAAAAGCCTGCAAGTAGCAGCATGAAAAGACTGCAAGTCGCAGCACGAAAAAGCCTGCAAGTAGCAGCACGAAAAGACTGCAAGTAGCAGCACAAAAAGACTGTAAGTAGCAGCACGAAAAGACGGCAAGTAGCAGCAAAAAAAGACTGCAAGTGCCAGAACGAGAGGACGGCAAGTAGCAGCACCGAAAAAGCCTGCAAGTAGCAACACCGAAAAAGCCTGCAAGTAGCACCACGAAAGAGCCTGCAAGTAGCAGCACGAAAAGACTGCAAGTAGCAGTACGAAAAGACTGCAAGTAGCAGCACAAAAAGACTGCAAGTAGCAGAACAAAAAGAGTGCAAGTAATAGCAAGAAAAAGCTTACAAGTAGCAGCACGAGAAGCCTGCATTAGCAGCACCGAAAACGCCTGCATAAGCAGAAACGAAAAAGCCTGCAAGTAGCAGCCCCGAAAAAGCCTGCAAATAGCAGCACCGAAAAAGCCTGCAAGTAGCAGCACCGAAAAAGCCTGCAAGAAGCAGCACGAAAAGACTGCAAGTAGCAGCAAAAAAAGAGACTGCAAGTAGCTGCACAAAAAGACTGTAAGTATCAGCACGAAAAGACGTCAAGTAGCAGCACCGAAAAAGCCTGCAAGAAGCAGCATCGAAAAAGCCTGCAAGTAGCAGCACCAAAAAAGCCTGCAAGTAGCAGCACGAAAAGACTGCAAGTAGCAGCACGAACAGAGTGCAAGTAGCAGCACGAAAAGACTGCAAGTAGCAGCACAAAAAGACTGCAAGTAGCAGCACGAAAAATCCTACAAGTAGTAGCACGAAAAGACTGCAAGTAGCAGCACGAAAAGACGACAAGTAGCAGCACCGAAAAAGCCTGCAAGTAGCAGCACCGAAAAAGCCTGCAAGTAGCAGTACCGAAAAAGCCTGCAAGTAGCAGCACCGAAAAAGCCTGCAAGTAGCAGCATGAAAAGACTGCAAGTCGCAGCACGAAAAAGCCTGCAAGTAGCAGCACGAAAAGACTGCAAGTAGCAGCACAAAAAGACTGTAAGTAGCAGCACGAAAAGACGGCAAGTAGCAGCAAAAAAAGACTGCAAGTGCCAGAACGAGAGGACGGCAAGTAGCAGCACCGAAAAAGCCTGCAAGTAGCAACACCGAAAAAGCCTGCAAGTAGCACCACGAAAGAGCCTGCAAGTAGCAGCACGAAAAGACTGCAAGTAGCAGTACGAAAAGACTGCAAGTAGCAGCACAAAAAGACTGCAAGTAGCAGAACAAAAAGAGTGCAAGTAATAGCAAGAAAAAGCTTACAAGTAGCAGCACGAGAAGCCTGCATTAGCAGCACCGAAAACGCCTGCATAAGCAGAAACGAAAAAGCCTGCAAGTAGCAGCCCCGAAAAAGCCTGCAAATAGCAGCACCGAAAAAGCCTGCAAGTAGCAGCACCGAAAAAGCCTGCAAGAAGCAGCACGAAAAGACTGCAAGTAGCAGCAAAAAAAGAGACTGCAAGTAGCTGCACAAAAAGACTGTAAGTATCAGCACGAAAAGACGTCAAGTAGCAGCACCGAAAAAGCCTGCAAGAAGCAGCATCGAAAAAGCCTGCAAGTAGCAGCACCAAAAAAGCCTGCGAGTAGCAGCACGAAAAGACTGCAAGTAGCAGCACGAACAGAGTGCAAGTAGCAGCACGAAAAGACTGCAAGTAGCAGCACAAAAAGACTGCAAGTAGCAGCACGAAAAATCCTACAAGTAGTAGCACGAAAAGACTGCAAGTAGCAGCACGAAAAGACGACAAGTAGCAGCACCGAAAAAGCCTGCAAGTAGCAGCACCGAAAAAGCCTGCAAGTAGCAGTACCGAAAAAGCCTGCAAGTAGCAGCACCGAAAAAGCCTGCAAGTAGCAGCATGAAAAGACTGCAAGTCGCAGTACGAAAAAGCCTGCAAGTAGCAGCACGAAAAGACTGCAAGTAGCAGCACAAAAAGACTGTAAGTAGCAGCACGAAAAGACGGCAAGTAGCAGTACGAAAAGACTGCAAGTAGCAGCACAAAAAGACTGCAAGTAGCAGAACAAAAAGAGTGCAAGTAATAGCAAGAAAAAGCTTACAAGTAGCAGCACGAGAAGCCTGCATTAGCAGCACCGAAAACGCCTGCATAAGCAGAAACGAAAAAGCCTGCAAGTAGCAGCCCCGAAAAAGCCTGCAAATAGCAGCACCGAAAAAGCCTGCAAGTAGCAGCACCGAAAAAGCCTGCAAGAAGCAGCACGAAAAGACTGCAAGTAGCAGCAAAAAAAGAGACTGCAAGTAGCTGCACAAAAAGACTGTAAGTATCAGCACGAAAAGACGTCAAGTAGCAGCACCGAAAAAGCCTGCAAGAAGCAGCATCGAAAAAGCCTGCAAGTAGCAGCACCAAAAAAGCCTGCAAGTAGCAGCACGAAAAGACTGCAAGTAGCAGCACGAACAGAGTGCAAGTAGCAGCACGAAAAGACTGCAAGTAGCAGCACAAAAAGACTGCAAGTAGCAGCACGAAAAATCCTACAAGTAGTAGCACGAAAAGACTGCAAGTAGCAGCACGAAAAGACGACAAGTAGCAGCACCGAAAAAGCCTGCAAGTAGCAGCACCGAAAAAGCCTGCAAGTAGCAGTACCGAAAAAGCCTGCAAGTAGCAGCACCGAAAAAGCCTGCAAGTAGCAGCATGAAAAGACTGCAAGTCGCAGTACGAAAAAGCCTGCAAGTAGCAGCACGAAAAGACTGCAAGTAGCAGCACAAAAAGACTGTAAGTAGCAGCACGAAAAGACGGCAAGTAGCAGCACGAAAAGACGGCAAGTAGCTGCACCGAAAAAGCCTGCAAGTAGCAGCACCGAAAAAGCCTGCAAGTAGCAGCACCGAAAAAGCTTGCAAGTAGCAGTACCGAAAAAGCCTGCAAGTAGCAACACCGAAAAAGTCTGCAAGTAGCGGCATGAAAAGACTGCAAGTCGCAGTACGAAAAAGCCTGCAAGTAGCAGCACGAAAAGACTGCAAGTAGCAGCACAAAAAGACTGTAAGTAGCAGTACGAAAAGACGGCAAGTAGCAGCACCGGAAAAGCCTGCAAACGCAGCAAGAAAAAGCCTGCAAGTAGCAGTACCGAAAAAGCCTGCAAGTAGCAGCACCGAAAAAGCCTGCAAGTAGCAGCATGAAAAGACTGCAAGTCGCAGTACGAAAAAGCCTGCAAGTAGCAGCACGAAAAGACTGCAAGTAGCAGCACAAAAAGACTGTAAGTAGCAGCACGAAAAGACGGCAAGTAGCAGCACGAAAAGACGGCAAGTAGCAGCACCGAAAAAGCCTGCAAGTAGCAACACCGAAAAAGCCTGCAAGTAGCAGCACCGAAAAAGCCTGCAAGTAGCAGTACCGAAAAAGCCTGCAAGTAGCAGCACCGAAAAAGCCTGCAAGTAGCAGCATGAAAAGACTGCAAGTCGCAGTACGAAAAAGCCTGCAAGTAGCAGCACGAAAAGACTGCAAGTAGCAGCACAAAAAGACTGTAAGTAGCAGCACGAAAAGACTGCAAGTAGCAGCACGAAAAGACGACAAGTAGCAGCACCGAAAAAGCCTGCAAGTAGCAGCACCGAAAAAGCCTGCAAGTAGCAGTACCGAAAAAGCCTGCAAGTAGCAGCACCGAAAAAGCCTGCAAGTAGCAGCATGAAAAGACTGCAAGTCGCAGTACGAAAAAGCCTGCAAGTAGCAGCACGAAAAGACTGCAAGTAGCAGCACAAAAAGACTGTAAGTAGCAGCACGAAAAGACGGCAAGTAGCAGCACGAAAAGACGGCAAGTAGCAGCACCGAAAAAGCCTGCAAGTAGCAGCACCGAAAAAGCCTGCAAGTAACAGCACCGAAAAAGCCTGCAAGTAGCAGCACCGAAAAAGCCTGCAAGTAGCAGCACGAAAAGACTGCAAGTAGCAGCACGAAAAAGCCTACATGTAGCAGCACGAAAAGACTGCAAGTAGCAGCACAAAAAGACTTCAAGTAGCAGCACGAAAAGACTGCAAGTAGCAGCTCGAAAAAGCCTGCAAGTAGCAGCACGAAAAGACTGCAAGTAGCAGCACGAAAAGACTGCAAGTAGCAGCACGAAAAGACTACAAGTAGCAGCAAAAAAAGACTGCAAGTAGCTGCACGAAAAGACTGTATGTAGCAGCACGAAAAGACGGCAAGTAGCAGCACCGAAAAAGCCTGCAAGTAGCAGCACCGAAAAAGCCTGCATGTAGCAGCACGAAAAGACTGCAAGTAGCAGCACGAAAAGACTGCAAGTAGCAGCACGAAAAAGACTGCAAGTAGCAGCACAAAAGGACTGCAAGTAGCAGCACGAAAAGACTGCAAGTAGCAGCACGAAAAGACTGCAAGTAGCAGCACGAAAAAGCCTACAAGTAGCAGCACGAAAAGCCTGCATTAGCAGCACCGAAAACGCCTGCATTAGCAACACCGAAAAAGCCAGCAAGTAGCAACACCGAAAAAGCCTGCAAGTAGCAGCACGAAAAGACTGCAAGTAGCAGCATGAAAAGCCTGCAAGTAGCAGCACCGAAAAAGCCTGCAAGTAGCAGCACGAAAAGACTGCAAGTAGCAGCATGAAAAGCCTGCAAGTAGCAGCACCGAAAAAGCCTGCAAGTAGCAGCACCGAAAAAGCCTGCAAGTAGCAGTACCGAAAAAGCCTGCAAGTAGCAGCGCCGAAAAAGCCTGCAAGTAGCGGCATGAAAAGACTGCAAGTCGCAGTACGAAAAAGCCTGCAAGTAGCAGCACGAAAAGACTGCAAGTAGCAGCACAAAAAGACTGTAAGTAGCAGCACGAAAAGACTGCAAGTAGCAGCACAAAAAGACTGTAAGTAGCAGCACGAAAAGACGGCACGACATCGTATAGGAAGTGGATCCACGAAACTACAGCGCTGCAAAATTGAAATAAAGATAACAAAACGAACCAGGAAAAGGTTCTAATTAATTGCAATAACTGAAGAAGAAAAATTAATCAATAAAGAAAGATCTTTAAAGAAAAATATTTGATTAAAACGCATATATTATTCAACATGGTATACACACGAGAGCAATTTATGCTATCGGGACTAGTAAATCTGCGATATACGCGCAATTGAATAGTTGGGATGAGGAAATAATGCAGGAAGAGCATGCAGACTTAGATTGGGCTGTTAATGTACAGGAACAATGGTCATTGTTCAAGAGCCAGCATCAAATATTAGTACAAAATGAATCCCTTTGTAGAGGCGAATATTTCGCAAAAGGAGCATACGAAAAGACGCAAGCCTTAAAAAAAATGATGGAATTCAACAAGAAGGTGATAAAGAAAACATTGAACGAGACAATGCGACAACAAATGGAAGAAAATGAGATTCGATCAGACGAATTTTGTCGAGCGACACGGGCACTACGAATATCGATTAACCGTGCTGGACAAATCTATAAACAACATCAAAACGATTACAATGAAATCAGAGAAGACTTCGATAGATTCTCGGAGATTTTCAAAGAAATGAAAAAGAATGGCCAAGCAACGCCATCAATAAGGAACCGCTACGAAGAGTTAAACGAAGCAAGAAGGGGCAAGATGGCTAACAGAAAATAAGCCATCAGAGCAAAGTATTAAACTAATACCAATAAAAAATACCACAATTGTTTGGAGATATCACATCATGGTCAAATTTTTCAGACATGTTTAAAGAAATAATAGATACAAACATCAATCTGGATTTCAAAGCAAAATTAATACGATTAAAGGAATAAGTAAAAGGAGAAGCAGCTTAACTGATAAGGCACTTATACATCAGCTGCGAAAGCTATGAAGAAGCCTCAAATATATTGAAAAATAGATAAGAAAATATAAGACTGTTATTTACGAACCACTCGAACCGAATTTTGGACTTGCCAAGCATGAACCGTGATTCAGATAAGAGTACACAAAACATGCTGGATACAACGCATAAAAGTTTACATGCAATAAGAGGAATGGGAATCCTAGCTAAGGATGCTGAGCCATTTATTTTCAGCAATCTTATTAGAAAACTTGATAGTCAAGGTCTGCAGCAGTATGAACATGCCTCTAGCAAGACGAAGGAGATTCAAATCCTAGAAGATGTTAAACAATTCCTGGAAACGCATCTACAAACGATAAGGGCTGTAAGAGCAAGGACCTACAAGAAACACCCAAAAGTAATGAGTACAACACTGTAGAAGATTCGTCAAAATAGAACCAGCAGAAAGATGGTAATTTGTCCGAGCAGAACATCTATGTTTCCAATGCTTAAACCATAGATTTTCAAGTTACAAGCCGTGCCCCAACAGACATGTGGAAAATGTAACGAAAAGCATCATGAGTTACTACATCAAGAAAAGGAAACTAACTACAATGACGAACAGAACAGCAGAAAATACATTGCTAGAAACAGCTTAAGTTGAAGTTCCGTCGATCACAGGAGAATGGATTATCTGTCGCGCACTATTGGATCAAGGATCACCGATTACAGTAATTTCTGAGGAAGCAGCGAAGACATTATGTGTGACATGTGGGAATCCGCCATGTGGGAATCCGCCCTCGTAAATGGAAAACAACATTTTTAAAATTCCATAATATGAGAATTAATTGAGCTGGAGTAAATTTCGGCATGCGGAATATACACTAAGGTCTCGATGTATATCAATTTTAAAACTGGAATCATGAAATTTGGCACACAGGACAAACATCGCGGTCCTTATGTATCCTGAAATTTCATCGGGATCTGATAGTAAACTCGAAAGTTATTCAAAACACGATATTACGCAGTTTCGTGTCAAAGGAAGAAGAGAACAATGACGTTTCAACGCAATTAATTAAAACTTCAAGAACTATTGTGGAATTCGGGTTATTGAATAAGGCAAATTAGTATTATTTTGATGTTTATTTAAATAAGTATTATAAAGTAAGATGATAACAAGTAATTCAGTTTGAGTCGTAATTAATTCTTAATGCGAGCGTCTTTTCGCAACTTCGTTTGAGTTTCACACTAGCAGCCCTTTCACCTCGGACTCTCGATCAGAACTACTCTTTTCACCTCGATGCTAAATAGTTCTCGCTTCAGCTTGCTGTGGTGAGACGGCTGAGCGGCGTTGCCAGACCTATTCCCACAACTCGGCCATCCTCCTATGCATTCGTCTCGAATGCGACGTCATCATCGTCGTCGTTGGGAATCCACGTCTTCATGTACTCTGCACAGGTGGATGTGGACCTGGGACCATCAGAGAAATAAGCGTCTTTGACTACATCATAGGTGTCTCGCAGTTTAACTTTAGTGACTCGATACGGGCCTAAATATTTCGGCTTCAGCTTTAGCCCACCACCAAGTTGCGTACGCTTGATTGCCACAAGATCGCCGACTTTGTACGTTGATGCAGGTCTACGTCGCAAGTTGTATGACTTCTTGTTTTCTTCTTGTAACTTGAGGATCTGTTGTTTGGCGTTTTTACGTAGCTCGTCTCGGTTTTCGGTGAAGTTCTGAATCATTTCTTCATTGATAAGCTGATTGATTTGAATGTCTGATTTGGTCCGCATTTTTATGCCAACAAGCAGCTCTAACGGCGTCATGTGAGTGCTTCTGCAGTATGTTGAGTTAATGGCTTGTTGCACTTTGTCAACAAACTTGTACCATTTACTTGGGTCATCGATGGAGAGCTTGGACAATACGGATATGATGATTGCGTTGAGCCTTTCGACTTGCCCATTAGCTCGTGGCAAGCCCGTTGTTACAGCATGGTGCCTAATATTCTCTTCACTGCAATATTGTTTAAATTCTTCAGATGTAAAAGCAGATCCCTTGTCGGAGACTATTTGAACTGGGTTCCCGAAAGTTATGCTTTGTGTTTGAAGTCTCGCAACTACCTCCTTCGCTGATGTCGTCTTTGTTGGGTACAGCCAGCAGAACTTAGTAAAACCATCTATGACTGCAAGGATGTGCTTGTACTGCGTATGCGTTGACTCTAGAGGCCCTAAGAAGTCGATGTGAAATGTTTGTAACGGCGCCTCTTCCTTCGGCAATGGATGCAACTCTCCTTCCTGTTTACCAAGCTTGCGGTTTGACACTATGCATGGTATGCAGCATCGAATTTGCCATTGAACCTTGTCGTCGAGCTTTGGGATGTAGTACTCCTTACCAATTAGATCTTTAGTTTTCTTGATGGAAAAATATCCTTTCTCATGAGCTTGCTTGACGATCTCGCGTTGCAAGGCTGATGGTACTACTATTAGTTCATCGTCATCGATCAATTTGTGCAGCAGGCCAAATTTCATGTAGTAATTGTTATGTGTAGTCTTCTCAGTAAGGATGTCTATGATTGCCTTCAATTCATCGTCTTGAGCTTGGAGATATCTGATGTTGCAAACTGTCGTTAGAGATCAACATCACTGGATTTCTGCTTAATGCATCAGCATGACGACTGCGTGTGCCAGCTCTATGCTCGACATTGAAATCGAAATCCTGGAGCAAAAGAATCCATCGGGCAACTCTAGCGCATACGTCTTTCTTGTCAATCGTTTTGGTAAATGCGTTGCAGTCACTTACGATCTTAAAGTGTAGCCCCAAAAAATAGACTCAAAACTTATTAAGAGCCTCCACAACTGCAAGGATTTCCAGTTCGTAGCTAGTAAACTTCCGTTCAGCATCTGTGGTCTTTTTACTCATATAGTACACTGGATGTACTAGACCATCATCGGGCGATTTCTGAAGCAGTACTGCGCCGAAACCATCAATAGACGCATCCGTGTGCAACTCTGTTTCATGTTGAGGGTGAAAGATCTTCAATACTGGCTTCTCAGTTATCACTTTCTTGAGCAAGTCCAATGAAGCAATTTCCTTTTCACTGATGATGAACTTTGTATCCTGTTTCATTAGGTCGGTTAGAGGCTTAGCTATAATTGCAAAGTTTAAAATGAATTTGCGAAAATAGCCTACCAGACCTAAAAAACTTTGTAACTGCTTCTGATTCTTGGGTACAGGAAAATGAGTGACAGCTTTAGTCTTTGCTGTCGAGATTTGTATGGTTTGATTTTCAACAACGTGTCCTAAAAACTCAATCTTTGTCATAAGAAAACAACATTTTTTGAGATTAAGTACAAGTCCATAGTCTTCGCAATGCTTGAGAACTTCTTTGAGATTAGATACGGCTTCGTCTTCGGTTCTGGCAGGAATAATGATGTCATCAACATATGGCATGGCAATGCCTTTCCGTGTCAACTCTCTGAATATAGCATTAACATGTCGCTGAAATACTCCAGGTGAGTTTGTTAAACCAAATGGTACTTTGCGGAATTGATACTGGCCATTAGGCGTAACAAATGATGTTTACTTGCGACTTTCCTTTTCGACGTCAACGTGGAAAAGTCCGTTTTTCAAATCGATCGTGCTATATATTTTCGCATCAACAAGTCGGTCTAGCTGGTCTTCAATCAATGGAAGTGGAAAATGATCTCTTTCTATTACCTATTTTACTCTCCTGTAATCGACGCATAATCTTGGAGTGCCATCCCGTTTCTTTACAAGAATCACAGGGCTAGTGTATTCTGATTCGGAATGTTCTACTATGCCGTCTTTCAGCCACTGGTCTACTTGATCGTCAATGATGCAGCGTTCGGAATATGCGAGCCTGCGTGGTCGCGAGTAAATCGGAGTTTCATCTTTAATAACGATTTTCATTTTCACGTTTGTCGACTTCGTATTACCCGGCGTATAGTTCTTCACGAGTTCATACACTTGACTTTTAGCACTGGCGCTTGCTTCCGGATTTATGTCAATTTGTACTTCGTCATTATTTACCACGTCTATCTTCATTAGTGAATCAATTTTAATTTCAGGTTCATCTTTATTATTAGGTTGTTTAATTGTTATCCCATCGCGATTTATATTAATTTCAGCATCTTTGCAAAAGTCTTCACCTAATACAATTTCGACTTCTAAGAAATTATCGGATACAACTAAAAAATTGACTTCAAACTGCAGATTGTCTATTTTCAAAACTTCAATGAATGAACCAAAAGGTTTAACTTTTTTGCACTGTTTTGCACATTGAAATATGCTCAGCTGTTATGTTCCGTGTATTACTTTCTTTTGAACCAGTCTCCTGTTTTTTAAGGGAACAGTCTATTGCTATGTGTCCAAAATCATTGCAGTTAAAACACTTTCTTCCCTTGCTTCTGTTTTCGCACTTGTCTGACGTTTGTCCTTTCATACCACAATTGTAACATTTTATTTCTTTATTCTGTTTATTCACGTCATTTTCTTTTTTATTTTGACCACTTTTGTATTTATCTTCATTTCCTTTTATGCTTTCTGATTTACCGCAAATTTTTTCGTAGCTTTTTATTTTTTCTTTAAATTCCTTCAGATTTTTTGCGTTGTACAAAACAGCTTTGTTGACACTTAAATCATTTATTCCGTCTATAACGTATTGCATTAGAGCACTGTTTTCAATACAACCGCGTGATGCCAACTCCTTCATTTTAAAAAGGTATTCTTGTACACTCTCACCTTTTTTTATTTTTCTGTCTGACATTAATTTATGTAATTGTGCACTGTTGACCTGCGTTTCAAATTCGTGTATTAAAGATTCTTTAAGCATTTGCCAGTTTTTAATTCCCGTTCGCTCATTATATACATTTTAGCAAGTCCTTTTAAAGATCTTTTAGCAAATATAAATTTTTGCAATTCGTCCCAATTCATTACAGCCGCCATATCTTCAAAATCGTTTACCCAAATCTCAACAGATAATGAATCATCCCCGTTAAAAGGTCGAATTGAATCTTCTATGTCACGAAAGTTTAGAGCGAACCTCTGTACCGCCATGTTTGCCTTTGGCACGGATTCTGTACCAATATTTTGCTGAACAGCTGTTGCATGTGTTCGAGTTTTGCTGTTGTTCGGTATCTCGTTTATTCCTGCTGTTCTGAATGTGTTACTGCTTGCCGGACTAGAACTGTCCCTGTCTATTTCATTAACGTTTACATCCTCTTCCTTGTCTTCTTCGCTTTCATCGTCTTCATCGTCTTCTTCATTTTCGTCTTCTTCGTTAGCGTCAGCCAGCAAATTTGATTTCATCAGATTTCGAAATATGTGCGCAGTTAAATCGGCCTTGTCATGTTGCAAACCTAATATGTTGCAAATTACAGCGAGATCGTTGTTAGTCAAATTATTTGCGACGTACTCGACTTTTGCGTTATACGTTTTCTCGGCGTTGTCGAATCCCTCAAAACTACGTAAACGTTTGCGATTATCTCGATCGCCTTCCGATTCAAACACAAATTTATGCAAGAGAACGATTGTCTTTTTCTTTTCATTTTTAAGTCCTTCGCGTATTTTTTCAAAGTCTACAAGTTGCGTCATTATGTCGTCGTTTTATATGTATTTCACAACTTTGGAAATTCTTTCGTGTGTACTTATTCACACTCACTTTCGTCGTTTTTTTTTAATGAATATTTGCTACGTCGTTTTACAAATATTGTACATAAAATTTACACTTCTTTTAAGTCTTTGCTGTTTTTGTTTGTTAACACAATTGTATCGTCATTTCGTCGTTTACTTATTTTTCATAGGTTGAGCCCCCATATTTGTGGAATTCGGGTTATTGAATAAGGCAAACTCCACGGAAATTAGTATTATTTTGATGTTTATTTAAATAAGTATTATAAAGTAAGATGATAACAAGTAATTCAGTTTGAGTCGTAATTAATTCTTAATGCGAGCGTCTTTTCGCAACTTCGTTTGAGTTTCACACTAGCAGCCCTTTCACCTCGGACTCTCGATCAGAACTACTCTTTTCACCTCGATGCTAAATAGTTCTCGCCTCAGCTTGCTGTGGTGAGAAGGCTGAGCGGCGTTGCCAGACCTATTCCCACACTATTATTAAAACTTAAAGCGTGGGCAATTACATGCGTACAGTTGTTTGTTTTTTCAAAGCTGAAAGTTCAGCATTCTGGTTTTCATTCAGGTTGCGCGCACACTAACGGCTGAAAACATAACTTAGAGCTGAGTTTATAATCGCGCTTATAAGCTCGAAAAAAACAAACTCACTGCTTGAACGAAAGCTCGCACACTGAAAGCTTAAGTGAGCAAATGAGCTTTAAGTCTCGCTCTGCTCTGTTTGATCGACCAAGCATGTTTGATTTTATCAGTAGCTGACAAGCTTATTTAGTTTTAATTTAAATTTTATTGCGAGTCGTTAATAGGCAAAATTGTGCAAAACCCTGCTGTGTAGGATAGAAAACATCGCAATTATTTCAATAGAATAGTTACCGATAAAAATTTGGAGTCTATTGCTGAAACTCTATAAATGGCATGCACCCAGACTTCTCTTTTCTGCTCCTTTATTTCTTTATTCAAATTAGTATGACTTCTTTCGCTAAGCAAAAATGTACGCATCCGCTTCTACACCATTGCATTGAGAAACAACGAGTGACTAACTTTAAAATGAGCATTACCATCTGCTTCAGTTTAAGCTTTCTATATGCGCGCCCTAAAAAGTTCAGCTCGCTGATAAGCTCTGAATTTATCAGCTCCGTTATAAGCTCAGCTCTATGTTCAGTTTTCAGCCACTAGTGTGAACTCGACCCAGGTGTGCGCGCGGCCTTAGCTATAGTGTGCGAGAGTCATAAGAGAAGCTTATTTCTCTACTAATTGTTAAGCTCAGCTGTTAAAAAAAAAATAGTTCCATTTCATTCAATTTCAAACAAAGCGCTTGTTACGCTTTCCAATTTACAAGCTCAATTTACAAGCTTTTTATATGGCTAAGTTGTTACTCTTCGGACTCTTGTGTTGTCGCTCAACAAACAAAACAGATAACACAAACACATCGAAAAAATGTGTTCGTTGGAGTGGGAAACCGATTCCATTTAAATTTGTTGTGTAATTGACGTGATCAGGCGGCCATGAAAATATGTATTGACTGTTATTTGCGAGCACTGGCATTAGTACACAGATTAAATTTTTTTCACGAAAAACTCACACAATTTTTCCATTATTAATATGGTACTTATAAACAGGCATAACTAATAAAATAAATATGCTTTTACGCAGACAAATTAATAGGCTTATATACATTTATAATGCTTGCAGATACTTATTTGAGAGCGAAGATGATTTCGTGATAGTAATTTTGTTCGCCTTGCCTTTGTCACATTTACTGACTGAAAAAAATAGTATGAATATGATAATTTATATATTTATTTTTTGTGAAGGTATATTCATTGCATTTGAAATATGCAACAATATAAGTTGAATAAAACAAATGTATTTAAATATACAAACCATATTATTGTTCATTGTAATATAAATGCCTGTAACTAAAATACTACAACCGAATACAACGACCATAAATAAATAAATCTACTAACAAATAAACTATTGGTTTTAATAAAAGATATTGAATATACACCGGATCGGTGGGTGTGATGCGGCTTGCTAGGTGGGTTACCACGAAATACGCTAAATGTCGAAAACAAGTTAAATTTTTTGCTACAGCGACGCACAGTGGCTCACTCACGAGACTCACGTGGCAAAAAAGAAATCGGTCATTTCTCGCCATGGAAAATCTTTAAATGCAGTTTGATAGAGAATTGTCCAAAATTTATAAATCCGTTTAGATTTTTCAATTTGGGCAAACGGTTTTGGCAGTAGAGCCCATCGAACATCAAATGTTTTTTATGAAAAATTGTTCATTTTTGCAAACAAATTGCATCCATGTGGTTCAATGAATTTTCAGTTTCTTAATTTTACCTAATAGGTGTGTCGATTCTAAAGCGAATGGTATAAAAATCTTGTTCTTTTTTTGTTTTGAAGTATTTTAAATAATATTTTTACTAATGCACAATTTTGAAATTGTTTTTGAACTTTAGATAGACTTTTAGCATAAAGTCCAGGCTTGTCCAGGCAAACGGGTATATACACGTTATTCCATGGGTATTTCTGCAACAACTTCAAGAAAGTCTAGGTGCCAAAAAGTGTCAGTTAACTTTTTATTTAATAAACAATTCACGCACAACGCTTTTAACTGGGTCAAAATTGCGTTGTGGCGCCTCCAAAATGGCGCCGGGCTCGCATTTTTGCGCAACCTACGGTACGGAATGGTCGTTATTTGAACGTGTTTCCGTTAAACTAGACCTTTTATTGAACACTTTACATAAATATAATATCAAGAATTCATTGTCTACCTAAATATACTGATGTAACCCAAGCAAACAGGTAGTGATTATGTAATTTATAACCCTTTTTAGACCCTTTACTTTTTGAAAAAAAAGTAAAAAAGGGTCTATTAAGTTTGTCAAAATGTGCGTAACAGGTCGAAGGAAGTCCGGCAGACCCCATAAAGTATATATATTCTTGATCAGCATCACCAGCCGAGTCGATATAGCCATGTCCGTCTGTCCGTCCGTCCGTCTGTCCGTCTGTCTGTATGAACACCTAGATCTCAGAGACTATAAGAGCTAGAGTCACCAAATTTGGTATGGTGGTTCGTCTATGGCATAAGCAGATCAAGTTTATCTTAAAATTTTGACACGCCCCCTTCCGCCTCCGTAAATCGAGAACAAAAATTTTGAAATCCCATAAAATAAAAAATATTAAAGCTAGAGTCCTGAATTTAAGAACACAGGACAGGTATCAGGGTCCTAACGTATCCTGAAAATTTCATCGCGATCGGATAATAATCTCGGAAGCTATTCAAAAAAAACTTAATATCCCATATAATGGTCAATTTTAAAACTGGAGCCTTGAATTTTGGCACACAGGACAAGCATCGGGGTCCTAATGTATCCTAAAAATTTCATCGCGATCGGATAATAAACTCGGGAGTTATTCAAAACTCAATATTACTCAGTGTCGGGTCAAAGGAAGAAGAAGATCATATTGACGTTATAACGCGTTATGGGAACTATTAGTGTCACTCTTATTTTTCGTACTCAATTTCCGCGTGTACCAAATCCAATTATCTAAGTTTGTAAATTTTAAATGTCTACACATGTTTAATCTTTGGTACTACTTAAGTTGGTAATTAATAGTAGGGATTAAGGGTATATATTCAAATATTTAGGCGCATTGTATCACAGTCTACTTCTGGCAACCATCACGATATTAAACAAAATCAGTGATGATTAGTATTATGTAATATAAATCAAATATTGAAACCGCAAAATGTCTTCCAAAATTCGAGATGTATTTCAAATGTTTATTGATGTTCCAAGCTAAGAAGAGTTTATATTGACCGTTATGAGTACAGTATACTTTGCTAAGGAAAATATGACGGAGGTCGACAAGATCAAAAACAAACTTCATAAAATTTTGGTACACGGAGGAGATCTCAACGAAAACCATTGTCTGTCAATCGGGGAATTATCAGAAGAAGTCCAGAAATCTATAAACAAGGAGTACAAGAAATATAGGAACTCGAATAATTGCAAGGTGACACGAAAGAGACAAAATGAAGACCTTTTTAATATGTTATCAGTTTCTTCAGATCCACTGATATCAACAAAAAGATTTGTGAGAAGTCCAATGAACTGCAAGAGTTTTATACTAAAGATATGGTAGATTTAATGTACATAGGTTACGAACTTGAAGACATAGCTGAGGAAAATTAAATTAACAAGGACATTAATTGAATAGTTTTATTGTTATTTATTTATATAAATATAAATTAAACCAAATATATAGTATACAAGTTTAATTGAAATTACATTTTGTTTTAACAGGAATTTATACGATATATATGTATTTGAAACATGAAATACATCAAATATGTTATCTATAAACATTCATTTACATATAATTATGTATCCAGAATCACAAATTTACACATAAATTTCAGAAAAAAGCATACGATGAATGTCGCATTTCACGAAAATCATCGTATAAACACAAAATCCAACTTTGAACACCGGCTGACAATTTGTCTGTCGTCCGATTTTTAAGATCTTACATTTACTCATTTACTCATTTCAAAGCTACAGGTATTCTTTATTAAACCCTTTTTAAATTTTGGTGATATCTTACCTGGATCAAAAGATATGATTTTTGCAAAGTAGAATGAGAAAATGAGCCACTGTGCGACGTTTAGTAAAACTCACTAGATGGCGCCGATAACATTAGGTAATATTAGGCAACACCAAAATTAGGGTATCGATATCTATCGATTACTTCACAGTCTCGTGGCTTGGTGTTTGCCCATCATTGACTCATCATCTCCGTTTTCACGGAAGCTTCGAGCAGTTTAAAATAGACGAAACGTTTGTTAAGATTTAAAATCAAATAAATATATTAGTAAAACGAATTACTAAAGTAGTGACCTCGACGGTGGTGACAACCTGTATCCAGCTATCTACTATTTTAACCTACGTACTAATTGTTGTTGTTGGTCTGACGCCATTTTAATTGCGTTGAATTGTGAAATTCATACCGCATGACTCGCGAGCAGACCGACAGAGGCAAATCGAAAACAACGTTCAGGAAACATTCTTCGCCAGCACCAAGGAAATGGCTGATTGACAAATTTTTTTTTTAAAAAGTAAAGGGTCTAAAAATTAAATCACACTTTTGGAAGAAATGGAAGGATAAATATCACTGCGGACGGCAGTCCGCGCTAGTGACGAAAGCAGACCCCAAAAACTCACACGTAGTGAAGTTTGCTGGGCTGCAGGCAACTAGCTATATATACGCGCAATATTGGATATAGAGATCGGCTGGACCGATCGCAATGTGTTATATATCATTCGAAAGGTAGAACCAGCAGAAAGATGGGAATTTGTCCGAGCAGAACATCTATGTTTCAAATGCTTAAACCATAGATTTTTAAGTTACAAGCCGTGCCCCAACAGACATGTGGAAAACTAAAACTACAATGACGACCAGAACAGCAGGAAATACATTGCTAGAAACAGCTTAAGTTGAAGTTCAGTCGATCACAGGAGAATGGATTATCTGTCGCGCACTATTGGATCAAGGATCACCGATTACAGTAACTTCTGAGAAAGCAGCGAAGACATTAGGATTACCAAGACAAAAAAAGCGAACAGAAATCTATGGACTTTTAGAAAATCTAGTTGAAGTATCTAGAGCCGTCGTAAAATTAAGAATTCGACCAAGATTCCCAAGTGACGACAAATTCGAAACCAAAGCAGTGTTACTAATAAAAGTAGTAAGTCCTCAACCTCAACAATCGTTTGAGTACAATAAAGCGGTTTGGGCGAATGAAACTCTGGTGGATACCACGTTCAATAAGCGGAGGCGAATTGACATTCTTATTGGAGGAGGCATTTTATTCCGCCGGCAAGTCACCACTATGGGGAAATGTGGGAATCCGCCCTCGTAAATGGAAAACAACATTTTTAAAATTCCATAATATGAGAATTAATTGAGCTGGAGTAAATTTCGGCATGCGGAATATACACTAAGGTCTCGATGTATATCAATTTTAAAACTGGAATCATGAAATTTGGCACACAGGACAAACATCGCGGTCCTTATGTATCCTGAAATTTCATCGGGATCTGATAGTAAACTCGAAAGTTATTCAAAACACGATATTACGCAGTTTCGTGTCGAAGGAAGAAGAGAACAATGACGTTTCAACGCAATTAACTAAAGCTTCAAGAACTATTATTAAAGCTTAAAGCGTGGGCAATTACATGCGTACAGTTGTTTGTTTTTTCAAAGCTGAAAGTTCAGCATTCTGGTTTTCGTTCAGGTCGCGCGCACACTAACGGCTGAAAACATAACTTAGAGCTGAGTTTATAATCGCGCTTATAAGCTCGAAAAAAACAAACTCACTGCTTGAACGAAAGCTCGCACACTGAAAGCTTAAGTGAGCATATGAGCTTTAAGTTTCGCTCTGCTCTGTTTGATCGACCAAGCATGTTTGATTTTATCAGTAGCTGACAAGCTTATTTAGTTTTAATTGAAATTTTATTGCGAGTCGTTAATAGGCAAAATTGTGCAAAACCCTGCTGTGTAGGATAGAAAACATCGCAACTATTTCAATAGAATAGTTACCGATAAAAATTTGGAGTCTATTGCTGAAACTCTATAAATGGCATGCACCCAGACTTCTCTTTTCTGCTCCTTTATTTCTTTATTCAAATTAGTATGACTTCTTTCGCTAAGCAAAAATGTACGCATCCGCTTCTACACCATATTGCATTGAGAAACAACGAGTGACTAACTTTAAAATGAGCATTACCATCTGCTTCAGTTTAAGCTTTCTATATGCGCGCCCTAAAAAGTTCAGCTCGCTGATAAGCTCTGAATTTATCAGCTCCGTTATAAGCTCAGCTCTATGTTCAGTTTTCAGCCACTAGTGTGCACTCGACCCAGGTGTGCGCGCGGCCTCAGCTATAGTGTGCGAGAGTCATAAGAGAAGCTTATTTCTCTACTAATTGTTAAGCTCAGCTGTTAAAAAAAATAGTTCTATTTCATTCAATTTCAAACAAAGCGCTTGTTAAGCTTTCCAATTTACAAGCTCAATTTACAAGCTTTTTATATAATATTTTATATATTATTTAAATATACAAACCATATTATTGTTCATCGTAATATAAATGCCTGTAACTAAAATACTACAACCGAATACAACGACCATAAATAAATAAATCTACTAACAAATAAACTATTGGTTTTAATAAAAGATATTGAATATACACCGGATCGGTGGGTGTGATGCGGCTTGCTAGGTGGGTTACCACGAAATACGCTAAATGTCGAAAACAAGTTAAATTTTTTGCTACAGCGACGCACAGTGGCTCACTCACGAGACTCACGTGGCAAAAAAGAAATCGGTCATTTCTCGCCATGGAAAATCCTTAAATGCAGTTTTATAGAGAATTGTCCAAAATTTATTTTCAATTTGGGCAAACGGTTTCGGCAGTAGAGCCCATCAAACATCAAATGTTTTTTTATGAAAAATTGTTCATTTTTGCGAAAAAATTGCATCCATATGGTTCAATGAATATTCAGTTTCTTAATTTTACCTAATAGGTGTGTCGATTCTAAAGCGAATGGTATAAAAATCTTGTTCTTTTTTTGTTTTGAAGTATTTTAAATAATATTTTTACTAATGCACAATTTTGAAATTGTTTTTGAACTTTAGATAGACTTTTAGCATAAAGTCCAGGCTTGTCCAGGCAAACGGGTATATACACGTTATTCCATGGGTATTTCTGCAACAACTTCAAGAAAGTCTAGGTGCCAAGAAGTGTCAGTTAACTTTTTATTTAATAAACAATTCACGCACAACGCTTTTAACTGGGTCAAAATTGCGTTGTGGCGCACCCAAAATGGCGCCGGGCTCGCATTCTTGCGCAACCTACGGTACGGAATGGTCGTTATTTGAACGTGTTTCCGTTAAACTAGACCTTTTATTGAACACTTTACATAAATATAATATCAAGAATTCATTGTCTACCTAAATATACTGATGTAACCCAAGCAAACAGGTAGTGATTATGTAATTTATAACCCTTTTTCGTACTCAATTTCCGCGTGTACCAAACCCAATTATCTAAGTTTGTAAATTTTAAATGTCTACACATGTTTAATCTTTGGTACTACTTAAGTTGGTAATTAATAGTAGGGATTAAGGGTATATATTCAAATATTTAGGCGCATTGTATCACAGTCTACTTCTGGCAACCATCACGATATTAAACAAAATCAGTGCTGATTAGTATTATGTAATATAAATCAAATATTGAAACCGCAAAATGTCTTCCAAAATTCGAGATGTATTTCAGATGTTTATTGATGTTCCAAGCTAAGAAGCGTTTATATTGACCGTTATGAGTACAGTATACTTTACTAAGGAAAATATGACGGAGGTCGACAAGATCAAAAACAAACTTCATAAAATTTTGGTACACGGAGGAGATCTCATCGAAAACCATTGTCTGTCAATCGGGGAATTATCAGAAGAAGTCCAGAAATCTATAAACAAGGAGTACAAGAAATATAGGAACTCGAATAATTGCAAGGTGACACGAAAGAGACAAGATGAAGACCTTTTTAATATGTTATCAGTTTCTTCAGATCCACTGATATCAACAAAAAGATTTGTGAGAAGTCGCAATGAACTGCAAGAGTTTTATACTAAAGATATGGTAGATTTAATGTACATAGGTTACGAACTTGAAGACATAGCTGAGGAAAATTAAATTAACAAGGACATTAATTGAATAGTTTTATTGTTATTTATTTATATAAATATAAATTAAACCAAATATATAGTATACAAGTTTAATTGAAATTACATTTTGTTTTAACAGGAATTTATACGATATATATGTATTTGAAACATGAAATACATCAAATATGTTATCTATAAACATTCATTTACATATAATTATGTATCCAGAATCACAAATTTACACATAAATTTCAGAAAAAAACATTCGATGAATGTCGCATTTCACGAAAATCATCGTATAAACACAAAATCCAACTTTGAACACCGGCTGACAATTTGTCTGTCGTCCGATTTTTAAGATCTTACACTCATTTCAAAGCTACAGGTATTATTTATTAAACCCTTTTTAAATTTTGGTGATATCTTACCTGGATCAAAAGATATGATTTTTGCAAAGTAGAATGAGAAAATGAGCCACTGTGCGACGTTTAGTAAAACTCACTAGATGGCGCCGATAACATTAGGTACAATTAGGCAACACCAAAATTAGGGTATCGATATCTATCGATTACTTCACAGTCTCATGGCTTGGTGTTTGCCCATCACTGACTCATCATCTCCGTTTTCACGGAAGCTTCGAGCAGTTTAAAATAGACGAAACGTTTGTTAAGATTTAAAATCAAATAAATATATTAGTAAAACAAATTACTAAAGTAGTGACCTCGACGGTGGTGACAACCTTTATCCAGCTATCTACTATTTTAACCTACGTACTAATTGTTGTTGTTGGTCTGACGCCATTTTAATTGCGTTGAATTGTGAAATTCATACCGCATGACTCGCGAGCAGACCGACAGAGGCAAATCGAAAACAACGTTCAGGAAACATTCTTCGCCAGCACCAAGGAAATGGCTGATTGACAAATTTTTTTTTAAAAAAGTAAAGGTAAAAGTAAACTTTTGGAAGAAATGGAAGGATAAATATCACTGCGGACGGCAGTCCGCGCTAGAGACGAAAGCAGACCCCAAAAACTCACGTAGTGAAGTTTGGTGGGCTGCAGGCCACTAGCTATATAACACGCAATATTGGATATAGAGATCGGCTGGACCGATCGCAATGTGTTATATATCATTCGAAAGGTAATTTGGGTGGTTTTAATATGACATACTATTATCTCCAATCTGTTTTTTTTTTCGAGATAAAGCCGTTTGCATATTTTTGTCAAACTTTGCACGTTTGAATGTGGAGCTTAGGTTGGAGCATAAAGCCCCAATTTTTAAATGTAGATAGTTGGTAGAGTTGAATACGCGTCGAACGGTACTTCATTCACCCAAATCGGACTATCCATTCCAAAGATAACGGAATTTTAAAATTTTGATGACGTCATCGAGCTGAGATGAAAATCTTGTGTGTTGGTTTGTCTGGACCAATCTTTGAGATATCGGAATGAAATTTCTTAAGCGTGTTACTTCCAAAAATCTAAGAAATGAAGGTTCCACAACTTTTTTTAAAAACCGCTAGTTTGGCGGGAAAAAGCTAGAATAGTTGAAAATTCAATTGAAAACTGCGGCCAAACCATAGACCCTATTTACATAATTTGAAAGGTTATCAAAAGGGCTTTAATATAAGTTTAAACTAATTCTGTAAGATTATTACATGATGTAAAAATTACATAATTAATTTTTTTTTTACTTTTTGTGAGTTTGCAAAAAATTGAGTCCTTAAGTTTGTATTTTTGATTATTTATTCTAAAGCGTGGGGACATTGCGCAAATTTTGATATATAACACTTGTCAGGCAAAATTCGGGTTGACAAAATATAGCGCTTTGAGATTGGTGCCGTAAAAAAATCCTGTCGAGGTATCAGCTGTTAGATTGGAGCTAGTGGGCCCGTTAGTGCCTAATGAGAGAAAAACTTAATGTTTTATGATGCCAATGCTCGATACGGATCGATTGGTACCTCAATAATGCAAATCCGTTAACTCGTTTAAAAGTTATTATAATATTAAGTCGTATGTTACAGTATCAAAATTTTATGTCAATTTTAGTGTGCTTGCATATTTATGCAATTAATAAGAAAACGGCGTCTACGATTTTGGTATATTTTCGATATATCTTAGCTAATGAAATTATGCAACTTTTGGTATATAGGTCATATCTGGGATAATTCGTTTTCCCAAGATATTACATTCTTAATCTACACATATTTTCCTTAGTGAGTTTTAAGAAAAACAGCAACGGTGAGAAATGTAAGAATTATCACGGCCTTGTAAATATAATTGCAATTTAGAGCTTTCTACAAAGCAGCGTCGTTGGCTCAGTGGTTAGAGTGTCTGACTCTTACGCGCACGTTCGAGGTTCAAATAAAGTTAGCGGCTTCAAGTTTATTTTAATTTTATAATATTTGTAGCAGTTTAAATATTTTTTTTAAAATTGCAATCGATTCATCATATCCCATATAATTCCTATTTGAAACTTTTTCATCTTAACAGAATGGACTAGAAGATCATGTAAGGATAATTACAGCTATGCAAACAAAGCTGCAATTTAGCAGGTACTTGGTAAATAGCTCGTTGGATTTTCCTTAGTGTCAGAACAGTTACAGTTCTTTAAACAAAATTGCAATTTAGCACGCGCCTGACGGTAGGCTCGTTGGCTTAATGGTTGATGGGTTAGACCTACATGCGAGAGGTCCCGGGTTCGAGCTCTGGAATATTGTGTCATCCGACTTTTTAAAAATTTTCGCCATTTTAATTTAATTTTGTTTAATTTTTAAATTTGATTGGAAACTATTTTTGCAAATATTTGAATAGAAGTTATTTAATCATTAAGTCTAAGCCACTCTGAGATGAGATGAAAAATCTTGTATTCTTGAAAATTTATGCAATTTATTATGCATTTTTATCAATTTTTAATATATGTATTACATCAATTGAAATTCAATATATTACAAACATTGAAATTCTACAAATGTTTGTACATATATAACCTTTTGTCGGGGATAATTCTTTTTAATTGGAATTCCAAAAATCTCTGATATCCCCCCAACAAAAAACCTCTACACGAGGTAAAAATCTAGTGACGAAAGCATATTCACGCCCTAAAATTATTGATATCAAATTTTGTGACGAACAATATTAATTTTAATATATAAACTATTCTACTATAAAAAATAGTTTGGCCTTCGGCACTGCGCAGAAAGGTTTTTTAATTGCACAAATGCTGCACCTTTTTGCGCAATGTGCGGAATGCCAAACTATTTTTTATAGTAGAATAGTTTATATATTAAAATTAATATTGTTCGTCACAAAATTTGATATCAGTAATTTTAGGGCGTGAATATGCTTTCGTCACTCGATTTTTACCTCGTGTAGAGGTTAAGTAACACCGCTAGATAGAAATGCAAATAATATTCCCCTAAGTCAAATAAGACCAATACCCAATAAGTTAATAAATAATACACAAGAAATCGATAATATAAAGAAATTAATAGAACAACAAAAGCAAGAAAACTTTAAGCGAAGACACATTGAATTCACCATGTAACATATTTCATTGACATTGATAATTATACGAATAGTAATCTTAAATATGGAAGTATGTAATAAGTATAATGTATGTAAAACGAATAAACAAAAATTAAAAGAGTTCGGTTCACAACCAATAACTTCATAATTATGGCCCCCCGCAAAATGTTCATAAAGGAACATATTTCCAAAACATCCCTCGGTCTGCGCGGCCAGATGTGCGAGAAACAACTGGAAAAGGTCACCAAAACATCATGTTACCACACAGGCAGCAATCCTGGCGCTCAGAAACCGAGGAGCAATTACAGCATAGACCACATGCATGCCTAATGAACATGTAGAAACAAACACATAAGTCTATATGACAATGAGAAGAAAAGAGTGTGAGGCGGCAACTTAATTACCGTCTCACATTTGCATTTGAATATAACGACGATCCTTCGCGGGCTGGCTCGCGCCAGCGATCGGTTACACAACACTGCCGGTCAGAGCGCGGCTTCACCTCGCCGAGAGAGAGAGTGAGAAAGCTCCGAGGTAAAGAGCTAAAGCTCTGTGGTGAGTTGTGTGGCCGAGGTTGGCGTGCGCGAAGCTTGCGAAGGGCCCGTTAATAAGCGACGACCAAGAGAAGCGATAAGACGTGCTAAGGAGCCGAGTCGAAGAGAAGGGTACCGTAAGTATAAAACAAGACGAGCAATAGGGCTCGAGCGACAGTGCAGTAGGGCACGGGTAGTTTAGACACACTAAAAGCTAATGTGAGCATATGAGCTTTAAGTTTCGCTCCGCTCTGTTTGATCGACCAAGCATGTTTGATTTTATCAGTAGCTGATAAACTTATTTAGTTTTAATTTAAAGTCTATTGCGAGTCGTTAATAAGTAAAATTGTGCAAAATATATATATACTGTATTGTTAAGGTATATTCATTGCATTTGAAATATGCAACAATATAAGTTGAATAAAACAAATGTGTTTAAATATACAAACCATATTATTGTTTATCATTATATAACTGCCTGTAACTAAAATACTACAACAGAATACAACGACAATAACAAATAAACTATTGGCTTTAATTAAAGATATTGAATATACACCGGTTCGGTGGGTGTGATGCGGCTTGCTTGGTGGATTACTAGGAAATACGCTAGTTGTCGAAAACAAGTTTAATTTATTGCTACAGCGACTTACTAGATGGCGCCGATAACATTAGGTAACATTAGGCAACACCAAAAAAAGGGTATCGATATCTATCGATTACTTCACGGTCTCATGACTTGGCGTTTGCCCATCACTGACTCATCATCTCCATTTTCACGGAAGCTTCGAGCAGTTTAAAATAGACGAAACGTTTGTTAAGATTTAAAATCAAATAAATATATTAGTAAAACGAATTACTAAAGTGGTGACCCCGACGTGATAAAAACAACCTGTATCCAGCTATCTACTATTTCAACCTACGCACTAATTGTTGTTGTTTTTCTGGCGCCATTTTAATTACGCCGCATTGTGAAATTCATACCGCATGACTCTAGAGCAGACCGACAGAGGCAAATCGAAAACAACGTTCAGGAAACATTCTTCGACAGCACCAACGAAATGGCTGATGAATACAACAACTCGTGATTGGATTCTATGCAAAGCAGCATTCAGCTATTGACACAAGCGATGGCAATGCTAGTAACTGCACGCCCAAATTTGCAACGAGTGCATGTGCCAAAATTCGGCCATTCGAGCTTAGCAACTGAACTGACGATATTAGCCAGTTCGACTTAATTACAGTGCACTTGGAGGATGACATACATAGGTCGGTCGGTCGAAACTTGATAGCAGCGCACAGAGGCCAAAAGTGTAGATCAAATCAACAGAGAATAATACGGTAGCCACTATAATTTTAATTTAAGTGTAATTCACATATTAAAAAATAACTTGGTTTTTTTTTTTTAATTTTCTAATATTTTTTTTTAACTCAGGCGAAAATTGGATGACTCCGTTTTTGTCTTATTTAAAATATTTTGGCAGGAAATTTGGCATTGATTATTATTTCGAGCCAAACTTAAATATTCCAAAAGTAAAAATATTTTTTTAGTCGTTTATAAATATATTTTTATACCCTGTGGGGGTATATTAAGTTTGTTAAAAATATGTAACGGGCAGAAGGAAGCATGGCCGACCCAATAAAGTATATATATTCTTAATCAGCATCAATAGCCGAGTCGATATAGCCATGTCCGTCTGTCCGTCGGTCTGTCGGTCCGTCGGTCCGTCCGTATGAACGAAAGGATCTCAGAGATGGTAAGAGCTAGAAGCTTGAACTTGGTGTCCCAGCACTGGAAATTTTTGCAGGCAGATCAAGTTTATCTTTTTTTTTGGATGCCACGCCCTCTTTGCCCACAAATTAAGTAAAAGCTTATAAAACAAGCAGTTTTGTAGCTCAAAAACCTCATACCAAGGGCAGTTTCGTAGCTAGAGACTTGAGATTTGGCACATATGACAAATATTTTGTGGTCAATGTGTCCAGAAAATTTAATCAGGGTGCCACGCCCCCCTTGCCTACAAAACGGAAAGGCTTATAACAAGAGCAATATTACAGTAAGAGACTTGAGATTTGGCACATATGATAAGAATCTTAGGGTCAATGTGTCCAGAAAATTTAATCGCGATGCCACGCCCCCTTCGCCCTCAAATTAAGTAAAAGCTCATAAAGCAAGCAGTTTTGTAGCTCAAAAACCTCATAACAAAAACAGTTTTGTAGCTAGAGACTTGAGATTTAGTACACATGATGAGTATCTTGAGGTGGATTTGTCCAGAAAATTTTATCACGATGCCACGCCCCCTTCGCCCACAAATTAAAAAATAAAGAATTACTAGAGAATTTTATCTAGAGTGAATTTGAGCGGGTTCCTGTAGACCCACAGGGTATATTACGGTCGGGGTCCCGACTGTTCCGCTTGTTAATTAATATTAAGGCAGAAAAAGTCTATATTGAGCTACATATGCACTTAATCATTATAATGTATGTCTATATGTATGAGTATTTGTATCTGCATCTGTTTCTTCATCAGTATCTGGATCTGGATCTGGATCTCTATCTACATCTGTATATATAGCATTATCTGATATATACTCATTAAAAACAATGATGAAACGCATAAAGCTGAGCTACCGTTAAAGGGTTAAAGCTCTAATGTATTAACACGTATAAACATAACTTATAGGACCCAATTTTTATAGCCTGTGCCCATTAAAAATGGGCAAAAAAGGCTATAATGAATTTGTGTGAATTTGTGTCCGTCTGTATGAACGCGTCGATCTCAGCATCTATAAGAGCTAGAGACTTCAAATTTGGAATGTAGGTTCCTGAATACCATACGCAGATCAAGTTTATTTTCAATTTTCGATATCGGGTCCCGTTGGTTTTAAAATTAGAAAAATCACCATAACATAAGCAATGTCTAAGCTAGAGACTTGAGATTTGGCACACATGATAAAAAGCTTGGGTTTAATGTGTCCTAAAAATTTCATCGCGATGTCATGCCCCCTTTGCCCATAACTCGGAAAAGCTGATAACAAGAGCAGTTTCATAGCTAGAGACTTGAGATTTGGCACACATGGTAAGTATCCAACTCTCAATGTGTGCTACAAATTTCAGTACGATCGGATATTGAACTCAGAAGTTATTCAAGAAACAAATTTATGCAGCGTAGCAGATGCGTTGCAGCGCAGTAGCAGCGCTGTCGCTGCGCGGCGCCGACGATATAATCTACGAAAAGACGCGTTTGTTCATGTATGTTTGATATGCCTTTCGTCTGCTGTGGCGCTAAGCTATCGCAAGCTACTCTCGATGCAAGCAAAATCGACTTCAAGCGATATATTTAAATCCCATTATAATGAAAATACGTTTCTTTGAAGACCTGCACAGGCTATCCTACTGTCGCGCCCGCTCGACTGATCGGCTTGTTCAGGTTAAAACGTGCTAATATTTTCAACTATGTAGAGAAACAGGGGTAAGCAATATTTTGTAAACCTGAATAATTGGTTTGCATAAAGTTGTAAACCCTTAATTCACTGCCTGTAACTATTCTGTATGAAATTTGCAATAAATGTGGGTATTCCAGTCATAAAAATGTAGGATACAATATTTTTTAAACATTTACCTGGTAACCTACTTTTTGGGGTATAGCCAAAAAGCAATATAATCAATTATTCGAAAAAGCATTTCATTCTAAACCAATTTTTAAAATGGTAGGTTAATGTAATGTAAACAAATTAAAATTTATTACCACGATGGCCCATCATTGAATTAGAGTTGAAAGGATTAAGGATATATAAGGCACTTATAAATCAGCTGCGAAAGCTATGAAGAAGCCTTAAATATATTGAAAATAGATAAGAAAATATAAGACTGTTATTTACGAACCACTCGAACCGAATTTTGGACTTTCCAAGCATGAACCGTGGTTCAGATAAAAGTATACAAAACATGCTGAATACAACGCATAAAAGTTTACATGCAATAAGAGGAATGGGAATCCTAGCTAAGGAGGCTGAGCCATTTATTTTCAGCATTCTTATTAGAAAACTTGATAGTCAAGGTCTGCAGCAGTATGAACATGCCTCTAGCAAGACGAAGGAGATTCAAATCCTAGAAGATGTTAAACAATTCCTGGAAACGCATCTACAAACGATAAGGGCTGTAAGACCAGAGACCTACAAGGAACACCCAAAAGTAATGAGTACAACACTAGACAATGCATGCAAATATTGTAAATTCGCAGGTCACGACATACAAGACTGTAGAAGATTCGTCAAAATAGAACCAGCAGAAAGATGGGAATTTGTCCGAGCAGAACATCTATGTTTCCAATGCTTAAACCATAGATTTTCAAGTTACAAGCCGTGCCCCAACAGACGTGTGGAAAATGTAATGAAAAGCATCATGAATTACTACATCAAGAAAAGGAAACTAAAACTACAATGACGACCAGAACAGCAGAAAATACATTGCTAGCAACAGCTTAAGTTGACGTTCAGTCGATCACAGGAGAATGGAGCATCTGTCGCGCACTATTGGATCAAGGATCACCGATTACAGTAACTTCTGAGGAAGCAGCGAAGACATTAGGATTACCAAGACAAAAAAAGCGAACAGAAATCTATGGACTTTTAGAAAATCTAGTTGAAGTATCTAGAGCCGTCGTAAAATTAAGAATTCCACCAAGATTCCCAAGTGACGACAAATTCGAAACCAAAGCAGTGATACTAACAAAAGTAGTAAATCCTCAACCTCAGCAATCGTTTAAGTACATTAAAGCGGTTTGGGCGAACGAAACTCTGGCGGATACCACGTTCAATAAGCGGAGGCGAATTGACATTCTTATTGGAGGAGACTTTTTTCCGGCAATTCTAACGAATGGGTTGAAACAAGAGGAGACGATAATAGGACAAATGTACAAAACTTGGATGGATCTTATCTGGAAGAGTGAAAATGCCCGAAGCCAATCGAATACAAAGAAAAACGACTACTAACTACGAAATGAATATGGAACTCTCCAATGACACAACACAAATTGAGAAAAATGACAGATTTACAAACCTTGCAGGACCAGAAGGGAAATTGAACTCCGAATTCAAGCAAACAAATATGCAGAATAGTATAACCTCAAATCTTTATATGTAAAAAGTAGAATGGCATTTTATTCCGCCGGCAAGTCCCCACTATGGGGAAATCTGGGAATCCGCCCTTGTAAATGGAAATTAACATTTTTAAAATTCCATAAAATGAGAATTAATTGAGCTGGAGTGAATTTCAGCATGCGGAATATACACTAAGGTCTCGATGTATACTGACAATTTCATCGTTATCGGATAAAACACTCGGAAGTTAGTCAAAATCCCATGAAATCCAATATAATGGTCAATTTTAAAACTGGAGCCATGAAATTTGGCACACAGGACAAACATCGCGGTCCTTATGTATCCTAAAATTTCAACGGGATCGGATAGTAAACTCGAAAATTATTCAAAAAACACGATATTACGCAGTTAAGTGTCAAAGGAAGAAGAGAACAATGACGTTTCAACGCAATTAATTAAAACTTCAAGAACTATTATTAAAGCTTAAAGCGTGGGCAATTACATGCGTACAGTTGTTTGTTTTTTCAAAGCTGAAAGTTCAGCATTCCGGTTTTCTTTCAGGTCGCGCGAGTTATATTGATTGAGTTCACAATAAAGAAAAGAATACAACACTCGTAATAATTATATGTTTTATTTTGACGTGGTTCGATTCAGGGTTGGGTGTCAACTGAGCTTAGCGCTCTACAAACGTATACTTATAACATAATTCTATTAGATGGACTTGCCACTCTTTGTTTATAATATGGGTTTGTATTGGTATGTGATAGCTAATGTGATCTTTGGTCCAGATATGTTTATGTCAACGTTCTGAGTGGTTAGTGTGATCTTTGGGCCAGCTTTGTTTATGTCAATGTGCTGAGCCTATGATATTTACATTAAAGTAGTTCGGGTTTGCTTACATTAAAGTGGATTGCAGACCAGGCCGCATTATTGATAATGGTGAGGGTGTTGACAGTTTAGACTTAAGTAGTGGGGACGAGGTAAGTGATGACATTTGCATAACTCCTCCACCGTCAGAGTTTGAATTCTCCTGAATTCTATTTACTTTAATGTGAATCTCTTTTTTTTTAAGTTTGATATACAAATAAAGTCCAATTATTATTATGATTAATGTAAGTGATATTGCCATTCCATAGCCGACTTTTTTATGAAATTTTAGTTCTGTTATTTCGCTTAAATTTTCAAAATTTTGTATAGTAAAATGCTCAAAATTTAAAGTGTGCTTATATGACTGGTTTAATAAGTTTGTTGGGTAGAAAAATCTATCGTAGAATTCTATTTGTTCATTTGAAAAGGTTTCGGATAATGTATGAATTTGGCAATGTTGGACATGCCCATATATATGTTGAATCAAGGGTATTATTGCGTTGCCTAAGACATGACCATATATGGACATGAAGCAAAAGTTTCAATGATTCCTTAAGGAGAGAAAGGGACAAACATATATATATACCCAGTTAACGGGATCCTTCCAGATATTTTTCTATACTGGTATGAACACTCTGATGAGCGTTCTGCTCTGTCAGTTGCCTTTAGACGACGAGCTTGTGCGCATCGAAAACAAGTGAAATTAAATTGAATTGAAATTGGAACCACGTGTTATTATTGAATTGGATAGCTGGGATATATATGTACATACATGCTTATGTATATATATATATATTTATTATAAAACTATAGGTTATGGGGCCAGTCACAATTCAGTTCAATAATTAATATTTTGGTGTTCAAACAATTTTTAAAATAAACGTGGTTCGTGCTTATAATTCTTTTCGAAAACAATGCATCTTATGTAAATGAGAAAATAAAAAGGAAAATACATTGTGTGAATAAATTAAACTATACAAAATAGAAGAAAAAAAATTATATAAAATAAAATTCACTCAAAATCATAACGTGCAGAAAACGTATAAAACGCGCACATTTCCATATACATACATACATACATATATGTATGTGTCTGTACGAATAAGCATTTGCTTAAGTGTGATCGCGAAAAATTGTACAAGGCAAACGAAGCACAAAGGAGAGAAAGAAAAAAAAAATTGAGAGAGAGCCTGGAATTGCTGAGCGTACGTGGAACCACACGAAAACTTGGAAGAGAAATAAGGAAAGGAAACGTACAAAAATGGAATATAAACAAGCCGAACAGTCGGGACCCCGACCGTAATATACCCTGTGGGTTTACAGGAACCCGCTTAAATTCACTCCAGATGAAATTCTCTAGTAATTCGTTTTTTAATTTTTGTGGGCAAAGGGGGCGTGGCATCGTGATAAATTTTTCTGGACACATCAACCACAAAATATTCATCATGTGTGCCAAATCTCAAGTCTCCAGCTACAAAACTGCTTTTGTTATGAGGTTTTTGAGTGACAAAACTGCTTGCTTTATGAGGTTTTACTTAATTTGTGGGTGAAGGGGGCGTGGCATCGTGATACATTTTTCTGGACACATCAACCACAAAATATTCATCATGTGTGCCAAATCTCAAGTCTCCAGCTACAAAACTGCTTTTGTTATGAGGTTTTTGAGTGACAAAACTGCTTGCTTTATGAGGTTTTACTTAATTTGTGGGTGAAGGGGGCGTGGCATCGTGATACATTTTTCTGGACACATCAACCACAAAATATTCATCATGTGTGCCAAATCTCAAGTCTCCAGCTACAAAAGTGCTTTTGTTATGAGGTTTTTGAGTGACAAAACTGCTTGCTTTATGAGGTTTTACTTAATTTGTGGGTGAAGGGGGCATGGCATCGCGATACAATTTTCTGGACACATCGACCACAAAATATTCATCATGTGTCCCAAGTCTGAAGTCTCTAACTGTAATATTGCTCTTGTTATAAGCTTTTCCGAATTGTAGGCGAGGGGGGCATGGCATCGTGATAATATTTTCTGGACATATTGACCACAAGATATTTATTATGTGTGCTAAATGTGAAGTCTTTAGCTGTTATATTGCTCTTGTTATGAGGGTTTAGAGCTACAAAACTGCTTGTTTTATACTTTTTTCTTGCTTAGTTTGTGGGCAAAGAGGGCGTGGCATCCAAAAAAAAAGATAAACTTGATCTGCCTGCAAAAATTACCAGTGCTGGGACACCAAGTTCAAGCTTCTAGCTCTTACCATCTCTGAGATCCTTTCGTTCATACGGACGGACCGACAGACCGACAGACCGACAGACCGACGGACAGACGGACATGGCTATATCGACTCGGCTATTGATGCTGATCAAGAATATATATACTTTATGGGGTCGGCCATGCTTCCTTCTGCCCGTTACATATTTTTAACAAACTTAATATACCCCCACAGGGTATAAAAACGGAATATAAAGCCTTTCGATGGAGAGAAATATTCCATCTGGAAATTTCGTGTTAGGGCATTTTTGGAAGAAAGTGATTTGTTAGACGTAATTGACAAAGACCCAGGGGAAGTGACAGAGGCATGGAATACGAAAGTTAAAAAGGCTAAAAACTTAATAATTGAATATTTAGCTGATTCGTTTCTTGCCTTTGCTACTTCTGCCAAAGTGCGAAGCAAATTTTTGATGACTTGGATGCAGTATATGAGCGTAAGAGCTTAGCATCCGAACTTTCTTTACGAAAGCAGCTGCTGGCACTGAAATGAAAGGGTGACACTACTTTAATTAATCACTTCACCTTGTTCGATGAGTTAATAACAAGTTTAGTAGCATCAGGAGCAAAGTTAGACGAGATGGACAAGGTATCTCACCTCCTTTTGACTCTACCTTCAAGTTTTGACGGAGTTACAACAGCTATTGAGACTTTATCGGAATGTAACTTAACTTTGGCATTTGTAAAGACCCGTCTCCTTGACCACGAGATTAAATTGAAAAGTGTCAGTAGGGATACAAGTGTCAAGGTGTTACATGCTGTTCGTCATAAAGAGCAAAAGCAGAATAAAGCAAATCCGAATTTCAAAAATAGCAAGAAACCTTTCAAAAATAAATCGAAATCAAAATGCTTTCATTGTGGAAAACCAGGCCATTTCAAAAAGGATTGCTATATTTTTAAAAGGAGTATAGCTAATCAAAATACTGAAAATCAAAATGCAGGAAAAGAAAGGCAGGTTCAGATAGCGACAACTCAGGTAGATCGCGGCTTTGCATTCATGATGAGGAAAGTGGTTAATAAAGAAAAGGAAAGCGAGGCAATGTTTATTTTAGATTCAGGAGCTTCCGACCATGTTATTAAAGATGCTGTTTTGTTTGCCGATTACATTAATTTGGAAAATCCTGTTGAAATTGCGATTGCCAAACGTGGCGAATGTATTCATGCCACTGCAAAAGGAATTGTTCAACTTAGCTGCTCTGGTAATGAGATTACTCTGGAAGATGTGCTGTTCAGCAAGGATATCCCACATAATCTCCTATCGGTGAAGAAGATGCAGGATGCTGGGATGACCATTCAATTTGATGCAGGAGGTGTGAAAGTCACTAAAAATGGTCGGTTGTTATTCATCGGTACATGTGAGTATAATGTTCCAATTGTTAAATTCCAAATGAATCATAAATCATATTTGTCAAAAGATTTAAATAATGTAGAGTATCGCTTGTGGCACGAAAGATTAGGACACATAAGTGTTGGGAAATTTTTAGAAATTAAACGCAATAATTTATTTGATGATATTAATCTTCTAAAAATGTAGAGCTGAACACTGATTTGTGTGAGGCCTGCATAAATGGAAAACAGTCCAGACTTAAATTTGAAAAATTTAAGAATAAAGACTATATTAAAAGACCATTGTTTGTAGTTCACTCTGATGTTTGTGGTCCTATTACTCCTAGTTCTATTGACAACAAAAATTATTATGTTGTGTTTATAGATCAATTTACACATTACTGTGTAACATATCTTATAACTTACAAGTCTGATGTATTCTCCGTTTTTAAAGATTTTATTGCTAAAAGTGAGGTTCACTTCAATGTAAAAGTTGTAAATCTTTATATAGACAACGGAAGAGAATACTTGTCCAATGAGATGCGTGAATTTTGTATAGAAAAAGGCATCAGTTATCATTTAACAGTACCTCACACTCCACAGCAAAATGGTGTATCTGAGCGTATGATCAGAACAATTACAGAAAAGGCTCGGTCTATGATTAGTGGTTCTAAACTGAACAAGACTTTTTGGGGTGAGGCTGTTTTAACAGCAACCTATTTAATAAATAGATGCCCAAGCCGAGCATTACAAAATGTAAAGAAAACGCCATACGAAATGTGGCATAATAAAAAGCCTGTTTTAAAATATCTTAAGATATTTGGCTCAACTGTATACGTTTTAAATAAAGTTAGAAAACGAAAGTTCGATGAAAAATCGACGAAATGTATACTAGTTGGATATGAACCAAATGGGTTCAAGTTGTGGAATATGGAATCGAGGAAGTTTTTGATAGCTAGAGATGTTGTGGTGGATGAAGTAAACATGATAAATTCTAGGACTGTGGATGACTGTGCTCAACAGTCTGAAGACTCTGTGTTCCAACTTGACAGTATGGAACAGATTGAAGACCCTTATTTGGAAAATGAGAATGAAGATGGTGATTTTCAAAACATAAATACTCAAAATAAGGAGTCTGATTTTCCATTGAAAGATATGGATGTTAGTGAGTCTATAAATGAAAAATCTGATAATTTGAATTCAGATATACAGACTAGTGAAAATTCCACATATCTTGAGAATGCCGATCCAGTTGTGAATGCTGGTGATAAATTGCATCATTTAAAAGAAAATATGAAGAATGTAGACATCAGGCAAAGTGAAAGAATAAAAAGATCGACCCAAATTATCTTATAGATTATTAGAAAAATGTTTAATGAATGCTCATACTCATTTTAACTATATCCCCAGTACCTACGAAGAAATAAAGCATCGAAATGACAGAGTTTATTGGGAAAAAGCAATTCAAGATGAATTGGATTCTCATTTTGAAAATAAAACATGGTCTTTGGTACAAAGGCCAAACGATAAAAACATAGTTGATTGCAAATGGGTGTTTACAGTAAAACAAGATGAATTTGGCAATTTGGTAAAATATAAGGCAAGATTAGTAGCGCGTGGGTTCACGCAGGAATACTTAACTGACTATGACGAAACATTTGCACCAGTTGCCCGAATCTCAAGTTTCCGATTTATTCTAGCACTTTCAAACCAATATGGTTTAAGAATTCATCATATGGATGTCAAGACGGCATTTTTAAATGGAGTTCTAAAAGAAGAAATTTACATGATGGCTCCTCAAGGTCTAGAACAAGACAAGAATACAGTCTGCAAACTAAACAAGGCAATCTACGGCCTAAAACAAGCAGCTAGATGTTGGTTTGAGGTATTTGAAAATGTACTAAAAGAAAGTGGCTTTGTAAATCTTGGAGTTGATCGGTGTATTTATATCAAAGACAATGGAGACATTTCTAAAAACACTGTATGTTGATGATGTAGTGATAGCCACAAAAAAATATTAGTACAATGTCTAAATTTAAATCATATTTAATGAACACATTTAAAATGACTGATTTAATGGACATTCGATACTTTATTGGAATAAGAATAGACATGAATGAAGGTAAATTATGTTTAAGCCAATCTGCTTATATTAATAACGTTTTAAGAAAATTTAATATGCAGGACTGTAAACCAGTCAGTACACCACTTCCAAGCAAGCTCAACTATGAAGCTTTAGAATCAGAAGAATCGTGCGATGCACCATGTCGAAATCTAATTGGATGTCTTATGTACATTATGTTATGTACACGACCGGACCTAAGTACTTCAATAAGTATTTTAAGTCGGTATACCAATAATAATAATAAGGAACTGTGGCAATGTCTAAAAAGGGTTTTGAGATACCTGAAGGGTACCGTTGATTTAAAGTTAATCTTTACTAGAAATGTTGCTTGTGAAAATATTATTATTGGATATGCAGATTCTGATTGGGCAGGAAGTGAAACAGACAGAAGAAGTACAACTGGATATCTTTTCAAAATGTTTGAATCATGTTTAATTTGCTGGAGCTCTATGAAACAAAAATCAGTTGCTGCTTCATCTACTGAAGCTGAATATATGGCATTATTTGAAAGTGTAAGGGAAGCATTATGGTTGAAGTCATTAATGAAAGGAATAAAGTTTGAGTTAGATGAACCAATTGTCATTTTAGAGGACAATCAAGGTTTCATTAGTATAGCCAATAATCCTACTTGCCACAAGCGAACTAAGCATATAGATATCAAGTATCACTTTACTAGAGAACAAATTGAAAAGAAACTAATTGCTATTAAGTATATTTCCACAGAAATGCAGTTGGCTGATATCCTGACGAAACCACTACCAGCAGCAAGGTTTCTACATTTGAGACAACAATTGGGACTCTCTGAATGAAGCGGCATAATATTTTTTGTATTTAAATATTATCTAATTTAATGCATATTAATGCACATTTAAAATGAATTTAATATGAAGAAATTTAATTTGAATCTATTTAAAATGTAATTTTCATTTAAATATTTTTTTGAGTTTAAAATTTTAGTATGTAAACTTATAATTGAAATCTAATTTGAATATGTTTTAAATCTAATTTGAATTTAAGAACTTAATATTTGTTTACGATTTTTTATTAATATCGATTGGTCTGATTAGGTTTTTCCTGGTTTTTCCTAATCCTGCGCAGCGAATGCTGGACCATGATAATTGTATGTTCCCAGGATGCACAAACTCGTTAAATAAGAAACATTGTAATTTTTATTTTTTTTAATCAATGTAACTTTTGAGGAGGTGTGTTGGACATGCCCATATATATGTTGAATCAAGGGTATTATTGCGTTGCCTAAGACATGACCATATATGGACATGAAGCAAAAGTTTCAATGATTCCTTAAGGAGAGAAAGGGACAAACATATATATATACCCAGTTAACGGGATCCTTCCAGATATTTTTCTATACTGGTATGAACACTCTGATGAGCGTTCTGCTCTGTCAGTTGCCGTAGACGAGTAGACGAGTTTGTGCGCATCGAAAACAAGTGAAATTAAATTGAATTGAAATTGGAACCACGTGTTATTATTGAATTTGATAGCTGGGATATATATGTACATACATGCTTATGTATATATGTATATTTATTATAAAACTATAGGCAATTTACAAATTGTATTAAGTAATTTCCATTTAGTATAATGTTTCTATTGTCACAATTTTGATTTAGTTTTTCGTTAACAGCATTTCTTACGATTATTGTTTCATCATCTATTTGTTCTTCACTTGATTTGTTATTGTATATAAATTTGCAGTTATTATAGAAAGTACAACTTTTGCTTAATTTTAGTTCTCTTAAAATTACATTTTCCTCATATTTATATGTTTTGATTTTAATTTCTGTAATATTTAAATTGTCCTGATCGATTTGAATATGATTTTCATTAGGAATTGGAATAAATTATTTGAGGTCTGTTTTTATAAAAGTTTTAGGTAGCTTGATTGCCATGACAATTGCATTATTTTTGTATTTTAAAATGCCCATTCTAATCAATTTAATTTTGTAGAAGTCAATTTCAAATTTAATAATTTCTTCTTTTGTTAATAATTCGGGAAAAAAAAATATATTGTTTTTGGCTGACGCTATGTTTTCTTGAATGTAATTTATTTTTTCTTCTAAATTTTTAAATTTTTTCATTTGATCATTGAATAAGATTTTCTTTATTGTTTCCTTGTTTTGTTCATTTATTTTTGATGAAAAGATTGATATTACACTTCTATCTTGTACAATTGTATCTGCAAGTTTGTTAATTGTGTCATTGAAATGAGTGTTGATATAAATTTGTTGGTTCAAATTTTTTATTAAATTATGGTTATTTTGATCTATTATGTCTAAAGGTTCTATTATGTCCTCCCTGTCTTCATTGTTCATTAACCCAAAAAGCCATTTGTACATTGTACCTATGCCATTTATAAGTCCTCTCATTGTTCTGGTAGATGGGGTATTGATTTAATTTTAGCTTTAATCAGTTCTATCTCGTTAATAATTAATTCCTTGTCTGCTATTTCAATGTTTCTTATGTTATTTTCTATTTTATTGACAATGTGTGTAAGTTGATTTATATCAATAATATGTAAAATAATAACGGTATCATTGACAATTTCTATTGATTGAATATGTTTTGGAACGTATCCTGATATTTCCTGAATTGGTACCACATGTAGTCTAGTCAGTACAATTGACAGTGTCATTAGTGTAATCAATAAAATATTCTGTAAGTGATAAAAAAAACTTATTACTAGGTTTGTTAGTATATATGTAGAAAAAAATATGTTATTTACTTTTATATTATTATTATTTTTTTTTTTTAAATTTTTTTCTTTTGTTTTTTTTTTACTTATTTATTATTTCAATATTTAATGGTCTCTTAATATTACAAGGGTGCACTTCTTTTAATTTAGTATATCTGAAATAAGGTTCGTCCTTGTGTCTAAGACGTTTATAATTTTTGATTGGGCCTTCTTCCCTTTTTTCTTCATAATTTTCCCTGTTGTCATTTATATTATTTATAATTTTTTCTTTATTGTTGGTTATTATAGCTTGGAGTTCTTTTGCATTTTTTTCGTTCTTTGCCTGGTTGGGTGAACATTGAATTGTAGTATGATACCTTTTATTATATGCACCTATGGCGATCTGAATTTTTGTTTCTATTGAAATGTCCTCATTTATACTATTAATTATTTCAATCAAAGTTGAATGAAGTCTTTCTATGTCTGCGTTTCCTGTGTGTGAATTTGGTTTTGTCAGATGCAATTCTACATTCTCTTTATTCAAAAAACTTGTTATTTGTTCTGCTCTAAATTCATTGTCCATAATAATTTTCTTAGGTTTACCAAACTTTGTAAATTGATCTATTATGATTTATAGTTTTGCTCTCCAGTTTCTGTCTTTAATGTTATATGCTGCTGCAAATTTAGTGAGTTTGTCTATTATTGTTACGAACGATCTGTGTTTTATATGGAAAATATCTATGTGAATTATTTGATTTTTATCTTGTGGTGTTTCAGTAATGTTCAACTTTGGTTTTAATGGATGTCTGTCGTATTTTATTTCTCTACACTTCCTACAATTTGATATTACCAAATTAATGTGATCTCTCAATTTTGGAAAATATATTTTGTCTTTTAGGGTATAAAATGTTTCGTTCATGCCGCTATGAAGAGATTCTTTAGTATGGTATAATGCTATTTGCTTATGAAGCTGTTCTACGGTTTCTATTTCTATGGCTCTTTTTGTACATTTCCGAAATTTTATATTTTTTGTGTCTTTAAAGAGGTCGATTATAATGCATTGAACTTTGTAAAATACCGAGTCTGGTACTTCTGAATATATTCCAATTGTGCCTTTATTTATGTTATTTTGTAATTTTTGTTCAATTTCAATTGTTTCATCTGCTGGGTTGATTTCTATAATTTTCTTTCCATGATTGTTGATAATACTGTCTTGTGCTGAGTATGTTACAATAATTTGTGTCTTGAATTTGTTTATTATTTCTTCTTGTATATAAAAATCTATTGGCTCGTTTTCATCGGCTGAATGAATGGTGTCTGAGATTTCTAAATTGGATTCATCATTATTGTTTTTGTTTATTAATGGTGCTGTTTCTTGTCTACTCAAAAAATCTGCTACTTTATTGTCTTTTCCTTTTACATATTGAGTGTCACAATCAAATTCCTGAAGTTTTAAAATCCATCTTCTATGTTTGTCTTTTAAATCCTTTCCTTTGTATTTTTTACTTAAGTATTTTATTGGTTGATGATCTGTTATGATTTTAAACTGTGATCCATATAAATAATGTCTGAAGTAATCTACTGCATAAACAATGGCTAAGAACTCTTTGTCAGTTGCGCTGTATTGTTTCTCATGTTTATTTAAAGTTCTTGATACAAATGCCACTGGTTGGTAGCAAAATCACTCGCATCTGTTGTTACTGTAAATTGTTTATCAAATTCTGGAAATTTTAATATTGGATGTGAACTTATGAGTGCTTTTAAGTTTTCGAATGAATCAATATATTCTGGGTCATTTCCATTAATTGTGTTCCCTTTTTGTAAATATTTGATCATAGGATATGCGATCTTTGAGTAATCTTTAATGAATTTTCTGTAAAATCCTGTCATACCTAAGAACCCTTTGAGTTGTTTTTCTGTTTTCGGGATTGGAATAGCTAAAATATCTTGTATCTTTTTTGGGTTTGGTTGTATGCCGTCTTTTGTAAGTACATGACCTAAAAACTCAGTGTTTTGTTTCATGAATGAACATTTATCTGCCTGAATTTTTAAATTGTGATCATGAAGTTTTCGAAAAATTTTTTCTAAAGAGTTTTTATGTTCTTCTAAAGTTGTTGAGAATATTAATATATCATCCAAATATACCACACATATTTTGTTAATGTAATCTCTTAAAATATCGTTCATTAGTCTTTGGAAAGTTGCTGGTGCGTTTTTTAGTCCAAATGGCTTTCTAATATATTCGTAAAGTCCCATTGGTGATACGAATGCAGTTTTTTCTATGTCTTCTTCAGCCATCAAAATCTGATGATAGCCTTTTGCCAAATCTAATGTACTGAGCCCTGCCAAGTTTGTCTAATATTGAATCCATAAGGGGTAATGGGTATTTATCTGAGACTGTTACATGATTCAATCGACGATAGTCTACGCACAATCTATACTTTTGTACTCCAGAATTATCAATTTTCTTTAGTACCATACATATGGGTGAACTATATTTGCTTCTACTTTTCCTGATAATGCCATTTTTTTCCATTTCAATTATTTGCTTTCTGATCTCTTCTTCATATTTTGGAGAACACCTATAAATTTTGGAATTTATTGGTTGGTCCGTTGTAGTTTTTATACTGTGTACAACTGTATTTGTGTTTGTAAGTTGGTCACCTTCCTTGTAATATAACCCTTTAAATTTTTTATTCAATATTTTTATAATTTCGCTTTCTTCTGTATTTAAACTTGTTATATTAAAGTCATCAATTTCACTTACTTCTAGTACGCAAGTTTCTTTAGGAATCTTGGATAAGAATGGAATTTCGACATTATTAATTAAGTGTATTGTTTTTTTATTAAAATCAATATTTTTAACATATGGGCTAATCCAGCGTTGCGGACGTTACATTCGTACGCAAATTTTGGCGTTATTTTTGAGACTGTTGGCGCTATGATTGAGAAATATTTAACAAAACACATTCAAAATGTAGGTATTCGCGAGTACTATCATTTGGTATAATAACATGTGTCATAAGTGTCTCACAAAAAAAAATATTCATGCTCAAAGTTCCGTTGCGGACGTTACATAAAACGGAAGTCATTTTGGAGGTTGGCAAGCATTTTCATAATTTTTAGCGAATTTTTCTTCTAAATCCAAAAAAAAAGACTTGACATAAAAGTTGGAGAAATATTTAAAGATTAAAAAACAGTTTTCATTGTGGCCAAAAGTGACTCCGTTCGTTTTTTATTAAAAAAAACGGGCCGTTGCGGACGTTACATAGCGGACGTTACATAGCGGACGCTACATTTTTTCCACCTTTCAAAAACAGAAAATAAGTAAAATATAATCCATTTTTTTAAAAAACAAATGGAACATTTTTATAAGATATTCTGTATTTTCTTATCTTTAAATATTTCTCCATCTCTTATGTTAAGTTTTTTTTTTTGATTTAGACGAAAAATTCCCTGAAAATGATGAAAATGCTTGCCAACCAGAAAAATAACTTTCGATGCTTGTAACGTCCGCAACGGAACCTTAAGCATGAACATTTTTTTCCTGACACACTTATGTTATTATACCAATTGATTGTTTATATGATTTTTATATGTTTTTTGAAAATATTAAAAAAACCCTATTTTTAACGAAAAAGCGGGATTTTCAAAGTCAGTCTGGATATAGTCCGATATTTCATATAATACACCCACGAAAACAAACTTTCGATTCATTTCTCTAAAATTCAATATATATACTATTACTGAAACCAAAAAAAATATTGTTCGAGCAACTTTAATTTTTTTTGCTTGGTATACGATTTTTGGGATATGCCCATATCTTTGAATGAAATCCATGCCCAATAGAAAATCATATGATTTGTCTAGGGGTAAGGCCACCCATTTTGCATGCACTTCTGGTGAATATTGAAATCCAACCGGTGCTTTGGTTTTTACCAAATAATTATTAGTTTTAAAGGTTGTGTTAATAGTATGAATAGTATTTGTGTATTTTTCAATTATTTCGTAAACATTTTGCTGTACTCTATTTGTATTTATTATGCTAATTGTGGATCCAGTGTCCACCAAAAATAAGAATCTGCATCCCTCAATTGTTCCTTCTATTAATATTTTTAATTCATCCAAGGCTGTTGGGTAAAAATTTTTTGGGGATTCTCACTTGTTGTGCTCTTATTATCTTCTTCTGCTAAATTGTCTACACTCATTGCGTCTTGAGGATTTTGTGGTTGAACATTATTATTTTGATGAATCTTATTACTTTGATTTCTGTTTGGTTTGGTTGTTATAGTTCTGATTTTGGTTTTGATTATTATTATAATTATAATTTTGTTGTTGATTGTTATTATACTTTCGGTTCTGTTGCTGATTATAGTTATTATTATGATTTTGTTGTTGATTGTAATTATACTGATTTTGTTCTTGATTGTTATTATAATGGCGTCTTGTGTTCTGGCTTGCTTGCATATTGTTATTTCTAAAATTATTACTTGCACTTGTTTGTTGATTGTTTTCAATTTCTTGGTCATTCCTATTACCTGATCCATTGTTATCAAAACTTCTTTGAATTAGTAATCTTTGATTTAAGTTACCAAAATTTAGGCCAATATATTTAGCTATTTCCTCTCTGACTGCTGGTACTGTAGTAAGAGGCATTAATGAAACTGCCATGGAACCTGATGCTAATTCTTTAATTCTTTGTATTAATAAAGCACTTAGTATGTTAACAAGATTTTCATTATTTTCGAATACTGCAAAATCAGTTATTTCTTCTACAATGTATCTTACTTTGATATCCAGGTCTCTAATGCTGATAACTTTCAAATTGTTGATTTTCCTTGTGAGACCCATCTGGTCCATTCTTGGTCGATAGTGATGACGTAGTTTCTCCTTGCATTGTTCCCATGATGTTGGTGTGTTAATGTTGAGTACGGTTCGTGCTTGCCCTTGGATTTTTGTGTTGAAAATTACGCTGAAGACTTGGTCCGCGTCGTCTCCGTATTCCTGCATCACTTGATCCACCGACGCGATGAATCCATGCAGTGTTCCTTCTATTCCAGTAAACGTTGGAAGGTATCTGGTTTCTTTTTCAATGTTGTTCCTTTGTCTTGTAGGGGGATTTACAATGACAAGATCATGTTGTTGCTGCGCAATTATTTGAGTGAGTGCTTGGATGCACCTCTGCATCTCCTCACATCCGTTTGCCATATTTACTATTACTTCGCAGTTTTAGGTGACACAATTATGACTTAGTCTCTTTTTTATGCCACTTATACTTTTTTATATATCACTTATATGATTCTGCTTATGCCTTTAGCTGTTTTTGCAAGATATCACTTTTAGTGTAATTTATTTGTCCGTTTCAGACCGGCTGCGCCAGTTATATTGATTGAGTTCACAATAAAGAAAAGAATACAACACTCGTAATAATTATATGTTTTATTTTGACGTGGTTCGATTCAGGGTTGGGTGTCAACTGAGCTTAGCGCTCTACAAACGTATACTTATAACATAATTCTATTAGATGTCTTTGCCACTCTTTGTTTATAATATGGGTTTGTATTGGTGTGTGATAGCTAATGTGATCTTTGGTCCAGATATGTTTATGTCAACGTTCTGAGTGGTTAGTGTGATCTTTGGGCCAGCTTTGTTTATGTCAATGTGCTGAGCCTATGATGTTTACATTAAAGTAGTTCGGGTTTGCTTACATTAAAGTGGATTGCAGACCAGGCCGCATTATTGATAATGGTAAGGGTGTTGAAGTTTAGACTTAAGTAGTGGGGACGAGGTAAGTGTTGACATTTGCATAACTCGCGCACACTAACGGCTGAAAACATAACTTAGAGCTGAGTTTATAATCGCGCTTATAAGCTCGAAAAAAACAAACTCACTGCTTGAACGAAAGCTCGCACACTGAAAGCTAAAGTGAGCATATGAGCTTTAAGTCTCGCTCTGCTCTGTTTGATCGACCAAGCATGTTTGATTTTATCAGTAGCTGACAAGCTTATTTAGTTTTAATTTAAATTTTATTGCGAGTCGTTAATAGGCAAAATTGTGCAAAACCCTGCTGTGTTGGATAAAACACATCGCAAATATTTCAAAAGAATAGTTGCCGATAAAAATTTTGACTCTATTGCTGAAACTCTATAAATGGCATGCACCCACACTTCTCTTTTCTGCTCCTTTATTTCTTTATTCAAATTAGTATGACTTCTTTCGCTAAGCAAACATTTACGCATCCGCTTCTACACCATATTGCATTGAGAAACAACGAGTGACTAACTTTAAAATGAGCATTACCATCTGCTTCAGTTTAAGCTTTCTATATGCGTGCCCTAAAAAGCTCAGCTCGCTGATAAGCTCTGAATTTATCAGCTCCGTTATAAGCTCAGCTCTATGTTCAGTTTTCAGCCACTAGTGTGCACTCGACCCAGGTATGCGCGCGGCCTCAGCTATAGCGTGCGAGAGTCATAAGAGTAGGTGTTCATAAATGAACATATTTCCAAAACATCCCTCGGTCTGCGCGGCCAAATGTGCGAGAAACCACTTGAAAAGGTCACCATAGCATCAGGTTACCACACAGGCAGCAATCCTGGCGCTCAGAAACCGTGGAACAATTACAACATAGACAACATAAATGCCTAATGAATATTTAGAAACAAACACAAAAGTCTATATGACAATGAGAAAAAAAGAGTAAGAATTACTTGAAACTATCATGTACTCGATCTAATTAATACTGTAAAGTAGTTTCCCGCCGGGGTACAGATCTCAGTCTGTCCGGGTCTAGAATTTACAAGAAATTTGTAAATTTCGCTGGACGCTGGAAGGGGGGGTTGGAAAGATTCACCTAGGTGTTACTAAACTACACAAAGAAGCCGGGATTACTCGCTCGGCCAACGGGACTTACCCTCGTGGTTCTGATCAAGAGAGTTAGTACTACTCCGCAGAAAAATGCCGGGATTACTCGCTCGGCCAACGGGACTTACCCTCGTTGTTCTGATCAAGAGAGTTAGTACTGCTACGTAAACAAAATGCCGGGATTACTCGCTCGGCCAACGGGTTAGTTTCTACTATGCAAAGTGCCGGGATTACTCGCTCGGCCAACGGGACTTACCCTCGTCGTTCATTGCACAAATATTAATAAGATTTACAAAGAAAAGAGTTAATTTCAGATTAATCACAATTCACTTTATTAATACTTGCGATCTTAACTACAACAATCACACCTAACCTGCCGCACTTGCCTAGCGGAGCCCTAGCGCTCCGCCTACTCAATACTCACTTGCCTTTCCTTTTCCTGCACAGACGCGCCAACTCGCGACGTCTGTCAGTTTCACCGCTCGATCACCAAGTGCCGTCCTGCACGCGGTCAAGCCACGCGCCAGCCTCGGCTGCACCAAACTCACCACCGTTTCGCAACTCACCTCCGAGCTTTCACTCTCTTGCTCTCTCGAGAGGTAGAGTTGCAGTTTGTTGGCAGAGTTGCACAGCCGATCAACAGCGTACGCTTGACAGTGGGCAACGGCTGTTATGCTCCTATTCTAAGCAAATCTACTCCCTTTTTCCTTTGGCTCCTTTGCCACCTAATCCTAAAACTTAAATTAGTCTCTAGGAGACGCGCTTCGTGCGCCTTGGCTTCAGTGCCTTGATACTTAATAATAATAATAGTAATAATAATAATAATACGTTTGTCTTAACCTAATTCTTAACCTACTATATACATTAATTTACACACTACGGCGCTTTGCGCGCTTTATGCCAGCTGTGGGTCGGCTCGCTGGCGGGCCGCCTCACACCCCCCCTTTCGTCATAAGGGTTGCCGTCACGTCCCCGCTGGCGGCTACGGTTACCGTGAAGTGGTCGTCCCCGGTGTCCACCTTAAAACGGGTGCGACGATGCCGTCCCTGGTAGCGCTGGGCTTCCGCCTCGAGAAGGGTGATGGTGGCCTGGGAGAGGATAGTCCCTATGGGGAAAATGCGCCACCCTTGGGGAATCAACGGGTGCAGCGCGGCGAGTGGGTCTCGCTGCTCCCCGAAGATGCCTTCCATATCCATATCCCAGCCCTCCAGCAGATCCGTCATGACGTGGACAAGATCACTTCCGTTGGGGGACACAGTCCTCGGTGTCCCTCGTGCCGACTCTAAGGGTGGTGGAACCTCTGGTTCATTCCGCTCCTCTCGCATGCGCGCACAGGCCACCGGGACTGCTGCCCGAGTGGTGGCGCCACGATCACTGGCTACCCTCCCTGGGGAAAAGGGTCCCAACAAGCGCTCGCGGGGCGAACGCGGCGCCAGCGACCGTGGCTCCTCCTGTGCCGCTCCTCTGGCCTTCTTGGGCTGGTTCTCCACCCTCTCCTCCGGCGGCAGGCTATTCCCCCCGCTGCGGGGCCTCTTGTGTCGGCGTCGAGTGCGACGGCGATTGGGGCGGCGTTTCCGGGCGGGCTCGTCGACCCCAGGCGACTTCGTCCGCCTGGCTAAGGGACGGGCGTTTTGTACCACGCCTGGTCGGTAGCGGATGCTTATCCTCGGGAACACGCTCGCGGGGTCCACCTCGAGTTGCTCGGCCATGAAACGGCGCCGGAACAATGGGCCCTCTCCCTCGTCGCTCGACACCGACTCGCACCACGACCGGTAAGGAGTCGTCTCCGGCCGAAGACGCGTGGCTTCAAAGGCTTTGGCCGGGGATGGCGTCCTTGGCTTCCCCACATCTGAGCTGGCGGGCTCAGCCCCTCCTGCGCCATGAGCCCCCTCGGGCCCATGCCTCCTCGTAGGCTCCGGGATGGTCAGTGACGAGGCGGGTCCCTCCGGCTCACCGACGCTCACCGCTACAGGTTCAGGCTCTACGTTAGCGGGCGTGACCTTGGGCTCGGCGTGTACCTCCGGGGCCGGAAGAGCGGGCAACGGGGATGGCGTCCTCGGCTCCTCGACGTAGAAATGGGGATTGGCCGAGCGGGGTGCCTCGATGAAGACGGTCGTCGTATCCGTCGAGCGAATCATTACTACGCCGTCTAGGCGTTCCACCGTGCTCTCTGTGCTCATATAGATCGTGTGCCGAACTTGCGGCGGGGACTCCCCTACTGAATTCGAGAAAGCGCCGCCATCCTCCGATGCGTCGTCCTCAACCGTCGCACCCTCTCGTCGGGGCTGGTAGTACGCCCGGTCCCTCCGTGGGTCCCGCCACTCATACCCCGGGTACGGCTCCGTGGCATCGCTGTCCATCTCCTCCTCTATCTCTGGCTCTCCGTCGCTGCTGATTATAATCGTTTCAGAATCCATCTGTGAACTTAGAATAATTAGACTCTATCCTGAACTCAATCAATAACTATAGTGCGGCTAACAATCTACGAAATTTCTTATGTTAGTTAAAACTACGTTATGGCTAGTAAGTTAGGTGTTTCTACGAAAGAGAAAGTTGGTTAGTTCGCTGCCGAGCTTGTCGCTTCTGATTCTGCAAAGGTCGGTTCATCTTCCTCGGGGGCTTCATTCTGAAAGAAAGGTTTCAACTGCATTATGTTAGCCACCCGCTTTCGGCGTTCGCCTTCTCTCGCGAGGCGCACGATGTTGGGGGATATAAACTTCACGACCTTGTAGGGGCCGTCAAACCTGGGTGCCAGCTTGGCGGCGAATCCGCCCGCGGCGTTCGAAAGATGGTGTTGCCGTAGTAGGACAAGAGATCCTAGTGTTGGCCGCCACTCTCGTCTTCGCAGGTTGTAATGACGCCCTTGGTCCTTGGCGGCTCTCTGCAGATTGCTATAGACAATACTGCCACGCTAGAATTGACCGCTAGCGATATCTCTGGCAGTAGCTCGTCCCACGTGCTCTGATGACCCTCGATGAACTGCGCTATCATGGTTTTCACGGTCCGGTTTGTTCTTTCGGTGGGATTCTCCTGGGGGCAATAGGGTGCCGTATGCTGCACTTCCACTCCCAGCGACTCCATAAATGATCGAAAGGTTCTGCTGGTGAACTGCACTCCGTTGTCACACACGAACCTTTTAGGGACTCCGAACCTGCTTAGAATCCGCTCCTGAAACGCTGTTTGCAGCGATGCTGCCGTCGCCTTCCTCAGGGGCACCAGTTCCACCCATTTCGAAAATGCGTCGTGGAAAACCAATAACATGGTATTACCGTGTTTTGAACGTGGGAGGGGTCCAACAAAGTCGGCGCACAATATCGCCATCGGCTCGGCCACCTGCCTCGTCAGCATCTGACCCGCCGGTTTACGTTGCTCGCACTTGAACTTCTGGCACAACTCACAACCCTTCACGTATTTCGCGGCATCCCTGAACATACCTGGCCAGTAATACCTCTGCGCGAGCCTGGAGACCGTTTTCCTCACTCCTTGATGGCCGGCAGTGGGAGCATCGTGGCACTCTCGTAGCACTCTCGGCCTTTGCCCACTGGGAACGCAAAGTTTCCAGGGAATGAAATCCTCGTCGTCCGCCCGGCGTCCTAGATTCCGGTAGAGTTGCCCATTTTCCTCAACGTAATCCGCGAACTTGGCTGGTTCTTTCGCTATCCTGTCCCGCATGTTGGTTATCCACTTGCAACTGGACTCCGCCTCTACGGCTTGCTGGCAAGCTTCCAGAGGACACCTTGATAATGCGTCCGCCACCACGTTCAACTTCCCTCGGCGATAGTGGACATCGAACTGAAACTGCTGCAACTCTAGCGCCCAACGAGCGACTCGCCCCGTCGGACTTTCTATGGAGTTCAGCCACTTGAGTGCCAGGTGATCGGTTATCACATCGAAGCGATACCCTTCCAGGTAGCATTGTAGCTTCCTGATAGACCACACGATCGCCAGGCACTCTTTCTCCGTGGCTGAATAATTTATCTCCGCTTTTAGAAGTTTTCGAGTGGGGCCGTCTGCTCGTTAGAGCGAGACTGACTCTCCTCTCCCAGGGCCGGCCCGTCATCATCTGTGCTGGTCTGCACCCCTGCGAACGCCTCCGGATTCTCCTTCACACGACCTGCCGCGGCTATCCGCGCCGCCGGGCTGGGGTGAAGCCTATCCGTAGCTTTCCTCGCTCCCCTTCTTCGCCTTCGTCGAGCAGGCACTCCGCCTTTTGGGTGCGGGAGGCCTTCTATCGATGTTGCTTCCTCAGCGGGCGCCTCGGGCTGTACCGACGACGCCGCCACCGTCTCCAAAACCAACTCCGCGTTGCCACATCGCAACGACGCTCCCACGGCGTACAAATAATCCATTCCCAGTATCACGGGGTCCAGCATGGATGGCATGATCAGCATCGGCAGACTAACTGTCTTCCCTGCCAATCCCACGCCCGTCTTCAACAGCTTATCAACCGCTATTGGGGATCCGTCGGCGAGCCGGATCCGCGTCTGCACCTCTTGAGTCTCTCCTTTGATCCTCCACCTTCGCACACATTCCTCGGACACAAAACTCCGTGTGGCCCCGGTATCAATTGTGGCCGGGATCCTTCGTCCACCAATCTCCACGTTTGCCACGACCCGGCCCCCTTCTACCGCCAACGGGCACTCTACTGTCGATTGTCGCCGGCGTCGCCCCGATTCTGACCCGAGGGACGCCACTGCCCGTTTCCCGTAGCCGTGCGCCAGCAACACTCCTGGCTGCTTCGCCCACGCTGTCCGCACTGCCGGCAGAATATGATCCGCGGGTTTTGGCATTCTCGCGCAAAGTGGCCTTCTTGCGCGCACCTGTGGCAGACCCGACGGGCATTGAATCCTGACCCACCATCCTGGGTCAACATTCGGTTCGTCGCCTCCAATGGCGACTGTGTCGGCGGCACACAGTTTCCCCCGGTTGCGCTCGCCACCTGCGCTGCTGCTGGCGGGGAACGGAACGGATTACGAGGCCGTCCGGCGTTCTGCGTTGCCCGACCGGCCTCCTCATACGCCGGACCGAAGCGGGCCTGACTCCCGTGTGTATGACCGGGGTAATCCAATCCTTTCCCAACCACGTTCTCGTACTCCGCGCACATCTGTGTCAGTTGCGCCAGGGTAGAGAAATCATGCCGGCGTACATACAGTTTGTACTCCCGGCCAGCATTCTCGTACACCCGGTGCAATTCCTGTGCCGCACTGTAGCCCGCGTGATGCATCAACTCCCTGATTTCGATGAGGTAGTCTTTAAATTCCTCCCCCTCGCGCTGTCGGCGGGAACGGATCTGATCCTCGAGGCGCTCGAAATAATGCGGCGGGAGGAAGAATTCCAGGAATCCGCTCCTGAATCCCGCCCAGGACGCGTTCCTCAATCCACTCGCCCGGAACCAGCGGGCGGCTCTATCAGCGAACACTTCGCTCGCGACTCGGGGCATCTGCTCGAGCTCGATGCCATACGTGATGGCTCGCTCCTCCAGAGTCTCTATAAACCCAAGCGGGTCGGTCTGCCCGCCATACTGCATGCCCCACTTCCGAACTTGCTCCGCGATATTATGTGTCGGCCGGGCCTCGGGTTGACGACGCGTCATTGGCCCACCTGGTTCGCCGCTGGGATTAGCGGGAATCCGGTCCTCCGCCGAGCCGAGCCCCGCTACCCCGGTCGCCGCTTCCACCCGGACTTCGGGTATAATCCTCGCCCCTGACGCACATAGCTTCCCCGGCGGGAACGTCGTCGGCTCGTACAGCCGTGGGTTCCTCAAGTCCGGTTCCGACTTTTGTCGGGAGCGCTCACCCAGGCCAAACGCGGTGCCCACAGGCAGAGATTCCGCCATCTTGGCGTACCGGGCCTCGTATTCTCCCAACCTGGCCCACGTTTCCGCCGTATGGCCTCCGTCATGCACAAACGTAGCTAACCGCTTGCGCAGATCCTCTACGCGGCCCTCACTAGACAGCCCGAACGCCTGCGCGACATCCACCAGCTCTTCTTTACGGCGCTGGTGAATCCAGCGCACGCCTACTCCCGGATTCTGGCACTCACCTGACTCCATTGCGCCTCACGTTTTTTTTTTTTTATTTATTTTTTTTTTATTTTTCTGTTTCCTGTTATTTATTTATTTATTTATTTAATTTTTTTTTTTTTTTCCGTAATGTGTGTCTTTCGGCCCACGGTGCGCTGTATCGGTACTCCTCTAGGGGTCCGACGCCAAGCCGCGCACTAGCACTGAATAATTCTGTTGTCTTAGTGGTTCGTGTATTTTCACTCACGACACCACGACTCTCGACCCACGGTGCACGAATTTACTGTTTCCGCAGTTGCCCGCCGACAAACTGCGCACTAATACCGAATCGAACTGTTTCTTTATTCGTTTATCTGGTTTTGTTCACGAAACCACCGCAATCGACACACTGTGCACGAAATTACTGTTTTCGCAGTTGCCCGCCGACAAACTGCGCACTAACACCGAATCGAACTGTTTCTCTATTCGTTTATTTGTTTTGTCCACTAAACCACCGCACTCGACCCACTGTGCACTGAAGCTTCCGTTACATTTCAGCACACACAGGCACAACCGCGCGCTTGCACTCGACGACGCAAGCGTACGGTACTTTTCGACGCCGACGTCGACTGCGGTCCGTACTTTTTCTCGGCAGAGCCCGCTGCTCTGCTTACTCGAACGAACAACGGCGTTTCGACGCTGCGACGGCACTTTTCGACGCCGTCGTCGACTGCGGCGCGCGCTCTTTTCGTAAGCGTGTGTATGTGAGCGTTCAAACGGGGGTGGGTGCATGCACTGTGCTTATCTCTCTTTTTTTTTCTAGGCACGTGCTGCTATGCACAAAGGTGAGGGTGAGGTTAGAGCGGGGTATGACCAACTAGGCGTGCGTTTAAAAAAAACCAAAACCAACAATACTTAGGAGAATCTTTGTTTGGGCATGACCATGGGTTTTTACGCCACTATCACGCCGCGTCCCTTTTTTAATTCCAGCGTCCCTGCTCGGGCGCCACTTGTAAAGTAGTTTCCAGCCGGGGTACAGATCTCAATCTGTCCGGGTCTAGAATTTACAAGAAATTTGTAAATTTCGCTGGACGCTGGAAGGGGGGGTTGGAAAGATTCACCTAGGTGTTACTAAACTACACAAAGAAGCCGGGATTACTCGCTCGGCCAACGGGACTTACCCTCGTTGTTCTGATCAAGAGAGTTAGTACTACTCCGCAGAAAAATGCCGGGATTACTCGCTCGGCCAACGGGACTTACCCTCGTTGTTCTGATCAAGAGAGTTAGTACTGCTACGCAAACAAAATGCCGGGATTACTCGCTCGGCCAACGGGTTAGTTTCTACTATGCAAAGTGCCGGGATTACTCGCTCGGCCAACGGGACTTACCCTCGTCGTTCATTGCACAAATATTAATAAGATTTACAAAGAAAAGAGTTAATTTCAGATTAATCACAATTCACTTTATTAATACTTGCGTTCTTAACTACAACAATCACACCTAACCTGCCGCACTTGCCTAGCGGAGCCCTAGCGCTCCGCCTACTCAATACTCACTTGCCTTTCCTTTTCCTGCACAGACGCGCCAACTCGCGACGTCTGTCAGTTTCACCGCTGGAACACCAAGTGCCGTCCTGCACGCGGTCAAGCCACGCGCCAGCCTCGGCTGCACCAAACTCACCACCGTTTCGCAATTCACCTCCGAGCTTTCGCTCTCTTGCTCTCTCGAGAGGTAGAGTTGCAGTTTGTTGGCAGAGTTGCACAGCCGATCAACAGCGTACGCTTGACAGTGGGCAACGGCTGTTATGCTCCTATTCTAAGCAAATCTACTCCCTTTTTCCTTTGGCTCCTTTGCCACCTAATCCTAAAACTTAAATTAGTCTCTAGGAGACGCGCTTCGTGCGCCTTGGCTTCAGTGCCTTGATACTTAATAATAATAATAGTAATAATAATAATAATACGTTTGTCTTAACCTAATTCTTAACCTACTATATACATTCATTTACACACTACGGCGCTTTGCGCGCCTTATGCCAGCTGTGGGTCGGCTCGCTGGCGGGCCGCCTCACAATACATAAGATTCGTTAAGCGCTATGTGAACCCTGTCTAGCACTATAGCTAATTCTGTCTGAATAGTACATAAGATATTCTATAAAGCCCCATTCAAATTAATAAACGATACTCAGTTCTTAAAAACCAACACGTGAGTGTTTTTATTTACGGATTGGCGAGCGTGAATACACACTGATCTAAAGCTGCGACTAGCATCGCGACTTAGTAAAGTGAAGCTTTGCAAATTCACTCTCAAATTCACTCCAGATGAAATTCTCTAGAAATTCTTTTTTCTTTAATTTATGGGCGAACGGGGCGTGGCATGGTGATCAAATTTTCTGGACACATTGACCCCAAGATACTCATCATGTGTGCTAAATCTCAAGTCTCTAGCTACAAAACTGCTTTTGTTATGAGGTCTTTGATCTAAAAAAATGCTTGCTTTATGAGCTTTTACTTAATTTGTGGGCGAAAGGGGCGTGGCATCGCAATACAATTTTCTGGACACATGGACCACAAAATATTCATCATGTGTCCCAAATCTGAACTCTCTAACTGTAATATTCCTCTTGTTATAAGCTTTTCCGTTTTGTGGGCGAGGGGGGCGTGGCATCGTGATAAAATTTTCTGGACACATCAACCCCAAGATACTCATCATGTGTGGTAAATGTGAAGTTTTTAGCTGTAATATTGCTCTTGTTATGAGGTTTTTGAGCTAGAAAACTGCTTTCTTTATGAGCTTTTTATTAATTTGTGGGCGAAGGGGGCGTGGCATCGCGATACAATTTTCTAGACAAATTGACCCCAAGATTCTTCTCATATGTGCCAAATCTCAAGTCTCTAACTGTAATATTGCTCTTGTTATAAGCTTCTCCGTTTTGTAGGGGAGGGGGGCGTGGCATCGTGATAAAATTTTCTGGACACATTGACCACAAAATATTTATCATATGTGCCAAGTCTCAAGTCTCTAGCTACAAAACTGCCCTTGTTATGAGGTTTTTGAGCTACAAAACTGCTTGCTTTATAAGCTTTTACTTAATTTGTGGCAAAAGAGGGCGTGGCATCCAAAAAAAAAGATAAAATTGATCTACCTGCAAAAATTACCAGTGCTGGGACACCAAGTTCAAGCTTCTAGCTCTTACCATCTCTGAGATCCTTTCGTTCACACGGACGGACCGACGGACCGACAGACCGACAGACCACGGACCGACGGAAAGGCGGACATGGCTACATCGACTCGGCTATTGATGCTGATCAAGAATATATATACTTTATTGGGTCGGCCATGCTTCCTTCTGCCCGTTACATACTTTTAACAAACTTAATATACCCCCACAGGGTATAATAATATCAAAAACAAGCAAAACATTGACTGCAGCGTGGGATCGGACGAAAAGCAGCGGAGCAACAATAACAACTGAGCGACGACGGGAAGTACAGTACGTAAAAGGCAAGATATACGCTGAGGTACTTACAACGGTAACAACCGAACACCGCAAAGGGCTGCAAATAGCAGCACCGAAAAGACTGCAAGTAGCAGCACGAAAAGACTGCAAGTAGCGGCAAGAAAAAGCCTGCAAGTAGCAGCTCGAAAAAGCCTGCAAGTAGCAGCACGAAAAGCCTGCAAGTAGCAGCACGAAAAGACTACAAGTAGCAGCACGAAAAGACTACAAGTAGCATAAAAAAAGACTGCAAGTAGCAGCACGAAAAGACTGTAAGTAGCAGCACAAAAAGACTGCAAGTTGCAGCACAAAAAGGCTGCAAATAGCAGCACGAAAAGACTGCAAGTAGCACCAAGAAAAAGCCTACAAGTAGCAGCACGAAAAGCCTGCATTAGCAGCACCGAAAACGCCGGCGTTAGCAGAAGCGAAAAAGCCTGCAAGTAGCAGCACCGAAAAAGCCTGCAAGTAGCAGCACCGAAAAAGCCTGCAAGTAGCAGCACGAAAAGACTGCAAGTAGCAGCACGAAAAAGCCTACAAGTAGCAGCACGAAAAGACTGCAAGTAGCAGCACAAAAAGACTTCAAGTAGCAGCACGAAAAGACTGCAAGTAGCAGCTCGAAAAAGCCTGCAAGTAGCAGCACGAAAAGACTGCAAGTAGCAGCACGAAAAGACTGCAAGTAGCAGCACGAAAAGACTACAAGTAACAGCAAAAAAAGACTGCAAGTACCTGCACGAAAAGACTGTATGTAGCAGCACGAGAAGACGGCAAGTAGCAGCACCGAAAAAGCCTGCAAGTAGCAGCACCGAAAAAGCCTGCATGTAGCAGCACGAAAAGACTGCAAGTAGCAGCACGAAAAGCCTGCATTAGCAGCACCGAAAACGCCTGCATTAGCAGAAACGAAAAAGCCTGCAAGTAGCAGCACCAAAAAGAAATTAATAGAACATTAGAAATTGAAATTAATAAAAAGTTCAGCTCGCTGATAAGCTCTGAGTTTATCAGCTCCGTTATAAGCTCAGCTCTATGTTCAGTTTTCAGCCACTAGTGTGCACTCGACCCAGGTATGCGCGCGGCCTCAGCTATAGCGTGCGAGACATTGTCATCGACTCTTTGCAGCAAACAGACGTGTTTTTTTGTGCGCTCCGCTTTTGATATTTTATTGATCAACTACCGGCAGTTGTTTGTTTGATTTATTATACTAACCATAATTAGTCTCAACTGTTTGCTACTCGCGATCTTTCTTTGTGCATTTATTTGCATTTACGTTTAAATAAACCTATTTTAGTGCTGTTCTAGTGCAGTGTTTTGTGTATTTTGCTGCTCTTTTTTCCTCTCCAAACTTTGCTTCAACGTTATTGTTGTTGTTGGTGAGTAATTTTGCGTGTGTTCTCTTTGTGTCTAGCTGTGCTTTGCGCTTTGAGTTTGGTTTGTTTGTGTTGTTGTTTAGACACATAAACGCTAACTGTAGTTTTGCTCTCTCGATTCCAATATATTTTGTTGTTGTCGCAGCTTCTTGTCTTTTCAGTGCAAGCGATTTGTTTTTGTTTGCACTCTTATCTCTTCTTGTCGAGTTTCGAGTTGTACAGTGGTCAGAGATCGTTTTATTTTTGCTTAAAAATGAATCCGAATATTGTCTGTTATAAGAAAGGCTGCCAGAAGCAAATAACTGCTGCGCAGCCAAGTATTTGCTGCTGGCTCTGTAGTAATATGGCGCATATAAAGTGCGTCGGTTATTCGGGGCTGGTTGCAGATGCGATTGCCCAAAGGACTGGACTTGGTTGGTCGTGTGAGTCCTGTCGTGAAGTTGAGGGCGAGATGCGGATGTTTATGAGGCAGACGAGGAATGGATTTAAGGATTTGTCTGACGGCTTTAAAAAGCTTTATGACCAATTCCTTGCTGTGGACACCCAGTTCAATAGTTTAAAACTATTGGCTGAGTCTCCTAAACGTAAGAAATCTACTCCGCGTGACTTACAAACAACTGCGGTCACTCAATTTTCGACATTAGACCCTTCCTCTACTCCGCTGGTCCCACAGCTCATATCGTTCGCTACTCCAGTGGCTACGAGAGTTGTGGAAGATTGTATTGTGGATACTGTACCGGCGGATACAGCTATTTCAGTGCCTCTGTCCGATGCACCTGCTGTTATGAAGAAAAAAACAGGCAGGCCAAAAACCAACAAACATAATAATGTTCCTCCATCAATAGCAGTCTCTGCCGGATCACCGGATAGATTAGTACCCACAGGTGATAACGTACCTGTTATACCACCTTTGGGTGCTAGGCCATTGGTGGGGGTTCCACCAATGAAACACATTTTTGTTTCTAGGCTCGCCCCTGATTCAACATCTGAAGATGTAAAGGCTTTTATTCAGGCCAAAATAAAAGTAGCCAGTATTAAGGTGGAAAAGTTTAACTTTTCATATGATAGGCACGTTGCATCTTTCAAGATCAACGTCTCCCCCATACATTTTGCCACCATTTGTTCCCCAAGCTTTTGGCCAGAATATTTGGTGGTGAAAGAGTACAAAGCCAAAATAAAAAATCGGAATCTGATTAGGCTGCCCCCGCATGACCCTGTGCAACCAACTATAGAAAATGTAGCATCTTTCTCTTCTTCTTCTCCAAAAAACTAACTTTTCTTGCATGCTATCAAAATGTTCGTGGATTACGTAGCAAAATTAACAAATTATATGTTGACAGTGCTACTTTCTCATTTCATGTTGTTGTGTTTACTGAAACCTGGTTGAAGCCGGATATTCTTGATTCGGAAATCTTTCCAGCGAGGTACACAATATATAGGCTTGATCGTCCGTCCCGTAACGGTGGCGGAGTCCTAATTGCTGTGGACTCCAATTTTTCTTCAGAACAAGTGCATTATGTTCCCCTGAATAACATTGAATTTATTGCTATAAAAATATGTTTTCGGGGCACATTTTTGTACATTACATGTTCTTATATTTCACCTTCTTCCGATATGTCTGTTTACCTTGACCATTTGTCCGCCATTAAATATGTTTATTCCCTTCTCTCAGATACTGATCATTTCATAGCTCTTGGTGATTTTAACTTGCCACGAACTACTTGGTCATTTAATGATGAGTCTAATTTCTTAATCCCAACTACTCAACATGACTTTATCGACGGGTTATTTGACATACCCTTGCGTCAAATTAACCACGTCAAAAATTCTTTAAGCCGGCAGCTAGACTTATGCTTTGTTTTTGATCCGGCAAATGTGGTCCTGTCGAGAACTGAACCACTCTCATATCCTGAAGATCCTTATCATCCCACCTTAGAGTTGATGATAGACCGTGGCAAATTAGTATTGAACAAACTTGATATGCCATCTGTCCGTGTTCGTCAATTTCGTAAAGCTGACTTTGGGAGATTGAACGAACTTTTTAGCCAAATTGACTGGTCCGAATTTTACTCGTGTAACGATATGTGCAATGCCACTAAGCTATTTTATAATAGTTTAAACAGGTGTTTTGATGCTTGCATTCTTTCAAATTATCCGATTCGGTCTAATAAACCTCCTTGGTTTTCTAAACAACTATCGCACCTGAAGAATTTGAAGTCCAGACTTTACAAAAAGTTTAAAGACTCAGGTTCTACTTCAGCGTTTGCTCGCTATTTAATTGCTCGGGCCAACTTCTCCGAGCTTAACGCTACGTGTTATAAAAATTATTTATATCGATGTAGGGTCAGATTCTCTAAAGACCCCAGGCAGTTCTATAATTTTGTTAACACTAAACGTAAGTCGTCTACCTATCCGTCCTCATTATCCTATGAAAACTCGAAAGCACAAACCGATCAGGCAATTGCCGATCTTTTTGCTACGTTTTTTCAAACGACATACTCTTCGTCTAACTACTCTTATGAATCTTATCCGTATAATTTGCCTCGGTCTAATTGCATTTTCAGTCCTTTAATGGGTGAGGAGTCGTTGCTTCGTGAGCTTGAGAAGATTAAGCCGGTGTTTTTGCCTGGTCCTGACGTAGTTCCTGGTTGCGTACTTCGGTATGGTGCTGGTGTCTTATGTAAACCACTGGTATACCTCTTTTCTTTGTCCCTCGAGTCATCGATTTTTCCCTCTATTTGGAAGGAATCAATTGTTATTCCTCTCCATAAAAAAGGAAGTAAGTCTGACGCCAAAAACTACAGGGGAATTTCTAAATTGTCTGCTATTCCTAAACTTTTCGAGAAGATTTTGACAAGTCATTTACAACACTTGTGTAGTTCTTTTATTTCTCCCTACCAGCATGGATTTGTGAAACGCAGATCCACTACTACCAATCTTCTTGAGCTGTCCTCGTTTGTTATCAGTGGTTTTCTTAATAACAAACAAACTGACGTTATATATACCGATTTCAGTAAAGCCTTTGACTCAGTTAACCATTCCCTTTTATTACATAAGCTTGACCTAATTGGCTTTCCGACCAAACTTATTTGCTGGATTTCAAGCTATTTAAAGCAAAGAACTCAAAAAGTTATATTTAATAACTTTTTTTCTAAATCTTTCCGAGTTACCTCTGGTGTTCCTCAAGGTAGTCATCTCGGCCCCCTTCTTTTCACACTGTTCATAAACGATCTGCCTACAGTTTTAACACATTCTCGAGTACTAATGTATGCGGATAATGTTAAAATTTGTTTGCAATATAAGGATTGGCCATGCCATATTAAATTGCAGGAAGATATTGACTCTTTTCAGACATGGTGCCGTGTGAATCTATTAAATTTAAACAGTTCAAAATGTAACGTAATGTCATTTTACCGATCTAACCCTTATTTGGCGTCATACTCACTGTATGGAGTTCATCTTGACAGGATTACTACTGTGAATGATCTAGGTATTCTTCTAGATCATAAACTTAAATTTTCTGACCATATCTCTAAAATGGTTAATAAAGCTATGTCAGTTTTGGGTTTTATAAAGAGGTGGTCGAAGGAATTCGATGACCCCTATATAACAAAGACTCTCTACACATCCCTAGTTCGTCCGATTTTGGAATACGGTTCATGTGTTTGGTGTCCACAGTATAGTGTTCACCAAGATCGAATTGAATCGGTGCAAAAGAACTTTATTTTATTTGCATTGCGTGGCCTAAATTGGAATGCGGATGTGAGACTGCCCTCATATGCTAGTAGACTTTTATTAATTAACCTACCCTCTTTATATAATCGTAGAATATTGCTTGGTGTAGTTTTTATGTATAAACTTATTGCTGGTGACATTGACTCAGTGGAATTAATGTCACAGCTCAACTTTTCTGTTCCCTTTAGATTATCTAGAAACTATACCCCTCTTCTTCTTCGTCTTTGTAGATCAAACTATGCTTTGCATGAGCCTTTTAGAATTTTATGTTCAGAATATAATAGACTCTATCATGGTTTCTCGAATGCTAACTCAATTTTCCAACTTAAAATTTTACTACTAACTCACTTTCTATTTTCTTCTGCCGTTTTCCTAATATGTCCGTTACTCGCTATCTTTCTGTTTCTCGCGATCTATAATTTGCATGCCCTAAATATCGCTTCTGTCCGCCCGCGAACGTGTCATCCGCTGACTGCGCCCCTCGGTCGGTAGGGCGGGAGGTGGGGCTCTAAGTTGCCTGGGTTTCGCGCGTAACAAGCTTCGGCTTGGTGTTCGCTTGGACCACTTGAACGTGCATTCTTTGTACGTCAACGCCCAAACAAAGAGAGTCATAAGAGTAGGTGTTCATAAATGAACATATTTCCAAAACATCCCTCGGTCTGCGCGGCCAAATGTGCGAGAAACCACTTGAAAAGGTCACCAAAGCATCAGGTTACCACACAGGCAGCAATCCTGGCGCTCAGAAACCGTGGAACAATTACAACATAGACAACATACATGCCTAATGAATATGTAGAAACAAACGCATAAGTCTATATGACAATGAGAAGAAAAGAGTAAGAATTACTTGAAACTATCATGTACTCGATCTAATTAATACATAAGATTCGTTAAGCGCTATGTGAACCCTGTCTAGCACTTTTTTTTTTTTTTTTTATTAGACTTTGGTTGTTTATTTTGAATCTTCTCTTACGAGACTAACAAAATGTGTTAAAATCTTAAAGTACTACATTAATCTAACAGTTTGTTAAACTGTATTTGTGTTAGACGGTCCTAATAATTGTCGCTGGATGAGACGGTCGTTACGACGAAGACGAGAACGGCTGCATACTAACGTTAATGCTCTGGCGAGGTGGTTTGGATAGGTTGACAACTTGATGTAGTAATTTTCCATGAGTTGCGCTATTACATCTCAGACGGGGAGTATATTCAGGTCTCTCTGAATGTTTCCACTCCGAACGTACCACGGTGCGCCGGTGATAGCTCTTAGGATTTTTGCTTGGGCTCTCTGCACGATTTCAACGTTGCTGTTGCTGGCGCTACCCCACAGCTGGGAGCCATAAGTCCAGATTGGTTTCAAAACGGAGTTGTATAGAAGGACCTTGTTGTCCAGACTGAGGGGGGAGCGGGAGTTTATAAGCCAATGCAGACTGTTTGCCTTCAGCCTTAGGTGAGTTCGTTTAGCTTCAATATGCGTGCGCCAAGTAAGACGTCTGTCGAGATGTACGCCAAGATACGTTACTTCATCTGATTGAGGAATCACGGTGTTGTTTAATGTAAGGTTGGGGCAGTTTCGTCTATTTAAGGTAAAGGTTACGTGTGTACATTTTTGCTCATTTACTTTTATACGCCAGTCTGAGAGCCATTTCTCTACTGCATCTAGATGGGTCGCAAGTTGCGCTGAAGCTTGTTGTGGACATTTAGATCGGCTAAGGATCGCTGTGTCGTCGGCAAACGTAGACATAGTCAGTTGTCTGCTCGTAGGGATATCAGAAGTGTAGAGTAGGTATAAGGTTGGCCCGAGAACACTGCCTTGAGGAACTCCAGCTTCAATGTTATGTTCAGATGATACGGTTCACCTGTTTGATAGTTCCATGTTTATCGCGAAAACCGAATTGATGTGCTGGGATACTATTGTGTCTTCTGAAGTATGGTATGATACGGGTTAGAAGGCATTTTTCAAAGAGTTTTGATAGACACGAAAGTAGACTTATTGGTCTTTATGAGGAGGTGAGCGTGTGGTCTTTCCCTGGTTTTGGTATCATTATGATGATTGACTTTTTCCACCTCTTAGGGAAGCAGCCCAGTCTTGTCATCGCGTTGAACAACTGGCATATGGTACCAACAGCACATAGTGGGAGTTCAATAAGCATTTTTGGAGTTATTAGATCGCAGCCTGGAGATTTTCTCGGTTGTAGCTGCTCTTTTATAATTTTTATGACTTCGCATGGTCGAAATACAATTGGTTCGGCAATAGGAAAGTCGTCCTCTGTTTGCGATCTTATATTATGCATGTTTGTTGCTGGATTTGGCTGGAACACATTTTGAAGATGGTCAGCGAATGTGTCGGCTCTGTCTTTGTCGCTTCGGGCCCAGCAACCTGCAGGGGTCCTTATTGGCGTAACCGTTTCCGTTGGATGGCTGAGTGTTGAGTTGGCTTTCCATAGTGGAATTTTAAGCTGGATGGCGATAGTTGCTGAATATAGCGCTGTTGGGATCTGTCTTCTTCTTGTCGCAGTGCCTTGGTGAGTCGACGTGAAGCTTCTTTTAACTGTTGCTTTGCAGATGGCGATCGAAGTAATTGCCATTCGCGCCGGGAACGACGCTTTGCCAGAACAAGCTGTTCTATTTCTGCATTCGTGTGCTTTGTGTTCTGTGTTGTATTTTGCCTTCGTTGTGTTGCAATTCGAGCCGCTGAGGCCAAGACTGACTCTAGCATGCTTACGGTTCTGTTGATGTCATCTTCGTCGGTTAGCTGAGGTGTAAGTTCAATGTGCGAACTTATGTATTTTTTGAATTTGAGCCAGTTAGTGCTGTTAGAGGTTAACATGACGGGGTTGTCCTTATAAACTGGCTGTTGGTTTAGGCTAAATAGTACAGGTGAGTGGTCTGATGATAGGTCCGAGAGAGAACTGGCGCTAATCAGATTTCGTGGGATGTTTTTTGTAACTGCGAAGTCAATCAAGTCTGGCAGTTTTCTGGGGTCACTAGGCCAGTGTGTAGGTGAACCAGGGGAAACGCAGTCAAGTTTGTTGCTAGGGTTTATAATTGCGTAATACAATTGTCTACCTTTCGGCGTCACGAGGCGAGATCCCCAGTGCGTGTGCTTGGCGTTATAGTCTCCTGCTGCTATAAAGTATTTGCCAAGTGAGTTGAAGTAGTCGATAAATTGGGCTTCGGATATCGTGAATCGAGGAGGACAGTATACCGCTGCTAAAGCTAGATAGTGACAACCCAACTGAATGTTGATAGATGTGGCTTGCAGGTAGTTAGTAGCAAACGTGTTGTGGAGATGGTGTTTGATGCGGTTTTTAATCAGGATTCCAGTGCCTCCATGGGCCTTTCCATCAGGATGATTAGTGTTGTGAAACGTATACCCTCGGATTTGAAAGTTGTATTTGTTGGTAAGGTGGGTTTCTGCCAGTAACATTACGTCGATTTCATTGTCATTCATAAATTGTGCTAACTCAAGTTTGTGCCGTGAAACGCCGTTGGCATTCCACAGTGCAATGCGTAGGGGAGCCATTGATTATTTTGATACGGTGTTTTGGAGCATCTGAATCAAAATATTTTGATTTGTCATCATACTTTCCATGGTCGTTCTCATAAAAGAGATGAAATCATCCATACTTTTTTGCAATCTAAGCATCATCACTTCCATTTTATTTTCTGTGTGCTCTGCAGTTTGGTAAGAGACTGTAGGTGGTGGTAGGACATTGTAAGCAGGACTCGCATGATCCGCTTTTATAACGCTTGCAAAGCTTACGTTTTTATTTATAGCGGAACTGCCGAGTGAAGATCGGGCTGCTGACGAAAAGAAAACTTCAGGTGTAGATTTGGAGGGTATCAATGGTGTCTGGTGAGATCGTGCTGTTGAGACTCTTTGGTTGATCCGACTTTTTAGCTCCTTGTATACTGGACAGCCTCTGTAGTTTGCTGTGTGATCTCCTCCGCAGTTACTACACTTTTTGCTGTTTGGCTTGTCTTTTAGTTCACACTTATCAGAAGTATGCAGCCCTCCGCAAGCGACGCATACGGAGCGGAGTGTGCAGTAAGATTTTGTGTGCCCGTATTCCTGGCAATTTGCGCACTGGACTGGACCATTGCGTTTATGCGGCTCTTCAACAGTGATTCTGCGATGCAATAGAAGCTGGAGTTTGTAGATGGGATGAACTTCGTTTTTCTTGAGGGCCTTAGGGTCAGGTACAAGTTCCACTTTAAAGAGAGGCTGCGGTTGTTTGTTTCTGTTACGTATATTTTAAACGGTTTTTACGTTAAAACCTTTATCTTTAAGTGCCTGCTCGACTTCAGCAGTGCTTACGTCTGGTTCGATTCCCTTTATGACAACTTGTTGACCTTTACTACTTTTCAGCTGGTAAGTATAGTAGTTCTTTTCCTTGGCATCTAGGAGCTCCGTCAATTTTCTAAAGCTCTCTTCGCTTTTGACTTGGACCTTTGTTTCATGTATATCTCCTTTAGTCAAGGGGATTACGTGGAAACTTTCTTTACCAATCAGATCGATTATTATATTAACAAGGTTGTTGGAGTTTTTTTCTCGGATATAAAGCGGAGGCGGCTTCGCTTTCTTTTTGTCCGATTCCATGTCTGTAGAAGGCATTTCGTCGGACTTGTCAGCCAAGATTTCAAATCTGTTTGTTGTATTAGAGCTTTGCACAGTTCCTTGGCTTGAGGAAGCCCGATTGATTTTTGCAACGTTGCCCATTTTCGTGTCCTGTGGACTTAGTTTTCTTTTAATGTTAATGTAGCGATCCATGCCAGTCTGTATGGTCGAACCTTGCTTCTTAATTGGAGCGTTTGCCGGTGCTGCGCTAGGTGCAGTTGGTAAATCCGCTGACCCAGCAGTTAGAACGATCGACGGTATCGGGCATACAGACGAAACTGATGTTGTTGTTGTTGTCATTGCATTAACAGTTGCTAATGAGGTCACTGTGCTAGTAACCGTAGCCAGGCATACAGACGAAACTGATGTTGTTGTTGTTGTCATTGCATTAACAGTTGCTAATGAGGTCACTGTGCTAGTAACCGTAGCCAGGCATGTGGGCAGAGCCAGGGAGAGGGGAAACGCATTTGTCGCTTACCCCGTTTTGCACCGTCGGTGACATAGACGGAGAGAGAGAGCGCGCATTGGAAGGTATTGGGGTTACACTCGCGGTGGATCGACTACTGCAGAAGCTTTTGTTGTTGCTGCTTCGTCTGTTGATACGAAAGAGAAGTATGCATTGCTCAGCGAGCGCCGACGCTCGTCTTGCACACGTTGGCGCTGCGCCCGAACGTCGCTTGAGTTCATCACCTTATTTGTTTGTTTTTTTGTTTTTGCTTTTATTTGTATTTAAGTATTAGATGCACTAATTAAAAACACAAAATAATAGTAAATTTGCGACTTTTCATCGCGCTAAGCGTCTTTTCGCCGTTTATTTTTATTTAATATCGGTTTTTTATTCAACGATTTTCTTCCGGAGCACAAGAGAAATAAAAACACGTCTGCACTCGCCGACGTTCAACGTGAAAACCCTGTCTAGCACTATAGCTAATTCTGTCTGAATAGTACATAAGATATTCTATAAAGCCCCATTCAAATTAATAAACGAGACTCAGTTCTTAAAAACCAACACGTGAGTGTTTTTTTTTACGGATTGGCGAGCGTGAATACACACTGATCTAAAGCTGCGACTAGCATCGCGACTTAGTAAAGTGAAGCTTTTCATGAATATGGTCCTTCGAGCAATCTTGCTCAGCGACTGACAATTGTAGTGAATATTTTAGTCGGTATCACGAAAACAAGTCCATTGATCGCACCTACCGTGCATTGTGGCGCAGCTAGGCAAAAAAAAAAACAAGCGGAACAGTCGGGACCCCGACCGTAATATACCCTGTGGGTCTACAGGAACCCGCTCAAGTTCACTCCAGATGAAATTCTCTAGTAATTCGTTTTTTTTAATTTATGGGCGAACGGGGCGTGGCATCGTGATCAAATTTTCTGGACACATTGACCCCAAGATACTCATCATGTGTGCTAAATCTCAAGTCTCTAGCTACAAAACTGCTTTTGTTATGAGGTCTTTGATCTAAAAAACTGCTTGCTTTATGAGCTTTTACTTAATTTGTGGGCGAAAGGGGCGTGGCATCGCAATACAATTTTCTGGACACATGGACCACAAAATATTCATCATGTGTCCCAAATCTGAACTCTCTAACTGTAATATTCCTCTTGTTATAAGCTTTTCCGTTTTGTGGGCGAGGGGGGCGTGGCATCGTGATAAAATTTTCTGGACACATCAACCCCAAGATACTCATCATGTGTGGTAAATGTGAAGTTTTTAGCTGTAATGTTGCTCTTGTTATGAGGTTTTTGAGCTAGAAAACTGCTTTCTTTATGAGCTTTTTATTAATTTGTGGGCGAAGGGGGCGTGGCATCGCGATACAATTTTCTAGACAAATTGACCCCAAGATTCTTCTCATATGTGCCAAATCTCAAGTCTCTAACTGTTATATTGCTCTTGTTATAAGCTTCTCCGTTTTGTAGGCGAAGGGGGCGTGGCATCGTAATAAAATTTTCTGGACACATTGACCACAAAATATTTATCATATGTGCCAAATCTCAAGTCTTTAGCTACAAAACTGCCCTTGTTATGAGGTTTTTGAGCTACAAAACTGCTTGCTTTATAAGCTTTTACTTAATTTGTGGCAAAAGAGGGCGTGGCATCCAAAAAAAAGATAAAATTGATCTACCTGCAAACATTACCAGTGCTGGGACACCAAGTTCAAGTTCGTTCACACGGCCGGACCGACGGACCGACAGACCGACAGACCGCGGACCGACAGAAAGACGGACATGGCTACATCGACTCGGCTATTGATGCTGATCAAGAATATATATACTTTATTGGGTCGGCCATGCTTCCTTCTGCCCGTTACATACTTTTAACAAACTTAATATACCCCCACAGGGTATAATAATATCAAAAACAAGCAAAACATTGACTGCAGCGTGGGATCGGACGAAAAGCAGCGGAGCAACAATAACAACTGAGCGACGACGGAAAGTACAGTACATAAAAGGCAAGATATACGCTGAGGTACTTACAACCGTAACAACCGAACACCGCAAAGGGCTGCAAATAGCAGCACCGAAAAGACTGCAAGTAGCAGCACGAAAAGACTGCAAGTATCGGCAAGAAAAAGCCTGCAAGTAGCAGCTCGAAAAAGCCTGCAAGTAGCAGCACGAAAAGCCTGCAAGTAGCAGCACGAAAAGACTACAAGTAGCAGCACGAAAAGACTACAAGTAGCATAAAAAAAGACTGCAAGTAGCAGCACGAAAAGACTGTAAGTAGCAGCACAAAAAGACTGCATATAGCAGCACAAAAAGACTGCAAATAGCAGCACGAAAAGACTGCAAGTAGCACCAAGAAAAAGCCTTCAAGTAGCAGCACGAAAAGCCTGCATTAGCAGCACCGAAAACGCCGGTGTTAGCAGAAGCGAAAAAGCCTGCAAGTAGCAGCACCGAAAAAGCCTGCAAGTAACAGCACCGAAAAAGCCTGCAAGTAGCAGCACCGAAAAAGCCTGCAAGTAGCAGCACGAAAAGACTGCAAGTAGCAGCACGAAAAAGCCTACAAGTAGCAGCACGAAAAGACTGCAAGTAGCAGCACAAAAAGACTTCAAGTAGCAGCACGAAAAGACTGCAAGTAGCAGCTCGAAAAAGCCTGCAAGTAGCAGCACGAAAAGACTGCAAGTAGCAGCACGAAAAGACTGCAAGTAGCAGCACGAAAAGACTACAAGTAGCAGCAAAAAAAGACTGCAAGTAGCTGCACGAAAAGACTGTATGTAGCAGCACGAAAAGACGGCAAGTAGCAGCACCGAAAAAGCCTGCAAGTAGCAGCACCGAAAAAGCCTGCATGTAGCAGCACGAAAAGACTGCAAGTAGCAGCACGAAAAGACTGCAAGTAGCAGCACGAAAAAGACTGCAAGTAGCAGCACAAAAGGACTGCAAGTAGCAGCACGAAAAGACTGCAAGTAGCAGCACGAAAAGACTGCAAGTAGCAGCACGAAAAAGCCTACAAGTAGCAGCACGAAAAGCCTGCATTAGCAGCACCGAAAACGCCTGCATTAGCAACACCGAAAAAGCCAGCAAGTAGCAACACCGAAAAAGCCTGCAAGTAGCAGCACGAAAAGACTGCAAGTAGCAGCATGAAAAGCCTGCAAGTAGCAGCACCGAAAAAGCCTGCAAGTAGCAGCACCGAAAAAGCCTGCAAGTAGCAGTACCGAAAAAGCCTGCAAGTAGCAGCACCGAAAAAGCCTGCAAGTAGCGGCATGAAAAGACTGCAAGTCGCAGTACGAAAAAGCCTGCAAGTAGCAGCACGAAAAGACTGCAAGTAGCAGCACAAAAAGACTGTAAGTAGCAGCACGAAAAGACGGCACGACATCGTATAGGAAGTGGATCCACGAAACTACAGCGCTGCAAAATTGAAATAAAGATAACAAAACGAACCAGGAAAAGGTTCTAATTAATTGCAATAACTGAAGAAGAAAAATTAATCAATAAAGAAAGATCTTTAAAGAAAAATATTTGATTAAAACGCATATATTATTCAACATGGTATACACACGAGAGCAATTTATGCTATCGGGACTAGTAAATCTGCGATATACGCGCAATTGAATAGTTGGGATGAGGAAATAATGCAGGAAGAGCATGCAGACTTAGATTGGGCTGTTAATGTACAGGAACAATGGTCATTGTTCAAGAGCCAGCATCAAATATTAGTACAAAATGAATCCCTTTGTAGAGGCGAATATTTCGCAAAAGGAGCATACGAAAAGACGCAAGCCTTAAAAAAAATGATGGAATTCAACAAGAAGGTGATAGAGAATACATTGAACGAGACAATGCGACAACAAATGGAAGAAAATGAGATTCGATCAGACGAATTTTGTCGAGCGACACGGGCACTACGAATATCGATTAACCGTGCTGGACAAATCTACAAACAACATCAAAACGATTACAATGAAATCAGAGAAGACTTCGATAGATTCTCGGAGATTTTCAAAGAAATGAAAAAGAATGGCCAAGCAACGCCATCAATAAGGAACCGCTACGAAGAGTTAAACGAAGCAAGAAGGGGCAAGATGGCTAACAGAAAATAAGCCATCAGAGCAAAGTATTAAACTAATACCAATAAAAAATACCACAATTGTTTGGAGATATCACATCATGGTCAAATTTTTCAGACATGTTTAAAGAAATAATAGATACAAACATCAATCTGGATTTCAAAGCAAAATTAATTCGATTAAAGGAATAAGTAAAAGGAGTAGCAGCTTAACTGATAAGGCACTTATACATCAGCTGCGAAAGCTATGAAGAAGCCTCAAATATATTGAAAAATAGATAAGAAAATATAAGACTGTTATTTACGAACCACTCGAACCGAATTTTGGACTTGCCAAGCATGAACCGTGATTCAGATAAGAGTATACAAAACATGCTGGATACAACGCATAAAAGTTTACATGCAATAAGAGGAATGGGAATCCTAGCTAAGGATGCTGAGCCATTTATTTTCAGCAATCTTATTAGAAAACTTGATAGTCAAGGTCTGCAGCAGTATGAACATGCCTCTAGCAAGACGAAGGAGATTCAAATCCTAGAAGATGCTAAACAATTCCTGGAAACGCATCTACAAACGATAAGGGCTGTAAGAGCAAGGACCTACAAGAAACACCCAAAAGTAATGAGTACAACACTGTAGAAGATTCGTCAAAATAGAACCAGCAGAAAGATGGTAATTTGTCCGAGCAGAACATCTATGTTTCCAATGCTTAAACCATAGATTTTCAAGTTACAAGCCGTGCCCCAACAGACATGTGGAAAATGTAACGAAAAGCATCATGAGTTACTACATCAAGAAAAGGAAACTAACTACAATGACGAACAGAACAGCAGAAAATACATTGCTAGAAACAGCTTAAGTTGAAGTTCCGTCGATCACAGGAGAATGGATTATCTGTCGCGCACTATTGGATCAAGGATCACCGATTACAGTAATTTCTGAGGAAGCAGCGAAGACATTAGGATTACCAAGACAAAAAAAGAGAACAGAAATCTATGGACTTTTAGAAAATCTAGTTGAAGTATCTAGAGCCGTCGTAAAATTAAGAATTCGACCAAGATTCCCAAGTGACGACAAATTCGAAACCAAAGCAGTGATACTAACAAAAGTAGTAAGTCCTCAACCTCAACAATCGTTTGAGTACAATAAAGCGGTTTGGGCGAATGAAACTCTGGCGGATACCACGTTCAATAAGCGGAGGCGAATTGACATTCTTATTGGAGGAGGCATTTTATTCCGCCGGCAAGTCCCCACTATGGGGAAATCTGGGAATCCGCCCTCGTAAATGGAAAACAACATTTTTAAAATTCCATAATATGAGAATTAATTGAGCTGGAGCAAATTTCGGCATGCGGAATATACACTAAGGTCTCGATGTATATCAATTTTAAAACTGAAATCATGAAATTTGGCACACAGGACAAACATCGCGGTCCTTATGTATCCTGAAATTTCATCGGGATCTGATAGTAAACTCGAAAGTTATTCAAAACACGATATTACGCAGTTTCGTGTCAAAGGAAGAAGAGAACAATGACGTTTCAACGCAATTAATTAAAACTTCAAGAACTATTGTGGAATTCGGGTTATTGAATAAGGCAAATTAGTATTATTTTGATGTTTATTTAAATAAGTATTATAAAGTAAGATGATAACAAGTAATTCAGTTTGAGTCGTAATTAATTCTTAATGCGAGCGTCTTTTCGCAACTTCGTTTGAGTTTCACACTAGCAGCCCTTTCACCTCGGACTCTCGATCAGAACTACTCTTTTCACCTCGATGCTAAATAGTTCTCGCTTCAGCTTGCTGTGGTGAGACGGCTGAGCGGCGTTGCCAGACCTATTCCCACAACTCGGCCATCCTCCTATGCATTCGTCTCGAATGCGACGTCATCATCGTCGTCGTTGGGAATCCACGTCTTCATGTACTCTGCACAGGTGGATGTGGACCTGGGACCATCAGAGAAATAAGCGTCTTTGACTACATCATAGGTGTCTCGCAGTTTAACTTTAGTGACTCGATACGGGTCTAAATATTTCGGCTTCAGCTTTAGCCCACCACCAAGTTGCGTACGCTTGATTGCCACAAGATCGCCGACTTTGTACGTTGATGCAGGTCTACGTCGCAAGTTGTATGACTTCTTGTTTTCTTCTTGTAACTTGAGGATCTGTTGTTTGGCGTTTTTACGTAGCTCGTCTCGGTTTTCGGTGAAGTTCTGAATCATTTCTTCATTGATAAGCTGATTGATTTGAATGTCTGCTTTGGTCCGCATTTTTATGCCAACAAGCAGCTCTAACGGCGTCATGTGAGTGCTTCTGCAGTATGTTGAGTTAATGGCTTGTTGCACTTTGTCAACAAACTTGTACCATTTACTTGGGTCATCGATGGAGAGCTTGGACAATACGGATATGATGATTGCGTTGAGCCTTTCGACTTGCCCATTAGCTCGTGGCAAGCCCGTTGTTACAGCATGGTGCCTAATATTCTCTTCACTGCAATATTGTTTAAATTCTTCAGATGTAAAAGCAGATCCCTTGTCGGAGACTATTTGAACTGGGTTCCCGAAAGTTATGCTTTGTGTTTGAAGTCTCGCAACTACCTCCTTCGCTGATGTCGTCTTTGTTGGGTACAGCCAGCAGAACTTAGTAAAACCATCTATGACTGCAAGGATGTGCTTGTACTGCCTATGCGTTGACTCTAGAGGCCCTAAGAAGTCGATGTGAAATGTTTGTAACGGCGCCTCTTCCTTCGGCAATGGATGCAACTCTCCTTCCTGTTTACCAAGCTTGCGGTTTGACACTATGCATGGTATGCAGCATCGAATTTGCCGTTGAACCTTGTCGTCGAGCTTTGGGATGTAGTACTCCTTACCAATTAGATCTTTAGTTTTCTTGATGGAAAAATATCCTTTCTCATGAGCTTGCTTGATGATCTCGCGTTGCAAGGCTAATGGTACTACTATTAGTTCATCGTCATCGATCAATTTGTGCAGCAGGCCAAATTTCATGTAGTAATTGTTATGTGTAGTCTTCTCAGCAAGGATGTCTATGATTGCCTTCAATTCATCGTCTTGAGCTTGGAGATATCTGATTTTGCTGTGCAAACTGTCGTTAGAGATCAACATCACTGGATTTCTGCTTAATGCATCAGCATGACGACTGCGCGTGCCAGCTCTATGCTCGACATTGAAATCGAAATCCTGGAGCAAAAGAATCCATCGGGCAACTCTAGCGCATACGTCTTTCTTGTCAATCGTTTTGGTAAATGCGTTGCAGTCACTTACGATCTTAAAGTGTAGCCCCAAAAAATAGACTCAAAACTTATTAAGAGCCTCCACAACTGCAAGGATTTCCAGTTCGTAGCTAGTAAACTTCCGTTCAGCATCTGTGGTCTTTTTACTCATATAGTACACTGGATGTACTAGACCATCATCGGGCGATTTCTGAAGCAGTACTGCGCCGAAACCATCAATAGACGCATCCGTGTGCAACTCTGTTTCATGTTGAGGGTGAAAGATCTTCAATACTGGCTTCTCAGTTATCACTTTCTTGAGCAAATCCAATGAAGCAATTTCCTTTTCACTGATGATGAACTTTGTATCCTGTTTCATTAGGTCGGTTAGAGGCTTAGCTATAATTGCAAAGTTTAAAATGAATTTGCGAAAATAGCCTACCAGACCTAAAAAACTTTGTAACTGCTTCTGATTCTTGGGTACAGGAAAATGAGTGACAGCTTTAGTCTTTGCTGTCGAGATTTGTATGGTTTGATTTTCAACAACGTGTCCTAAAAACTCAATCTTTGTCATAAGAAAACAACATTTTTTGAGATTAAGTACAAGTCCATAGTCTTCGCAATGCTTGAGAACTTCTTTGAGATTAGATACGGCTTCGTCTTCGGTTCTGGCAGGAATAATGATGTCATCAACATATGGCATGGCAATGCCTTTCCGTGTCAACTCTCTGAATATAGCATTAACATGTCGCTGAAATACTCCAGGTGAGTTTGTTAAACCAAATGGTACTTTGCGGAATTGATACTGGCCATTAGGCGTAACAAATGATGTATACTTGCGACTTTCCTTTTCGACGTCAACGTGGAAAAGTCCGTTTTTCAAATCGATCGTGCTATATATTTTCGCATCAACAAGTCGGTCTAGCTGGTCTTCAATCAATGGAAGTGGAAAATGATCTCTTTCTATTACCTATTTTACTCTCCTGTAATCGACGCATAATCTTGGAGTGCCATCCCGTTTCTTTACAAGAATCACAGGGCTAGTGTATTCTGATTCGGAATGTTCTACTATGCCGTCTTTCAGCCACTGGTCTACTTGATCGTCAATGATGCAGCGTTCGGAATATGCGAGCCTGCGTGGTCGCGAGTAAATCGGAGTTTCATCTTTAATAACGATTTTCATTTTCACGTTTGTCGACTTCGTATTACCCGGCGTATAGTTCTTCACGAGTTCATACACTTGACTTTTAGCACTGGCGCTTGCTTCCGGATTTATGTCAATTTGTACTTCGTCATTATTTACCACGTCTATCTTCATTAGTGAATCAATTTTAATTTCAGGTTCATCTTTATTATTAGGTTGTTTAATTGTTATCCCATCGCGATTTATATTAATTTCAGCATCTTTGCAAAAGTCTTCACCTAATACAATTTCGACTTCTATGAAATTATCGGATACAACTAAAAAATTGACTTCAAACTGCAGATTGTCTATTTTCAAAACTTCAATGAATGAACCAAAAGGTTTAACTTTTTTGCACTGTTTTGCACATTGAAATATGCTCAGCTGTTATGTTCCGTGTATTACTTTCTTTTGAACCAGTCTCCTGTTTTTTAAGGGAACAGTCTATTGCTATGTGTCCAAAATCATTGCAGTTAAAACACTTTCTTCCCTTGCTTCTGTTTTCGCACTTGTCTGACGTATGTCCTTTCATACCACAATTGTAACATTTTATTTCTTTATTCTGTTTATTCACGTCATTTTCTTTTTTATTTTGACCACTTTTGTATTTATCTTCATTTCCTTTTATGCTTTCTGATTTACCGCAAATTTTTTCGTAGCTTTTTATTTTTTCTTTAAATTCCTTCAGATTTTTTGCGTTGTACAAAACAGTTTTGTTGACACTTAAATCATTTATTCCGTCTATAACGTATTGCATTAGAGCACTGTTTTCAATACAACCGCGTGATGCCAACTCCTTCATTTTAAAAAGGTATTCTTGTACACTCTCACCTTTTTTTATTTTTCTGTCTGACATTAATTTATGTAATTGTGCACTGTTGACCTGCGTTTCAAATTCGTGTATTAAAGATTCTTTAAGCATTTGCCAGTTTTTAATTCCCCGTTCGCTCATTATATACATTTTAGCAAGTCCTTTTAAAGATCTTTTAGCAAATATAAATTTTTGCAATTCGTCCCAATTCATTACAGCCGCCATATCTTCAAAATCGTTTACCCAAATCTCAACAGATAATGAATCATCCCCGTTAAAAGGTCGAATTGAATCTTCTATGTCACGAAAGTTTAGAGCGAACCTCTGTACCGCCATGTTTGCCTTTGGCACGGATTCTGTACCAATATTTTGCTGAACAGCTGTTGCATGTGTTCGAGTTTTGCTGTTGTTCGGTATCTCGTTTATTCCTGCTGTTCTGAATGTGTTACTGCTTGCCGGACTAGAACTGTCCCTGTCTATTTCATTAACGTTTACATCCTCTTCCTTGTCTTCTTCGCTTTCATCGTCTTCATCGTCTTCTTCATTTTCGTCTTCTTCGTTAGCGTCAGCCAGCAAATTTGATTTCATCAGATTTCGAAATATGTGCGCAGTTAAATCGGCCTTGTCATGTTGCAAACCTAATATGTTGCAAATTACAGCGAGATCGTTGTTAGTCAAATTATTTGCGACGTACTCGACTTTTGCGTTATACGTTTTCTCGGCGTTGTCGAATCCCTCAAAACTACGTAAACGTTTGCGATTATCTCGATCGCCTTCCGATTCAAACACAAATTTATGCAAGAGAACGATTGTCTTTTTCTTTTCATTTTTAAGTCCTTCGCGTATTTTTTCAAAGTCTACAAGTAGCGTCATTATGGCGTCGTTTTATATGTATTTCACAACTTTGGAAATTCTTTCGTGTGTACTTATTCACACTCACTTTCGTCGTTTTTTTTTTTAATGAATATTTGCTACGTCGTTTTACAAATATTGTACATAAAATTTACACTTCTTTTAAGTCTTTGCTGTTTTTGTTTGTTAACACAATTGTATCGTCATTTCGTCGTTTACTTATTTTTCATAGGTTGAGCCCCCATATTTGTGGAATTCGGGTTATTGAATAAAGCAAACTCCACGGAAATTAGTATTATTTTGATGTTTATTTAAATAAGTATTATAAAGTAAGATGATAACAAGTAATTCAGTTTGAGTCGTAATTAATTCTTAATGCGAGCGTCTTTTCGCAACTTCGTTTGAGTTTCACACTAGCAGCCCTTTCACCTCGGACTCTCGATCAGAACTACTCTTTTCACCTCGATGCTAAATAGTTCTCGCCTCAGCTTGCTGTGGTGAGAAGGCTGAGCGGCGTTGCCAGACCTATTCCCACACTATTATTAAAACTTAAAGCGTGGGCAATTACATGCGTACAGTTGTTTGTTTTTTCAAAGCTGAAAATTCAACATTCTGGTTTTCATTCAGGTCGCGCGCACACTAACAGCTGAAAACATAACTTAGAGCTGAGTTTATAATCGCGCTTATAAGCTCGAAAAAAACAAACTCACTGCTTGAACGCAAGCTCGCACACTGAAAGCTTAAGTGAGCAAATGAGCTTTAAGTCTCGCTCTGCTCTGTTTGATCGACCAAGCATGTTTTATTTTATCAGTAGCTGACAAGCTTATTTAGTTTTAATTTTAATTTTTTTAATAAATTTTATTGCGAGTCGTTAATAGGCAAAATTGTGCAAAACCCTGCTGTGTAGGATAGAAAACATCGCAACTATTTCAATAGAATAGTTACCGATAAAAATTTGGAGTCTATTGCTGAAACTCTATAAATGGCATGCACCCAGACTTCTCTTTTCTGCTCCTTTATTTCTTTATTCAAATTAGTATGACTTCTTTCGCTAAGCAAAAATGTACGCATCCGCTTCTACACCATATTGCATTGAGAAACAACGAGTGACTAACTTTAAAATGAGCATTACCATCTGCTTCAGTTTAAGCTTTCTATATGCGCGCCCTAAAAAGTTCAGCTCGCTGATAAGCTCTGAATTTATCAGCTCCGCTATAAGCTCAGCTCTATGTTCCGTTTTCAGCCACTAGTGTGCACTCGACCCAGGTGTGCGCGCGGCCTCAGCTATAGTGTGCGAGAGTCATAAGAGAAGCTTATTTCTCTATTAATTGTTAAGCTCAGCTGTTAAAAAAAAAATAGTTACATTTCATTCAATTTCAAACAAAGCGCTTGTTACGCTTTCCAATTTACAAGCTCAATTTACAAGCTTTTTATATGGCTAAGTTGTTACTCTTCGGACTCTTGTGTTGTCGCTCAACAAACAAAACAGATAACACAAACACATCGAAAAAAGGTGTTCGGTGGAGTGGGAAACCGATTCGATTTAAATTTGTTGTGTAATTGACGTGATCAGGCGGCCATGAAAATATGTATCGACTGTTATTTGCGAGCACTGGCATTAGTACACAGATTAAATTTTTTTCACGAAAAACTCACACAATTTTTCCATTATAAATTTTTACTTATAAACAGGCATAACTAATAAAATAAATATGCTTTTACGCAGACAAATTAATAGGCTTATATACATTTATAATGCTTGCAGATACTTATTTGAGAGCGAACATGATTTCGTGATGATAATTTTGTTCGACTTGCCTTTGTCACATTTACTGACTAAAAAAAATAGTATGAATATGATAAATTATATATATTTATTTTTTGTGAAGGTATATTCATTGCATTTGAAATATGCAACAATATAAGTTGAATAAAACAAATGTATTTAAATATACAAACCATATTATTGTTCATCGTAATATAAATGCCTGTAACTAAAATACTACAACCGAATACAACGACCATAAATAAATAAATCTACTAACAAATAAACTATTGGTTTTAATAAAAGATATTGAATATACACCGGATCGGTGGGTGTGATGCGGCTTGTTAGGTGGGTTACCACGAAATACGCTAAATGTCGAAAACAAGTTCAATTTTTTGCTACAGCGACGCACAGTGGCTCACTCACGAGACTCACGTGGCAAAAAAGAAATCGGTCATTTCTCGCCATGGAAAATCCTTAAATGCAGTTTGATAGAGAATTGTCCAAAATTTATTTTCAATTTGGGCAAACGGTTTCGGCAGTAGAGCCCATCAAACATCAAATGTTTTTTATGAAAAATTGTTCATTTTTGCAAAAAAATTGCATCCATATGGTTCAATGAATTTTCAGTTTCTTAATTTTACCTAATAGGTGTGTCGATTCTAAAGCGAATGGTATAAAAATCTTGTTATTTTTTTGTTTTGAAGTATTTTAAATAATATTTTTACTAAAGCACAATTTTTGACATTGTTTTGAACTTTAGATAGACTTTTAGCATAAAGTCCAGGCTTGTCCAGGCAAACGGGTATATACACGTTATTCCATGGGTATTTCTGCAACAACTTCAAGAAAGTCTAGGTGCCAAGAAGTGTCAGTTAACTTTTTATTTAATAAACAATTCACGCACAACGCTTTTAACTGGGTCACAAGTTTAATTGAAATTACATTTTGTTTTTACAGGAATTTATACGATATATATGTATTTGAAACATGAAATCCATCAACTATGTTATCTATAGTGTTTAGATGTATTTAAAACATTCATTTACATATAATTATGTATCCAGAATCACAAATTTACACATAAATTTCAGAAAAAAGCATACGATGAATGTCGCATTTCACGAAAATCATCGTATAAACACAAAATCCAACTTTGAACAAATGCTGACAATTTGTCTGTCGTCCGATTTTTAAGATCTTACATTTACTCATTTACTCATTTCAAAGCTACAGGTATTCTTTATTAAACCCTTATTAAATTTTGGTGATATCTTACCTGGATTAAAAGATATGATTTTTGCAAAGTAGAATGAGAAAATGAGCCACTGTGCGACGTTTAGTAAAACTCACTAGATGGCGCCGATAACATTAGGTAACATTAGGCAACACCAAAATTAGGGTATCGATATCTATCGATTACTTCACAGTCTCATGGCTTGGTGTTTGCCCATCACTGACTCATCATCTCCGTTTTCACGGAAGCTTCGAGCAGTTTAAAATAGACGAAACGTTTGTTAAGACTTAAAATCAAATAAATATATTAGTAAAACGAATTACTAAAGTAGTGACCTCGACGGTGGTGACAACCTGTATCCAGCTATCTACTATTTTAATCTACGTACTAATTGTTGTTGTTGGTCTGACGCCATTTTAATTGCGTTGAATTGTGAAAATCATACCGCATGACTCGCGAGCAGACCGACAGAGGCAAATCGAAAACAACGTTCAGGAAACATTCTTCGCCAGCACCAAGGAAATGGCTGATTGACAAATTTTTTTTTTAAAAAAGTAAAGGGTCTAAAAATTAAATCACACTTTTGGAAGAAATGGAAGGGTAAATATCACTGCGGACGGCAGTCCGTGCTAGTGACGAAAGCAGACCCCAAAAACGCACACGTAGTGAAGTTTGCTGGGCTGCAGGCCACTAGCTATATATACGCGCAACATTGGATATAGAGATCGGCTGGACCGATCGCAATGTGTTATATATCATTCGAAAGGTAGAACCAGCAGAAAGATGGGAATTTGTCCGAGCAGAACATCTATGTTTCCAATGCTTAAACCATAGATTTTTAAGTTACAAGCCGTGCCCCAACAGACATGTGGAAAACTAAAACTACAATGACGACCAGAACAGCAGGAAATACATTGCTAGAAACAGCTTAAGTTGAAGTTCAGTCGATCACAGGAGAATGGATTATCTGTCGCGCACTATTGGATCAAGGATCACCGATTACAGTAACTTCTGAGGAAGCAGCGAAGACATTAGGATTACCAAGACAAAAAAAGCGAACAGAAATCTATGGACTTTTAGAAAATCTAGTTGAAGTATCTAGAGCCGTCGTAAAATTAAGAATTCGACCAAGATTCCCAAATGACGACAAATTCGAAACCAAAGCAGTGATACTAACAAAAGTAGTAAGTCCTCAACCTCAACAATCGTTTGAGTACAATAAAGCGGTTTGGGCGAATGAAACTCTGGCGGATACCACGTTCAATAAGCGGAGGCGAATTGACATTCTTATTGGAGGAGGCATTTTATTCCGCCGGCAAGTCCCCACTATGGGGAAATGTGGGAATCCGCCCTCGTAAATGGAAAACAACATTTTTAAAATTCCATAATATGAGAATTAATTGAGCTGGAGTAAATTTCGGCATGCGGAATATACACTAAGGTCTCGATGTATATCAATTTTAAAACTGGAATCATGAAATTTGGCACACAGGACAAACATCGCGGTCCTTATGTATCCTGAAATTTCATCGGGATCTGATAGTAAACTCGAAAGTTATTCAAAACACGATATTACGCAGTTTCGTGTCAAAGGAAGAAGAGAACAATGACGTTTCAACGCAATTAATTAAAACTTCAAGAACTATTGTGGAATTCGGGTTATTGAATAAGGCAAACTCCACGGAAATTAGTATTATTTTGATGTTTATTTAAATAAGTATTATAAAGTAAGATGATAACAAGTAATTCAGTTTGAGTCGTAATTAATTCTTAATGCGAGCGTCTTTTCGCAACTTCGTTTGAGTTTCACACTAGCAGCCCTTTCACCTCGGACTCTCGATCAGAACTACTCTTTTCACCTCGATGCTAAATAGTTCTTGCTTCAGCTTGCTGTGGTGAGACGGCTGAGCGGCGTTGCCAGACCTATTCCCACAACTCGGCCATCCTCCTATGCATTCGTCTCGAATGCGACGTCATCATCGTCGTCGTTGGGAATCCACGTCTTCATGTACTCTGCACAGGTGGATGTGGACCTGGGACCATCAGAGAAATAAGCGTCTTTGACTACATCATAGGTGTCTCGCAGTTTAACTTTAGTGACTCGATACGGGCCTAAATATTTCGGCTTCAGCTTTAGCCCACCACCAAGTTGCGTACGCTTGATTGCCACAAGATCGCCGACTTTGTACGTTGATGCAGGTCTACGTCGCAAGTTGTATGACTTCTTGTTTTCTTCTTGTAACTTGAGGATCTGTTGTTTCTGAATCATTTCTTCATTGATAAGCTGATTGATTTGAATGTCTGATTTGGTCCGCATTTTTATGCCAACAAGCAGCTCTAACGGCGTCATGTGAGTGCTTCTGCAGTATGTTGAGTTAATGGCTTGTTGCACTTTGTCAACAAACTTGTACCATTTACTTGGGTCATCGATGGAGAGCTTGGACAATACGGATATGATGATTGCGTTGAGCCTTTCGACTTGTCCATTGGCTCGTGGCAAGCCCGTTGTTACAGCATGGTGCCTAATATTCTCTTCACTGCAATATTGTTTAAATTCTTCAGATGTAAAAGCAGATCCCTTGTCGGAGACTATTTGAACTGGGTTCCCGAAAGTTATGCTTTGTGTTTGAAGTCTCGCAACTACCTCCTTCGCTGATGTCGTCTTTGTTGGGTACAGCCAGCAGAACTTAGTAAAACCATCTATGACTGCAAGGATGTGCTTGTACTGCCTATGCGTTGACTCTAGAGGCCCTAAGAAGTCGATGTGAAATGTTTGTAACGGCGCCTCTTCCTTCGGCAATGGATGCAACTCTCCTTCCTGTTTACCAAGCTTGCGGTTTGACACTATGCATGGTATGCAGCATCGAATTTGCCGTTGAACCTTGTCGTCGAGCTTTGGGATGTAGTACTCCTTACCAATTAGATCTTTAGTTTTCTTGATGGAAAAATATCCTTTCTCATGAGCTTGCTTGATGATCTCGCGTTGCAAGGCTAATGGTACTACTATTAGTTCATCGTCATCGATCAATTTGTGCAGCAGGCCAAATTTCATGTAGTAATTGTTATGTGTAGTCTTCTCAGCAAGGATGTCTATGATTGCCTTCAATTCATCGTCTTGAGCTTGGAGATATCTGATTTTGCTGTGCAAACTGTCGTTAGAGATCAACATCACTGGATTTCTGCTTAATGCATCAGCATGACGACTGCGTGTGCCAGCTCTATGCTCGACATTGAAATCGAAATCCTGGAGCAAAAGAATCCATCGGGCAACTCTAGCGCATACGTCTTTCTTGTCAATCGTTTTGGTAAATGCGTTGCAGTCACTTACGATCTTAAAGTGTAGCCCCAAAAAATAGACTCAAAACTTATTAAGAGCCTCCACAACTGCAAGGATTTCCAGTTCGTAGCTAGTAAACTTCCGTTCAGCATCTGTGGTCTTTTTACTCATATAGTACACTGGATGTACTAGACCATCATCGGGCGATTTCTGAAGCAGTACTGCGCCGAAACCATCAATAGACGCATCCGTGTGCAACTCTGTTTCATGTTGAGGGTGAAAGATCTTCAATACTGGCTTCTCAGTTATCACTTTCTTGAGCAAATCCAATGAAGCAATTTCCTTTTCACTGATGATGAACTTTGTATCCTGTTTCATTAGGTCGGTTAGAGGCTTAGCTATAATTGCAAAGTTTAAAATGAATTTGCGAAAATAGCCTACCAGACCTAAAAACTTTGTAACTGCTTCTGATTCTTGGGTACAGGAAAATGAGTGACAGCTTTAGTCTTTGCTGTCGAGATTTGTATGGTTTGATTTTCAACAACGTGTCCTAAAAACTCAATCTTTGTCATAAGAAAACAACATTTTTTGAGATTAAGTACAAGTCCATAGTCTTCGCAATGCTTGAGAACTTCTTTGAGATTAGATACGGCTTCGTCTTCGGTTCTGGCAGGAATAATGATGTCATCAACATATGGCATGGCAATGCCTTTCCGTGTCAACTCTCTGAATATAGCATTAACATGTCGCTGAAATACTCCAGGTGAGTTTGTTAAACCAAATGGTACTTTGCGGAATTGATACTGGCCATTAGGCGTAACAAATGATGTATACTTGCGACTTTCCTTTTCGACGTCAACGTGGAAAAGTCCGTTTTTCAAATCGATCGTGCTATATATTTTCGCATCAACAAGTCGGTCTAGCTGGTCTTCAATCAATGGAAGTGGAAAATGATCTCTTTCTATTACCTATTTTACTCTCCTGTAATCGACGCATAATCTTGGAGTGCCATCCCGTTTCTTTACAAGAATCACAGGGCTAGTGTATTCTGATTCGGAATGTTCTACTATGCCGTCTTTCAGCCACTGGTCTACTTGATCGTCAATGATGCAGCGTTCGGAATATGCGAGCCTGCGTGGTCGCGAGTAAATCGGAGTTTCATCTTTAATAACGATTTTCATTTTCACGTTTGTCGACTTCGTATTACCCGGCGTATAGTTCTTCACGAGTTCATACACTTGACTTTTAGCACTGGCGCTTGCTTCCGGATTTATGTCAATTTGTACTTCGTCATTATTTACCACGTCTATCTTCATTAGTGAATCAATTTTAATTTCAGGTTCATCTTTATTATTAGGTTGTTTAATTGTTATCCCATCGCGATTTATATTAATTTCAGCATCTTTGCAAAAGTCTTCACCTAATACAATTTCGACTTCTATGAAATTATCGGATACAACTAAAAAATTGACTTCAAACTGCAGATTGTCTATTTTCAAAACTTCAATGAATGAACCAAAAGGTTTAACTTTTTTGCACTGTTTTGCACATTGAAATATGCTCAGCTGTTATGTTCCGTGTATTACTTTCTTTTGAACCAGTCTCCTGTTTTTTAAGGGAACAGTCTATTGCTATGTGTCCAAAATCATTGCAGTTAAAACACTTTCTTCCCTTGCTTCTGTTTTCGCACTTGTCTGACGTATGTCCTTTCATACCACAATTGTAACATTTTATTTCTTTATTCTGTTTATTCACGTCATTTTCTTTTTTATTTTGACCACTTTTGTATTTATCTTCATTTCCTTTTATGCTTTCTGATTTACCGCAAATTTTTTCGTAGCTTTTTATTTTTTCTTTAAATTCCTTCAGATTTTTTGCGTTGTACAAAACAGTTTTGTTGACACTTAAATCATTTATTCCGTCTATAACGTATTGCATTAGAGCACTGTTTTCAATACAACCGCGTGATGCCAACTCCTTCATTTTAAAAAGGTATTCTTGTACACTCTCACCTTTTTTTATTTTTCTGTCTGACATTAATTTATGTAATTGTGCACTGTTGACCTGCGTTTCAAATTCGTGTATTAAAGATTCTTTAAGCATTTGCCAGTTTTTAATTCCCGTTCGCTCATTATATACATTTTAGCAAGTCCTTTTAAAGATCTTTTAGCAAATATAAATTTTTGCAATTCGTCCCAATTCATTACAGCCGCCATATCTTCAAAATCGTTTACCCAAATCTCAACAGATAATGAATCATCCCCGTTAAAAGGTCGAATTGAATCTTCTATGTCACGAAAGTTTAGAGCGAACCTCTGTACCGCCATGTTTGCCTTTGGCACGGATTCTGTACCAATATTTTGCTGAACAGCTGTTGCATGTGTTCGAGTTTTGCTGTTGTTCGGTATCTCGTTTATTCCTGCTGTTCTGAATGTGTTACTGCTTGCCGGACTAGAACTGTCCCTGTCTATTTCATTAACGTTTACATCCTCTTCCTTGTCTTCTTCGCTTTCATCGTCTTCATCGTCTTCTTCATTTTCGTCTTCTTCGTTAGCGTCAGCCAGCAAATTTGATTTCATCAGATTTCGAAATATGTGCGCAGTTAAATCGGCCTTGTCATGTTGCAAACCTAATATGTTGCAAATTACAGCGAGATCGTTGTTAGTCAAATTATTTGCGACGTACTCGACTTTTGCGTTATACGTTTTCTCGGCGTTGTCGAATCCCTCAAAACTACGTAAACGTTTGCGATTATCTCGATCGCCTTCCGATTCAAACACAAATTTATGCAAGAGAACGATTGTCTTTTTCTTTTCATTTTTAAGTCCTTCGCGTATTTTTTCAAAGTCTACAAGTAGCGTCATTATGGCGTCGTTTTATATGTATTTCACAACTTTGGAAATTCTTTCGTGTGTACTTATTCACACTCACTTTCGTCGTTTTTTTTTTTAATGAATATTTGCTACGTCGTTTTACAAATATTGTACATAAAATTTACACTTCTTTTAAGTCTTTGCTGTTTTTGTTTGTTAACACAATTGTATCGTCATTTCGTCGTTTACTTATTTTTCATAGGTTGAGCCCCCATATTTGTGGAATTCGGGTTATTGAATAAGGCAAACTCCACGGAAATTAGTATTATTTTGATGTTTATTTAAATAAGTATTATAAAGTAAGATGATAACAAGTAATTCAGTTTGAGTCGTAATTAATTCTTAATGCGAGCGTCTTTTCGCAACTTCGTTTGAGTTTCACACTAGCAGCCCTTTCACCTCGGACTCTCGATCAGAACTACTCTTTTCACCTCGATGCTAAATAGTTCTCGCCTCAGCTTGCTGTGGTGAGAAGGCTGAGCGGCGTTGCCAGACCTATTCCCACACTATTATTAAAACTTAAAGCGTGGGCAATTACATGCGTACAGTTGTTTGTTTTTTCAAAGCTGAAAGTTCAGCATTCTGGTTTTCATTCAGGTCGCGCGCACACTAACGGCTGAAAACATAACTTAGAGCTGAGTTTATAATCGCGCTTATAAGCTCGAAAAAAACAAACTCACTGCTTGAACGAAAGCTCGCACACTGAAAGCTTAAGTGAGCAAATGAGCTTTAAGTCTCGCTCTGCTCTGTTTGATCGACCAAGCATGTTTGATTTTATCAGTAGCTGACAAGCTTATTTAGTTTTAATTTAAATTTTATTGCGAGTCGTTAATAGGCAAAATTGTGCAAAACCCTGCTGTGTAGGATAGAAAACATCGCAACTATTTCAATAGAATAGTTACCGATAAAAATTTGGAGTCTATTGCTGAAACTCTATAAATGGCATGCACCCAGACTTCTCTTTTCTGCTCCTTTATTTCTTTATTCAAATTAGTATGACTTCTTTCGCTAAGCAAAAATGTACGCATCCGCTTCTACACCATATTGCATTGAGAAACAACGAGTGACTAACTTTAAAATGAGCATTACCATCTGCTTTAGTTTAAGCTTTCTATATGCGCGCCCTAAAAAGTTCAGCTCGCTGATAAGCTCTGAATTTATCAGCTCCGTTATAAGCTCAGCTCTATGTTCAGTTTTCAGCCACTAGTGTGCACTCGACCCAGGTGTGCGCGCGGCCTCAGCTATAGTGTGCGAGAGTCATAAGAGAAGCTTATTTCTCTACTAATTGTTAAGCTCAGCTGTTAAAAAAAAATAGTTCTATTTCATTTAATTTCAAACAAAGCGCTTGTTAAGCTTTCCAATTTACAAGCTCAATTTACAAGCTTTTTATATGGCTAAGTTGTTACTCTTCGGACTCTTGTGTTGTCGCTCAACAAACAAAACAGATAACACAAACACAGATTAAATTTTTTTCACGAAAAACTCACAATTTTTCCAATATTAATATAGTACTTATAAACAGGCATAACTAATAAAATAAATATGCTTTTACGCAGACAAATTAATAGGCTTATATACATTTATAATGCTTGCAGATACTTATTTGAGAGCGAACATGATTTCGTGATGATAATTTTGTTCGACTTGCCTTTGTCACATTTACTGACTGAAAAAAATAGTATGAATATGATAAATTATATATATATTTATTTTTTGTGAAGGTATATTCATTGCATTTGAAATATGCAACAATATAAGTTGAATAAAACAAATGTATTTAAATATACAAACCATATTATTGTTCATCGTAATATAAATGCCTGTAACTAAAATACTACAACCGAATACAACGACCATAAATAAATAAATCTACTAACAAATAAACTATTGGTTTTAATAAAAGATATTGAATATACACCGGATCGGTGGGTGTGATGCCGCTTGCTAGGTGGGTTACCACGAAATACGCTAAATGTCGAAAACAAGTTTAATTTTTTGCTACAGCGACGCACAGTGGCTCACTCACGAGACTCACGTGGCAAAAATGAAATCGGTAATTTCTCGCCATGGAAAATCCTTAAATGCAGTTTGATAGAGAATTGTCCAAAATTTATTTTCAATTTGGGCAAACGGTTTCGGCAGTAGAGCCCATCAAACATCAAATGTTTTTATGAAAAATTGTTCATTTTTGCAAAAAAATTGCACCCATATGGTTCAATGAATTTTCAGTTTCTTAATTTTACCTAATAGGTGTGTCGATTCTAAAGCGAATGGTATAAAAATCTTTTTTTTTGTTTTGAAGTATTTTAAATAATATTTTTACTAAAGCACAATTTTTGACATTGTTTTGAACTTTAGATAGACTTTTAGCATAAAGTCCAGGCTTGTCCAGGCAAACGGGTATATACACGTTATTCCATGGGTATTTCTGCAACAACTTCAAGAAAGTCTAGGTGCCAAGAAGTTAACTTTTTATTTAATAAACAATTCACGCACAACGCTTTTAACTGGGTCAAAATTGCGTTGTGGCGCACCCAAAATGGCGCCGGGCTCGCATTTTTGCGCAACCTACGGTACGGAATGGTCGTTATTTGAACGTGTTTCCGTTAAACTAGACCTTTTATTGAACACTTTACATAAATATAATATCAAGAATTCATTGTCTACCTAAATATACTAATGTAACCCAAGCAAACAGGTAGTGATTATGTAATTTATAACCCTTTTTCGTACTCAATTTCCGCGTGTACCAAACCCAATTATCTAAGTTTGTAAATTTTAAATGTCTACATATGTTTAATCTTTGGTACTACTTAAGTTGGTAATTAATAGTAGGGATTAAGGGTATATATTCAAATATTTAGGCGCATTGTATCACAGTCTACTTTTGGCAACCATCACGATATTAAACAAAATCAGTGCTGATTAGTATTATGTAATATAAATCAAATATTGAAACCGCAAAATGTCTTCCAAAATTCGAGATGTATTTCAGATGTTTATTGATGTTCCAAGCTAAGAAGAGTTTATATTGACCGTTATGAGTACAGTATACTTTGCTAAGGAAAATATGACGGAGGTCGACAAGATCAAAAACAAACTTCATAACATTTTGGTACACGGAGGAGATCTCAACGAAAACCATTGTCTGTCAATCGGGGAATTATCAGAAGAAGTCCAGAAATCTATAAACCAGGAGTACAAGAAATATAGGAACTCGAATAATTGCAAGGTGACACGAAAGAGACAAAATGAAGACCTTTTTAATATGTTATCAGTTTCTTCAGATCCACTGATATCAACAAAAAGATTTGTGAGAAGTCCAATGAACTGCAAGAGTTTTATACTAAAGATATGGTAGACTTAATGTACATAGGTTACGAACTTGAAGACATAGCTGAGGAAAATTAAATTAACAAGGACATTAATTGAATAGTTTTATTGTTATTTATTTATATAAATATAAATTAAACAAAATATATAGTATACAAGTTTAATTGAAATTACATTTTGTTTTTACAGGAATTTATACGATATATATGTATTTGAAACATGAAATCCATCAAATATGTTATCTATAGTGTTTAGATGTATTTAAAACATTCATTTACATATAATTATGTATCCAGAATCACAAATTTACACATAAATTTCAGAAAAAAACATACGATGAATGTCGCATTTCACGAAAATCATCGTATAAACACAAAATCCAACTTTGAACACCGGCTGACAATTTGTCTGTCGTCCGATTTTTAAGATCTTACACTCATTTCAAAGCTACAGGTATTATTTATTAAACCCTTTTTAAATTTTGGTGATATCTCACCTGGATCAAAAGATATGATTTTTGCAAAGTAGAATGAGAAAATGAGCCACTGTGCGACGTTTAGTAAAACTCACTAGATGGCGCCGATAACATTAGGTAACATTAGGCAACACCAAAATTAGGGTATCGATATCTATCGATTACTTCACAGTCTCATGGCTTGGTGTTTGCCCATCACTGACTCATCATCTCCGTTTTCACGGAAGCTTCGAGCAGTTTAAAATAGACGAAACGTTTGTTAAGATTTAAAATCAAATAAATATATTAGTAAAACAAATTACTAAAGTAGTGACCTCGACGGTGGTGACAACCTGTATCCAGCTATCTACTATTTTAACCTACGTACTAATTGTTGTTGTTGGTCTGACGCCATTTTAATTGCGTTGAATTGTGAAATTCATACCGCATGACTCGCGAGCAGACCGACAGAGGCAAATCGAAAACAACGTTCAGGAAACATTCTTCGCCAGCACCAAGGAAATGGCTGATTGACAAATTTTTTTTTAAAAAAGTAAAGGGTCTAAAAATTAAATCACACTTTTGGAAGAAATGGAAGGATAAATATCACTGCGGACGGCAGTCCGTGCTAGTGACGAAAGCAGACCCCAAAAACGCACACGTAGTGAAGTTTGCTGGGCTGCAGGCCACTAGCTATATATACGCGCAACATTGGATATAGAGATCGGCTGGACCGATCGCAATGTGTTATATATCATTCGAAAGGTAGAACCAGCAGAAAGATGGGAATTTGTCCGAGCAGAACATCTATGTTTCCAATGCTTAAACCATAGATTTTTAAGTTACAAGCCGTGCCCCAACAGACATGTGGAAAACTAAAACTACAATGACGACCAGAACAGCAGGAAATACATTGCTAGAAACAGCTTAAGTTGAAGTTCAGTCGATCACAGGAGAATGGATTATCTGTCGCGCACTATTGGATCAAGGATCACCGATTACAGTAACTTCTGAGGAAGCAGCGAAGACATTAGGATTACCAAGACAAAAAAAAGCGAACAGAAATCTATGGACTTTTAGAAAATCTAGTTGAAGTATCTAGAGCCGTCGTAAAATTAAGAATTCGACCAAGATTCCCAAATGACGACAAATTCGAAACCAAAGCAGTGATACTAACAAAAGTAGTAAGTCCTCAACCTCAACAATCGCTTGAGTACAATAAAGCGGTTTGGGCGAATGAAACTCTGGCGGATACCACGTTCAATAAGCGGAGGCGAATTGAAATTCTTATTGGAGGAGGCATTTTATTCCGCCGGCAAGTCCCCACTATGGGGAAATCTGGGAATCCGCCCTCGTAAATGGAAAACAACATTTTTAAAATTCCATAATACGAGAATTAATTGAGCTGGAGTAAATTTCGGCATGCGGAATATACACTAAGGTCTCGATGTATATCAATTTTAAAACTGGAATCATGAAATTTGGCACACAGGACAAACATCGCGGTCCTTATGTATCCTGAAATTTCATCGGGATCTGATAGTAAACTCGAAAGTTATTCAAAACACGATATTACGCAGTTTCGTGTCAAAGGAAGAAGAGAACAATGACGTTTCAACGCAATTAATTAAAACTTCAAGAACTATTATTAAAGCTTAAAGCTGAAAGTTCAGCATTCTGGTTTTCTTTCAGGTCGCGCGCACACTAACGGCTGAAAACATAACTTAGAGCTGAGTTTATAATCGCGCTTATAAGCTCGAAAAAAACAAACTCACTGCTTGAACGAAAGCTCGCACACTGAAAGCTTAAGTGAGCAAATGAGCTTTAAGTCTCGCTCTGCTCTGTTTGATCGACCAAGCATGTTTTATTTTATCAGTAGCTGACAAGCTTATTTAGTTTTAATTTTAATTTTTTTAATAAATTTTATTGCGAGTCGTTAATAGGCAAAATTGTGCAAAACCCTGCTGTGTAGGATAGAAAACATCGCAACTATTTCAATAGAATAGTTACCGATAAAAATTTGGAGTCTATTGCTGAAACTCTATAAATGGCATGCACCCAGACTTCTCTTTTCTGCTCCTTTATTTCTTTATTCAAATTAGTATGACTTCTTTCGCTAAGCAAAAATGTACGCATCCGCTTCTACACCATATTGCATTGAGAAACAACGAGTGACTAACTTTAAAATGAGCATTACCATCTGCTTTAGTTTAAGCTTTCTATATGCGCGCCCTAAAAAGTTCAGCTCGCTGATAAGCTCTGAATTTATCAGCTCCGTTATAAGCTCAGCTCTATGTTCAGTTTTCAGCCACTAGTGTGCACTCGACCCAGGTGTGCGCGCGGCCTCAGCTATAGTGTGCGAGAGTCATAAGAGAAGCTTATTTCTCTACTAATTGTTAAGCTCAGCTGTTAAAAAAAAATAGTTCTATTTCATTTAATTTCAAACAAAGCGCTTGTTAAGCTTTCCAATTTACAAGCTCAATTTACAAGCTTTTTATATGGCTAAGTTGTTACTCTTCGGACTCTTGTGTTGTCGCTCAACAAACAAAACAGATAACACAAACACAGATTAAATTTTTTTCACGAAAAACTCACAATTTTTCCAATATTAATATAGTACTTATAAACAGGCATAACTAATAAAATAAATATGCTTTTACGCAGACAAATTAATAGGCTTATATACATTTATAATGCTTGCAGATACTTATTTGAGAGCGAACATGATTTCGTGATGATAATTTTGTTCGACTTGCCTTTTTTCACATTTACTGACTGAAACAAGCCGAACAGTCGGGACCCCGACCGTAATATACCCTGTGGGTTTACAGGAACCCGCTTAAATTCACTCCAGATGAAATTCTCTAGTAATTCGTTTTTTAATTTTTGTGGGCAAAGGGGGCGTGGCATCGTGATAAATTTTTCTAAACACGTCAACCACAAAATATTCATCATGTGTGCCAAATCTCAAGTCTCCAGCTACAAAACTGCTTTTGTTATGAGGTTTTTGAGTGACAAAACTGCTTGCTTTATGAGGTTTTACTTAATTTGTGGGTGAAGGGGGCGTGGCATCGTGATACATTTTTCTGGACACATCAACCACAAAATATTCATCATGTGTGCCAAATCTCAAGTCTCCAGCTACAAAACTGCTTTTGTTATGAGGTTTTTGAGTGACAAAACTGCTTGCTTTATGAGGTTTTACTTAATTTGTGGGTGAAGGGGGCGTGGCATCGTGATACATTTTTCTGGACACATCAACCACAAAATATTCATCATGTGTGCCAAATCTCAAGTCTCCAGCTACAAAAGTGCTTTTGTTATGAGGTTTTTGAGTGACAAAACTGCTTGCTTTATGAGGTTTTACTTAATTTGTGGGTGAAGGGGGCGTGGCATCGTGATACATTTTTCTGGACACATCAACCACAAAATATTCATCATGTGTGCCAAATCTCAAGTCTCCAGCTACAAAACTGCTTTTGTTATGAGGTTTTTGAGTGACAAAACTGCTTGCTTTATGAGGTTTTACTTAATTTGTGGGTGAAGGGGGCGTGGCATCGCGATACAATTTTCTGGACACATCGACCACAAAATATTCATCATGTGTCCCAAGTCTGAAGTCTCTAACTGTAATATTGCTCTTGTTATAAGCTTTTCCGAATTGTAGGCGAGGGGGGCGTGGCATCGTGATAATATTTTCTGGACATATTGACCACAAGATATTTATTATGTGTGCTAAGTGTGAAGTCTTTAGCTGTTATATTGCTCTAATTATGAGGGGTTTGAGCTACAAAACTGCTTGTTTCATACTTTTTTCTTGCTTAGTTTGTGGGCAAAGAGGGCGTGGCATCAAAAAAAATAGATAAACTTGATCTGCCTGCAAAAATTACCAGTGCTGGGACACCAAGTTCAAGCTTCTAGCTCTTACCATCTCTGAGATCCTTTCGTTCATACGGACGGACCGACAGACCGACAGACCGACAGACCGACGGACAGACGGACAGACGGACATGGCTATATCGACTCGGCTATTGATGCTGATCAAGAATATATATACTTTATGGGGTCGGCCATGCTTCCTTCTGCCCGTTACATATTTTTAACAAACTTAATATACCCCTACAGGGTATAAAAAATAGTATGAATATGATAAATTATATATATTTATTTTTTGTGAAGGTATATTCATTGCATTTGAAATATGCAACAATATAAGTTGAATAAAACAAATGTATTTAAATATACAAACCATATTATTGTTCATCGTAATATAAATGCCTGTAACTAAAATACTACAACCGAATACAACGACCATAAATAAATAAATCTACTAACAAATAAACTATTGGTTTTAATAAAAGATATTGAATATACACCGGATCGGTGGGTGTGATGCGGCTTGCTAGGTGGGTTACCACGAAATACGCTAAATGTCGAAAACAAGTTTAATTTTTTGCTACAGCGACGCACAGTGGCTCACTCACGAGACTCACGTGGCAAAAAAGAAGTCGGTCATTTCTCGCCATGGAAAATCCTTAAATGCAGTTTGATAGAGAATTGTCCAAAATTTATTTTCAATTTGGGCAAACGGTTTCGGCAGTAGAGCCCATCAAACATCAAATGTTTTTTTATGAAAAATTGTTCATTTTTGCAAAAAAATTGCATCCATATGGTTCAATGAATTTTCAGTTTCTTAATTTTACCTAATAGGTGTGTCGATTCTAAAGCGAATGGTATAAAAATCTTGTTCTTTTTTTGTTTTGAAGTATTTTAAATAATATTTTTACTAAAGCACAATTTTTGACATTGTTTTTGAACTTTAGATAGACTTTTAGCATAAAGTCCAGGCTTGTCCAGGCAAACGGGTATATACACGTTATTCCATGGGTATTTCTGCAACAACTTCAAGAAAGTCTAGGTGCCAAGAAGTGTCAGTTAACTTTTTATTTAATAAACAATTCACGCACAACGCTTTTAACTGGGTCAAAATTGCGTTGTGGCGCACCCAAAATGGCGCCGGGCTCGCATTCTTGCGCAACCTACGGTACGGAATGGTCGTTATTTGAACGTGTTTCCGTTAAACTAGACCTTTTATTGAACACTTTACATAAATATAATATCAAGAATTCATTGTCTACCTAAATATACTGATGTAACCCAAGCAAACAGGTAGTGATTATGTAATTTATAACCCTTTTGCGTACTCAATTTCCGCGTGTACCAAACCCAATTATCTAAGTTTGTAAATTTTAAATGTCTACACATGTTTAATCTTTGGTACTAGTTAAGTTGGTAATTAATAGTAGGGATTAAGGGTATATATTCAAATATTTAGGCGCATTGTATCACAGTCTACTTTTGGCAACCATCACGATATTAAACAAAATCAGTGCTGATTAGTATTATGTAATATAAATCAAATATTGAAACCGCAAAATGTCTTCCAAAATTCGAGATGTATTTCAGATGTTTATTGATGTTCCAAGCTAAGAAGAGTTTATATTGACCGTTATGAGTACAGTATACTTTGCTAAGGAAAATATGACGGAGGTCGACAAGATCAAAAACAAACTTCATAAAATGTTGGTACACGGAGGAGATCTCAACGAAAACCATTGTCTGTCAATCGGGGAATTATCAGAAGAAGTCCAGAAATCTATAAACAAGGAGTACAAGAAATATAGGAACTCGAATAATTGCAAGGTGACACGAAAGAGACAAAATGAAGACCTTTTTAATATGTTATCAGTTTCTTCAGATCCACTGATATCAACAAAAAGATTTGTGAGAAGTCGCAATGAACTGCAAGAGTTTTATACTAAAGATATGGTAGATTTAATGTACATAGGTTACGAACTTGAAGACATAGCTGAGGAAAATTAAATTAACAAGGACATTAATTGAATAGTTTTATTGTTATTTATTTATATAAATATAAATTAAACCAAATATATAGTATACAAGTTTAATTGAAATTACATTTTGTTTTTACAGGAATTTATACGATATATATATATTTGAAACATGAAATCCATCAAATATGTTATCTATAGCGTTTTGATGTATTTAAAACATTCATTTACATATAATTATGTATCCAGAATCACAAATTTACACATCAATTTCAGAAAAAAGCATACGATGAATGTCGCATTTCACGAAAATCATCGTATAAACACAAAATCCAACTTTGAACACCGGCTGACAATTTGTCTGTCGTCCGATTTTTAAGATCTTACACTCATTTCAAAGCTACAGGTATTCTTTATTAAACCCTTATTAAATTTTGGTGATATCTTACCTGGATCAAAAGATATATTTTTTGCAAAGTAGAATGAGAAAATGAGCCACTGTGCGACGTTTAGTAAAACTCACTAGATGGCGCCGATAACATTAGGTAACATTAGGCAACACCAAAATTAGGGTATCGATATCTATCGATTACTTCACAGTCTCATGGCTTGGTGTTTGCCCATCACTGACTCCTCATCTCCGTTTTCACGGAAGCTTCGAGCAGTTTAAAATAGACGAAACGTTTGTTAAGACTTAAAATCAAATAAATATATTAGTAAAACAAATTACTAAAGTAGTGACCTCGACGGTGGTGACAAACTGTATCCAGCTATCTACTATTTTAACCTACGTACTAATTGTTTTTGTTGGTCTGACGCCATTTTAATTGCGTTGAATTGTGAAATTCATACCGCATGACTCGCGAGCAGACCGACAGAGGCAAATCGAAAACAACGTTCAGGAAACAATCTTCGCCAGCACCAAGGAAATGGCTGATTGACAAATTTTTTTTTAAAAAAGTAAAGGTAAAAGTAAACTTTTGGAAGAAATGAAAGGATAAATATCACTGCGGACGGCAGTCCGCGCTAGTGACGAAAGCAGACCCCAAAAACTCACACGTAGTGAAGTTTGGTGGGCTGCAGGCCACTAGCTATATATTCACGCAATATTGGATATAGAGATCGGCTGGACCGATCGCAATGTGTTATATATCATTCGAAAGGTAATTCCGGTGGTTTAATATGACATACTATTATCTCCAATCTGTTTTTTTTTTTCGAGATATAGCCGTTTGCATATTTTTGTCAAACTTTGCACGTTTGAATGTGGAGCTTAGGTTGGAGCATAAAGCCCCAATTTTTAAATGTAGATAGTTGGTAGAACTAACCAATTTTAGTTGAATACGCGTCGAACGGTACTTCATTCACCCAAATCGGACTATCCATTCCAAAGATAACGGAATTTTAAAATTTTGATGACGTCATCGAGCTGAGATGAAAATCTTGTGTGTTGGTTTGTCTGGACCAATCTTTGAGATATCGGAATGAATTTTCTTGAGCGTGTTACTTCCAAAAATCTAAGAAATTTTTGTTCCACAACTTTTTTTAAAAACCGCTAGTTTGGCGGGAAAAAGCTAGAATAGTTGAAAATTCAATTGAAAACTGCGGCCAAACCATAGACCCTATGAAAAATTTACATCATTTGAAAGGTTATCAAAAGGGCTTTAATATAAGTTTAAACTAATTCTGTAAGATTATTACATGATGTAAAAATTACATAATTAATTTTTTTTTTACTTTTTGTGAGTTTGCAAAAAATTGAGTCCTTAAGTTTGTATTTTTGATTATTTATTCTAAAGCGTGGGGACATTGCGCAAATTTTGATATATAACACTTGTCAGGCAAAATTCGGGTTGACAAAATATAGCGCTTTGAGATTGGTGCCGTAAAAAAATCCTGTCGAGGTATCAGCTGTTAGATTGGAGCTAGTGGGCCCGTTAGTGCCTAATGAGAGAAAAACTTAATGTTTTATGATGCCAATGCTCGATACGGATCGATTGGTACCTCAATAATGCAAATCCGTTAACTCGTTTAAAAGTTATTATAATATTAAGTCGTATGTTACAGTATCAAAATTTTATGTCAATTTTAGTGTGCTTGCATATTTATGCAATTAATAAGAAAACGGCGTCTACGATTTTGGTATATTTTCGATATATCTTAGCTAATGAAATTATGCAACTTTTGGTATATAGGTCATATCTGGGATAATTCGTTTTCCCAAGATATTACATTCTTAATCTACACATATTTTCCTTAGTGAGTTTTAAGAAAAACAGCAACGGTGAGAAATGTAAGAATTATCACGGCCTTGTAAATATAATTGCAATTTAGAGCTTTCTACAAAGCAGCGTCGTTGGCTCAGTGGTTAGAGTGTCTGACTCTTACGCGCACGTTCGAGGTTCAAATAAAGTTAGCGGCTTCAAGTTTATTTTAATTTTATAATATTTGTAGCAGTTTAAATATTTTTTTTAAAATTGCAATCGATTCATCATATCCCATATAATTCCTATTTGAAACTTTTTCATCTTAACAGAATGGACTAGAAGATCATGTAAGGATAATTACAGCTATGCAAACAAAGCTGCAATTTAACAGGTACTTGGTAAATAGCTCGTTGGATTTTCCTTAGTGTCAGAACAGTTACAGTTCTTTAAACAAAATTGCAATTTAGCACGCGCCTGACGGTAGGCTCGTTGGCTTAATGGTTGATGGGTTAGACCTACATGCGAGAGGTCCCGGGTTCGAGCTCTGGAATATTGTGTCATCCGACTTTTTAAAAATTTTCGCCATTTTAATTTAATTTTGTTTAATTTTTAAATTTGATTGGAAACTATTTTTGCAAATATTTGAATAGAAGTTATTTAATCATTAAGTCTAAGCCACTCTGAGATGAGATGAAAAATCTTGTATTCTTGAAAATTTATGCAATTTATTATGCATTTTTATCAATTTTTAATATATGTATTACATCAATTGAAATTCAATATATTACAAACATTGAAATTCTACAAATGTTTGTACATATATAACCTTTTGTCGGGGATAATTCTTTTTAATTGGAATTCCAAAAATCTCTGATATCCCCCCAACAAAAAACCTCTACACGAGGTAAAAATCTAGTGACGAAAGCATATTCACGCCCTAAAATTATTGATATCAAATTTTGTGACGAACAATATTAATTTTAATATATAAACTATTCTACTATAAAAAATAGTTTGGCATTCGGCACTGCGCAGAAAGGTTTTTTAATTGCACAAATGCTGCACCTTTTTGCGCAATGTGCGGAATGCCAAACTATTTTTTATAGTAGAATAGTTTATATATTAAAATTAATATTGTTCGTCACAAAATTTGATATCAGTAATTTTAGGGCGTGAATATGCTTTCGTCACTCGATTTTTACCTCGTGTAGAGGTTAAGTAACACCGCTAGATAGAAATGCAAATAATATTCCCCTAAGTCAAATAAGACCAATACCCAATAAGTTAATAAATAATACACAAGAAATCGATAATATAAAGAAATTAATAGAACAACAAAAGCAAGAAAACTTTAAGCGAAGACACATTGAATTCACCATGTAACATATTTCATTGACATTGATAATTATACGAATAGTAATCTTAAATATGGAAGTATGTAATAAGTATAATGTATGTAAAACGAATAAACAAAAATTAAAAGAGTTCGGTTCACAACCAATAACTTCATAATTATGGCCCCCCGCAAAATGTTCATAAAGGAACATATTTCCAAAACATCCCTCGGTCTGCGCGGCCAGATGTGCGAGAAACAACTGGAAAAGGTCACCAAAACATCATGTTACCACACAGGCAGCAATCCTGGCGCTCAGAAACCGAGGAGCAATTACAGCATAGACCACATGCATGCCTAATGAACATGTAGAAACAAACACATAAGTCTATATGACAATGAGAAGAAAAGAGTGTGAGGCGGCAACTTAATTACCGTCTCACATTTGCATTTGAATATAACGACGATCCTTCGCGGGCTGGCTCGCGCCAGCGATCGGTTACACAACACTGCCGGTCAGAGCGCGGCTTCACCTCGCCGAGAGAGAGAGTGAGAAAGCTCCGAGGTAAAGAGCTAAAGCTCTGTGGTGAGTTGTGTGGCCGAGGTTGGCGTGCGCGAAGCTTACGATGGGCCCGTTAATAAGCGACGACCAAGAGAAGCGATAAGACGTGCTAAGGAGCCGAGTCGAAGAGAAGGGTACCGTAAGTATAGAACAAGACGAGCAATAGGGCTCGAGTGACAGAGCAGCAACGTTCAGGAAACATTCTTCGACAGCACCAACGAAATGGCTGATGAAGACACCAACTCGCGATTGGATTCTATGCAAAGCAGCATTCAGCTATTGACGCAAGCGATTTCAATGCAATTAACTGCACGCCCAAATTTGAAACGAGTGCATGTGCCAAAATTCAATAGGTAGAATCCGCAACTTTGGTTCGCACAATTGGAGCTGTCAGTTGAGCTCAGCAACGTAACTGACTATATTAGCCAGTTCGACCTAATTACAATGCACTTGGAGGATGACATACATAGGTCGGTCGGTCGAAGACTTGATAGCAGCGCACAGTGGGTTAACAGAGGCCAAAAGTGTAGATCAAATCAACAGAGAATAATACGGTAGCCACTATAATTTTAATTTAAGTTTAATTCACATATTAAAAAATAACTTGGTTTTATTTTTAAAAAAAATTTTGTAATATTTTTTTTAACTCAGGCGAAAATTAAATGACTCCGTATTTGTCTTATTTAAAACATATTGGCAGGAAATTTGGCATTGCTTATTATTTCGAGCCAAATTTAATATAAGTTTGATTCACATAGTAAAAAATAACTTGGTTTATTTTTTTTTTTTTAAATTTCCCAATATTTTTTTTTAACTCAGGCGAAAATTAGATGACTCCGTATTTGTCTTATTTAAAATGTATTGGCAGAGAATTTGGAATTTCCTAAAGTAACAAGCCGATCAGTCGAGCGGGCGCGACAGTAGGATACCCTGTGCAGGTCTTCAAAGAAAAGTATTTTTATTATAATGTGATTTAAATATATCGCTTGAAGTCGATTTTGCTTGCATCGAGAGTAGGTAGCTTGCGATAGTCTGGCAACACTGGACTGCAGCTATTGATTGTTTATGTTTAGCGCCACAGCAGACGAAAGACAAATCAAACATACATGAACAAACGCGTCTTTTCGTTCATTATATCGTCGGGCGGCGCAGCGACTGCGCTGCGACGCATCTGCTGCGCTGCATAAATTTGATTCTTGAATAACTTTTGAGTTCAATATCCGATCGTACTGAAATTTGTAGTGTGTGCCAAACCTCAAGTCTCTAGCTATTAAACTGCTCTTGTTATCAGCTTTTTCGAGTTATGGGCGAAGGGGGAGTGGCATCGCGATGAAATTTTCAGGACACATTAAGCCCAAGCTTTTTATCTTGTGTGCCAAATCTCAGGAGCCTACATTCCAAATTTGAAGTCTCTAGCTCTTATAGTTGCTGAGATTCACGCATTCGTACAGACGGACGGACAGACGGACAGACAGACGGACAGGTGTCAATCGACTCGGCAGAAAATGTATATATTAAGCTTCATACCTACTTAATCATTATAATGTATGTCTATGTGTCTGTGTATGAATATTTGTATCTGCATCTGTTTCTGCATCAGTTTCTGGATCTGGATCTCTATCTACATCTGTTTATATAGCATTATCTGATATATACTCATTAAAAACAATGATGAAACGCATAAAGCTGAGCTACCGTTAAAGGGTTAAAGCTCTACTGTATTAACACGTATAAACATAACTTATAGGACCCAATTTTTCAGGTTAAAACGTGCTAATATTTTCAACTATGTAGAGAAACAGGGGTTAGCAATATTTTGTAAGCCTGAATAATTGGTTTACATAAAGTTGTAAACCCTTAATTCACTCCCTGTAACTATTCTGTATAAAATTTGCAATAAATGTGGGTATTCCAGTCATAAAAAATTAAGGATACACTATTTTTGAAATATTTACCTGTTAACCTACTTTGTGGGGTATAACCAAAAAACAATAAAATCAATAATTGTTAAAAACATTTAATTCTAAACCCTTTTTTAAAATGGTAGTCTTATGTAATGTAAACAAATTAAAATGTAATACCACTGTTTGCTCAAATATGCTGCACTATGCAGCAGCCAACTCGACAACTTGTCGGGAATTCGGGGATTAGACGGTCCTAATGAAGGTGGATGCCACTTAGCCTCGATCCAGATATACACACGTCCTTTTTTAGACCCTTTACTTTAATAAAGTAAAAAGGAGTCTATTAAGTTTGTCAAAATGTACGTAACAGGTTGAAGGAAGTGCGGCAGACCCCATAAAGTATATATATTCTTGATCAGCATCACCAGCCGAGTCCGTCATGTCCGTCTGTCTATATGAGCGCCTAGATCTCAGAGACTATAAGAGCTAGAGTCACCAAATTTGGTATGGTGGTTCGTCTATGGGCCAAGCAGATCAAGTTTATGTTAAATTTTGACACGCCCCCTTCCGCTTCCTTAAATCGAAAACAAAAATTTTGAAATCCCATAAAACAAAATATATTACAGCTAGAGTCCTGAATTTTGGCACACAGGACAAGCATCGCGATCAGATAATAATCTCGGAAGTTATTAGACCCTTTACTCTAAAAAAGTAAAAAGGGTCTATTAAGTTTGTGAAAATGTGCGTAACAGGTCGCAGGAAGTCTGCAAGACCCCATAAAGTATATATATTCTTGATCAGCATCAACAGCCGAGACGATATAGCCATGTCCGTCTGTCCTGCTGTCCTGCTGTATGAGCACCTAGATCTCAGAGACTATAAGAGCTAGGGTCACCAAATTTGGTGACGATGCTCCTGTGGCCCCCGAAAAGGTCAAGTTTGTTTTAGAATTTCGCCACGCCCCCTCCCGCCTCCAAAAATAGGAAGAACCCGAATTACTCAAGTAATTTAAAAGATACAAGTTCCAAAATCGGCATACATAAAATTTACTTTCCTACCGATGCTTGCTGAAAATTTCATCAAAATCGGACAATAAACACCAGAGAATTGAAGCAAACAAATTATGAAATGTACAATGGCAGGAAATGTGCAGGCAGCAACTTAAGGCATTGAATTATTAATTGCAGTTCTGTAGAAAAATAGTAATTGGCAAACTATTGAATATGGGCTCTGTGGTGCAGTAGTTAGAGTGTCGAATTCTTGTGGTGGGGTCTTGGGTTCGATTCCTGCCAGTGACACATTTTTTTCTGTTTTTAAAAATTGTTAAATAATCGACAATGGCTTCATTGGCGCAATGGTCTGAAGTTCGAGACCTACCAGAGGCACACTTTTTATTCTGCTTTTATTATTATATTTTAAATTGATAAGTACAGTAATAAAATAAAATAAAAGAATATTTTACTTTTATAAACAAATTCTACCATAAATGCCAATGTATTATATTTAATAATGCATTTATGCATTACAAACATGTATATTAACATAAAATTTGTATGTTAAGATTAACATTTGTATGTTATTGATTCAAGTGTAACCTAAGCGATCATATTTTATTAACCGTTGTTACTGTTGTTTCATTTTTGAAGAATAAGTAAAGGGTCTCTCATCGTCGATTTCGACTGTAACCTTTCCGTCTGGTTTCAATTTGAATTTTTCCAAGTGCCCTTTATTTTGAGATGCGCAACAGTCGCAATCTCTTTATCGATAATTAATTTATGTTAACTAATATCTCCATTTGAGTAATTAACATATCGGTTAACAGAGTTATCGCAAGAGCCATGTTTAAATTACGATTTCAATTATAATTTCATGCTTATCATTTACAATATTATTCTATTTACTTATAACTAACTAATTCATGAAAAGCCTTAACATCGGCCACGTTGAAGGACTCTAGATCTTCAAGATAACTTAATATAAGCTAATTGATATTCGCAATCATTCTTGATTGCTTATTGGCAATGGTGCGAGCTTGTGTATCACGCGTGTATACACTCCATTTTTAGTTTTTACGTGCGCTACGCGCACCTTGCCATCTGCGCATCTGCCATCAGCCATCGCTGCGGGGGAGCGTTGTCTTCGTATATGGCTACCACTTGCCCGACCTTCACGTTTTCCGACTCCTTGGTCCACTTCCCGCGTTGTTGCAGACTCAAGAGGTAGTCTTTTGACCAATCGGCCCAAAAATCAATTGTCATCGCTTCAAGTACTCTAGACCCCCGCCTTTGGTTGGCTGCACTGACCCGAATGGCAGCGCAACGAGCGTTGTTCCGACGAGCAAGTGTGCCGGAGTGATTGCCTCCCCGTCGTTTGGGTTGTTGCCGTCCACGATTATTGGCCGGGAGTTCAGTATGGCCTCTACCTCTACCAGCAGCGTTTTTAGCTCGTCTTGGCGCAGCACCATATTGCCGATTGCTCGTAGTAGAAAATGCTTCGCTGACTTGACTGCAGGGATGAACTTTAAGTTGATTCCTAGCGCTGCAGCGAATGTTGTCCTTGGAAGCATCGAACTGCTCCGAACTGGTTGCATTGTCGCAATATATCGTCTTGGGAGGTCCACGACGACCAACGAATCTAGAAAGGCACATTAAAAATGTGTTAGATATCAGATCTGTCACAAACTCTAAGTGAACCGCCTTGGATGTGAAGCATACGAACACTGCGATGTACATTTTAACGCAGTCTTGCTTCTAATACCAAGCGTTACAAAAATTGGCCCACAGAAGTCAACCCCGCTGATCTCAAATGGGCTTTTAGCGAAGTCGGTCCGCAGGTAAATTTCCCATAATCTGTGTGGCGAGTATTGGCTTGTAGCTAAAACACTCCACTTAATTTTGCACAATCTGGCTGCTCTCACGTCGTGCAAACACGAAATAAGGTGACTAAACTTTTCTATGTTCGACAGTGTTGAATTACTGTCTACCAGGTTTTCGAACAGACCAATAAAGTTTTTATACTCGGAAAAGCTTCCACTGGTAACTTCATTACGGGCAACTTAGGTTTCCTAGCTGGCGTTATCATTGTGAAGTTAGCGTTACTTTCCCTTTGAAATGGTGTGCGATCACCCCTGCTCAGTAAAAGCGCCTTTGTAGAGATGCACAACTTTTCTAATTCCGACAGAGACGCTAACTCTGGTTTTATTTTGTCAATATCTAATTGAACTTGAAACGCTCTGTCAATATAGCGGTTTAATACCTCGACTTGACATTCGATATATAGCGGATCCATATCGGACGTTTCACTGACAGCCTTTTTAATCCTTTGAATATCTCGCGTAACATTTCTGTGGAGCTGGAGGAGGCTCTGAGTCTGATTCGTCCACACAAGTAACGGATTACTATTGATTTCAAAGCGAAAATAAACGATTTATTTTATTTTAACATTTTAAGTGTTTTCTTCACTGTAAATTGATGCCAAGTTATCACTGCTTGCTCAGTGCTCACTACGAGTACAAGCCTATCTGTATAATTAAGCCCAACGATGCCACACTGCTTATTTATGCGAAGCGCACTGCTTAATTAAAGTCGTATCACTGCTTGCTTTCTTGCTTGCGGCTCCAATAGCGCATTAACAAGCAACGAAATCAAGTGCAAAGGCCCTGAACGACAAACGAAAAGGCACTGCTTGCTTTCTTGCGCACGGCTTATATCACGCACTTTGCAAAGAGACGAGATGCGAATAAGCAGCGACAACAACATCAAATGTAAATGCACAGCTGCATATCCAATGCTGCAGACGACGAAATTAACGGATCTAGCACCGTTGACGAAGCATAGCGGTAAATTGAAAAAACGGATGTGTGTTTGCATGCATACATACAGAGGTGGTCAGAAGTATTTACACAACGTGCATTTTTTTGAGCTTTCAACTTTGATTGCTTATTGCTGCTGCTTATGAATTCAGATCCAGTAATAACGGTTATTGTAGTGTTTCTACATCTATGCAGAAGCAAATGAAAGAAAAATTAGAAATTATAACTAATCATGGGCAAAAAAATAGAACCACTAAACTGATGCTTATCAGTTGTCAAAAGTATTTACACACATTTATTTCGCGTCAAAATTATTTACACAATGCCAATTTAAGATTTGTCTTTGATTTGCATTGAGCAAGTGAAGTTCTATTTAATGTTGATCTCTTAATTGGAAGTTAAGCTAACTGTTAACAGAAAATTTAATAGATAAATTAAAGTATTTCATTTAAAAAATGCCGAAAACAAAGGAGCTAACAGTTGAGCAACGAGCCGAGATTGTAACTAAATTTAAATCTGGTACTTCTGCACCTGAGTTAGCTGAGATGTACAAAATATCGAGAAAAACAGTGTACAACTTAGTGAAAATGAAGGAAACACTCGGAAATTTGGAAAATAAAAAAAGAAATGGCCGAAAACCTGTGTTGAATCCAAGGGAATGCAGGCACATACTAGGAGTTGTACTAACTAATCCCACTATAAGTCCCGTTAAGATTGCCGCAGCTTCGAAAATGTTAACTGGAAAACATATTAGTGATAGTACACTGCGTCGCAGATTGAAGGAAGTTAATATTAACACATATGTTGATTGTAAAATAGTTGACATTACTCCAACAACAAGGAAAAACGTCTCGCATTTGCCTTGGAGTACATAGAGAAGCCTCTCGAGTTCTGGTTTGATGTCTTATGGACAGATGAAGCTGCGTTTCAGTTCCAGGGATCCGTTGGCAAGCAATTTAAGCATCTTCCAAAAGAACTAAAGGGCAATGCAGTGCAGCCAATCAACAGCTTTGGTGGTGGCACGGTGATGTTCTGGGGTTGTTTAAGCTATCATGGATTTGGAGACCTGGTACCGATAGAGAGTACACTACATCAAACTGGATACCTCTATATCTTAAATGATCACGCATTCACCTCAGCAAATAGACTATCGATACTTGTGACTGGATCCTACAGCAGGACAATGCTCCATGTCACAAAGGTCGAGTACCAACCAAGTTCTTAAAAGACCTAAATCAGGCGGTACTTCCCTGGCCCCAACAAAGCCCCGATCTGAACATAATCGAAAAATGTATGGGCTTTCGTTAAGCGTCAGAGGACCGTTGACAGAAATCGGCGGCGCGACGAAACTATAGCTGAAATTAAGGAAATTTGGTCCAAATTGACTCTTGAGTTTGCGCACAACTTAGTCCTGTCCATACCAGTAAGGCTCCAAGCAGTCATTAATGCCAAATGCGGAGTAACTAGATATTAGTTGGTTTAATTAGATGTATATAAAATTTTTTGTTTAAATTGAATACTAAATACAAAAATCAATAAAAGAAGCTGTGTGTAAATAATTTTGACGCGAAATAAATGTGTGTAAATACTTTTGACAACTGATAAGCGTCAGTTCAGTGGTTCTCTGTTTAGCCCATGATTAGTTATAAATTCTAATTTTTCTTTCATTTGCTTCTGCATAGATGTAGAAACACGACAATAACCGTTATTTCAGTATCTGAGTTCATAAGCAGCAGCAATAAGAAATCAAAGTTAAAAGCTCAAAAAAATGCACGTTGTGTAAATACTTTTGACCACCTCTGTATAAACATTGCCTAAAATTTCAAAAACAAATGGTTTGGCGCGCAATAAGATAACAGCTGTGTGTAAGAGAGAGAAACATACATACAGTGCAATTCCACTATGATTAAAATACTTTTCCGAAAATACTTTTAATTCAAGACCGGCACAGGGTATCCTACTGTCGCGCCCGCTCGACTGATCGGCTTGTTGATGACTCTGTTCCTAAGAACTCTAATGTTACTATCAGAGTCAATCAATTTCGCGGGTAATCGAAATAATTACCACTAGTTGGGCGCCAATTATTCCATCTTGACCACAAGTCAAGTAAAGAAAAAGAATTTTTTACGACAACGCGTCGGATGATGCGATGCAAATGGTTTGATGCTTTATTCAGAACTAATACAATTTATGTTATAGAGTTTACTCGAAAGCGAAACTTATGGTTTCGAAATCGTCTCATAGCGGCCGCTCAAATATGCAACGCTTGCCTGCTATGCAACGACATCCGGCCAAATGCTTATTCAGCAATTTTGGCTGGCATCGGGTTACGGTCAACAATCCAGAGATTGTTGACTTTAGTTAACTTACACATATATGCACGCAGAATGTTCAGTATTCTTGGTTTAATCAAGCAGACTTTAAAAATATGGAAACGAAAAAATTCGTTGATAAAATATATGCGACTAATTCAAAGTGCAAACTTTGTTATAAAACAATTAAATCGAGTGGAAACACAACAAATTTTTAGACGCACTTAAAAAACAAGCACCTTGAGGCTTTACAGCAACGATAAAATTACATGGTTTGTGTTTATTGTACTGAATGTCAAACAAAATTCTGAAATCAAACAAAGAAGATAACTTACGATAAAATCGATATTTTTGGTGAAAAATGATTTTTTTTAATATCGAAGTATCGTCGATAAGAATATCGACATCCCTATCGAACAGAGCAAAACAGTCGCAGCCAGTAGGGCTGCAAAAACATCGATGGCCTTATCGATATAATCGATGTTTTGTAAATAATGTGATGTATCGATGTTTCGTTCTCAACATCGATGTTTCACTACATGGTGAGACGCTAAAAGGAAAGTACTTTTAATAAATTGCGCATATTTCTTACATTTGTATTCACATATTTACATGATCTTGCGCATACAAAGTAAGAGTCTCAGCAGTTTTTTCCGTATGTTTATACATATTTATATTACGATTTAGTTAAAAACAGTGCTGCTGCATCGCACAGTGGCTCTTTTTCTCATTCTACTTTACAAAAATCATATCTTTTGATTCAAGTAAGATATCACCAAAATTTAAAAAGCATTTAATAGAGAATTCCTGTAGCTTTGAAATGAGTGTAAGGCAGAGGTGCGCAGCGCCTATGCACACGACGCACATTTGTTCTTGTATTGCACATAGCATATGGAAGTGTGTGAGCTTACACATGGGTATGCTTCTGGCGCACATCGCAAATTACACAAACAATTTTTCACATTTTGCTTTCCGCCAACTTTCGTTGCTAGCAAATCAAAAACAATTTCAATTCGGTGCTAATCCGAATGTATTTTGTTGTTGGGTTATCGTTTACTGTACACTGAAACACGAAAAGCTTCACTTCGTTGTGAACAGTATGATGCGTGTGTTCTATTCGCATTTTTTGAAGAAACATGTTCCTATTTTTTTTTTCTGTGTACACATTGAAATAAAATAAAAATTCGTTACATGTGTGCGTGCAATTTCTTTTATTTGTATTGGTGCGTGCACATCCATAAGGCAGCTTTGCGCACCCCTGGTGTAAGGTATTAAAAATCGGACGATAGACAATTTGTCAGTAGGTGTTCAAAGTTGGATTTTGTGTTTATACGATGATTTTCGTGAAACGCGACATTGATCGTATGCTTTTTTTGTAAATTATGTGTACTTTTGTGATTTTATATACATAATTATATATAAATAAATGTTTTAAATACATATATACACTATAGAGAACATATTTGATGGATGTCATGTTTCCAATACAAATATATCGTATAAATTCCCGTAAAATCATAATATAGTTTCAATTAAACTTTTATAATATATATTTGGTTTATTTTATATTTATATAAATTAATAATAATAAAAGTATTCAATTAATGTTCTTGTTTATTAAATTTTCCTCAGCCTTGTCTTCAAGTTCGGAGCCTATGTACATTAAATCTACCATTTCTTTAGAATAAAACTCTTGCAGTTCATTGCGACTTCTCACAAATCTTTTTGTTGATATCAGTGGATCTGAGGAAACTGATACCATATTAAAATAGTCTTCATTTTGTCTCTACCGTGTCACCTTGCAAGTATTCGAGAACCTATATTTCTTGTACTCCTTGTTTATAGATTTCTGGACTTCTTCTGACAATTCCCCGATTGACAGACATTGGATTTCGTTGAGATTTCCTCCGTGTGCCAAAATTTTATGAATTTTGTTTTTTATCTTGTCAACCTCCGTCATATTTTCCTTTGCACAGTCTGCTGTACTCATAACGGTCAATATAAACTCTTCTTAGCTTGGAGCATCAATAAACATCTGAAATACATCTCGAATTTTGAAAGACATTTTGCGGTTTCAATATTGGATTTATATTACAAAATACTAATCAGCACTGACATTGACTAATATCGTGATGGTTGCCAAAAGTAGACTGTGACTTAACTTAATCCCTATTATTAATTACGAACTTAGGTAGCACAAAAGATTAAACATGTTCAGTCCTTTAAAATCTACAAACTTAGGTAATTGGGTTTAGTAAACGCGGAAATTGAGTACGAAAAAGGGTTATAAATAACATAATCACTACCTGTTTTTTGGGGACGCGACATATCCGGCTGTCGGAGACGCATGCGGGGTTCCCTTCTCTCGTCCTCGCCTCGCTCCTTTGGGGTCTACACGGGCGACCCCGAGACTGGCGACGGACCACGGAGAGCCTCCGGTTCGTCGCTCTCTGTGCCTCCCTGCTCCTCCTCGTCGCTGACGTCCTCTACGTACGCTTAAGGCCTCTCTTCTTCGCTCTCATCGCTTATATATATGATGTCGTTCATCTGTGAATGTTAAACTTAGATATTAACTATCCTCTCTACATAAATTAGAAATCCTTACTTTACGGTTTACAGTTACGGCTTATATTCTTAACTTAATTAGACTATTATTACACTACTAGATTGATTGAAAAATGTCGGGTTAGGGCCGATTCCCACGTTTACTCTTACTGCGGGGTGTCCTCCCGACCTAGCTCATCGTCGCACGTTCCGTCCTGAAGGAAGGGCAGCGGGAAGTAGGGTTCCCTACCTTGCATTGAAAACGCGGGACTAAGTCCAGTCGAATCAGCCACACTGGAATTGACCGCTAGCGATATTTCGGGCAGCAGTTTGTCCCACGAACTCTAGTGGCCCTCAATAAACTGCGCTATCATCATCTTCACACTACGGTTGGTTCTTTCAGTGGGATTTTCCTGAGGGCAATATGGAGCAGTGAGTTGAATTCCTACCCCTAGTGACCTTATGAACGACTGAAAACTTCGGCTGGTAAACTGCACCCCATTGTCGCAAACGAACTTCCTAGGGACCCCAAATCGGCTCAATATTCGTTCCCGGAACGTTGTTTGCAAGTGCGCTGTCGTGGCCATACTCATGGGCACTAGCTCCACTTATTTCGAAAAAGCGTCATGGAAAACTAGCAGCATAGTATTGCCGTGCTTAGAACGAGAAAGGGGACCAACAAAATCGGCACAAAGCACCGCCATGTCTTCCGCCACTTGCCTCGTTAGCATCTGACCAACTGGTTTGCGCTGTTCGCCTTTATACTTCTGGCACGCTTCACAAACTCTTAGGTACCTGGTCGCATCCTGGAACATGCCAAGCCAGTTATATCGTTAGGCTGGCAAAAATCGTCTAACTGAACCCTCCACGAGGGTGCCGGCTGGGCAATGGACTCTGCATTATTCCGATCGATCGGGTAATGCATAGTCACTTGCTCGACCGAGGTATTGCGGAGTCTAGCTGAGGCGGTCAGGAACTCTCAGTCGGTTAGGAAACTAATCGATGGGGTGTACTAAATGCTACCATGGTTTAGAGGTGCCTGGCGAATAGGCCTAATGCGCTATGGGGTGGATGGAAGAAGAGTATTCAACTCGGGCTGGGATATCAGCCCGAACGTCGGTGGAAGTCGTGACTGCTACCACCGGCGGGCACCATGGGGAGCAATCCTCTTTGGGTGTTGCCAGGGGTCACACTGCAGCAGGCGCAAGTCTGCTACGACGGAAGGAAGGCGTCGATCTGGAGCCAGTAACCACGAAATCGGAATTCCTGTTCACAGGCCCGACCATATCGGACCACGAGCTAGCGCTCGCGCTCGCCAAGACACAATCCACAGTTTTTGTGAACTATGGCCTGGTGCGACGATTGACGTCGTTCCCACGGATCTCGTCCCTGAGCGAACGATCATTTAGGTTTGGATCCCACCTCCGATAATGGAGGATCGAACCATCCTTAACATGATCAAGCGCCAGAACGAGGATTGCTTTACCAGGGACTGGACGATCAGGCGAGGGCTGGCCCGCGACAAGGGAAACGGCAAGGATCTCTGGATCAGTATTGGTACAGAGTCCAGGAGCCAACTCCTGAAGAAGCGAGGCCAGTTGAAGATGGGGCTAGGATGCATCAGAGAATACATCCCTGGACCAGACCGACAGGATGCTAGGTTAGTCGGAAAATCTTAGGGTGGTGCAGATCAATCTGCATCACTCTGGGGTTCCCTCGGCTGACCTACTACGGTTCATGGACAGGGAGAGGGTAGAAGTGGCTCTCATCCAGGAACCCTGGATCATGAGTGAGAGGGTTTGTGGATTGGGTTCTCGCGGATATCATCTCCTTGTCCCAAGGACCGTGGGTAAGTCTAGAACCTGTATCATGGTAAGAGCTGGACTTAATGTTCTTTTCTCCCCTTGTTGCAGCAGCGAAGACCTGACGGTGGTACTATGCGAAAGGAGGAACGGGCGCAACCTATTCCTGGCATCCGCATATTTACCATACGAGGAACAGGACCCGCCATCGGGAAACATCAAGGCCCTTATTCAGCACGCACAGAAGGAGGGCATTGATGTGATACTGGGTTATGATGCTAACGCTTACCACACGGCGTGGGGAAGTACAAGCATCAACAAGAGAGGGGAGGTGCTGTTCGAATTCGTTCTGTTCACAAATCTTATTGTGTGTAACAGAGGAAACCGCCTCACAATACGCAATAAGAGCGGAGCAGAGGTTATAGACATAACCCTAGTGACTAACAGCGACACCCTAACAATAGATAACTGGCACGTATCCATGGAGTGCGCTTTCTCTGAAATATATAGGGTAGTGTTTGAGATTAAGTGGCCCCGAGCGGAAAAAACGCCATTCAGAAACCCGAAACGAACGGAATGGGATAAGTTTGTTAAGTATGTCAGTGAGTCTCTACCGTCACACCCAGTGGGACAAATGAGACACCCTGGCACTCTAGAGAAATCGACCCAGACCATAACCGAGGCGCTCCGTAAAGCCTTTCTTAAATCCTCCAAATTCCAATCGCAGAGCGTGGTGGACACAGGAGCTAGGTCAAATCAGGAAGGAAACAAGGAGGCTATACAACAAGACTAAGGCGAGAAATTATCAGGATGATTGGAACACCTATCACCTGAGTTTCAAGACCTTAAAAGACTCTGTAGGAAGGCCAAAAGAGACTCATGGACTCCTTTCTTCGAGGATCTGAGCAGTACCACTGAAGCGTCCAGACTTCGAAGGCTACTGGGTAAGGATCCCGCTGAAACAGGTCTCCTATGTGACCTGGACGGCAATTTCGCCAGAAATAGTCATTAGTCTTTGGAACTCCTCAATAACACCCAATTCTTGGGTTGCGTGGAAAAGGATGACGGGGGGTGGGATCACCGCCTCCACTATCAGTGAAGAGCCTGAGGGGGGGGGTGTAGGTGAAGAGTGAAGCCATTATGGATGAAATAATCAATGAAGAGAAGATAATCTGGACTATCAAGTCATTTCAACCCTACAAATCTGTAGGACCGGATGGCGTTACACCGGCTATGTTGCGAGCTGCGTGTCACGACCTCTTGCCATGGCAATTGAGAATCATCAGAGGACGCCTCTCTATAGGATACATCCCACGTATCTGAACGACGCTAGAACGACTTATGGATCTATATCTAAGGACGAAGCTGGTTCCACATGTATTCAGCAGTTCTCAACATGCCTACCTCAAAGGTTTATCCGTTGAGACAGCACTGCATGATGTAGTTAGTAGTATTGAAAACACCTTGCATAGAAAGGAGTTTGCGCTGGTGGCATTCCTCGATATAGAAGGAGCCTTCAACAATGTCAGGATCGAGTCAATAACGGCAGTACTTGCCAAAATTGGCTGACTCCCGATGATCAATCAGTGGCTAAACAATATGCTCAGCTGTAGAGTGATCAACTCCCAACTTTGCACTTAGAATATTATAAAGTTGGCCACGAGGGGAACGCCTCAAAGAGGAGTTATATCTCCGCTACTGTTGAATCCCGTTCTCAACGACCTTCTTCTAAAATTGAAAAATAGAGGATGCACAGTAACGGCCTATGATGATGACCTGACTTTACTGGTGACTGGCAAGTTCTTGCCAACAATCAGTGAACTGATGGAAAATTCACTCGGCTTTTCTCTAAGGTGGGCAAACCCACAAAACACCGAGCTGGTCCTGTTCACAAGAAAATACAAGATACCCAGCTTTTGACTTCCTGCACTAGGAGGGATACAGCTCAGACTGGCAAAAGAGGCAAAGTGCCTAGGAGTAATTCTCGACTCGAAACTCTCTTGGAAGAGAAACTCGGAGGAGAGGATAAAAAAGGCACTACAAGCCTTTCTTTGTGTGTAAGAAGACTTTTGGGAAAAGATGGGGGCTGCAACCGTATATTATCCACTGGTCTTATACGGCTATTGTCAGACCCATACATAATTATGGAGCACTGGTATGGTGGGAAACGGTATGCACCAAATCTCACCTAGATAATCTTCAAAAAGTGCAAAGACTGGCTTGCTTGGGTGTAACGAGTTGTATACGTTCCACTCCCCAAGCAGCCCTAGACGTCATGTTAGACATGGAACCAATAGACATCTTCCTGAAGTACGCGGCAGCCAGAAGTGCGGTCAGGCTTAGAGCTCTGAACCTCCTTAAGCCAAGTACGGTAGGTCACAGCGCCATCCTACGCTCAGTAGGAAGCAATGCTGGTCCACACAAGGAGGACTACTGCGTTCCAGAAAATAAGTGGGAAGACAGGTTCAACATTGCGTTCCCATCACTGACCGACTGGCAGCACAAAACCCCTCTTTGTGGGAACGAACTGTCAATCTATACGGATGGTTCGAAAACGGATGAAGGCACTGGAGCAGGTGAACATACTCATTGAAAACACAGTCACAGCGCTGAACCGTTGCTACCATTTAATCAGACTTGTCTGGGTACCTGGGCACTCTGGTGTACCAGTAATCGAGAGGGCTGACGAATGTACAAGGCAAGGATCAGCGCTACCGGCAGGTAGTGCGGTGACTGATGTACAAAGACCTCTTCAGTATGTCCTCTCCGAACTAGCAAGAACGGCGAGGACTGCGGCAGAAGAACAGTGGAAAACGACCCAGGGATGCAATATATCCAAAGCACTCTGGTCACTATAGCAAGAACAGGATAAGGGTGTTGATAGGAGTCTTGACGGGTCACTGTCCATCACAAGACTTCTTTAGCAGCTGCGGGAATGCAGAGGAAGAGGAAAGTATCCAACACCCTCTGTGTGACTGTCCTGCACTTCTTAGAAGGAGAACCCGTTTTCTTGGGAACCCTTTTTCGAGGAACTGAACAGTCTCGCAAAACTGCGACTGGAGGATCTGGTACTCTTCCTGGACTCCACCGGTTGGTTCCAAAGGCGAATCCCGCCAAACGGTACCAATTAAGGTTTTCGGGACCAGGACAACCCAACAATCCTTTTCTATTCCTACAGGTGACGGATATCACAATGGGCTGAATGGCCTCTGGGTGATCTCAGCATTCTGTTGAGCAGTCCGATGAAGCTAACCTAACCTAATATTGCACCAGTCGAGCAACGGTTTTCCTCACGCATTGATGACCGGCCGTGGGAACAACATGACACTCCTGCGACACCCTCCATATCGTCCAAGTAAGTGAACGCGTGAGGCTCCATTTCTGCCCAATCACCGTGTCCAAAGCTCGCTGAAACGTCGCCCAGGCCGAGTGTAAGCCGAATTGCATTACTCGCCATTGGAACAACCCTCTGCCCGGCATAGTAAGCGTAGTACACTCCCTACTGTCCCTTGCCTTTGGTATTTGCCAATAGACCTGCTTCAAATCGAACGTCGATATGAAACGAGCATGGCGTAACCTCTTAAGGTTATGATTGATCCGACGGACGGGATAAGCACCCGGAATTGAGTGCGCATTGAGTTGTTGATAGTCAATGCACATATGCCAATCGCCAGTTTTCTTCCTCACTAGAATGATTGGGGCGCTGTGCGGACTATGGGACGGCTTAATAGCACCTGCCTTGATCAACTCATCTGCCTGCTCATCAATTATCCACTGCATGGCCGGGTACTTTGGGTAGTACCGCTGCTTGAACGGCTTATCTTCTTTCAATATTATCCTATGTTCCGCTATATACGACACCCCCTGCAGGCCTTCAAAAAGCGCCAGTTCTGCCTCCAAGAACTCCTTCAGTTCTGGTTTCAGATCCTTTGGCCACCCTGCCTCCTTCTCTAGAGATTCGCTTTTCTCTTCTTCTTCTTATAACTCCACCTCCTTCCTCCTCTTTGGGTTCTACGCCGGGCAGGCATTCCCCTTTTCCTTTGGAAAACGCCTTCTACCGTCTCCCTCTCCTGGGCTGCCAACGGCGCATCAGCTGATGGTAGCACTACTGATTCTAGAATCAGTTCCGCATTGCCACAACGCAGAGCATTGCCCATTGCGCATAGGAAATCTATACGGAGGATGACGTGATCAAGCATGGATGGCATGACAAGCATTGGCATGCTTATTACCTTTCCACTCAGACCCACATCTTCTCGTAGCGACCTTTTGGCCTCCAGAGTGAATCCATCAGCCAACCGGATGTGGGTGTCCACCTCTTGGGCCCACCTGCGCACGCACTCTTCACTTACGAAACTATGCGCTGCACCCGTATCGATCGTAGCTGGCATAGCCTGCCCCCCGATCTCCACGTTAGTGACGATCCGGCCGCCTTCGACAATCATGTGATATGTTACTGACATATGGTTGCATTGCCAGTTTCCCGCATCTGAGCACCCGCAACAATCCTGAATAGTCCTTCCCAGGCCTGCAAAATAACACGCGGGCATTGGAACATTCCCTAGCAAAATGCTTCTCCTGCGCGTACCGGTGACACGCCCTGCGCGGATCGAACCCTGACCCACCATCTTGGGTCATCATGTGGTTTGTTACCTCCGCATTCACAAATGCAGGAATCCCGCTGCTCGTCCCGAGTGCTCGTGCTGCCACCTGTGGAACCCTGAATGGATTGTTGGGTCTACTCTCCGACCGATTATACCTGGTGTGATTCCCGGCATCTGCGCCGGACCCGTTAGTTGGATGCTTGTGTATTCGGCTCTTTGCTCGCGTACATTATCATACTCTGCAGCTATTTGAGTTAGCTGGTGCAGAGTTGTGAAATCTTTCCTGCGCACAAACAACCAATACTCTGGAGCGGAAGTTTCGTATATGCGGTGCAGTTCTTGCTCCGCACTATACCCTGCGTGATGCATTAATGCACGAACCTCCAACAGATAGTCCTTAAATGCCTCGGCTTCCCGTTGCCGCTGGCCCCTAATCCGATTCTCCAACCGTTTAAAATATTGTGGCGGTAAAAAAATCCAAAAACCCTTTTCGGAAATCCGACCAAGACACGTCTCGCAGCCCACTGCTCAACAGCCAACTCGCGGCCATGTTCTCGAAAATCTGACTCAAGGCTTAGGACATTCTGTCCAGATAAATCTCATTCGCGATGACCCGCTTCTCCAAGCTCTCCAAAAACAACAGGGGATCGTGGCGTCCATCGTACCTTATTCCCCACTTGCGGACTTGTTCCACCACGCATCGAAACGGCCTGACAGCTTGTTGAGGCTGGGCAACCGAAAGGAGGGAAACCTCGCCGAATTTGGCGGGAATTTTCCCCGTACATGCATCATTCTTGTCTGCCTCCACCCTGATCTTCGGCACCAGCCTTGATCCCAAGGTGGCCCTTTTTACTGGGTAGCGCCGGCCCGGGCCCGAATAGGTGCGCACTCCGCAGATCTGGTTCAGACTTCTGATACCGACCGGAGGTGGCGCTGGAATCGACGCTCCCACTCAGGGGCTCCAGCAGCTCGGGGAACTGCGCTTCATGGGCGGCGAGATGGGCCCACGTTTCAGGCGAGTGCCCCCCAGTGCTCTTGCTCTGAGTTTTCCAGTCCACGAGATTACCTTCTTTCAGTAAACAATATTATTGGCCTTCACGTCGCACCCACAAAAAAAAACGCAACCCTGGAACGCAAATACTTTCCAAAAAAAACACCGGAGATAAGGACAATTCCTAGCCTTCCAACTCTTCGTTGGCCCGTTTTCGTAGAACGCTTGCAGTGCAATTTTTACGACTTGTTAATCGGCCTTCGGCCCACTGTGCGCATTTTATTCTCACCAACCGAACAGAACCTTTCGACTCTTCGTTGGCCTGTTTACATAGAGCTCTCACAATTTTCACTACTTGTTTATCGGTCAATTGTCCGTTAGCTAGCGCCCCACTACGCGTACACGTTGTGTGGCTGATCGACAGCGAGCACATACACACTCGCTCACGAATGTACGTTATCCACCACGCACTGCTGACGTCACGAACGCGTGCCAACTTTCGGGCCTCTCTCGACCGCGACGCCGACTGCGACGAGAGCTCGCGACAGAACGTGTGTCTGTATGCGTGATAGCGCGCGTACCGTACTTTCTCCTATTTCCTCTTTGGTCCGTTATCCTTGCGTGCCGACTTGTGCGTTGGTTTTGGTAAGTACTTTTCTCGATACGACCAAACCAATTGTAGGGTATAGTAGGGTATATCTGACTATTTGAAAATACACAGCAATATCTATTTCTGTCTACGCTGAAAGTTTATTTGGGCACAATAGTGGAGTTTGAATTCACCGTTATGCCACACCCCTTGTAAGTGCCAGCGTCCTTGCTCGGACGCCACTTGTAAAGAATTTTCCGGCCGGGGTACAAAACTCAGTCAGACCAGGTCCGGATCTTACAAGAAATTTGTAGGATACGCTGGACGCCGATAATAAGGGCGGGAAATGTTCAGCTTTAAAAGAAATAACATATAACCAACGCTAACTAACAACTACACACGGAGGACAAACCGCAATCGGGAGTGTTACAGGGTATTCTCACCATACGCTCAACCGACTCTACGGCGAACACAACTGCTTGGGTTAGAAAAACGACTTCATGAACTGGAATCGGGAGCACTACCGGGTATATCGACAGTGGGCTCAACCGACTCTACGGTAGCTGCGGTTATTTGAGGTTATCGTAATAAGCATACTGAAGTAGAGGATTTTGTCCTCTACTATTGCTAACTACGTTGTTAATGAAAGAAAGGGGTCAAGGTTCTTAAGCTATTTATTAATTTATTTAATTGTCTAAGCAACGCGTGCCCTGCTGCACTGTTACTCGAGCCCTAATGTTCGACTTATGCTGTACTTACGTTACCCTTTTCTTTGTCTCGGCTCCTAAGCACGTCATCTCGCTGCTCTTGATCGTCGCAAATTGACGTGCCCTTCGCAAGCTTCGCGCACGCCAACCTCGGCCACACAACTCACCACAGAGCTTTCGCTCTTCACCTCTGAGCTTTCTCTCTCTCTCTCTCGGCGAGGTGAAGCCGCGCTCTGACTTGCAGTGTTGTGTAACCGATCGCTGTCGCGTGCCAGCCCGCGAAGGACCGTCGTTATATTCAGTCTATTATAGTCTGACCATAAGATTCTCAAAGGGTCGTACTTAGTTAGATCTATAATGACAAAAAAGAAGACGGGTAAAGTTTCCAGATGCTCTAAAGGGAGCAGAAAAGTTGAGCTGTGACATTAATTCCACAGAGTCAATGTCACCAGCAATAAGTTTATAAATAAAACTACACCAAGCATTATTCTGCGATTAAATATAGAGGAAAGATTAATTAATAAAAGTCTACTAGCATATGAGGGCAGTCTCACATCCGCACTCCAATTTTGGCCGCGCAATGCAAATAAAAGAAAGTTTTTTTCACCGATTCAATTCGATCCTGGTGAACACAATACTGTGGACACCAAACACATAAACCGTATTCCAAAATCGGACGAACTATGGAAGTATAGAGATTCTTTGTTTTATAGGGGTCATCGAAATCCTTCGACCACCTCCTTAGAAAACCCAAAACCGACATAGCTTTATTAACCAATTTAGAGATGTGGTAAAAAAATGTAAGTTTATAATCAGAAGAATAACTTGATCATTCACGGTAGTAATCCTGTCAAGATGAATTACATACAGTGAGTATGTCGCCAAATAAAGGTTTGATCGGTAAAATGACATTACGTTACATTTTAAACTGTTTAAATTTAATAGATTCACACAGCACCATGACTGAAAAGAGTCAATATCTTCCTGCAATTTAAAATGGCATGGTCAATCCTTATATTGCAAACAAATTTAAACATCATCCGCATACATTAGAACTCGAGAATGTGTTAAAACTGTAGGCAGATCATTTATGAACAGTGTGAAAAGAAGGGGGCCGAGATGACTACCTTGAGGAACACCAGAGGTAACTCGGATGTATTACGAAAAAAGTTATTAAATAGAACTTTTCAGTTCTTTGCTTTAAATAGCTTGAAATCCAGAAAATGAGTTTGGTCGGAAAGCCAATTTGGTAAAGCTTATGTAATAAAAGGGAATGGTTAACTGAGTCAAAGGCTTTACTAAAATCGGTATATATGACGTCAGTTGGTTTGTTATTAAGAAAACTACTAATAACAAACGAGGACAACTCAAGAAGTTTGGTAGTAGTGGATCTGCGTTTCAAAAATCCATGATTGTAGGGAGAAATAAAAGAACTACACAAGTGTTGTAAATGACTTGTCAAAATCTTCTCGAAAAGTTTAGGAATAGCAGAAAATTTAGAAATTCCGCTGTAGTTTTTGGCGTCAGACTTACTTCCTTTTTTATGGAGAGGAATAAAAATGATTAATTCCAAATAGAGGGAAAAATCGATGACTCGAGGGATAAAACGAGCCGAACAGTCGGGACCCCGACCGTAACATACCCTGTGGGTTTACAGGAACCCGCTCAAAGGGACCCGTTTTTAATTTTTGTGGGCGAAGGGGACGTGGCATCGTGATACATTTTTCTGGACACATCAACCACAAAATGTTCATAATGTGTGCCAAATCTCAAGTCTCCAGCTACAAAACTGCTTTTGTTATGAGGTTTTTGAGTGACAAAACTGCTTGCTTTATGAGGTTTTACTTAATTTGTGGGTGAAGGGGGCGTGGCATCGCGATACAATTTTCTGGACACATCGACCACAAAATATTCATCATGTGTGCCAAATCTCAAGTCTCCATCTACAAAACTGCTTTTGTTATGAGGTTTTTGAATGACAAAACTGTTTGCTTTATGAGGTTTTACTTAATTTGTGGGTGAAGGGGGCGTGGCATCGCGATACAATTTTCTGGACACATCGACCACAAAATATTCATCATGTGTCCCAAGTCTGAAGTCTCTAACTGTAATATTGCTCTTGTTATAAGCTTTTCCGAATTGTAGGCGAGGGGGGCGTGGCATCGTGATAACATTTTCTGGACACATCGACCCCAAGATACTCATCATGTGTGCTAAATGTGAAGTCTTTATCTGTTATATTGCTCTGGTTATGAGGGTTTTGAGCCAAAAAACTGCTTGTTTTATACTTTTACTCTTACTTAATTTGTGGGCAAAGAGGGCGTGGCATCCAAAAAAAAAGATAAACTTGATCTGCCTGCAAAAATTACCAGTACTGGGACACCAAGTTCAAGCTTCTAGCTCTTACCATCTCTGAGATCCTTTCGTTCATACGGACGGACCGACAGACCGACAGACCGACGGACCGACAGACCGACGGACATGGCTATATCGACTCGACTATTGATGCTGATCAAGATTATATATACTTTATGGGGTCGGCCATGCTTCCTTCTGCCCGTTACATACTTGTAACAAACTTAATATACCCCCACAGGGTATAAAAAAGAGGTATAACAGTGGTTTATATATACCACCAGCACCAAACCGAAGTACGCAACCGGGAACTCCGTCAGGACCGGGCAAATACACCGGCTTAATCCTTTCAAGCTCTCAAAGCAACGACTCCTCACACACTAAAGGACTGAAAATGCAATAAGGCCGAGGCAAATTGTACGGGTAAGATTCATAGGAGTAGTTAGACGAAGAGTATGTAGTTTAAAACAAGCCGAACAGTCGGGACCCCGACCGTAATATACCCTGTGGGTTTACAGGAACCCGCTCAAATTCACTCCAGATGAAATTCTCTAGTAATTCGTTTTTTAATTTTTGTGGGCGAAGGGGGCGTGGCATCGTGATACATTTTTCTGGACACATCAACCACAAAATATTCATCATGTGTGCCAAATCTCAAGTCTCCAGCTACAAAACTGCTTTTGTTATGAGGTTTTTGAGTGACAAAACTGCTTGCTTTATGAGGTTTTCCTTAATTTGTGGGTGAAGGGGACGTGGCATCGTGATACATTTTTCTGGACACATCAACCACAAAATATTCATCATGTGTGCCAAATCTCAAGTCTCCCGCTACAAAACTGCTTTTGTTATGAGGTTTTTGAGTGACAAAACTGCTTGCTTTATGAGGTTTTACTTAATTTGTGGGTGAAGGGGGCGTGGCATCGCGATACAATTTTCTGGACACATCGACCACAAAATATTTATCATGTGTCCCAAGTCTGAAGTCTCTAACTGTAATATTGCTCTTGTTATAAGCTTTTCCGAATTGTAGGCGAGGGGGGCGTGGCATCGTGATAACATTTTCTGGACACATTGACCACAAAATATTTATCATATGTGCCAAATCTCAAGTCTCTAACTGTAATATTGCTCTTGTTATAAGCCTTTCCGTTTTGTAGGCAAGGGGGCGTGCCATCGTGATAAAATTTTCTGGACACATTGACCACAAAATATTTATCATATGTGCCAAATCTCAAGTCTCTAACTGTAATATTGCTCTTGTTATAAGCCTTTCCGTTTTGTAGGCAAGGGGGCGTGCCATCGTGATAAAATTTTCTGGACACATTGACCACAAAATATTTATCATATGTGCCAAATCTCAAGTCTCTAGCTACAAAACTGCCCTTGTTATGAGATTTTTGAGCTACAAAACTGCTTGCTTTTTAAGCTTTTACTTAATTTGTGGGCAAAGAGGGCGTGGCATCCAAAAAAAAGATAAACTTGATCTGCCTGCAAAAATTTCCAGTGCTGGGACACCAAGTTCAAGCTTCTAGCTCTTACCATCTCTGAGATCCTTTCGTTCATACGGACGGACCGACAGACCGACAGACCGACGGATAGACGGACATGGCTATATCAACTCGGCTATTGATGCTGATCAAGAATATATATACTTTATGGGGTCGGCCATGCTTCCTTCTGCCCGTTACATATTTTTAACAAACTTAATATACCCCCACAGGGTATTAAAACGTAGCAAAAAGATCGGCAAGTGCCTGATCGGTTTGTGCTTTCGAGTTTTCAAAGAATAATGAGGACGGATAGGTAGACGAATTACGTTTAGTGTTAACAAAATTATTGAACTGCCTGGGGTCTTTAGAGAATCTGACCCTACAGCGATATAAATAATTTTTATAACATGTAGCGTTAAGCTCGGAGAAGTTGTCCCGAGCAATTAAATAGCGAGCAAACGCTGAAGTAGAACCTGAGTCTTAAAACTTTTTGTAAAGTCTGGACTTTAAATTCTTTAGGTGAGATAGCTGTCTAGAAAACTAAGGAGGTTTATTAGACCGAATCGGATAATTTGAAGGAATGCAGGCATCAAAACACCTATTATAAAATAGTTTAGTGGCCCTGCACATATCGATACACGAGTTTAATTCGGACCAGTCCATTTGGCTATAAAGTTTGTTCAATCTCCCAAAGTCAGCTTTACGAAATTAACGAGCACGGACAGATGGCTTATCAAGATTGTTCGATACTAATGTGCCACGGTCTATCATCAACTCTAAAGTGGGATGATAAGGATCTTTAGGATATGAGAGTAGTTTAGTTCTCGACAGGACCACACTAGCCGGATCACAAACAAAGCATAAGTCCAGCTGCCGGCTTAAAGAATTTTTGACGTGGTAAATTTGACGCAAGAATATGAAAAATAACCCATCGATAAAGTCGTGTTAAGTAGTTGGGATTAAGAATTTTGACTCATCATTAAATGACCAAGTAGTTGGTGGCAAGTTAAAATCGCCAAAAGCTATAAAATTATCTTTATCAGAGAGAAGGGAATAAACAGATTTAATGGCGGACAAGTGGTCCAGGTATACAGACATATCGGAGGATGGTGAAATATAAGAACACGTAATGTACAAAAATGTTCCCCGAAAACTTATTTTTATAGCAATAAATTCAATGTTATTCAGGGAAACATAATGCACTTGTTCTGAAGAGAAATTGGAGTCTACAGCAATTAGGACGCCGCCACCGTTACGGGACGGACGATCAAGCCTATATATTGTGTACTTCGCTAGGAAAATTTCCGAATCAAGAATATCCGGCTTCAACCATGTATTAGTAAGCACAACAACATGAAATGGAAAAGTAACACTGTCAACATACATTTTGTATATTTTACTACGTAAGCAACGAATATTTTGATAGCATGCAAGTTATGATGTTAGTTTTTTGGAGAAGAATATGAGGAAGACGCTACAGTTGGTTGCACAGTCTCATGCAGGGGCAGCCTAATTGGATTCCGATTTCTTATTTTGGCTTTAGACTCCTTCACGACCAAATATTCTGGCCAAAAGCTTGGGGAACAAATGGTGGCAAAATATATAGGGGAAACGTTGATCTTGAAAGATGCAACGTGCCTATCGTATGAAAGGTTAACTTTCCACCTTGATACTGGCCTGAATAAAAGCCCTTACATCCTCAGATGTTAAATCAGGGGCGAGCCTAGAAACAACAATGTGTTTATTTGGTGGAACCTGTGGTTACTAATCTATCCGGTGATCCGGAAGAGACAGCTATTGATGAAGGAACAATATTTGGTTTGTTAGTTTTTGGCGTGCCTGTTTTATTCTTCATAACAGCAGGTGCATCGGGCAGAGGCACTGAAAAAGATGTATCCGTCGGTACAGTAACCACAATACAATCTTCCACAACTCTCGTAGCCACTGGAGTAGCAAACGATATGAGCTGTGTAACCAGCGGAGTAGAGGGTGGGTCTACTGTCGAAAATTGAGTGACCGCAGTTGTTTGCAAGTCACGCGGAGTAGATTTCTTACGCTAAGGAGACTCAGGAAATAGTTTTAAGCTATTGATGTGGGCTTCCACAGAAAGGAATTGGTCTTAAAGCTTTTAAAGCCATCGGACAAATCCTTAAATCCATTCCTCGTCTGCCTCATAGGCATCCGCATCCAGTCCTTTGGGCAATCGCATCTGCAACCAGCCCCGAATAACCGACGCACTTTATATGCACCATATTACAATAGAGCCAGCAGCAAATACTTAGCTGCGCAGCAGTTAATTGCTTCTCGCAACCTTTCTTGTAACAGACAATTTTTGTATTCATTTTTTGAGCAAAAATAAAACAACCTTTAACCACGGTACAACTTTTTTTTTCACTGATAATGGTTAGTATAAAAAATTAAACAAATAACCACCAACCAAGTTGATCAATAATAAAAGAAAAGCGGAAAAAAAACACGTTTGTTTGCTACAAAAATTGCTGAGAATTTATACAAATATTAAATAAACCAATTATATAATATAAAGTGGAATTGAAATTACATTTTGTTTTTACGGGAATTTATACGATACCTATGTATTGGAAACATGACATATGTATTTAATATATATATGTATGTATGTATATGTATATATATAAATATATATATATTATAATATAAATATATGTATACAAATTTACACATAAAACAACAAGAATATATATATATATATTTATGTATATAGAAACACAAATTTACACATAAAACAACAAGAAAACATGCGATGAATGTCGTGTATCAAGAAAAAACATCATAAAAAGCCCCCTTCCGCCTCCGTAAATCGAGATTAAAATTTTTGAAATCCCATAAAACGATATTAAAGCTAGAGTCCTGAATTTTTGCACACAGGACAAGCATCGGGGTCCTAATGTATCCTAAAAATTTCGATCGGATAATAAACTCGGGAGTTATTCAAAACTCAATATTACTCAGTGTCGGACCAAAGGAAGAAGAAGAGCATATTGACGTTACAACGCGTTATGGGAACTATTAGTGTTAAGCATCCCACACACCGGAGCGATTAATCCGCAGCGGCAGCGGCACGAATAAATCGCGTAATATTTTCCGCGCCAAAATCGCAAGTGCGATCACACTGCAGCGAATTTATTCACGGTTTTTTCATTCGCTAAAATGTCTTCCTCTGATGAAGAAGTTCTTTTATTAACGTTGTTATTAGAAGAAGAAAATGAAAAAAATGCGTGAGTTCAATATTTTATGTTTTTTTACTAGTTTAATAAGCAGCTCCACTTTTGCCATTGTTAACATTTGTGCACATATGTTATGACAGCAAATGACAACCATGATAAAAGACATTGCGCATAAACAGCTGTTCGAAACGTCACATGTGATGATTTTTAATAAGTATTTTTTCAATAAAAGTGAACGATTATAAGTTAAAAACTGCTTCTCGTATTATATTATTATTATTATTATATTGTAATAAAAGCCAAAATATAGTAATTTAACATGTAAACACTGCAACAATTCAACACATGCATCACATGTGACGTCATCAGCGCAGAACATGAGCAAATCTCTGCACAATCTCAGTTTTATCGTTCTTGGCGGCAAGCGAAAAAAACGCTGCATGCGCGGTTGTGAATGTTCAGCGGAAAAAAACGCTGCACATTCGCTGTCAAAACGAATTCGCCCCGCTTTGGTGTGAATACGCTCATAAGCCGCAATGTAATTATATATTCGTGCCGCTGCCGCTGCGGATTAATCGCTCCGGTGTGTGGGATGCTTTACTCTTATTTCCATTTTGAAGAATAAGTAAAGGGTCTTCGACTGTAGCCTTTCCGACTGGTTTCAATTAAACTTTTATATTATATATTTGGTATATTTTATATTTATATAAATTAATAGCAATAAAAGTATTCAATTATTGTTCTTGTTTATTTAATTTTCCTCAGCTGTCTTCAAGTTCGTAACCTATGTACATGAAATCTATCATTTCTTTGGTATAAAACTCTTTTAGTTCACTGCGACTTGTCACAAATCTTTTTGTTGATATCAGTGGATCTGAAGAGACTTATAACATATTTAAAAGTTCTTCATTTTGTCTCTTCCGTGTCACCTTGCAATCCCCCGATTGGCAGACATTGGTATTCGATGAGATCTCCGCCGAGTGCCAAAATTTTATGAAGTTTGTTTTTTAACTGATCGACCTCTGTTATATTTTCCTTTGCAAAGTCTAGTGTACTCATAACGGTCAATATAAGCTCTTTTTGCTTGGAACATCAATAAAGATTTGAAAAACATCTCGAATTTTCAAAGACATTTTGCGGCTTCAATATTTGATTTATATTAAAAAATACTAATCAGCACTGATTTTGTTCTATGTCGTGATGGTTGCCAAAAGTAGACAGTGATACAATGCACCTAAATAGTTGAATATATACCATTATTCACTATTATTACTTACCAACATAGGTAGAACCACAGGTTAAACAAGTGTAGTCCGTTAAAATCTACAAACACAGGTAATTGGGTTTGGTAAACGGGGAAATTGTGTACGTAATAGGGTTATAAACTAAACAATCACTACCTGTTTATTTGGGTTACATTAATGTATTTAGGTAGACAATGAATTCTTAATTTTATATTTAGGTTATGTGCTCAAGAAAGGTATAGTTTAAGGGAATCACGATCAAATGACGACCATTCCGTACCATAGGTAGCGCAAAAATGCGAGGACGGCACCATTTGGATGTGCCGCCACGCAATTTTGACCCGTTTGTTGTCTATTAAATAAAAAGTTAACTGGTACATCTCGGCACCTAATCTTTCTTGAAGTTATTGCAGAAATATCCACAGAATAACGTATATATACCCGTTTGCCTGGACAAATCTGGACTTTATGCTAAAAGTTTATGTAATGTTCAAAAACTATGTCAAAAATAGTGCTTTAGTTAAAATATTATTTAAAATACTTAATAACAACATTTTAATACCATTCGCTTTAGAATCGGCACACCTATCAGAGACTGAAATGTCATTGAACCATTTGGTTACAATTTCATCGCAAAGATGATAAATTTTTCATAAAAATCTGCTCGAAGCTTCGGTGAAAATGGAGATGATGAGTCAGTGATGGGCAAACATCAAGCTATGAGACCGTAAAGTAATCGATAAATATCGATACCGAGACCAAGTCGGAAGCGAAACGAACTTTACGAAGTCTCTCATAGGTGTGCAATACTTGAAGTTTATTAGAGTCGCTACCAACTTCCTGATCCTTTAGCACAAATGCCGGTTTGCGACAAACTCTCTGTCTTTGGGTCGTTTGATGACTTAGGAGGGTCCAGTGTAAGGTGGTTCGAAAGGTTGGCGAACTGAATAAGTTTTCAGCATGACATGAGAACAGTCATTCATAAATATGTTTAAAGACAGACATGCTTTTACTAGAACTTCTATGATGAGTTGCAGGTGCCGGTCGGATTAAGCGCCCGTGTTCTCGAAGTTTATCGATTAAATGCTTTGGATTGGCTTTGATAAATCATCATAAAGTTCATTGAGAAGTCGAACGTGGCTTCCATATAACATTTCTGCAGCAGAAGTACCTAGATCCTCCTTGTAACACGTTGTAATGCCAAGCAGTACTGTTGCAATGAGATTAATCCAGGGTGTTTGTGGGTGGCACATGAGAGCTGCTTTGAATGACCGGTACCAGCGTTCGATCATGCCGTTCGATTGAGGATGGTAAGCCGTTGTGTGTATGCGCTTTCTGCCTACAAAATCACTAAGTGCTCCAAGAGCTCTAAGAGCAGCTAGAAATTCAGATGGAATTTCTAGTAAGACAACAAGCCGAGCTTCAGCGACAAATGCAACTGGCACGATCGGGAAGCACAAGCAGTGTGCAAGATGACGACGCACATGATGACAAGGAACAAGTGAGTTCCAGAACACGTGAGTGGATTGACGGGCAGCCACGAAATCTACTGTTCGAGTGTAGCACTGCGAAAGGTAACAATGAAACAATAAATCCTAACGTTATTAAAAGCTTTTTGGCAAGAAAATCGATCGCGCAGGATTTGCCAATATTTTCAGGCGATCCTTTAGATTGGCCAATATTTTACGCTGAGTTTGTCAACAGCACAGAAACATATAACTTCAACGACTACGAAAATATCACTCGCTTAAGAAAAGCGTTGACAGGTAGAGCTAAAGAAGCAGTACAATCGCTTCTATTGTTACAACAAAATGTAAATAACATAATAGACATTTTAAGGGAACGATTTGGCAATTCAAACCATATTGTAAAACAATTGATTGACAAAATTAGAAATATTCCATTTTTAAAAGAAGACAAAATTGAAAGACTTATCAAATTAAATGACCAACTTACAAACTTAATACAAACTTTGTTTTCACCTGACGAAATTGACCACATTCGAAATACCATACTATTCAATGATATTTTGGAAAAATTTCCAGTATCACAATGCATATCCTTTATGCCACATTATCAGAAAACGCCTAAAGCCGAACCGGGACTGATAGTGTTACAAAAATGGATTGGCAAAAGGAGTAAAGCGGCTCAATCATTGAGCTATGGTCTTAACAAATCGGTTGATAAAAATCAACAAAAACAAGCACCGACTAAATATTGTAATTATTGTAAGGATAATAATCATTATGTGTCATCATGTGATAAATTTAAAAGTCTTGAAATTGACAAGCACTGGGATCACGTCTCAAAAAATGATTTATGTATTGCATGTTTGTGTAAAAGCCATGCAATGAAAAGTTGTGAATTCAAAAAGACTTGTCATATTAATAATTGTACCTACAGTCACAATTCTTTATTACATAAAGACAAACAGCAAAATTTGGGAGGTCAGAGTCTGAATTCAACTGAAAGCCCATTTCAGCAAATTGAGAAAGAGAAAAATTGTAATTTTAATTTGAATCGGAGTTAATTACTGCTTAAGAGCATTCTAGTTACACTTATGTGCCCGAAATGTAAAATTGACACATATGCACTATTAGAGGAAGCTTCGACAGTTATTTTTATTGATCAGCAGTTAGCCAACGTCTTAGAATTAGACGGCATGTCCTCTAAAGATGCAATGGTCTAATAATGAGGCTTACGAGCAGGTTGATTCAAGGGTGGTCAGTGCACGCATAAAAGGAAAGTCCAATAATTCAAAAACCTTTACATTGCGTAAGGTCAAAACTGTATCTAACCTAAACTTACCATTGCAAACTGTACGCTTAGACGACATAGTTGAAGGTTTTAAATTCTTAAACGACTTTGAGGAATGTACTTATCAGAACGCAATGCCTATGATACCTTTAGGACAAGACAATTGGTCACTCATAGTCACGCGAAAAATTAAGCATGAATCATTTAATGGCCCAGCAAGTAGTAAGACGCTTTTAGGATGGGTTGTTCACGGCAATGTCAATTTAGACAAAAGTAAGAATTCCACAAATTGTATGCTAAACATAAGCAACAGTACCAACCAGAAAGATGAGACAGGCGATCTAGGTATTTTACACAACCTTGTCAAATCTTATTGGTCCATAGAAAATGAAATGACTTTCCCAAAAGATAATCCAATATCTCTAGATGACAGAATGTGCTTGAAGATTATTGACAAAACACTAATGAGAAAAGACAATAGATTTGAGTGTGGGTTATTTTGGAAGGACAATAATATTCAATTGACAGAAAGCAACAATAATGCCTACAATAGACTTATATTGTTAGAGCGTAAAATAGACAAAAACCAAGCTTATGGTCTAAATATCAATAGATGATAGAGTCGTACATAAGCAAAGACTATTTAAAGAAAATATCTGCAGGCGAATCTTCAATTCAAACTCCCTTGACGTACTATTTACCACACTTTGGTGTTACGAATATCAATAAACCAAACAAACTAAGAATTGTATTTGATGCTGCTGCAAAAAGTCATGGTAGTTGCTTAAATGATTATCTTCTCACAGGCCCCGACCTTTATAACGAATTAACGACAGTATTAATGAGTTTTCGGATTTCTAAGATAGCATTTGTTGGCGAAATTAAGGAAATGTTTTTGCAGATAATAGTAAGACAAGAAGAAAGATATGCTCAAAGAATTCTCTGGCGAGGAAATAATCGTCAAAAGACCCCAGACGTTTATAAAATACAGGTCCTTTTCTTTGGCGCAAAATGCAGTCCGTGCATTGCCCAAAAAACCAAAAACCGAAATGCCTTAGATTTTTTAGATCAGTTTCCAAAAGCCTATGAAGGAATAGTTTCAAAACATTACACGGATGATTATTTGGGTGGAGCTGATAATGTCAAAAACGCCGTTCAATTAATAAAAGACGTCTCGTATATCCACAAACAAGCAGGCTTTGAAATGTGTAATTGGATTTGCAACTCACATGAAGTTTTGAAGAAAATATCTGAAAGAAAAAAATGTATGACTGACCAAAAAATGAAAGATCTGACTGAAGAACGTATCTAAGGATTGATGTGGGAGTTTGAGAAAGATGTCTTATCTTTTAACCTAAAATTCCAATCAGTTTATATCGATATATTGACTTTGACGAGACGAACGAGTAAGCGGGAGATTCTCCATCTATGATCCATTAGGATATCTTTCTAAAGTCTTGATAGCAAATCAAATACTTTTGCAAGCAATATGGGAAAGTGGAATAGATTGGGACGACAAAAAAACCACAGAACATTATAATATGTGGGAAAAATTATGTAAAAACATAGCCAGGTTAAATGAATTATCTATTCCAAGGAAAATCACAAATTTAATAATTGATAAATGCAATGTTCAGTTGCACATATTTTGTGCTGCATTAAAGTTGGCATATGCTTCATGTGCATATTTAAGATTTGACGACGGACAAAAAGTAGCGGGTTCAATTATCCTTGCCAAGTCGAGAGTCGCGCCACTTAAGCCAATGTCGATACCAAGACAGCAAAACAATAAAAAAAACATTAAAAATCAAAATTGACAAAACCTATCTATATTTGAACGCCGAGATAGTTTTATACTGGCTTAAGTCAAGTTCCAATTGATTCAAAATTTTTGTTTCACAACGACTAGGCGAAATTCAAGAATTGGCAAACATAAATGACTGGAGATACGTACCGACAAAACTCAACCCGGCAGATGAGGCCACCAAAATTCGAGATATAGACTTTTCCTAAACAAGTTCTTGGTTAATTGGTCCACCGTTTTTAAGTAAACATGAGAATGAATGGCCAAATGGAAAGTTATTTAGCGAAAGCCAGGTTGATAATGATCAGGTGACCGTCGAATACGTAATCTGGACTACTAGTTTAAATGATTCCATGGGCTTGCCAGACCCAGTAAGATTTTCCAACTGGATGAAGTATCTGCGAACTACTGCATGGATCTTACGATTTATAAGCAATTTAAGGTCGTTAAAAGACAAGTTGACTAGAAATGAGCTAATTTCCACAGAAATAGCTAGTGCAGAATATTGGATTTTAAAAAGCCTCCAACGAGACAGCTTTGGTATAGAAATTGACTGTCTATTAAAGAGAAAACCCATAGAAAACACGAGTAAGTTAAAATCACTTCCGATATTTATTTCAGAAAATGGACTACTAAGACTTAAGGGACGTTTAGATAACGTTACTGGCAAAGACTTTGATTATGATGCGAAAAGTCCAATCATTTTAGCCAAAGAACATGCAATCAAAATGTTGATCGTTCAGTATTATCATGTTTCAAATTGTCATATCGGTACCGAAACAGTGATATCCAATCTTAGACAGAGATTTTGGATAAAAAACTGTCGTAATACGGCTAAAAAAATAATTCGTAATTGTCAATATTGCAGAAATAAAAATGCACTTCCACAAGTACCAAGAATGGGCCAACTCCCTGAATGTAGAGTGACACCGACTGAACGACCTTTTTTGAAAATAGGAATTGATTATTTTGGTCCCATCGAAGTTCTTGTTAATCGCAGCCATGTCAAACGATATGGAGTTATCATTACCTGTATGGCTACTCGTGCAATTCATCTCGAGATTGCTGAGGACTTGTCAAGCAATGCTTTCATGCATGTCTTCCGACAATTTTCAGGCCGACGCGGCATACCAGAGGAGGTATATTCAGACAATAGGACCAATTTTACAAAGGCAATCAAGACATTAGTGAGATGACTTCACAATGGCCAGCTGATGAATTTACACAGTTTCTTACCTCTAAGAGGTGCAAATGGGTCTTTAACCCTCCATTAAGTCCCCACATGGGAGGAGCTTGAGAGAGATTGATTCAGTCTATCAAAAAATATCTTTTATTTATGTTAAAAGAACGTTATCCGAAAGAGTATGTTTTGAGAACATTGTTTTGTGAAATAGAGTTTATTATGAATAGCAGACCTCTTTTGTATATTCCAGCAGATTCAATTGAATCAGCACCTTTGACGCCTAAAAATATTTTAATAGTTCCAAACTTCAGAGATTCATTTTATGCTAATGCTTCTGACTCTGATTTAATATGTATAAATATTTGGAAAGCATCTCAGCGATTAGCAGATGTATTTTGGCAGAAATGGAAGAAAGATTATAGACATTATCTTTTAATTAATAGCAATAAAAGTATTCAATTATTGTTCTTGTTTATTTAATTTTCCTCAGCTGTCTTCAAGTTCGTAACCTATGTACATGAAATCTATCATTTCTTTGGTATAAAACTCTTTTAGTTCACTGCGACTTGTCACAAATCTTTTTGTTGATATCAGTGGATCTGAAGAGACTTATAACATATTTAAAAGTTCTTCATTTTGTCTCTTCCGTGTCACCTTGCAATCCCCCGATTGGCAGACATTGGTATTCGATGAGATCTCCGCCGAGTGCCAAAATTTTATGAAGTTTGTTTTTTAACTGATCGACCTCTGTTATATTTTCCTTTGCAAAGTCTAGTGTACTCATAACGGTCAATATAAGCTCTTTTTGCTTGGAACATCAATAAAGATTTGAAAAACATCTCGAATTTTCAAAGACATTTTGCGGCTTCAATATTTGATTTATATTAAAAAATACTAATCAGCACTGATTTTGTTCTATGTCGTGATGGTTGCCAAAAGTAGACAGTGATACAATGCACCTAAATAGTTGAATATATACCATTATTCACTATTATTACTTACCAACATAGGTAGAACCACAGGTTAAACAAGTGTAGTCCGTTAAAATCTACAAACACAGGTAATTGGGTTTGGTAAACGGGGAAATTGTGTACGTAATAGGGTTATAAACTAAACAATCACTACCTGTTTATTTGGGTTACATTAATGTATTTAGGTAGACAATGAATTCTTAATTTTATATTTAGGTTATGTGCTCAAGAAAGGTATAGTTTAAGGGAATCACGATCAAATGACGACCATTCCGTACCATAGGTAGCGCAAAAATGCGAGGACGGCACCATTTGGATGTGCCGCCACGCAATTTTGACCCGTTTGTTGTCTATTAAATAAAAAGTTAACTGGTACATCTCGGCACCTAATCTTTCTTGAAGTTATTGCAGAAATATCCACAGAATAACGTATATATACCCGTTTGCCTGGACAAATCTGGACTTTATGCTAAAAGTTTATGTAATGTTCAAAAACTATGTCAAAAATAGTGCTTTAGTTAAAATATTATTTAAAATACTTAATAACAACATTTTAATACCATTCGCTTTAGAATCGGCACACCTATCAGAGACTGAAATGTCATTGAACCATTTGGTTACAATTTCATCGCAAAGATGATAAATTTTTCATAAAAATCTGCTCGAAGCTTCGGTGAAAATGGAGATGATGAGTCAGTGATGGGCAAACATCAAGCTATGAGACCGTAAAGTAATCGATAAATATCGATACCGAGACCAAGTCGGGAGCGAAACGAACTTTACGAAGTCTCTCATAGGTGTGCAATACTTGAAGTTTATTAGAGTCGCTACCAACTTCCTGATCCTTTAGCACAAATGCCGGTTTGCGACAAACTCTCTGTCTTTGGGTCGTTTGATGACTTAGGAGGGTCCAGTGTAAGGTGGTTCGAAAGGTTGGCGAACTGAATAAGTTTTCAGCATGACATGAGAACAGTCATTCATAAATATGTTTAAAGACAGACATGCTTTTACTAGAACTTCTATGATGAGTTGCAGGTGCCGGTCGGATTAAGCGCCCGTGTTCTCGAAGTTTATCGATTAAATGCTTTGGATTGGCTTTGATAAATCATCATAAAGTTCATTGAGAAGTCGAACGTGGCTTCCATATAACATTTCTGCAGCAGAAGTACCTAGATCCTCCTTGTAACACGTTGTAATGCCAAGCAGTACTGTTGCAATGAGATTAATCCAGGGTGTTTGTGGGTGGCACATGAGAGCTGCTTTGAATGACCGGTACCAGCGTTCGATCATGCCGTTCGATTGAGGATGGTAAGCCGTTGTGTGTATGCGCTTTCTGCCTACAAAATCACTAAGTGCTCCAAGAGCTCTAAGAGCAGCTAGAAATTCAGATGGAATTTCTAGTAAGACAACAAGCCGAGCTTCAGCGACAAATGCAACTGGCACGATCGGGAAGCACAAGCAGTGTGCAAGATGACGACGCACATGATGACAAGGAACAAGTGAGTTCCAGAACACGTGAGTGGATTGACGGGCAGCCACGAAATCTACTGTTCGAGTGTAGCACTGCGAAAGGTAACAATGAAACAATAAATCCTAACGTTATTAAAAGCTTTTTGGCAAGAAAATCGATCGCGCAGGATTTGCCAATATTTTCAGGCGATCCTTTAGATTGGCCAATATTTTACGCTGAGTTTGTCAACAGCACAGAAACATATAACTTCAACGACTACGAAAATATCACTCGCTTAAGAAAAGCGTTGACAGGTAGAGCTAAAGAAGCAGTACAATCGCTTCTATTGTTACAACAAAATGTAAATAACATAATAGACATTTTAAGGGAACGATTTGGCAATTCAAACCATATTGTAAAACAATTGATTGACAAAATTAGAAATATTCCATTTTTAAAAGAAGACAAAATTGAAAGACTTATCAAATTAAATGACCAACTTACAAACTTAATACAAACTTTGTTTTCACCTGACGAAATTGACCACATTCGAAATACCATACTATTCAATGATATTTTGGAAAAATTTCCAGTATCACAATGCATATCCTTTATGCCACATTATCAGAAAACGCCTAAAGCCGAACCGGGACTGATAGTGTTACAAAAATGGATTGGCAAAAGGAGTAAAGCGGCTCAATCATTGAGCTATGGTCTTAACAAATCGGTTGATAAAAATCAACAAAAACAAGCACCGACTAAATATTGTAATTATTGTAAGGATAATAATCATTATGTGTCATCATGTGATAAATTTAAAAGTCTTGAAATTGACAAGCACTGGGATCACGTCTCAAAAAATGATTTATGTATTGCATGTTTGTGTAAAAGCCATGCAATGAAAAGTTGTGAATTCAAAAGGACTTGTCATATTAATAATTGTACCTACAGTCACAATTCTTTATTACATAAAGACAAACAGCAAAATTTGGGAGGTCAGAGTCTGAATTCAACTGAAAGCCCATTTCAGCAAATTGAGAAAGAGAAAAATTGTAATTTTAATTTGAATCGGAGTTAATTACTGCTTAAGAGCATTCTAGTTACACTTATGTGCCCGAAATGTAAAATTGACACATATGCACTATTAGAGGAAGCTTCGACAGTTATTTTTATTGATCAGCAGTTAGCCAACGTCTTAGAATTAGACGGCATGTCCTCTAAAGATGCAATGGTCTAATAATGAGGCTTACGAGCAGGTTGATTCAAGGGTGGTCAGTGCACGCATAAAAGGAAAGTCCAATAATTCAAAAACCTTTACATTGCGTAAGGTCAAAACTGTATCTAACCTAAACTTACCATTGCAAACTGTACGCTTAGACGACATAGTTGAAGGTTTTAAATTCTTAAACGACTTTGAGGAATGTACTTATCAGAACGCAATGCCTATGATACCTTTAGGACAAGACAATTGGTCACTCATAGTCACGCGAAAAATTAAGCATGAATCATTTAATGGCCCAGCAAGTAGTAAGACGCTTTTAGGATGGGTTGTTCACGGCAATGTCAATTTAGACAAAAGTAAGAATTCCACAAATTGTATGCTAAACATAAGCAACAGTACCAACCAGAAAGATGAGACAGGCGATCTAGGTATTTTACACAACCTTGTCAAATCTTATTGGTCCATAGAAAATGAAATGACTTTCCCAAAAGATAATCCAATATCTCTAGATGACAGAATGTGCTTGAAGATTATTGACAAAACACTAATGAGAAAAGACAATAGATTTGAGTGTGGGTTATTTTGGAAGGACAATAATATTCAATTGACAGAAAGCAACAATAATGCCTACAATAGACTTATATTGTTAGAGCGTAAAATAGACAAAAACCAAGCTTATGGTCTAAATATCAATAGATGATAGAGTCGTACATAAGCAAAGACTATTTAAAGAAAATATCTGCAGGCGAATCTTCAATTCAAACTCCCTTGACGTACTATTTACCACACTTTGGTGTTACGAATATCAATAAACCAAACAAACTAAGAATTGTATTTGATGCTGCTGCAAAAAGTCATGGTAGTTGCTTAAATGATTATCTTCTCACAGGCCCCGACCTTTATAACGAATTAACGACAGTATTAATGAGTTTTCGGATTTCTAAGATAGCATTTGTTGGCGAAATTAAGGAAATGTTTTTGCAGATAATAGTAAGACAAGAAGAAAGATATGCTCAAAGAATTCTCTGGCGAGGAAATAATCGTCAAAAGACCCCAGACGTTTATAAAATACAGGTCCTTTTCTTTGGCGCAAAATGCAGTCCGTGCATTGCCCAAAAAACCAAAAACCGAAATGCCTTAGATTTTTTAGATCAGTTTCCAAAAGCCTATGAAGGAATAGTTTCAAAACATTACACGGATGATTATTTGGGTGGAGCTGATAATGTCAAAAACGCCGTTCAATTAATAAAAGACGTCTCGTATATCCACAAACAAGCAGGCTTTGAAATGTGTAATTGGATTTGCAACTCACATGAAGTTTTGAAGAAAATATCTGAAAGAAAAAAATGTATGACTGACCAAAAAATGAAAGATCTGACTGAAGAACGTATCTAAGGATTGATGTGGGAGTTTGAGAAAGATGTCTTATCTTTTAACCTAAAATTCCAATCAGTTTATATCGATATATTGACTTTGACGAGACGAACGAGTAAGCGGGAGATTCTCCATCTATGATCCATTAGGATATCTTTCTAAAGTCTTGATAGCAAATCAAATACTTTTGCAAGCAATATGGGAAAGTGGAATAGATTGGGACGACAAAAAAACCACAGAACATTATAATATGTGGGAAAAATTATGTAAAAACATAGCCAGGTTAAATGAATTATCTATTCCAAGGAAAATCACAAATTTAATAATTGATAAATGCAATGTTCAGTTGCACATATTTTGTGCTGCATTAAAGTTGGCATATGCTTCATGTGCATATTTAAGATTTGACGACGGACAAAAAGTAGCGGGTTCACTTATCCTTGCCAAGTCGAGAGTCGCGCCACTTAAGCCAATGTCGATACCAAGACAGCAAAACAATAAAAAAAACATTAAAAATCAAAATTGACAAAACCTATCTATATTTGAACGCCGAGATAGTTTTATACTGGCTTAAGTCAAGTTCCAATTGATTCAAAATTTTTGTTTCACAACGACTAGGCGAAATTCAAGAATTGGCAAACATAAATGACTGGAGATACGTACCGACAAAACTCAACCCGGCAGATGAGGCCACCAAAATTCGAGATATAGACTTTTCCTAAACAAGTTCTTGGTTAATTGGTCCACCGTTTTTAAGTAAACATGAGAATGAATGGCCAAATGGAAAGTTATTTAGCGAAAGCCAGGTTGATAATGATCAGGTGACCGTCGAATACGTAATCTGGACTACTAGTTTAAATGATTCCATGGGCTTGCCAGACCCAGTAAGATTTTCCAACTGGATGAAGTATCTGCGAACTACTGCATGGATCTTACGATTTATAAGCAATTTAAGGTCGTTAAAAGACAAGTTGACTAGAAATGAGCTAATTTCCACAGAAATAGCTAGTGCAGAATATTGGATTTTAAAAAGCCTCCAACGAGACAGCTTTGGTATAGAAATTGACTGTCTATTAAAGAGAAAACCCATAGAAAACACGAGTAAGTTAAAATCACTTCCGATATTTATTTCAGAAAATGGACTACTAAGACTTAAGGGACGTTTAGATAACGTTACTGGCAAAGACTTTGATTATGATGCGAAAAGTCCAATCATTTTAGCCAAAGAACATGCAATCAAAATGTTGATCGTTCAGTATTATCATGTTTCAAATTGTCATATCGGTACCGAAACAGTGATATCCAATCTTAGACAGAGATTTTGGATAAAAAACTGTCGTAATACGGCTAAAAAAATAATTCGTAATTGTCAATATTGCAGAAATAAAAATGCACTTCCACAAGTACCAAGAATGGGCCAACTCCCTGAATGTAGAGTGACACCGACTGAACGACCTTTTTTGAAAATAGGAATTGATTATTTTGGTCCCATCGAAGTTCTTGTTAATCGCAGCCATGTCAAACGATATGGAGTTATCATTACCTGTATGGCTACTCGTGCAATTCATCTCGAGATTGCTGAGGACTTGTCAAGCAATGCTTTCATGCATGTCTTCCGACAATTTTCAGGCCGACGCGGCATACCAGAGGAGGTATATTCAGACAATAGGACCAATTTTACAAAGGCAATCAAGACATTAGTGAGATGACTTCACAATGGCCAGCTGATGAATTTACACAGTTTCTTACCTCTAAGAGGTGCAAATGGGTCTTTAACCCTCCATTAAGTCCCCACATGGGAGGAGCTTGAGAGAGATTGATTCAGTCTATCAAAAAATATCTTTTATTTATGTTAAAAGAACGTTATCCGAAAGAGTATGTTTTGAGAACATTGTTTTGTGAAATAGAGTTTATTATGAATAGCAGACCTCTTTTGTATATTCCAGCAGATTCAATTGAATCAGCACCTTTGACGCCTAAAAATATTTTAATAGTTCCAAACTTCAGAGATTCATTTTATGCTAATGCTTCTGACTCTGATTTAATATGTATAAATAATTGGAAAGCATCTCAGCGATTAGCAGATGTATTTTGGCAGAAATGGAAGAAAGATTATAGACATTATCTTTTAAGTAGTCGAAAATGGTCAAAAGATCAGGACACTGTAAAGGAGGGCGACGTTGTATTAATCTTGGATTATGATTTGCTAAGGAATTGCTGGCCAAAAGGCATAGTTAATAAGACATATCCATCCAATGATGGTCGTATAAGAGTTGTAGACATTAACACTGAAACTGGTATTTATAAGAGATCTGTCGTTAAACAAGTTAAGCTTCAAGTATATAAATAATTGAAGTATTGCCGATAGCAATTCTTGGGAGGAGAATGTTGTGAAAACTATTACTTACTTTTGAATATTGTTATAATTATATTTAATATTTTAGTTTCTAACATTAGAGGAATCTCACTACTATAAAAAGATCGATTGTTCGCGGATTATTATCGGTAATTATTAGATTTGGTATTTTATACTTTTAAGCAAGTTGGTAGGACCAAAAAGAGTAGAAAATGAATGCTATATATGAATTGTGAAATTGAAGACAAAAAAGAACAACACAAAAAAAAGTGCAAGTGCGCAATAAAATTATTTAATCAAACAAGTTTATTATTGAAGACAACAAACAAATACGTATGAACGACAATAAATGGTCTTGAAAACGCTTCGACCGACAAGAAATATAACGAGCGTCTTTCGAGCCGGACATAAATAATTAAACATATTCATACAGGTACAACAACAGCTAACATAAATTAATTATCGATAAAGAGATTGCGATTGTTGCGAATCTCAAAATAAAGGGCACTTGGAAAAATTTACTGAAAAGAAAAGGACGTGTTTATATCTGGATCGAGGCTAAGTGGCATCTACCCTCTACCCCACTTTCATTGCGACCGTCTAATCCCCGAATTCCCGAAGTTGTCGAGTGCTAAATTCGTAGTACGTTTTGAGTTGGATGCTGCATAGCGCAGCATATTTCAGCAAACATTTTTTGGCGCCCCCAGGTGGACTTCGGTTGGAGTTGGACAAACATCGAGGGACTCCGGTTGGACTTGGATTTAGTGATCGGGACCGTGATGCACTACAACCAAGCTTTGGGGAGTAACCAGGTGTCGAATAAATTGAGCGCCGCGAAACGAAAGCTTGTATGTGTGTACATTTGTATGTAGTCAAGTCATTGCAAGACACATAAATACATATGCGTTTGACAGCGTATACATACATGCGTATTAACACACAACGCTTGAGAAAACGGACTACTTTATTGAACATTCGAAATAAATATTAAATATCCTACGATAAATTCGTGGAAGTGAGCATTAGTTAGGTTAGTTAGGTTATTGAGCATAACCTGGAAATAGTTGCCAACAAACATACATACATACGCTTATATGTGTGCATGCAAACACACATCCGTTTTTTCAATTCACCGCTATGCTTCGTCGACGGTGCTAGATCCGTTAATTTCGTCGTCTGCAGCATTGGATCTGCAGCTGTGCACTTACATTTACGGATGGGAATCGATATGGCGATATCGATATTATATCGATATTTACTGGCGATATCCTAGCAGGAGACGATATGATATTCAATGCGATACCATTTAGATGTATCGAGTTTTAATTCGATATATCGAAAAATACAAATCATCTGAAAACTTTAGTTTTCCCCCTATTTTTCTGTGATCGGTAATGATGGATGCATCGTGAGTGCACGTTACACATGTCAAATATGCGAAATTTAGTAAATTTGAAGCATTTTTAAACGTGATTATTTATTTATGTCGATGGTAATTTGTAGAATAACATAACTAAGCATACAATACATAGAGGCGTCAAACAGCGATTTTCGTGAGCGCAAAATTTGCTGCAAGCATAGAACCCCAGAATAGCCGAAGTTATAGAACGAAGATATTGAAATAACGCCATCCAAGGGCAGCCAAAGGCACGAGGCGACGAGGGACCGACTTAACAGCAGCGAGGCCAGTCACCGGCGTTATTGACAGACGATGCAACTGACAGCGGGTGAGCTGTATCGAGGCCAATAAAATTTTTCACCACACCACACCCCCCCCCCCCCTTTTTATGCATGGACCGCAGCTGGAGGCAGCACGCACGCACCTTCAGCGCTAGAAATTTTTCATGTTTTGTTGTTGTTTTTTTATAGAAATAAGTGCATATTTATTTTGTATTCATTTTCTTGATAATGTTTAATCATCGTTTATTTATTTATTAATTAATTAAGACATTGACCCCTTTAAAAGCTGTCTGGGGATAGAGTTCGATCAGGATATACCGAAGCATCAGTTTTTCATGTCGCAACGTAAATACATCAATGTCCTACTAGGCACTATTTCCCCCTTAACCTTCCCGTTTACCTTACAAATTACTCTGAACAAGAAGCCTTCCGTGTGCTTTGTAAAAATTATAGTAAATTTTACAACTTATTTTCTATTGGATCTAGTAGTACCTATGTTAAACTTGCAATATTGGATAGCTTATAGCTTTGTTAATTTTGTATTATTATTACTACTATTATACCCTGTGGGGGTATATTAAGTTTGTTAAAAGTATGTAACGGGCAAAAGGAAGCGTGGCCGACCCCATAAAGTATATATATTCTTGATCAGCATCAATAGCCGAGTCGATATAGCCATGTCCGTCGGTCTGTCGGTCCGTCCGTATGAACGAAAGGATCTCAGAGATGGTAAGAGCTAGAAGCTTGAACTTGGTGTCCCAGCACTGGTAATTTTTGCAGGCAGATCAAGTTTATCTTTTTTTTGGATGACACTCCCTCTTTGCCCACAAATTAAGTAGAAGTAAAAGTATAAAACAAGCAGTTTTGTAGCTCAAAACCCTCATAACAAGAGCAATATAACAGCTAAAGACTTCACATTTAGCACACATGATAAATATTTTGTGTCAATGTGTTTAGAAAATGTTATCACGATGCCCCGCCCCCTCGCCTACAAAACGGAAAAGCTTATAACAAGAGCAATATTACAGTTAGAGACTTCAGATTTGGGACACATGATGAATATTTTGGTGTCGATGTGTCCAGAAAATTGTATCGCGATGCCACGCCCCCTTCACCCACAAATTAAGTAAAACCTCATAAAGCAAGCAGTTTTGTTACTAGAGAATTTTATATGGAGTGAATTTGAGCGGGTTTCTGTAAACCCACAGGGTATATTACGGTCGGGGTCCCGACTGTTCGGCTTGTTTTTTATTTATTTTTATTATTATTTGTATCGTCATTGTAAACCTTGCCACCGTCCTTTTGATGTGAGTCGGAGCATAACGCTAAAAATTTCTCCATTTTCAGTTACTACCCGGCCCGACATCGCATATGCTGTGAACTTCTTGAGTCAGTTCAATAATGCTTACGTCATCGAGCTCTGGAAAGCAGCGAAACCCTCATATTCAGGCCAGGCTTTCATTTTAGCAGGTGCTGCTATATGTTGGATAGCTCGCAAACAACGCACGGAGGCTTTGTCCAGCACAGAGTCTGAATATCTAGCCATGTCTGGAGCAGTGAAGGAGGCGTTATATCTAAAGGCGCTCCTAAACAATGTTGGTCAAAAATGCGACCAGGTAAGGATATTCAACGACAACCAGAGCGCACAGGAACTGATCAAGGGATTTGGTTTCCATCCTCGCACGAAGCATATAGATGTCCATCATCATTTTGTTTAGCAAAAATATCAAGATGGTAATATCACAGTTGAATACATGCAAACGAAAAAGATGCCAGCAGACGTCTTGACTAAAGGCTTAAATGGAGCTAAACACAATGATTGTACTTCATTATTAGACATCAAATGTATTCAATGATTTATAATCAGAAATATATTATTACTTTGAGGGGGCGTGTTCAAAATAGCCCCCGTCAGTATTTTTATTATTAAGTATTTACAAAGTAATAAGAGTTGGTCACACCATAAAATGAATTAAGCAATGTGTCTCGAGTCTTACGAATGAAAATACGTGAATAAACGAATATCATTATATTGAACCTAGCTTTAATGGCTTAAATTAATAAATAATTCAATAATAAATCAAATGAACATTACTTAAGTTAGTTACGCATGTACTATAGCTAAATATGCATTTGAATATATTCAAAAAATAAATATAAGTTCTTATCACCCCTTATCACCCACTATCAAAACAAAACTCAGCTGACTTGCTTGAAAACAAAAAAAAAAGCGTGAAAATCTTGCCTACATATGGGCATATCCCAAAAATCGTATACCAAGCAAAAAAAATTAAAGTTGCTCGAACTATATTTTTTTCTTGGTTTTAGTAATAGTATATATATTTAATTTTAGAGAAATTAACCGAAAATTTGTTTTCTTGGGTGTATTATATGAAATATCGGACTATATCCAGACTAGGGATGGGAATCGATATGGCGATATCGATATTTACTGGCGATATCCTAGCAGGAGACGATATGATCACTAAGCATACAATACATAGAGGCGTCAAACAGCGATTTTCGTGAGCTCAAAATTTGCTGCAAGCATAGAACCCCAGAATAGCCGAAGTTATAGAACCCCGTTCGTGAGTAGCCGAAGTCTTAGAACCCCAGAGCGAACGATCGACACTCAAAAGAACGAGAGCGCACTGCTCAAAGCAGCAAACGATTTCAGTCTTGGACAGACACCAGAACGATGAGCACGTCTGTGACACTCGCTCTCTCATTTCGATTCTGTGTGTGTGTCCAAGTATGTAAATGCTCACGTTTGCTTGTATGCGTGTGGTTCATGAAACTCGGCAACACCGCAATGGTAATGCTTTGTTTGGCAATTTTTCTATTCTGGCGACGAAAGCGAAGATCAGATGGCGGTGTTGTGTGTACATCTATCGGTTATGACGTCGGCAGCTTAAGTGTCGCTTTGGCCGTGTCGGCTAAGTTGTCGAAGGACATTTCTGTTCGTGGGTTCGACTCCCCGTCCAGTCATTTGTTCTTTAATTGGAACATATTTATTTTTCATTTTTTACTATATAAAAATCTTATTATTTCAAAAAAAATTGTTTTTATTTATTATAAATGTTTTATTAAAATTTATTATTATAAAATCAAACTTAGCCATGGTACATAGTATGTGTATGTGAACTCATGGAAAATTTGCTGTTGCCAATAAAAGTGCATGGCGCTGGTCATGTCCGTTACTTTGATTTGACGCGATTTTCATTTGTTTTTTTTTTTTGTTCTGAATTAGTTTGATTTGATTTTATAATAATCCACTTTTCCAAAACATTTATAATAAATGATAACTCTTTTAAATATAATAAGAATAATTATTAAATAATACAATATGAAAAGTAAATATTTTCCAATTAATGTACATGTACATGTACATACTTGGGCACACACACAGAATCGAAATTAGAGAGCGAGCGTCACAGACGTGCTCATCGTTCTGGTGTCTGTCCAAGACTGAAATCGTTTGCAGCAGTGCGCTCTCGTTCTTTTGAGTGTCGATCGTTCGCTCTGGGGTTCTAAGACTTCGGCTACTCACGAACGGGGTTCTATAACTTCGGCTATTCTGGGGTTCTATGCTTGCAGCAAATTTTGCGCTCACGAAAATCGCTGTTTGACGCCTCTATGTATTGTATGCTTAGTGATAACATATAATCAAGCGAAAATATGGAACTCGTTTGAAAACTGACGATAATTACTACGATATGATATTTTCGATATGATATTATTTACGATATTATTTCGGATATCTATATCGTCACTTTTTTGGATATCGCCATCCCTACTTACATTCGTTGTTGTTGTCGCTGCTTATTCGCGTCTCGTCTCTTTGCAAAGTGCTTGACATAAGCCGTGCGCAAGAAAGCAAGCAGTGCCTTTTCGTTTGTCGTTCATTGCCTTTGCACTTGATTTCGTTGCTTGTTAATGCGCTATTGGAGCCGCAAGCAAGAAAGCAAGCAGTGATACGAATTTAATTGAGCAGTGCGCTACGCATATATAAGCAGTGCGGCGTCGTTGGGCTTAATTATACAGATAGGCTTGTACTCGTAGTGAGCACTGAGCAAGCAGTGATAACTTGGCATCAATTTACGAATCAGACTCAGAGCAAGTAGATTTATCCTCCAGCTCCACACAAATGTTACGCGAGATATTCAAAGGCTTAAAAAGGCTGTCAGTAAAACGTCCGATATGGATCCGCTATATATCGAATGTCAAGTCGAGGTATTGAACCGCTACATTGACAGAGCGTTTCAAGTTCAATTAGATATTGACAAAATAAATCCAGAGTCAGAGTCTCGGTCGGAATTAAAAACGTTGTGCATCTCTACAAAGGCGCTTTTACTGAGCAGGGGTGATCGCACACCATTTCAAAGGGAAAGTAACGCTAACTCCACAATGATAACGCCAGCTAGAAAAACTAAGTTGCCCGTAATGCAGTTACCAGTGGAAACTTTTCCGAATGTAAAAACTTTATTGGTCTGTTCAAAAACCTGGTCATTCATTGTCGTGTCTAATTTCAGTATTTTTTTATCGAACACACAGTATTTATCGACATTACCAGCTGACATCTAATAAATGAGTTAGCGCAAAACTTAAATTCAATACTTTACGGCTTTTAATAATTGTAATTCAACTAAATACAGTAATACGTTTATCAAAATAAAGCCTATTACAGACCAATCAGCTGTTCTGACAAACGTCAGTTTACAGTAAGTCATTCGCTCGTAGAAATTCAAAAATTAGGCTCATCCAGATGTGAGTGAATGAGTCGAATGATGCTGCTCGTGGAAATAGCCTAAAAGATATGAGAACACATCTCTATCTCTTATCACGCGCGCTTTTGTAAATCATTCTGTGTCAACTTAATAAGAACAATAAATATTGGTAAAACCCATACGTGTTTCCGTACACCTTTAGTACTTCGCATTACTAATAAATTTATTAAGTATTATTTGTTTGATTTTATAACTTAAAAATCGTTTCGTCGATTTTAAACTGGTCGAAGCTACGGTGAAAATGGAAATGATGAGTCAGTGATGGGCAAACATCAAGCTATGAGAACGTAAAGTAATCGATAAATATCGATACCCTCCTCAATGACCAAGTCGGGAGCGAAACGAACTTTACGAGGTCTCTCATAGGTGTGCAATACTTGAAGTTTATTAGCACAAATGCCGGTTTGCGGCGCTCCGTTGAAACTGCGATCTCTTTAACATTCATTTTGATGGCAAACTCTCGGTCATTTGATCGTTTGAAGACTTAGAAGGGTCCAGTGTAAGGTGGTTCGAAAGGTTGGCGAACTGAATCAGCTCTCAGCATGACATGAGAACAGTCATTCATAAATATGTTTAAAAGCAGACATGCTTTTACTAGAACTTCTATGATGAGTTGCAGGTGCCGGTCGGATTAAGCGCACATGTTCTGGAAATTTATCGTTCAAATGCTTTGGATGAATTGGCTTTGATAAATTATCATAAAGTTCATTGGGAAGTCGAAAGTGGCTTCCATATAACATTTCTGCAGCAGGTATCTTTCCAATGTCTTGATAGCAAATAAAATACTTTTGCAAGCAATATGGGAAAGTGGAATAGATTGGGACGTCAAAATAACCACAGAACATTATAATATGTGGGAAAAATTATGTAAAAACATAGCCAGGTTAAATGAATTATCTATTCCAAGGAAAATCACAAATTTAATAATTGATAAATGCAATGTTCAGTTGCACATATTTTGTGCTGCATTAAAGTTGGCATATGCTTCATGTGCATATTTAAGATTTGACGACGGACAAAAAGTAGCGGGTTCACTTATCCTTGCCAAGTCGAGAGTCGCGCCACTTAAGTCATCGATACCAAGACTTGAGTAACATGGTGCTTTTCTTGTTGCAAGACTCAGCAAAACAATAAAAGAAACATTAACAAGCCGAACTGTCGGGACCAGTCGGGGGCGTGGACACATCAACCACAAAATATTCATCATGTGTGCCAAATCTCAAGTCTCCAGCTACAAAACTGCTTTTGTTATGCGGTTTTTGAGTTTCAAAACTGCTTTCTTTATGAGGTTTCACTTAATTTGTGGGTGAAGGGGGCGTGGCATCGTGATACAATTTTCTTGACACATCAACCACAAAATATTCATCATGTGTGCCAAATCTCAAGTCTCCAGCTACAAAACTGCTTTTATTATGAGGTTTTTGAGTTTCAAAATTGCTTGCTTTATGAGGTTTTACTTACTTTGTGGGTGAAGGGGGCGTGGCATCGCGATACAATTTTCTGGACACATCGACCACAAAATATTCATCATGTGTCCCAAATCTGAAGTCTCTAACAGTAATATTGCTCTTGTTATAAGCTTTTCCGTTTTTTAGGCGAGGGGGGCGTGGCATCGTGATAACATTTTCTGGACACATTGACCACAAAATATTTATCATGTGTGCTAAATGTGAAGTCTTTAGCTGTTATATTGTTCTTGCTATGAGGGTTTTGAGCTACAAAACTGCATGTTTTATACTTTTACTTTTACTTAATTTGTGGGCAAAGAGGGCGTGGCATCCAAAAAAAAAGATAAACTTGAACTGCCTACAAAAATGACCAGTGCTGGGACACCAAGTTCAACCTTCTAGCTCTTACCATCTCTGAGATCCTTTCGTTCATACGGACGGACCGACAGACCGACGGACATGGCTATATCGACTTGGCTATATATACTTTATGGGGTCGGCCATGCTTCCTTCTGGCCGTTACATACTTTTAACAAACTTAATATACCCCCACAGGGTATAAAAATGCACTTCCACAAGTACCAAGAATGGGCCAACTCCCTGAATGTAGAGTGACACCGACTGAACGACCTTTTTTGAAAATAGGAATTGATTATTTTGGTCCCATCGAAGTTCTTGTTAATCGCAGCCATGTCAAACGATATGGAGTTATCATTACCTGTATGGCTACTCGTGCAATTCATCTCGAGATTGCTGAGGACTTGTCAAGCAATGCTTTCATGCATGTCTTCCGACAATTTTCAGGCCGAAGCGGCATTCCAGAGGAGGTATATTCAGACAGTAGGACTAATTTTACAAAGGCAATCAAGACATAAGTGAGATTACTTCACAATGGCCAGCTGATGAATTTACACAGTTTCTTACCTCTAAGAGGTGCAAATGGGTCTTTAACCCTCCATTAAGTCCCCACATGGGAGGAGCTTGAGAGAGATTGATTCAGTCTATCAAAAAATATCTTTTATTTATGTTAAAAGAACGTTATCAGAAAGAGTATGTTTTGAGAACATTGTTTTGTGAAATAGAGTTTATTATGAATAGCAGACCTCTTTTGTATATTCCAGCAGATTCAATTGAATCAGCACCTTTGACGCCTAAAAATATTTTAATAGGTCCAAACTTCAGAGATTCATTTTATGCTAATGCTTCTGACTCTGATTTAATATGTATAAATAATTGGAAAGCATCTCAGCGATTAGCAGATGTATTTTGGCAGAAATGGAAGAAAGATTATAGACATTATCTTTTAAGTAGTCGAAAATGGTCAAAAGATCAGGATACTGTAAAGGAAGGCGACGTTGTATTAATCTTGGATTATGATTTGCTAAGGAATTGCTGGCCAAAAGGCATAGTTATTAAGACATATCCATCCAATGATGGTCGTATAAGAGTTGTAGACATTAACACTGAAACTGGTATTTATAAGAGATCTGTCGTTAAACAAGTTAAGCTTCAAGTATATAAATAATTGAAGTATTGCCGATAGCAATTCTTGGGAGGAGAATGTTGTGAAAACTATTACTTACTTTTGAATATTGTTATAATTAAATTTAATATTTTAGATTCTAACATTAGAGGAATCTCATTACTATAAAAAGATCGATTGTTCGCGGATTATTATCGGTAATTATTAGATTTGGTATTTTATACTTTTAAGCAAGTTGGTAGGACCAAAAGGAGTAGAAAATGAATGCTATATATGAATTGTGAAATTGAAGACAAAAAAGAACAACACAAAAAAAAGTGCAAGTGCGCAATAAAATTATTTAATTAAACAAGTTTATTATTGAAGACAACAAACAAATACGTATGAACGACAATAAATGGTCTTGAAAACGCTTCGACCGACAAGAAATATAACGAGCGTCTTTCGAGCCGGACATAAATAATTAAACATATTCATACAGGTACAACAACAGTTAACATAAATTAATTATCGATAAAGAGATTGCGATTGTTGCGAATCTCAAAATAAAGGGCACTTGGAAAAATTTACTGAAAAGAAAAGGACGTGTTTATATCTGGATCGAGGCTAAGTGGCATCTACCCTCTACCCCACTTTCATTGCGACCGTCTAATCCCCGAATTCCCGAAGTTGTCGAGTGCTAAATTCGTAGTACGTTTTGAGTTGGATGCTGCATAGCGCAGCATATTTCAGCAAACATTTTTTGGCGCCCCCGGGTGGACTTCGGTTGGAGTTGGACAAACATCGAGGGACTCCGGTTGGACTTGGATTTAGTGATCGGGACCGTGATGCACTGCAACCAAGCTTTGGGAAGTAACCAGGTGTCGAATAAATTGAGCGCCGCGAAACGAAAGCTTGTATGTGTGTACATTTGTATGTAGTCAAGTCATTGCAAGACACATAAATACATATGCGTTTGACAGCATATACATACATGCGTATTAACACACAACGCTTGAGAAAACGGACTACTTTATTGAACATTCGAAATAAATATTAAATATCCTACGATAAATTCGTGGAAGTGAGCATTAGTTAGGAAATTTAATACATAACCACTATTGAGCATAACCTGGAAATAGTTGCCAACAAACATACATACATACGCTTATATGTGTGCATGCAAACACACATCCGTTTTTTCAATTCACCGCTATGCTTCGTCAACGGTGCTAGATCCGTTAATTTCGTCGTCTGCAGCATTGGATCTGCAGCTGTGCACTTACATTCGTTGTTGTTGTCGCTGCTTATTCGCGTCTCGTCTCTTTGCAAAGTGCGTGATATAAATCGTGCGCAAGAAAGCCGTCGTTCATTACCTTTGCACTTGATTTTATTGCTTGTTAATGCGCTATTGGAGCGTCGTTGGGCTTAATTATACAGATAGGCTTGTACTCGTAGTGAGCACTGAGCAAGCAGCAGTGGTGTCATTTTTGTCTGAGCAAAAAAGGCTGGATCCACGAAAAAAAAAAGCTAAAAAAAGCGGAATCCCAGGGAAAAAAAGTTAAGAAAAAAGCTGTTGCTGACATCAAGCTTTTTTTGACAAAGGTCACTTAAATGGTTAACAGGGGCGATTGCACTATGCTGAGAAACAAATAGGCAAAGCGCTGCCTCCTGCTCAATTGTTTTTGTTGGCAATTGAACAAAATATATCTTATTTTTTTGGACAAAGCCCGACATTGCACTGATGTGCTTTTTTGTAGCACCATGTGCACGCTAATCGCTCAATTTTGCAGTTATGCTGCATTTGCAATGGCTGCAAAACACCCGTGTTAAGTCTGTGGGATCCTTCCTAAGCCACTCCTTAAACTCCGTGCTCTGCATCCAGACATCTCGGACTTTTTGTTTGTAAACTTCTTTTGGCATCGTATCGTCAATTCATTTTATTCTGTTTCGCAAACGAATTTCACAATGCTAGCGATGGAAGTCGCGCCAATTTAGGGGCGAACTTTTGAGGGATATTATTCGATTAAAGTAAATATCGATACTTTGCCATATAAATACATTTTTAGCAACCGTCAAACTCAATTAAATCAACTCTCAAAATTGAGTAAAAGTGAAATAAAATAAAGCTGCTAAAATTTTCTAAAAAATCTAGAATTCCCGCTGCCCGCTGTTTTCAAATTTTACCCGCAATCACACTTCAAAAAAAGCCAAATCTGACGGGAAAAAAGCGGAAATGACACCACTGGCAAGCAGTGATAACTTGGCATCAATTTACAGTGGAACAAACACTTAAAATATTAAAATAAAATAAAAATAAAATAAATCCTTTATTTTCGCTTTGAAATTAATAGTAATCCGTTACATGTGTGAACGAATCAGACTTAGAGCAAGTATATTGCCTCCTCCAGCTCCACACAAATGTTACGCGAGATATTCAAAGGATTAAAAAGGCTGTGAGTGAAACGTCCGATATGGATCCGCTATTTATCGAGGTATTGAACCGCTACATTGACAGAGCGTTTCAAGTTCAATTAAATTTTGACAAAATAAATCCAGAGTTAGCGTCTCGGTCGGAAATAAAAACGTTGTGCACCTCTACAAAGGCGCTTTTACTGATCAGGGGTGATCGCACACCATTTCAAAGGGAAAGTAACGCTAACTCCACAATGATAACGCCAGCTAGGGAAACTAAGTTGCCCGTAATGCAGTTACCAGTGGAAACTTTTCCGAATATAAAAACTTTATTGGTCCGTTCAAAAACCTGGTCATTCATTGTCGTGTCTAATTTCAGTATTTTTTTTATCGAACACACAGTATTTATCGACATTAACAGCTGACATCTAATAAATGAGTTAGCGCAAAACTTAAATTCAATACTTTACGGCTTTTAATAATTGTAATTCAACTAAATACAGTAATACGTTTATCAAAATAAAGCCTATTACAGACCAATCAGCTGTTCTGACAAACGTCAGTTTACAGTAAGTCATTCGCTCGTAGAAATTCAAAAATTAGGCTCATCCAGATGTGAGTGAATGAGTCGAATGATGCTGCTCGTGGAAATAGCCTAAAGGATATGAGAAACACATCTCTATCTCTTAATATCCCAAACATTCAAATAAGCAGCACGCGCGCTTTTGTAAATCATTCTGTGTCAACTTAATAAGAACAATAAATATTGGTAAAACCCATATGTGTTTCCGTACACCTTTAGTAATTCGTATTACTAATAAATTTATTACTACTTTTACTAGAACTTCTATGATGAGTTGCAGGTGCCGGTCGGATTAAGCGCACGTGTTCTCGAAATTTATCGTACAAATGCTTTGGATGAATTGGCTTTGATAAATCAGCATAAAGTTCATTGGGAAGTCGAAAGTGGCTTCCATTTAACATTTCTGTAGCAGAAGTATCTAGATCCTCCTTGTAACAAGTTTTAAGGCCAAGCTAAAACAGAAAAATGTATGACTGACCAAAAATGAAAGATCTGACTGAAGAACGTATCTCAGGATTGATGTGGGAATTTGAGAAAGATGTCTTATCCTTTAACCTAAAATTTCAATCAGTTTATATCGATATATTGACTTTGACGAGACGACCGACTAGGCGGGAGTTTCTCAAACTCACCATGTCCATCTATGATCCATTAGGATATCTTTCCAATGTCTTGATAGCAAATAAAATACTTTTGCAAGCAATATGGGAAAGTAGAATAGATTGGGACGTCAAAATAACCACAGAACATTATAATATGTGGGAAAAATTATGTAAAAACATAGCCAGGTTAAATGAATTATCTATTCCAAGGAAAATCACAAATTTAATAATTGATAAATGCAATGTTCAGTTGCACATATTTTGTGCTGCATTAAAGTTGGCATATGCTTCATGTGCATATTTAAGATTTGACGACGGACAAAAAGTAGCGGGTTCACGTATCATTGCCAAGACTCAGCAAAACAATAAAAGAAACATTAAAATTCAAAATTTACAAAACCTATCTATATTTGGACGCCGAGATAGTTTTATACTGGCTTAAGTCAAGTTCCAATTGATTCAAAATTTTTGTTTCACAACGACTAGGCGAAATTCAAGAATTGGCAAACATAAATGACTGGAGATATGTACCGACAAAACTCAACCCGGCAGATGAGGCCACCAAAATTCGAGATATAGACTTTTCCTTAACAAGTTCTTGGTTAATTGGTCCACCGTTTTTAAGTAAACATGAGAATGAATGGCCAAAGGGAAAGTTATTTAGCGAAAGCCAGGTTGATAATGATCAGGTGACCGTCGAATACGTAATCTGGACTACTAGTTTAAATGATTCCATGGGCTTGCCAGACCCAGTAAGATTTTCCAACTGGATGAAGTATCTGCGAACTACTGCATGGATCTTACGATTTATAAGCAATTTAAGGTCGTTAAAAGACAAGTTGACTAGAAATGAGCTAATTTCCACAGAAATAGCTAGTGCAGAATATTTGATTTTAAAAAGCCTCCAACGAGACAGCTTTGGTATAGAAATTGACTGTCTATTAAAGAGAAAACCCATAGAAAACACGAGTAAGTTAAAATCACTTCCGATATTTATTTCAGAAAATGGACTACTAAGACTTAAGGGACGTTTAGATAACGTTACTGGCAAAGACTTTGATTATGATGCGAAAAATCCAATCATTTTAGCCAAAGAACATGCAATCAAAATGTTGATCGTTCAGTATTATCATGTTTCAAATTGTCATATCGGTACCGAAACAGTGATATCCAATCTTAGACAGAGATTTTGGATAAAAAACTGTCGTAATACGGCTAAAAAAATAATTCGTAATTGTCAATATTGCAGAAATAAAAATGCACTTCCACAAGTACCAAGAATGGGCCAACTCCCTGAATGTAGAGTGACACCGACTGAACGACCTTTTTTGAAAATAGGAATTGATTATTTTGGTCCCATCGAAGTTCTTGTTAATCGCAGCCATGTCAAACGATATGGAGTTATCATTACCTGTATGGCTACTCGTGCAATTCATCTCGAGATTGCTGAGGACTTGTCAAGCAATGCTTTCATGCATGTCTTCCGACAATTTTCAGGCCGACGCGGCCTACCAGAGGAGGTATATTCAGACAATAGGACCAATTTTACAAAGGCAATCAAGACATTAGTGAGATGACTTCACAATGGCCAGCTGATGAATTTACACAGTTTCTTACCTCTAAGAGGTGCAAATGGGTCTTTAACCCTCCATTAAGTCCCCACATGGGAGGAGCTTGAGAGAGATTGATTCAGTCTATCAAAAAATATCTTTTATTTATGTTAAAAGAACGTTATCCGAAAGTGTATGTTTTGAGAACATTGTTTTGTGAAATAGAGTTTATTATGAATAGCAGACCTCTTTTGTATATTCCAGCGGTTTCAATTGAATCAGCACCTTTGACGCCAAATAATATTTTAATAGTTCCAAACTTCAGAGATTCATTTTATGCTAATGCTTCTGACTCTGATTTAATATGTATAAATAATTGAAAAGCATCTCAGCGATTAGCAGATGTATTTTGGCAGAAATGGAAGAAAGATTATAGACATTATCTTTTAAGTAGTCGAAAATGGTCAAAAGATCAGGACACTGTAAAGGAGGGCGATGTTGTATTAATCTTGGATTATGATTTGACAAGGAATTGCTGGCCAAAAGGCATAGTTATTATAAGAATTGTAGACATTAACACTGAAACTGGTATTTATAAGAGATCTGTCGTTAAACAAGTTAAGCTTCAAGTATATAAATAATTGAAGTATTACCGATAGCAATACTTGGGAGGAGAATGTTGTGAAAACTATTACTTACTTTTGAATATTGTTATAATTAAATTTAAAATTTAAGTTTCTAACATTAGAGGAATCCCATTACTATTAAAAGATCGATTGTTCGCGGATTATTATCGGTAATTATAAGATTTGGTATTTTATACTTTTAAGCAAGTTGGTAGGACCAAAAAGAGAAGAAAATGAATGCTATATATGAATTGTGAAATTGAAGACAAAAAAGAACAACACAAAAAAGTTCTATAAATAGTAGAACGGTCCATGCGAGACCGGGACTGTGGTCCGCTTAGGTGGTGTCAATGCCACTACGTTTGTTGTCCAGTCCGGTCAGCGTCTAATATCGCTACTATGTCCATAGACCAAAAGCCGAGCGAGCGTTAGGAGTGTGTTGGCAAGAGAGAGCGACCGCTAACCGACATTTACTCATGCCCGGCCATATCTATCTCACCCAGTTTTGTTTGTAACGTTTGAACCTTTTGTTTGTTTTTTGTTTGCGATATTTTTTTTGTGTTATGGTGTCACATTAGTTTTTTTAGTAAACCAATTATCAGTGGTTATAATTGAATTTATTTACAAAAATTGCTTAGATAGTAAAGACTTATTTTAGGACTATCATTATATTATTTATATATTATCTATATTAATATTTATAGGATAGGAGCAAAGTAGCCCAAAATTTTTGATGTGTTTAGTGTAGTGAAGTTGCTTGTCTGTCTGTATATAGATTAACTAAATGGTAAAGCATAGTGGCAGAAAAAATATTAGATTGGCCAAAGAGTACCAGGAGGTAGAGCAGCTAGTGCAGAGAGGTAGGGGCATGAGCTTCGCCGATCGGAGCCGACAGTCGGTGGATCGCAGAATTAGGCGGAACCCAGACTTCTTGCGAAACAGAGGTGTGGAAGAAATGGGTCCCACAACCCGATCCAACGCCGCCAAATCCGACGACGGACCAGAGCCCGGGAGGCAGAGTCCGGCGATGACGTCATGGGGCGAATCTCCCCGAGGCGCAGTTGGTGGCGCACAGCAACCGGTCGGAGCGATCCCGAAACAGCGGTACTCCGAGGGTCCAGCCACCGATATCCCGAGCGAGATCAAGTCCGCGATAAATGTCGCGCTGTTCCAGGCGCAGGCGACGAGCATGGATTTCATGCTCGAGATCCAAGAAGTGATAAGAGGCGACCGGTACGTGGGCCCGGAGACAGCAAAGGCACAGCAGATCCCGCCGCCAGTAGCTCCATACCCGTTGCCAGCGCCGGAGTCAGGCCCAAATGATCCAGGTCACTGGATGCACCACAGGGCATTGGAGGCCCAACAAAGGGCACAGGCTGAGTGCCAGGGACGAGCGCACGGGAATGAGAGGCCAAGGGACGAGTCCAAATACCGCGGCGTCAGATCGACAGGTCGTCCGGAGTATGGCCAGTTTCGCCGCTGGGGCCTCACGTTTGACGGCAGCCCTAAAACGATTCCAGTTAAAGAGTTTATCATTCGGGTGGAGCATATGCAGAAGGCTTACCAGTTGGCGTGGGCAGCGGTGATCCGGGATTTCCACCTGGTGGTAGACGGGCGAGCCAAAGATTGGTTCTGGATGCAGGCGAGAACCGAGGAGGCGATGAATTGGCCCAACTTGCGGAATTCGTTGGAACAGCATTTCCAGACGCGAAAGACTCGCTTCGAGCAGGAACAGGAGCTCCGAGAGCGACGGCAGCGGCCCGGCGAGAGCATTGACGAGTACCTAATGGAGATGTTGGCACTACGGTCGAGACTGGAGACCCACTTCTCGGATCATGATTTAATTAAAGTTGTCAAGGTAAACATTAGGGACAGCATCTCGCGCGTGGTCTACGCGATGTTTATCACCAGCTGGGAGATGCTGCGGGACGAATGCCATGGCGCCGAAAAGTGGGTGACCAACCGATGGAGTCTACCGCCAGCTGGTCCGCCGCCGATGAGACCGTTCAGAGAACGACACCAGGTCCCTGAGGTGTGTAATCCGGAGCCAGAGGATGATCGGCCTGAATCCCCAGCAGAAGCCGTGGAGGCGCTGTATCGGCCGCGACAAGGTGGCGGCGATAGGGCGTGCTGGAACTGCGGAGAGGATGGACACACATTTTAGGACTGCGAGTCCTCGGTGCGCAAGATTTTTTGCTACCGGTGTGGACAGCCGGATGTGGTGGTCAAGAGGTGCCCGAAATGCCAAGCGGGAAACAGTCGTCAGGGCAGGACGCAGACAGAGGAGTCATGCCCTGGGCTCCCAACAATCAACTGAATGCCTCCTCAGAATGCATGCTAGGTTTAGGTCCTAGGTATAAGGATTATAATTTAATAAAGGCCTATATAATTAAAAGAAATTCTACACACTCACGGAAGCCAAAGTGGTCGGTTCGTTCCTTACTAGAGGTCCGGCAAGCAGCCTACGAGGAGGCCCGAGCACGGATCTTCGCGGAGGCAGCAACGGGAGAACAGCCGAGAACGGAAGCATTCCCAAGAGTTCTACGGGCGAGACGGCGGTACAAAGAGCGCTGCCGAGAGCGCCGACGAGTATGCGCATCGGTCAAAATGGTGATGAGGGGCGACAGGCGCGCTTATGCCGAGATCCAGCTGCAAGGACGTAGCGTAGAGGCTCTTTTAGAGAAAGGAGCATCCGTGAGTCTTCTAGGAGCTGGCAGCCCGGAACTGATACGGCAGCTCGGGTTTAAAATTATCCCATCGACAACCACAGTGCAAGCTGCCGAAGGCACAAGGCACCGGCTCATCGGCAAGGTAGAAGTCGCAGTCCAATATGGGGACACGTCACGATCGCTCACTCTCTACGTCTGTCCGTCACTCAAACAGCCTCTGTACTTGGGCATCGATTTCTGGCGGAAGTTTGAGCTCTCATCCAGCATCGTAGGCATCGAGGCGTTGGATCAAGTGGAGTCCAAATTCATGATGAAGAGCGAACCCGTTGAGCCGCACATCCTAGACGCGTCACAGCAGAAAAAGGTGGAAACTGAATGCCGTTACCGTAAAGGACGCTTTCCCGCTGCAGAACATCGAGTCAATACTGAGCCGAGTGGACGATACAGTATTCATCAGCAGCGTCGATCTGAAGCACACATTCTGGCAAATAGAGTTCGAGCTGAAGGGCCGGAAATACACGGCATTCACAATCCCAGCTAGGCCGCTCTAACAGTTTCGAATGATGCCGTTTGGGTTGTGCAACGCTGCACAAAGGTTGTGTCGCCTGATGGACCGCGTGAGACCCCAGAGGCTGAGGAGCAAGGTCTTCGTATACTTAGATGATTTGCTTGTGATATCCAAGACCTTCGAGGAGCACATCGAATTGGTTGGTGAAGTGCCTCAGGTTAGCGAACTTGACGATTGGCTTGAAGAAATCCAAGTTATACTTCAAGTATCTGCGATATCTCGGGTACATCATCGGCGGGGATCGCTACGGACGGATCCGGAGAAGGTACAGGCCATCCTCCAGATTCCGGTACCCAAAAGCATAAGGCAGTTGCGTAGCTTCCTAGGCACGGCCGGCTGGTACAGGAGATTTATCCGGGATTTCTCGGGACTATCCGCACCACTCACCGACTGCTTGATGGAGAAGACCAAGTTTAAGATGACGGACGAGGCAGCCGCAGCGTTTCACGCGCTCAGAGATGCCCTCACATGTGCGCCCGTCCTAGGGCATCCGGATTTCCAGCGGCCGTTCTTCATTCAGTGCGATGCCAGCCATGTAGGCATCGGCGCGGTGCTTTTCCAGAGAGACGAGGAAGGATCGGACAGGCCCATAGCATTCTTTTCCTCGAAGCTTCGGGGGGCACAGCTGAATTACAGCGTCACCGAAATGGAATGCTTGGCAGCGGTGAAGGCCGTCGAGAGATTCCGGCCATACGTAGAGATGATGCCATTCACCATCATCATGCCAGTCACGGATCATGCCAGTCTGCAGTGATTGATGACGCTGAAGGATCTGAGTGGACGATTGGCGAGGTGGTCACTAGCCTTGCAGTCCTTCCAGTTTACGGTGGAGCATCGAAAAAGGAAGGACAATGTGGTAGCCGACATGCTGTCTCGACCGTTCGAGCTGGACGAGGTGAACCTTTTCGACTTCGAGACCACAGAATTCGAGAGCGCCGAGTACACGGAACGGCTGAAGGTGGTCCAGGAGAATCAGGAACGTTTCCCAGACCTTCGAGTTGAGGAAGGGCTCCTGTTCAAACGCTTGCAATTTGCGCGTGAGGACAGTGAGGTATTCCAGTGGATCCCGGAAGCCATCGCGAGCACGTTAGTGCAACAGGCACACGAGCGAGACAGTCGAATGCATGGAGGCGTGGCCAAGACACTCGCGCGACTCAGGCAGTTTTACTACTGGCCGAGGATGACAGTGCTGGTGCGGGAGTACGTGCTGGGATGCGATACGTGCAAAGAGACGAAGCATACTACCCAGACAACGAGACCTCCGATGGGTCAGGAAGTGGTCACCAATCGTCCATTGCAGAAGTTGTACCTCGACTTCCTGGGCAAGTATCCGAGGTCCCGCAGTGGGAATGCCTACATATTTATCGCACTGGACCATCTGACGAAGTACGTCTGGCTCAGAGCGATTCCCAAAGCGACAGCGCTCGCCACTGTAAAAATTTTAAAGGATGACAACTTCTCGCAGTTTAGAGTACCGGAGGTAATACATGCCGACAACGGGAAACAGCTCACGTCGCGGGAGTTTGGGGCCCTGATACAGCACCACGGCATTGACCATCTTAAGACTGCCAATTATTCACCGCAGGCGAATGCCTCGGAGCGGGTAAACCAGTCGGTGTTGGCGGCGATCCGCACCCACGTGAACGAAGACCAGACAACGTGGGATGAAAAGCTGCCCGAGATTCAGGCAGCGTTATGCAGTGCAGTCCACGCGAGGAGTGTCCCCGTACTTTGCAATGTTCGGGCAGAATATGTTCCTGAATGGCAAGGACTACTCTCTGGCGAGGAAGCTGAGCGCTTTGGAGGACGCAGCCATAACACCGCTAGCGCACTCCAATAAGCAGCAGGTGTATCGTGCACGGATCCAGGAGACGCTGCATCGAGCCTACGAAACGGCGGAGGGTAAGTACAACTTAAAGACCCGTGAAATTGTGTACTTACCTGGACAGGAAGTTTTGAAACGGAATTTCGTACTGAGCGACTTCAGCCGAAACATTAACGCTAAGTTCTGCAAGAAGTATGTGAAGTGCCGAATCGTGAGGCCGGTCGGAAAGTGCCTGTACGAGCTAGAGACGCTGCAGGGCAGTCCTCTTGGGATTTTCCACGCCAAGGATCTCAGGCAGCGATGGCTTACGTTAGCACCGAAAAATGCACGGACATCTGAAGATCCCCCCCCCCCCCCGGTGGTGGTTTGATGTTATGGTAGCCTCTGAATATCGAAGTATCGATAGGTAGTCAGCTGTTGTTAGCGCCACCTGGCGCAAACTAGCGGCAACAGCTGGACCAATCAGAGGCTGCCAAAACCACTCAAGAGGCCGAGAAGACTATACGGAGAGGCCTAACGGATCGAGAGGAAGAAGATGATCCAGAAAAAGACTGTTAGGTCTGACGAGGGAGGCAGTCAGTCAGCTTTCACGTGGCGTGGAGAAAAGTGCGGTGGCGAGAAAGTGTGCCTTCGGAAGTGAAGTGATCAGCAGCAGCAGCACCAGTGCCAGCACGGCAGCAGCGACAGCATCTGCAACGGCTAGTGCAGCCCAGCGTCGGTGACGACAGCAGCGGCCAACAGCTGACCCAGCGGCATCGGATCGTGCAGCAGCACCATCAGCGGCAGCGCTGAGTCAGCACACACAGCGACGGCAGCCAGCACCGGTGGCCATCAGCAGCGCCACCAGGCGGCAGCAGCATCAAGCGGCAGAGCCAGCACCAGTGGCCGACAGCTTCAGCAGCAGCAGGCGGCAGCAGCATCAGGCAGCTTCAGCAGCAGCGCCAGCGTCAACAGCTCCAGCGGCCAGTATCAGTGCCTGCGGCAGAACCAGCACAGCAGCAGAGGCAGCAGCAGCAGCGTCATCAACGCAGCAAGCTCCACCACCTATTATAAAAAGCACGTGAGAAAAGAAATAGCAAATATAAAAGCCTTACCTGTTTATTTATTGTAGTGTTATTTTTGTATATTTTTCCAATTTTTGTAAGCACTGCATTTCACTTGTTTTGGTTTTGCAGTGACGCGCAAAACATAAAGGGAGTTGCCAGATAGACAAGATTAGGTGTTTTAGCAAGAACTATCGCAAGCAAACCATACTCGATTAAGGAATACTAATAAATTAAATTTATAACGCATACTATTAATGTGCTGTGTTAGTGCGTTATTTGTGGTGAGATGGGTATGCGGTAAGGTGTGAGTAGCGTTTGGAAAGGGAGTTGGCATAAACTATCGGAGCCGACTATAGGATGGGAGGGCGTCGCAAGGTGGAGATACTAGCTGTCCACCTAATCCTTGCCAACAGTTTGTCCGTGTAGGTGTGTTGAGACCGAAGTCCGTGTTAGTTTCCTAAATTATAAATATAAATAATTGATACCCGACTCGCCCGATATCGAGGTCGTAATCATCCCTGAGTAATGCCGATAGCTAGCCGGCTAATCGATATCTGGCTGCGATAAACAAGTCGGTACGTAACAAATAGCCTCTGAATATCGAAGTATCGATAGGTAGTCAGCTGTTGCTAGCGCCACCTGGCGCAAACTAGCGGCAACAGCTGGACCAATCAGAGGCTGCCAAAACCACTCAAGAGGCCGAGAAGACTATCCGGAGAGGCCTAACGGATCGGGAGGAAGAAGAGGATCCAGGAAAAGACGGTTAGGTCCGACGACGGAGGCAGTCAGTCAGTTTCACGTGGCGTGGAGAAAAGTGCGGTGGCGAAATAGTGTGCCTTCGGAAGTGAAGTGACCAGCAGCAGCAGCACCAGTACCAGCATGGCAGCAGCGACAGCATCTGCAACGGCTACTGCAGCCCAGCGTCGGCGACGACAGCAGCGGCCAACAGCTGACCCAGCGGCTTCGGCTCGTGAAGCAACACCAGCAACGGCAGCGCTGGGTCTGCGCCCACAGCGACGGCAGCCAGCACCGGTGGCCATCAGCAGCGCCAGCAGCATCAAGCGGCAGAGCCAGCTCCGGTGGCCGACAGCTTCAGCAGCAGCATCAGGCAGCTTCAGCAGCAGCGCCAGCGGCCAGTATCAGTGCCTGCGGCAGAGCCAGCGCAGCAGCAGAGGCGGCAGCAGCAGCGTCAACGGCACCAGCAGCATCAGTGACCGGCAGCAGCGCCAGCAGGCGGCAGCAGCAGCAGCAGCATCCTACAGCTTCAGCAGCAGCGGCAGAGCCAGCACCAGTGGTCGGCAGCAGCGCCAGCAGGCGGCAGCAGCATCAAGCGGCAGAGCCAGCACCAGTGGCCGACAGCTTCAGCAGCAGCAGGCGGCACCAGCATCAGGCAGCTTCAGCAGCAGCGCCAGCGGCCAGTATCAGTGCCTGCGGCAGAGCCAGCGCAGCAGCAGAGGCGGCAGCAGCAGCGTCAGCGGCCAGCAAAGCAGCGCCAGCAGCAGCATCAGGCGACTTCAACAGCAGCGGCAGCTCCAGCGTCATGAACGCAGCAAGCTCCAGCTCCTATAATAAAAAGCACGTGAGAAAAGAAAAAGCAAATATAAAAGCCTTACCTGTTTATTTATTGTAGTGTTATTTTTGTATATTTTTCCAATTTTTTGTAAGCACTGCATTTCACTTGATTTGGTTTTGGAGTTGCCAGATAGACCAAATTAGGTGTTTTAGCAAGAACTATCGCAAGCAAACAATACTCGATTATCGATAAGTAATTAATTTAAAAAATTAAGGAATACTAATAAATTAAATTTTTAACGCATACTATTAATATGCTGTGTTAGTGCGTTATTTGTGGTGAGATGGGTATGCGGTAAGGTGTGAGTAGCGTTTGGAAAGGGAGTCGGCATAAACTATCGGAGCCGACTATAGGATGAAAGGGCGTCACAAGTTGGAGATACTAGCTGTCCACCTAATCCTTGCCAACAGTTTGTCCGTGTAGGTGTGTTGAGACCGAAGTCCGTGTTAGTTTCCTAAATTATAAATATAAATAATTGATACCCGACTCGCCCGATATCGAGGTCGTACTCATCCCTGAGTAATACCGATAGCTAGCCGGCAAATCGATATCTGGCTGCGATAGACAAGTCGGTACCACTAAGTAAATAACCTATAGAGGGCCCATTTCATACATTGCCGCTGTACAGCCGAAACGGCTTGCGACACGGACACCTCCGAAATTCCGAAAAATGCGACAGAGACACTCGACAGAGACACTCGCTTTTTCGGAATCATTTGACGAGGCCGATTTAGTCGGCAGCAAGAGCTCGTAGAGGCCACAGCAAAGTGATAGCGGAGAACGCCGCGACGCTTGCTGTGTGCCATGAGTTTTTATGTATGTGTGCATATGTGTGTGCATTGTTGGCATATGTATGCATGTTCTTTATGCTTTGCTTTTGTTTTCAGCTTTTTTTATTGCAGGGCAAGCCAGCTGAGATTTGTTTTGATGGTGGGTGATAAGGGTGATAAGAATTTGTATTTATTTTATATAAATGCATTTATATTTATTTATATACAAATGCATAGTTTATTATACTTGTGTAACTATTAAATTATTTATTATTATTTATTAATTACAAAAATATTAATTAAAGCAATTAAATACCTCAACTTAATTAAATGATCAAATAATAACTTAACTAAATTAATAATTAAATAAATAATTTATTGATATTTTATAATAAATATTTAATTATATATATATATATATATATATATCCATTCAAAATTATATTATTTTTGATATCTTAATCTGTTTATCATTTTAATTTTCCCTAAAACATAATCAAATCAAGGTCACTGGCAATTGGACCTAATGCAAAAATATATCTCCGCACTCGGCACACCCCGTACTTTTTAAACCTAATTTCCCACAATATTGTCTATCAAATATACCATTAATATTTTAAATAAATTAAGGTTATAGATCAAACAAATATAATGATCTGTTTTATCTATCAAAGTTATTTAATTAACTTTGAAAATAAATAATTATGAACTTAATTGTTAAAGGGTATAAAAAACTCCACCTTAATTCCAAAACTAGCATCGACAGCGAAACAATGCTCTGTTGCCAAAGTTCTATGCCTCTGGAATCGAATAACAAACCAACTCAGCCAAATATTTTGTTTTCGGCGGTCAGCAATGCGTGTGCCGGGGCACTATGAAATACCCTGTTTGTCAAAACATTATTACCCCCAATATTTTCTATAGCAGATTGCATGAAATTGTTTAAATAGATAAAGGATGATTATAAAACAAATGCATAGCTTTGTACATTGATGAATCCAATGCGCGAATATTCTACAAGCCTGGTAAAGAGAACCTAGTTGCAGACGCCTTGTCCAGACAACAGCTTAACGCTTTGGAAGGAAAAGAGCCCGACTCTTGCGCAACAACAATTCACAGCGAGGTTTCCCTTACCCACACTATAGAAACAACGGAAAAGCCGTTAAATTGCTTTCAAAACCAGATAGTTCTGGAGGAGGCGCGCTTTTCAGCAAAACGTAGATTCATCCTGTTTGAAAATAAGAGGCGTCACTTAATCAGTTTCGCTTGTAAAGATTCTCTTCTAAGCAAGCTAGAAGACGTAATCATTCCCAAAGGTGTTAACGCCTTTCACTGTGATTTGCATACTCTCGCAATGATACAGGATGAGGTAGTTCGAAGATTCCCTTCCACGACATTTTGGCACTGCAAAAACCGTGTAGTAGACATATTCGGTGTTGGGGAAAGGAGAGAAATTCTCACCACCGAACATAATAGAGCCCACAGGTCGGCTCAAGAGAATGTGAAGCAAGTACTTTCTGATTACTACTTCCCAAAAATGGCCAAACTGGCCAACGAAATTGTCCAAAACTGCAAGACATGCGCTAGGGCCAAATACGATAGACACCCTAGAAAGCAAGAGCTTGGTGAAACACCAGTTCCTACGCAGGTAGGGGAGATGATACACATAGACATCTTCTCTACTGACAAAAAATTTTTTCTCACTTGCATTGATAAATTCTCCAAATTCGCTGTGGTTCAGCCCGTTTCCTCGAGAGCTATTGAGGATCTGAAGCCAGCCTTGCTCCAGCTCATGAACTTTTTCCCAAAGGCAAAAGCGATATACTGTGACAACGAACCAGCGTTGAATTGACAAACGATTTCCGCAATGTTGAGCAATAATTTTGGAGTAAGTATCTCAAACGCACCTCCCCTACACAGTGTTTCCAATGGGCAGGTAGAGCGATTTCACAGCACATTGCTGGAACTTGCCAGATGTTTGAAAATTGATAAAGAAATAAGCGACACAGTAGAAATCATTCTACTAGCAGCAACAGAATAGAACAAGTCAATCCACTCCGTTATTAATAGGGGACCGGTTGACGTTTTCCAAACGCACTCAGATGAGACGCAAGAAGAAATAGAAAACAAAATTAGAAGCGCTCAGATTGCGGTCAGAACCAGAGAAAATGCGTCGCGGTAGAACAGAGAAGGCTAGGTAACAAACTCACGCCTTTGTGTGAGGAGCGAGCCGTGGAAGCGGACCTGGGGACCTCGGTCCTCATTAGAGGGAGGGTGGTCCACAAGGACAAACTGAAGTAATCAAAACGGTCCCCTTGTTTTTTTCCATTTTATTTTTAGCCACTAGGCAATCTATCATAAGTTAGTAATATTTAGCCACTTGGCATAATTTATATTAAGTCTTTTTTTGTGGTGGGTTGCCCCTTTTCGAACAACAAATAGCTAAAAAACATCCATTCCACATGTTTGGATTCATACTCCTCTTCTCATTATCCTTGGCATCGGCGCACATTACTAATTATTCGAATGCCAAATACATCCCTATAGTGGATGGCCGAATCTTAGTGTGGGAAGAATTTGCCTACGTTAAGCATTCGGCAAATCTTTCGGAATACATGTGAGTAGTGGAAGAAACGGTCAACTTAGTTGATTCTAATGACATGTTTCCGCAATCGCACATGAGGAAACTATTGAGCGTGGACACAGCTCATCTCCAGGATCTTTTAGAAGCCTTAGGCGCGCATCATAGAGATGCCAGGAGTTTAGATTTCCTAGGTTCCATGCTAAAGGTTGTGGCGGGTACACCCGATGCTAGTGATTTAGAGAGGATCAGGTTTACAGAATTACAGCTAATAAATTCAAACAACAAACAGATAGAGATAGACACTAGAATTCAAGACCAAATTAATAAATTAACTTCCACTGTCAATGAAATTCTCAAGGTAGCTAAAAATTCCCAAATCGACACCAGCCATTTGTATGAAACGTTGTTGGCAAGGAATAGAATGCTGATGATGGAACTGCAAAATTTGATGCTTGCTATAACACTGGCAAAGGCTAACATCGTTAGCCCAAATATTCTAGATCACTCAGACTTGAAGTCGATTTGGTTGGAAGAACCCACCAACACCCCCATAGGGGACCTTATGTCTGTCTCGTCCGTTAAAGTTCTCCAATCTGTTAACATGCTTTTTATACCCTGTGCCCATTGAAAATGGGCAAAAGTGGCATAATGAATTTGTGTGAATGTATGTAACAGGAAGAAGGAAGCCTCTCCGACCCTATAAAGCCGAGTTGATTGACACCTGTCCGTCTGTCTGTCCGTCCATCCGTCTGTCTGTCCGTCTGTATGAACGCGTGGATCTCAGCAACTATAAGAGCTAGAGACTTCAAATTTGGTATATAGGTTCCTGAATACCATACGCAGATCAAGTTTATTTTCAATTTTCGATTTCTCACTCCCGCCCACGCAAATAGAAGAAGACTTCAAATTCCAAGATAATTCAGCCTAACATGACTGATAGTTGAAGTATAACTCACGCTGAGCAATTTGCTGCAAGTTTTATCGCGATCAACCCATAAATAAGGGAGGTATTAAGGAATTTGTTTTAATTGCATTTTTTGGCCAAAGCTCGAGAGCATATAAAAATTCCATTTGCGCAAACGAGAAAGCATATGATAATCTGATAATTTGCGGTGTCGGCCGCTATGTGACGCCACATTGTGTCATGTGGCGCCACATAACGGCTACATTCAGAACTATATTTGGCTGAATGCTACAGGCTAACGTAAAATTGATATTAGCAATTGCTTACATGCATGTTGGTTAAGATAACAAATGATGTAACAAAATATAACAATTTGCTACAATCTCGATTGACCCACAAATAAAGGAGATATTAAGGAATTTATTTTATTGCCATTATTTCATAGTGGTTGGCATGACCGAGAGCACATATGACAATCTTCTTTGCACTATCGCTCGCCTTGTCTTTCTTTCGGGAATGTAAAATTAATATTAGCAACTCTTGATTGTTAAGATAAAACAGCTTAAATTGACAACGATGGACCCACAAATAAAGGAGATATTATGGAATTTCTTTTCTTGCCAGTATTTCATTTTAATTGGCCAGTTCTCCAACACTGTCCTACATTAGTTTAAAAGTTGTCCAGCACTGACAAACTGAATAATTACTATTATTATATTAATTTATATTTGCGATTGCTAACACGTATGGTTGACAGTTCTACGTTTCTATCATAGTATAAAAACAAGCGAAACAGTCGGGACCCCGACCGTAATATACCCTGTGGGTCTACAGGAACCCGCTCAAATTCACTCCAGATGAAATTCTCTAGTAATTCGTTTTTTGTTAATTTGTGGGCGAAGGGGGCGTGGCATCGTGATCAAATTTTTTGGACAAATCGACCTCTAGATACTCATCATGTGTGCTAAATCTCAAGTCTCTAGCTACAAAACTGCTTTTGTTATGATGTTTTTGAGTTAGAAAACTGCTTGCTTTATGAGCTTTTACTTAATTTTTGGGCGACAGGGACGTGGCATCGCAATACAATTTACTGGACACATGGACCACAAAATATTCATCATGTGTCCCAAATCTGAATTCTCTAACTGTAATATTGCTCTTGTTATAAGCTTTTCCGTTTTATGGGCGAGGGGGGCGTGGCATCGTGATAAAATTGTGTGCACACATCGACTCCAAGATACTCATCATGTATTGTAAATGTGAAGTTTTTAGCTGTAATATTGCTCCTGTTATGAGGTTTTTGAGCTACAAAACTGCTTGCTTTATGAGCTTTTCATTAATTTGAGGGCGAAGGGGGCGTGGCATCGCGATTAAATTTTCTGGACAAATTGACCCCAAGATTCTTATCATATGTGCCAAATCTCAAGTCTCTAACTGTAATATTGCTCTTGTTATAAGCCTTTCCGTTTTGTAGGCAAGGGGGCGTGCCATCGTGATAAAATTTTCTGGACACATTGACCACAAAATATGTATCATATGTGCCAAATCTCAAGTCTCTAGCTACAAAACTGCCCTTGTTATGAGATTTTTGAGCTACAAAACTGTATGCTTTTTAAGCTTTTACTTAATTTGTGGGCAAAGAGGGCGTGGCATCCAAAAAAAAGATAAACTTGATCTGCCTGCAAAAATTTCCAGTGCTGGGACACCAAGTTCAAGCTTCTAGCTCTTACCATCTCTGAGATCCTTTCGTTCATACGGACGGACCGACAGACCGACGGACCGACGGACAGACGGACATGGCTATATCGACCCGGCTATTGATGCTGATCAAGAATATATATACTTTATTGGGTCGGCCATGCTTCCTTCTGCCCGTTACATACTTTTAACAAACTTAATATAACCCCACAGGGTATAATAACTTAAATTTTCTGAATTATCAAAACCCATATATATAACAAGCCGATCAGTCGAGCGGGCGCGACAGTAGGATAGCCTGTGCAGGTCCTCAAAGAAAAGTATTTTCATTATAATGGGATTTAAATATATCGCTTGAAGTCGATTTTGCTTGCATCGAGAGTAGGTTGCTTGCGATAGTCTGGCAACACTGGACTGCGGCTATTGATTGTTTATGTTTAGCGCCACAGCAGACGAAAGGCATATCAAACATACATGAACAAACGCGTCTTTTCGTTCATTATATCGTCGGGCGGCGCAGCGACTGCGCTGCAACGCATCTGCTGCGCTGCATAAATTTGTTTCTTGAATAACTTCTGAGTTCAATATCCGATCGTAGGATTTGTAGCACACATTGAGAGTAGGATACTTGCCATGTGTGCCAAATCTCAAGTCTCTAGCTATAAAACTGCTCTTGTTATCAGCTATTTCGAGTTATGGGCGAAGGGGGCGGGGCATCGCGATGAAATTTTCAGGACACATTAAGCCCAAGCTTTTTATCATGTTTGCCAAATCTCAAGTCTCTAGCTTTAACATTGCTTATGTTATGGTGATTTTTCCAATTTTAAAACCAACGGGACTTGGTATCGAAAATTGAAAATAAACTTGATCTGCGTATGGTATTCAGGAACCTACATTCCAAATTTGAAGTCTCTAGCTCTTATAGTTGCTGAGATCCACGCGTTCATACAGACGGACAGACAGACGGACAGACGGACGGACGGACAGACGGACGGACAGACGGACGGACAGACAGACGGACAGGTGTCAATCGACTCGGCTATTGATACTGATTCAGAATATATATACTTTATAGGGTCGGAGATGCTTCCTTCTGCCTGTTACATACATTCACACAAATTCATTATAGCCTTTTTGCCCATTTTTAATGGGCACAGGCTATAAACATTGCCTTAAATTTCAAAAACAAATGGTTTGGCGCGCAATAAGATAACTGCTGTGTGTTAGAGAGAGAAACATGTGGTGTTGCCAGACTACATGCAGAGCAAAAATTTAGTTTGCTGCAATTCTGGACACAAGCAACATCGATTTCGAGCGATTCCGATAACGATCTTCGATGTATTCGTTCTAATTTAAATAATTCAAATAAGTTGGAAAAGTGTTCCCTTTACAATTGTATTGATATAATTAAAAGTATATGTAGATATAAAAAAACCACTTCCACTATAATTAAAATACTTTTATTTTAAGACCTGCACTGGGTATCCACCTGTCGCGCCCGCTCGACTGATCGGCTTGTTTTCATTATTAAGTTCCCCATAATTAAGTTGGCTTGTAAAAAGATCACCTTATTTCCCGTCATCCATAAGAGCTTCGTACTACAATTAAAAGACAATGTCAAAGCTGAATGCAATGGAGAGACCCACACTCTTGCGGGTTGCAGCGTTTCACCTGGAGCCACATTTTGTCGTATTGCATCGGGGAGCTCATGCGCCAGAGAACTTCACGCAGGAGGCACTGCACACTGCGAGATCCAACCAAGCAACCTAGATGCAATCACTCAGGTGGACGACGGGATCTTAATCATCAACGACAAATCGGCAAAACTACAGGCACCGAAATCTGGATACACGGAACGCAGCTTATCACCTTCAGCGACCGGGCCATGATCAACGGAACTCTATTCCTTAATCACTACAACGTACAGAATAGAGTTCCCGGACTTGCCAACTCTCCCCAATTGAATATCACCGCCTGCCAAAATGTTCTTAGCCTCCCGTACCTTCATCGCCTGAATGAACGTAATTTGGAGGAAATTCAAAAGTTTAAGGAATCAGCCGGAACTGACCGTGCGTGTCGTGTGGCATTCATCGTGACAGCCATATGTTGTGCGTTCATCTGTGTTGGACTCGCTTATCAACGAATCACCATGGCAAGGAAATCTGCGACGCAGCTAAGGGATGTGATTGCCGGGATAGGGTCGCCCGAGGACGGCCTTAAACTTGAGGGGAGGGTAGTTAACTAAAGTCAACAAACTCTGGATTGTTGACCGTAACCCGGTGCCAGCCAAAATTGCTGAATAAGCATTTGGCCGGATGTCGTTGCATAGCAGGCAAGCGTTGCATATTTGAGCGGCCGCTATGAGACGATTGCGAAACCATAAGTTTCGCTTTCGAGTAATCTCTATAACATAAATTGTATTAGTTCTGAATAAAGCATCAAACCATTTGCATCGTACTCCGACTCGTTGTCTTAAAAAATTCTTTTTCTTTACTTGACTTGTGGTCAAGATTGAATAATTTGTACAATAATGCGCATATGTATGCATGTTCTTCATGTTTGTTATTGTTTTTCAGATATTTTGCCGGCCTGTGTTGCTGATGGGCAAGTTAAGCCAGCTGAGTTTTGTTTTGATGTTGGGTGATAAGGAGTGATAACACTGGGTAAGCAGCGACGACGGTGATGATGATTTTTCCAGCTCGGATTGCTCCTCGGTGAGCGAGACCGATTGGAAGCTGCGTTGGCAACAACGTGAGTTTTGCACGGGACGTGGTCGAATGCCACGACATGTGTTTGCCAGCATAATGCCGCACTTTGCCTCCGGGCTATGTTGAAATACAAACGGTATTTATGCCCGTTTGGCACACGATTTACCCGATCCGCAGGCTATGTTTGACATTAACTACTTCAAACGTGATCCACGACCGTTTTACAAGCTTGCACGAGAGATTTATCCCGGCGAATTTAAACCCTCGCCATGCCATCGTTTCATCAAGATGCTGGAGACAAAGGGCAAACTGCTGCCCAATATACGCAAAACATCGATACACTGGAACAGGTTGCCGGCATACAGCGGGTCATTGAATGCCATGGTTCCTTCTCCACAGCCTCGTGCACTAAGTGCAAATGCAATGCTGATGCACTGCGTGCTGTCATCTTTGCCCAGCGCATTCCCGTCTGCCCGCAATGTCACACGAATGTGGAACACAGCGTTGATGCGTCTGTGGCCGTGACAGAGGATCACCTGAAGCAGCACGTTGAGAATGGCACAATGAAGCCCGACTTCAACTGTGTTGCGAAAATACAGTACTCCGTGAATCCAAAGAGCTGCTGCCCCAATCATTTTATCTTCATTATCACCACCATCATCATCATCGACAATGCAGACCTGAGAGTGAACAGCAATCGCAACTAGATACTGACACACAATCATTAAAGTCCAATGAATCTGCTTGGTTCCCCGCCGGCACATGCTCCGACAGCGGCTTCGAGCCCTCCACGTTTACGGCGGTACAGAGCAAGCGTTTGCCACAAACAACAGCAACATCAACCACAACAAATGCCGACGATCGTGCCGCCATTTAGCGCATTAAAAACGATATTCTCATCAAGTTGAATGAGACGGCGCACAGTGGCTCGTTTTCTCATTCTACTTTGCAAAAATCATATCTGTTGATCCAAGTAGGATATCACCAAAATTTAAAAAAGCATTAAATAGAGAATTCCTGTAGCTTTGAAATGAGCGTAAGGTCTTAAAAATCGGACGACAGACGACGTCAGCAGGTGTTCAAAGTGGGATTTTGTGTTGTTACGATGATTTTCGTGAAACGCGACATTCATCGTATGCTTTTTTTGTAATTTATGTGTAAATTTGTGATTCTATATACATAATTATATATAAATGAATGTTTTAAATACATATATACACTATAGAGAACATTTTTGATGGATGTCATGTTTCCAATATATATATCTTATAAATTTCCGTAAAAACAAAATGTAATTTCGATTAAACTATTATATTATATATTTGGTTTATTTTATATTTATATAAATTAATAATAATAACAGTATTCAATTAATGTTCTTGTTTATTTAATTTTCCTCAGCTATGTCTTCAAGTTCGTAGCCTATGTACATTAAATCTACCATTTCTTTAGAATAAAACTCTTGCAGTTCATTGCGACTTCTCACAAATCTTTTTGTTGATATCAGTGGATCCGAAGAAACTGATAACATATTAAAAAGGTCTTCATTTTGTCTCTTCCGTGTCACTTGTTTTAATGGCTTGTTTTCATTCCCCATAATATTTCATTAGTATAAACCTCTTGCATTGCAGCACTGATAAAAAAAACATATTAACTGAAAAACGGAAAAAATGTTCATGTTTAAGGGGTCTACCGCCGAAACCGGTTGTCCAAAGTTAAATAATAAACAAACTTATAAACTTTGGACAATTTCTATCAAACTGCATTTAAGGATTTTCCAGGTCGTGAAATTACCGATTCCCTTTATGCCATTTGAGTCTCGTGAGTGAGCCACTGTGCGACGCACGGCGAGCTCTTGAAAGCCTGTAATTATATATGCGCTGCTCCTCATTCAAATTTCGAAATGGGAATGGCTTCATTATGTACGTCTTCAGGGCAAACGCATCATCGGCCACAATGACGTATGGTGTTGGTTCTGTCTCATTTGGCAGAGGCTTTGGTGTTGGCACATTGAGTGTATTTTGAACAAGTGCTTTTGAGTGCAACTGCTAATAAACATTGACACATTTCTGGAAGCATTAAATGCGATCACCTCGAAAATAATCCACCATCTGAGTCTCGACCATATGCTCCAACGTCCATGTATGTGAACTTATATTCCGCATCTGCCAACGCCATTAGTACTATACTATTTGTTTTCTTGTCATTAAAATACTTCTACCCTGACTTATGGGGTGCTTGGATATTGACGTGATTTCCATCTAAAGCGCCAATGCAATTGGGGAAATTCCATCTTTTCTCGTAGCCACTTGCTATATTTAACCATTCAGCAGCTGTGTTTGGAGTCTGTAAAATTAAAATATCTATGTATTTACTATTTTCAGGACACATCTTTATCAGGATTCGTAACGGAAGTCGATGACCCGAGCCTTATGAACATTGAAGATTCATCGGATTTATCCATGTCTTCTGATACTGGATCATCGAAGCGACGCACAGTGGCTTACTCACGAGACTCACGTGGCAAAAAAGAAATCGGTCATTTCTCGCCCTGGAAAATTCTTAAATGCAGTTTGATAGAGAATTGTCCAAAATTCATAAATCCGTTTAGATTTTTTAATTTTAGCAAACGGTTTCGGCGGAAGAGCCCATGAAACATGAAAAAAAATTTTACTAAAGCCCTATTTTTGACATAGTTTTTGAACCTTAGATAGACTTTTAGCATAAAGTCCAGGCTTGTCTAGGCAAACGGGTATATACACGTTATTCTGTGGGTATTTGTGCAACAACTTCAAGAAAGTCTAGGTGCCAAGAAGTGCCAGTTAACTTTTTATTTAATAAACAATTAACGCATACCGCTTTTAAATGGATCAAAATTGCGTTGCTGCGCACCCAAAATGGCGCTGGGCTCGCATTTTTGCGCAACCTTCGGTACGGAATGGTCGTCATTTGAACGTGTTTCCGTTAAACTAGATCTTTATTGATATATATATAAATATTATAAATATAATATTAAGAATTCATTGTCTACTTAAATATATTAATGTAACCCAAAAAACAGGTAGTGATTATGTTATTTATAACCCTTTTTCGTACTCAATTTCCGCGTTTACTAAACCCAATTACCTAAGTTTGTAGATTTTAAAGGACTGAACATGTTTAATCTTTTGTGCTACCTAAGTTCGTAATTAATAATAGGGATTAAGTTAAGTCACAGTCTACTTTTGGCAACCATCACGATATTAGTCAATGTCAGTGCTGATTAGTATTTTGTAATATAAATCCAATATTGAAACCGCAAAATGTCTTTCAAAATTCGAGATGTATTTCAGATGTTTATTGATGCTCCAAGCTAAGAAGAGTTTATATTGACCGTTATGAGTACAGCAGACTGTGCAAAGGAAAATATGACGGAGGTCGACAAGATAAAAAACAAACTTCATAAAATTTTGGCACACGGAGGAAATCTCAACGAAAACCAATGTCTGTCAATCGGGGAAGAACATTAATTGAATACTTTTATTATTATTAATTTATATAAATATAAAATAAACCAAATATATAATATAAAAGTTTAATTGAAACTATATTAAGTTTTTACGGGAATTTATACGATATATTTGTATTGGAAACATGACATCCATCAAATATGTTCTCTATAGTGTATATATGTATTTAAATCATTTATTTACATATAATTATGCATATAAAATCACAAATGTACACATAAATTACAAAAAAAGCATACGATGAATGTCGCGTTTCACGAAAATCATCGTATAAACACAAAATCCAACTTTGAACACCTACTGACAAATTGTCTATCGTCCGATTTTTAATACCTTACACCAGGGGTGCGCAAAGCTGCCTTATGGATGTGCACGCACCAATACAAATAAAAGAAATTGCACGCACACATGTAACGAATTTTTATTTTATTTCAATGTGTACACGAAAAAAAAAATAGGAACATGTTTCTTCAAAAAATGCGAATAGAACACACGCATCATACTGTTCACAACGAAGTGAAGCTTTTCGTGTTTCAGTGTACAGTAAACGATAACCCAACAACAAAATACATTCGGATTAGCACCGAATTGAAATTGTTTTTGATTTGCCAGCAACGAAAGTTGGCGGAAAGCAAAATGTGAAAAGTTGTTTGTGTAATTTGCGATGTGCGCCAGAAGCATACCCATGTGTAAGCTCACACACTTCCATATGCTATGTGCAATACAAGAACAAATGTGCGTCGTGTGCATAGGCGCTGCGCACCTCTGCCTTACACTCATTTCAAAGCTACAGGAATTCTCTATTAAATGCTTTTTAAATTTTGGTGATATCTTACTTGAATCAAAAGATATGATTTTTGTAAAGTAGAATGAGAAAAAGAGCCACTGTGCGACGCAGCAGCACTGTTTTTAACTAAATCGTAATATAAATATGTATAAACATACGGAAAAAACTGCTGAGACTCTTACTTTGTATGCGCAAGATCATGTAAATATGTGAATACAAATGTAAGAAATATGCGCAATTTATTAAAAGTACTTTTCTTTTAGCGTCTCACCATGTAGTGAAACATCGATGTTGAGAACGAAACATCGATATATCACATTATTTACAAAACATCGATTATATCGATAAGGCCATCGATGTTTTTGCAGCCCTACTGGCTGCGACTGTTTTGCTCTGTTCGATAGGGATGTCGATATTTTTATCGACGATATTTCGATATGAAAAATATCATTTTATCACCAAAAATATCGATATTATCGTAAGTTATCTTCTTTGTTTGATTTCAGAATTTTGTTTGACATTCAGTACAATAAACACAAACCATGTAATTTTATCGTTGCTGTAAAGCCTCAAGGTGCTTGTTTTTTAAGTGCGTCTAAAAATTTGTTGTGTTTCCACTCGATTTAATTGTTTTATAACAAAGTTTGCACTTTGAATTAGTCGCATATATTTTATCAACGAATTTTTTCGTTTCCATATTTTTAAAGTCTGCTTGATTAAACCAAGAATACTGAACATTCTGCGTGCATATATGTGTAAGTTAACTAAAGTCAACAATCTCTGGATTGTTGACCGTAACCCGATGCCAGCCAAAATTGCTGAATAAGCATTTGGCCGGATGTCGTTGCATAGCAGGCAAGCGTTGCATATTTGAGCGGCCGCTATGAGACGATTTCGAAACCATAAGTTTCGCTTTCGAGTAAACTCTATAACATAAATTGTATTAGTTCTGAATAAAGCATCAAACCATTTGCATCGTACTCCGACGCGTTGTCGTAAAAAATTCTTTTTCTTTACTTGACTTGTGGTCAAGATGGAATAATTGGCGCCCAACTAGTGGTAATTATTTCGATTACCCGCGAAATTGATTGACTCTGATAGTAACATTAGAGTTCTTAGGAACAGAGTCATCAACAAGCCGATCAGTCGAGCGGGCGCGACAGTAGGATACCCTGTGCCGGTCTTGAATTAAAAGTATTTTCGGAAAAGTATTTTAATCATAGTGGAATTGCACTGTATGTATGTTTCTCTCTCTTACACACAGCTGTTATCTTATTGCGCGCCAAACCATTTGTTTTTGAAATTTTAGGCAATGTTTATACAGAGGTGGTCAAAAGTATTTACACAACGTGCATTTTTTTGAGCTTTTAACTTTGATTTCTTATTGCTGCTGCTTATGAACTCAGATACTGAAATAACGGTTATTGTCGTGTTTCTACATCTATGCAGAAGCAAATGAAAGAAAAATTAGAATTTATAACTAATCATGGGCTAAACAGAGAACCACTGAACTGACGCTTATCAGTTGTCAAAAGTATTTACACACATTTATTTCGCGTCAAAATTATTTACACACAGCTTCTTTTATTGATTTTTGTATTTAGTATTCAATTTAAACAAAAAATTTTATATACATCTAATTAAACCAACTAATATCTAGTTACTCCGCATTTGGCATTAATGACTGCTTGGAGCCTTGCTGGTATGGACAGGACTAAGTTGTGCGCAAACTCAAGAGTCAATTTGGACCAAATTTCCTTAATTTCAGCTATAGTTTCGTCGCGCCGCCGATTTCTGTCAACGGTCCTCTGACGCTTAACGAAAGCCCATACATTTTTCGATTATGTTCAGATCGGGGCTTTGTTGGGGCCAGGGAAGTACCGCCTGATTTAGGTCTTTTAAGAACTTGGTTGGTACTCGACCTTTGTGGCATGGAGCATTGTCCTTCTGTAGGATCCAGTCACAAGTATCGATAGTCTATTTGCTGAGGTGAATGCGTGATCATTTAAGATATAGAGGTATCCAGTTTGATGTAGTGTACGCTCTATCGGTATCAGGTCTCCAAATCCATGATAGCTTAAACAACCCCAGAACATCACCGTGCCACCACCAAAGCTGTTGATTGGCTGCACTGCATTGCCCTTTAGTTCTTTTGGAAGATGCTTAAATTGCTTGCCAACGGATCCCTGGAACTGAAACGCAGCTTCATCTGTCCATAAGACATCAAACCAGAACTCGAGAGGCTTCTCTATGTACTCCAAGGCAAATGCGAGACGTTTTTCCTTGTTGTTGGAGTAATGTCAACTATTTTACAATCAACATAGGTGTTAATATTAACTTCCTTCAATCTGCGACGCAGTGTACTATCACTAATATGTTTTCCAGTTAACATTTTCGAAGCTGCGGCAATCTTAACTGGACTTATAGTGGGATTAGTTAGTACAACTCCTAGTATGTGCCTGCATTCCCTTGGATTCAACACAGGTTTTCGGCCATTTCTTTTTTTATTTTCCGAATTTCCGAGTGTTTCCTTCATTTTCACTAAGTTGTACACTGTTTTTCTCGATATTTTGTACATCTCAGCTAACTCAGGTGCAGAAGTACCAGATTTAAATTTAGTTACAATCTCGGCTCGTTGCTCAACTGTTAGCTCCTTTGTTTTCGGCATTTCTTAAATGAAATACTTTAATTTATCTATTAAATTTTCTGTTAACAGTTAGCTTAACTTCCAATTAAGAGATCAACATTAAATAGAACTTCACTTGCTCAATGCAAATCAAAGACAAATCTTAAATTGGCATTGTGTACATAATTTTGACGCGAAATAAATGTGTGTAAATACTTTTGACAACTGATAAGCATCAGTTTAGTGGTTCTATTTTTTTGCCCATGATTAGTTATAATTTCTAATTTTTCTTTCATTTGCTTCTGCATAGATGTAGAAACACGACAATAACCGTTATTACTGGATCTGAATTCATAAGCAGCAGCAATAAGCAATCAAAGTTGAAAGCTCAAAAAAAATGCACGTTGTGTAAATACTTTTGACCACCTCTGTATATATGGGTTTTGATAATTCAGAAAATTTAAGTTATTGTAATACTATGATAGAAACGTAGAATTGTCAACCATACGTGTTAGCAATCGCAAATATAAATTAATATAATAATAGTAATTATTCAGTTTGTCAGTGCTGGACAACTTTTAAACTAATGTAGGACAGTGTTGGACAACTGGCCATTTATAATGAAATAATGGCAATAAAACAAATTCCTTAATATCTCCTTTATTAATTAGTCGATCGCTATGAAACTTGAAATTGCTTACCTCTGTTATTCTGTCAATTAAAGCTGTGTTATCTCAACGAAGATGAGTATAAACAGTAGCAAATATTAATTTAACATTCCCGAAAGAAAGATAAGGCGAGCGATAGTGCAAAGAAGATCATATGTGCTCTCGCTCTTGCCAACCACTCTGAAATAATGGCAAAAAAGGAAATTCCTTAATATCTCCTTTATTAATGGGTCGATCACTATGGAACTTGTATCAAATTTCTTAGCGTTGTTCTACTGTCAATTTAAGCTGTGTTATCTTAACCAACATGAGTCGCTAATATTAATTTTAAATTCCCGAAAGAAAGACAAGGCGAGCGATAGTGCAAAGAAGGTTGCCATATGCTCTGTCGCTCTTGCCAACAACTATGAAATAATGTTAATAATATAAATTCTTTAATATCTCCTTTATTTGTGGGTCGATCGCTATGAAACTTGCAGCAAAATGCTAAGCGTGGTTATTCTGTTAATTTAAGCTGTGTTATCTTAACAAACATGAGTGTAAACAATCGCTAATATTAATTTACATTACAATGTATAGCTCTGAGTGTGGCCGATGTATGGCGCCACATGCCACATGACACAATGCCACACAGCCGCCGACAGTGCAAAACATCAGATTATCATATGCTTTCTCGTTTGCCCAAATTTTTATATGCTCTCTCGCTTTTGTCCCTTATTTATGGGTCGATCGCGATTAAACTTGCAGCAAATTGCTCAGCGTGAGTTATACTTCAACTATCAGTCATGTTAAGCTGAATTATCTTGGAATTTGAGGTCTTCTTCTATTTGCGTGGGCGGGGGGTGAGATATCGAAAATTGAAAATAAACTTGATCTGCGTATGGTATTCAGGGATCTACATTCCAAATTTGAAGTCTCTAGCTCTTATAGTTGCTGAGATCCACGCGTTCATACAGACGGACGGACGGACAGACAGACGAACAGACGGACAGACAGACGGACAGGTGTCAATCGACTCGGCTATTGATACTGATCAAGAATATATATACTTTATAGGGTCGGAGAGGCTTCCTTCTGCCTGTTACATACATTCACTCAAATTCATTATACCACTTTTGCCCATTTTCAATTGGCACAGGGTATAAAAATAAACGTGCCCTTGTAGCTTCTTCACCAAATATGGACCCAGAGCAGCTTAATACAGTAGTGCGGGGAGCGATTGCCAATGCCTTAGCTGAGCAGTCAGCTGTTAACCAGCGTGATTAGCAAGCTTAGTTACAAAGAATCAATGAGTTGTCTGAGCAAGTGGCCGCAGCCCACATCACACCTCCAGTAGTGCAGTCATATACTGCTATAGAAATTAGGAATGAGGTCCACTGTGACGAGCCTTTACTAAGGTACAAGAATCATATGTCTCTTGGAGACAGGCGGCTGTTGCCGCTTATCACATTTTTAAACATTATAATGGCAGTTCGCGCCACTACCAGGCAGTCATTATTATTAGAAGTAAGATTAAGTCAGATTCGGTACAGTATTAAATTTCGACGCGATAATTAGTCGCCTCGACTTTACATATAGCGACAAACGGTCAATCCATGTCATAGAGCAGGAATTAGGCACTCTCAGACAGGGAGGACTTTCTCTTCTTCAATACTATGATGAAGTAAAGAAAAAGCTTACATTGTTGACTAACAAAGTCAACATGTCATATGAGCCGGCCCTGGCAAATGGTCTTTGTGAAAAGTTCAGAGACGACGCGCTGTGAGTGTTCATATCGGGCCTCAAGCGTAGTCTCACAGATGTAATCTTTGCGGCAAAGCCCAAAGACTTGCCTTCGGTGCTGGCTCTCGCACAAGAGATCGCGTCTAACCATGAAAGATCCGCGTTCGCAGCTAATTTTACGAAAAGCCTAGAAGACAAAGAGCGCAAGCAGGCGCAGGCAACAAAATAACAATGGCACACAGGTGCCCATGGAGGTTGATCCCTCCCTTTCAAGGATCTTGCAACCTACTCAGGCCCCAGCCTTCACAAACGGGAAACAAGCCACGTCTGACCGCTCGAGCGGCCAGAGGGGACAGCAGAGGCTGAATCATGTCACGAAATATGCCGGGCAGGGGTCACAGACATATGCCAATGCTGCCGCAAGCGTGGAGTCGCAGGTTGATGATGAGACTAGCGTTGGCTATGACTCCGATGCCGTCAATTTTTTTAGGGGGAGGTCCCTGCTGCCTGTCATCAGACGAAGAGTAGCGCGGATCGATATGAAGTTCCTTATAGAAACGGGCGCGTCTAAGAATTTCATCCGACCACACAAGGGGTTAAGAGGCATCCACTCTGTAGAGTCCCCCTTCACTATCCATACAATTCACGGAACAACTAGAATTACGCAAAAATGTTTTGTTTTATTGTTTAATTTGAAGGCGACAGTTTTCATTCATCAACGTTCGATGGAATAATAGTCCACGACCTGCGAAAGCAGGCAGAAGCGTCACTTTGCTTAGCCTCAGGGCCGCTCAAATGGGGCTCGGAAGATAAACAAATTTCCTTCCATACCTGCTCTGATGTCAATCATACGAATGTAGATTGCTCGGACGCACCCCTTTCTATAAAGAAGGATTTCCTCAAAATGCTAAAGGATAGAAATAAGGCTTTTGCAGACCCCAATGAATCCTTGCCCTACAACACCTCCGTGGTAGCTACCATCAGGACGGTTGATGAGGAGCCGATATATACCAAGCTTTACCCATATCCAATGGGCTCAGCTGATTTTGTAAACAAAGAAATCCAGAATCTGTTGAAGGATGGCATAATACAAAAGTCAGTCTCCCCTTATTATAACCCCATTTGGGTGGTAGACAAGAAGGGCTCTGACGAAGCTGGCAATCGGAACATGCGTTTAGTTATGGACTTTCGCAAGCTCAACGAAAGAACCATACCCGATAAATACCCCATGCCAAATATCTCAATGATATTGGGAAACTTGGGTAAGGCCAAATTTTTCTCGACGCTGGACCTCCGGTTATCATCAAATCATTCTCGCTGAACGCGATCGTGAGAAAACTGCTTTTGCAGTAAATGGGGAAAAGTACGAGTTTCGAAGACTCACCTTCGGTCTAAAAAATGCTGCCAGCATCTTTCAGAGGACCATTGATGATATCTTGCGAGAGCAGATCGGCAAATTCTGCTACGTATATGTTGATGACGTGATCATCTTCTTAGAGAATGAAGAAATGCACGTCAAGCATGTGGACTGGGTTCTTAAAAGCTAACTCGAGGCAAACATGAGGTTCTCGGTAGAAAAATCACGTTTTTTTAAGAAAAGAGTGAACTTTCTCGGGTTTATAGTCACCAGTAACGATACAACAACAGATCCGGAGAAAGTGAAAGCCATACAAGACTTTCCAGAACCGAAAACGGTGTTCGAAGTCCGTTCGTTCTTGGGCCTTGCAGGATATTATAGATGTTTCATTAAGGACTTTGCGGCAATAGCAAGACCTGTTTCGGACATTTTAAAAGGAGAAAATGGAACAGTCAGTAGATACAGATCGCGGAACATTCCGGTGCAGTTCAGCGAAGCGCAACAACGAGCGTTTTGTAAACTGCGTAGCATTTTGGCATCTGAAGATCTCATGCTTAGGTATCCTTACTTCAAGAAGCCGTTCGATCTAACGACGGACGCTTCAGCTTATGGCATAGGTGCAGTACTCTCCCAAGAGGGTCGTCCAATTACAATGATCTCAAGAACATTGAAGGACAGAGAGGTCAATTACGCTACGAACGAAAGAGAGCTATTGGCTTTCATTTGGGCACTAGCCAAGCTACGGCACTATCTGTATGGCGTTAAAGACATAAACATATTCACCGACCATCAGCCTTTAACCTTCGCAGTATCGGAATCCAATCCTAATGCGAAGATTAAAAGATATATATAGAAGATATAGAAACATCGGAAAAGCCGTTAAATTGCTTTCAAAACCAGATAGTTCTGAAGGAGGCGCGCTTTTCAGCAAAACGCAGATTTATCCTGTTTTAAAATAAGAGGCGTCACTTAATCAGTTTCGCTTGTAAAGATTATCTTCTAAGCGAGCTAGAAGACGTAATCATTCCCAAAGGTGTTAACGCCTTTCACTGTGATTTGCATACTCTCGCAATGATACAGGATGAGGTAGTTCGAAGATTCCCTTCCACGACATTTTGGCACTGCAAAAACCGTGTAGTAGACATATTCGGTGTTGGGGAAAGGAGAGAAATTCTCACCACCGAACATAATAGAGCCCACAGGTCGGCTCAAGAGAATGTGAAGCAAGTACTTTCTGATTACTACTTCCCAAAAATGGCCAAACTGGCCAACGAAATTGTCCAAAACTGCAAGACATGCGCTAGGGCCAAATACGATAGACACCCTAGAAAGCAAGAGCTTGGTGAAACACCAGTTCCTACGCAGGTAGGGGAGATGATACACATAGACATCTTCTCTACTGACAAAAAATTTTTTCTCACTTGCATTGATAAATTCTCCAAATTCGCTGTGGTTCAGCCCGTTTCCTCGAGAGCTATTGAGGATCTGAAGCCAGCCTTGCTCCAGCTCATGAACTTTTTCCCAAAGGCAAAAGCGATATACTGTGACAACGAACCAGCGTTGAATTGACAAACGATTTCCGCAATGTTGAGCAATAATTTTGGAGTAAGTATCTCAAACGCACCTCCCCTACACAGTGTTTCCAATGGGCAGGTAGAGCGATTTCACAGCACATTGCTGGAACTTGCCAGATGTTTGAAAATTGATAAAGAAATAAGCGACACAGTAGAAATCATTCTACTAGCAGCAACAGAATAGAACAAGTCAATCCACTCCGTTATTAATAGGGGACCGGTTGACGTTTTCCAAACGCACTCAGATGAGACGCAAGAAGAAATAGAAAACAAAATTAGAAGCGCTCAGATTGCGGTCAGAACCAGAGAAAATGCGTCTTCGAAGTTGGCAAAAAAGTCTTAGTAAAATTCAACCGAAGGCTAGGTAACAAACTCACGCCTTTGTGTGAGGAGCGAGCCGTGGAAGCGGACCTGGGGACCTCGGTCCTCATTAGAGGGAGGGTGGTCCACAAGGACAACCTGAAGTAATCAAAACGGTCCCCTTGTTTTTTTCCATTTTATTTTTAGCCACTAGGCAATCTATCATAAGTTAGTAATATTTAGCCACTTGGCATAATTTATATTAAGTCTTTTTTGTGGTGGGTTGCCCCTTTTCGAACAACAAATAGCTAAAAAACATCCATTCCACATGTTTGGACTCATACTCCTCTTCTCATTATCCTTGGCATCGGCGCACATTACTGATTATTCGAATGCCAAATACATCCCTATTGTGGATGGCCGAATCTTAGTGTGGGAAGAATTTGTCTACGTTAAGCATTCGGCAAATATTTCGGAATACATGTGAGTAGTGGAAGAAACGGTCAACTTAGTTGATTCTAATGACATGTTTCCGCAATCGCACATGAGGAAACTATTGAGCGTGGACACAGCTCATCTCCAGGATCTTTTAGAAGCCTTAGGCGTGCATCATAGAGCTGCCAGGAGTTTAGATTTCCTAGGTTCCATGCTAAAGGTTGTGGCGGGTACACCCGATGCTAGTGTTTTAGAGAGGATCAGGTTTACAGAATTACAGCTAATAAATTCAAACAACAAACAGATAGAGATAAACACTAGAATTCAAGACCAAATTAATAAATTAACTTCCACTGTCAATGAAATTCTCAAGGTAGCTAAATATTCCCAAATCGACACCAGCCATTTGTATGAAACGTTGTTGGCAAGGAATAGAATGCTGATGATGGAACTGCAAAATTTGATGCTTGCTATAACACTGGCAAAGGCTAACATCGTTAGCCCAAATATTCTAGATCACTCAGACTTGAAGTCGATTTGGTTGGAAGAACCCTCCAACACCCCCATAGAGGACCTTATGTCTGTCTCGTCCGTTAAAGTTCTCCAATCTGTTAACATGCTTTTTATTCCCTGTGGGGGTATATTAAGTTTGTTAAAAGTATGTAACGGGCAGAAGGAAGCATGGCCGACCCAATAAAGTATATATATTCTTGATCAGCATCAATAGCCGAGTCGATATAGCCATGTCCGTCTGTCCGTCGGTCTGTCGGTCTGTCGGTCCGTCCGTATGAACGAAAGGATCTCAGAGATGGTAAGAGCTAGAAGCTTGAACTTGGTGTCCCAGCACTGGAAATTTTTGCAGGCAGATCAAGTTTATCTTTTTTTTGGATGCCACGCCCTCTTTGCCCACAAATTAAGTAAAAGCTTAAAAAGCAAGCAGTTTTGTAGCTCAAAAATCTCATAACAAGGGCAGTTTTGTAGCTAGAGACTTGAGATTTGGCACATATGATAAATATTTTGTGGTCAATGTGTCCAGAAAATTTTATCACGATGGCACGCCCCCTTGCCTACAAAACGGAAAGGCTTATAACAAGAGCAATATTACAGTTAGAGACTTGAGATTTGGCACATATGATAAATATTTTGTGGTCAATGTGTCCAGAAAATTTTATCACGATGGCACGCCCCCTTGCCTACAAAACGGAAAGGCTTGTTATAAACAAGAGCAATATTACAGTTAGAGACTTGAGATTTGGCACATATGATAAGAATCTTGGGGTCAATTTGTTCAGAAAATTTAATCGCGATGCCACGCCCCCTTCGCCCTTAAATTAATGAAAAGCTCATAAAGCAAGCAGTTTTGTAGCTCAAAAACCTCATAACAGGAGCAATATTACAGCTAAAAACTTTACATTTACAATACATGATGAGTATCTTGGAGTCGATGTGTGCACACAATTTTATCACGATGCCACGCCCCCCTCGCCCATAAAACGGAAAAGCTTATAACAAGAGCAATATTACAGTTAGAGAATTCAGATTTGGGACACATGATGAATATTTTGTGGTCCATGTGTCCAGAAAATTGTATTGCGATGCCACGTCCCTGTCGCCCAAAAATTAAGTAAAAGCTCATAAAGCAAGCAGTTTTCTAACTCAAAAACATCATAACAAAAGCAGTTTTGTAGCTAGAGACTTGAGATTTAGCACACATGATGAGTATCTAGAGGTCGATTTGTCCAGAAAATTTTATCACGATGCCACGCCCCCTTCGCCCACAAATTAACAAAAAACGAATTACTAGAGAATTTCATCTGGAGTGAATTTGAGCGGGTTCCTGTAGACCCACAGGGTATATTACGGTCGGGGTCCCGACTGTTTCGCTTGTTATACCCTGTGCCCATTGAAAATGGGCAAAAGTGGTATAATGAATTTGTGTGAATGTATATAACAGGAAGAAGGAAGCCTCTCCGACCCTATAAAGTATATATATTCTTGATCAGTATCAATAGCCGAGTTGATTGACACCTGTCCGTCTGTCTGTTTGTCCATCCGTCTGTCTGTCCGTCTGTATGAACGCGTGGATCTCAGCAACTATAAGAGCTAGAGACTTCAAATTTGGTATGTAGGTTCCTGAATACCATACGCAGATCAAGTTTATTTTCAATTTTCGATTTCTCACCCCCGCCCACGCAAATAGAAGAAGACTTCAAATTCTAAGATAATTCAGCCTAACATGACTGATAGTTGAAGTATAACTCACGCTGAGCAATTTGCTGCAAGTTTCATCGCGATCGACCCATAAATAAGGGAGGTATTAAGGAATTTGTTTTAATTGCATTTTTTGGCCAAAGCTCGAGAGCATATAAAAATTCCATTTGCGCAAACGAGAAAGCATATGATAATCTGATAATTTGCGGTGTCGGCCGCTATGTGACGCCACATTGTGTCATGTGGCGCCACATAACGGCTACATTCAGAACTATATTTTGCTGAATGCTACAGGCTAACGTAAAATTAATATTAGCAATTGCTTACATGCATGTTTGTTAAGATAACAAATGATGTAACAAAATATAACAATTTGCTACAATCTCGATTGACCCACAAATAAAGGAGATATTAAGGAATTTATTTTATTGCCATTATTTCATAGTGGTTGGCATGACCGAGAGCACATATGACAATCTTCTTTGCACTATCGCTCGCCTTGTCTTTCTTTCGGGAATGTAAAATTAATATTAGCAACTCTTGATTGTTAAGATAAAACAGCTTAAATTGACAACGATGGACCCACAAAAAAAGGAGATATTATGGAATTTCTTTTCTTGCCAGTATTTCATTATAATTGGCCAGTTCTCCAACACTGTCCTACATTAGTTTAAAAGTTGTCCAGCACTGACAAACTGAATAATTACTATTATTATATTAATTTATATTTGCGATTGCTAACACGTATTGTTGACAGTTCTACGTTTCTATCATAGTATTAAAATAACTCGTTTTCTCATTCTACTTTGCAAAAATCATATCTGTTGATCCAAGTAGGATATCACCAAAATTCAAAAAGCATTAAATAGAGAATTCCTGTAGCTTTGAAATGAGCGTAAGGTCTTAAAAATCGGACGACAGACGACGTCAGCAGGTGTTCAAAGTGGGATTTTGTGTTGTTACGATGATTTTCGTGAAACGCGACATTCATCGTATGCTTTTTTTGTAATTTATGTGTAAATTTGTGATTCTATATACATAATTATATATAAATGAATGTTTTAAATACATATATACACTATAGAGAACATATTTGATGGATGTCATGTTTCCAATATATATATCGTATAAATTTCCGTAAAAACAAAATGTAATTTCGATTAAACTATTATATTATATATTTGGTTTATTTTATATTTATATAAATTAATAACAATAACAGTATTCAATTAATGTTCTTGTTTATTTAACTTTCCTCAGCTATGTCTTCAAGTTCGTAGCCTATGTACATTAAATCTACCATTTCTTTAGAATAAAACTCTTGCAGTTCATTGCGACTTGTCACAAATCTTTTTGTTGATATCAGTGGATCCGAAGAAACTGATAACATATTAAAAAGGTCTTCATTTTGTCTCTTCCGTGTCACCTTGCAGGTATTCGAGTACCTATATTTGTTGTATTCCATGCCTGTTGTCTAAAACTTCTTGCGGACGTTTCGCAACAATCCATTTCGATTTAAACCTGTAGTAAATTCTATTAAGTCTGTTTTTCATCTGGTCGATATCCCTCATATTTTCCTTAGCAAAGTCTACTGTATTCATATTGGTCGATATAAACTCTTGCTTGGAGCATCAATAAACATCAGAAATACATCTCGAATTTTGAAAGACATTTTGCGGCTTCAATATTGGATTTATATTGAAAACACTAATCAGCACTGATTTTGTTAAATGTCGTGATGGTTGCCAAAAGAAGACTTAGGTAATTGGGTTTAGTAAACGACGAAATTGAGTACGAAAATGGGTTATGAATTACATAATCACTACCTGTTTGTTTGGGTTACATTCATATATTTAGGTACTCAATGAAATGTTAATATTATATTTAGGTAAAGTGTTCAATAAAAGGTCTAGTTTAACGGAAACACGTTTAATTGTTGCCAAAAACGACCATTCCGCATCGAAGGTAGCGCAAAAATGCGAGCCCGGCGCCATTTTGGGTGCGCCACATAGCAATTTTGACCCTTTTAAAAGCGGTGTCGTTAATTGATTATTAAATAAAAAGTTAACTGGCATTTCTTGGCACCTAGACTTTCTTGTTGCAGAAATATCCACAAAATAACGTGTATATACCCGTTTGCCTGGACAAGCCTGGACTTTATGCTAAAATTATATCTAAAGTTCAAAAACTGTGTCAAAAATAGTGCTTTAGTAAGAATATTATTTAAAATAAACAAGCGGAACAGTCGGGACCCCGACCGTAATATACCCTGTGGGTCTACAGGAACCCGTTCAAATTCACTCCAGATGAAATTCTCTAGTAGTTCTTTATTTTTTAATTTGTGGGCGAAGGGGGCGTGGCATTGTGCTTTTGTTATGAGGTTTTTGAGCTAGAAAACTGCTTGCTTTATGAGGTTTTACTTAATTTGAGGGCGAAGGGGGCGTGGCATCGCGATTAAATTTTCTGGACACATTGACCCTAAGATTCTTATCATATGTGCCAAATCTCAAGTCTCTTACTGTAATATTGCTCTTGTTATAAGCCTTTCCGTTTTGTAGGCAAGGGGGGCGTGGCATCGTGATAAAATTTTCTGGACACATTGACCACAAAATATTTATCATATGTGCCAAATCTCAAGTCTCTAGCTACAAAACTGCCCTTGGTATGAGGTTTTTGAGCTACAAAACTGCTTGCTTTATAAGGTTTTACTTAAATTGTAGGCAAAGAGGGCGTGGCATCCAAAAAAAAAGATAAACTAGATCTGCCTGCAAAAATTACCAGTGCTGGGACACCAAGTTCAAGCTTCTAGCTCTTACCATCTCTGAGATCCTTTCGTTCATACGGACGGACCGACGGACCGACGGACCGACAGACCGACAGACCGACGGACCGACGGACAGACGGACATGGCTATATCGACTCGGCTATTGATGCTGATCAAGAATATATATACTTTATGGGGTCGGCCATGCTTCCTTCTGCCCGTTACATATTTTTAACAAACTTAATATACCTCCACAGGGTATAAAAATAACAACATTTTAATACCATTCGCTTTAGAATCGACACACCTATTAGATAAAATTAAGAAACTGAAAATTCATTAAGCATTTTTATAAAAAAACGAAATTTTTTCATGTTTGATAGGCTCTACCGCCGAAAACGTTTGCCCAAATTAAAAAAACTAAACGGATTTAACATTTTTGGACAATTCTCTATCAAACTGCATTTAAGGAGTTTCCTGGGCGAGCCAGTGTGCGCCGCGTAAAAAAAGCGGCGGTCCAGCGTAGATGCAACAACAACAGCAGCAACAGTGGCAGCAGCAACATCAACAACAACGTCAACAGCTGCATTAACAACTATTTAAAATTGAAATGTTGACACAATTGTCGGCTATTAATTTAATATTTATTTGTATGCACTGTGGGGGTATATAAAGTGTTTGTTGAAACTATGTAACAGGCAGTAGGAGGCGTGACCGAACCGATAAAGTATATCTAATAAATAGCCGATGTCTTTATAGCCATGTCTGTCTGTCTGTCCAAACGTATACAAGTTAACAACTAAAAGTCGCACTGTAGTTTATAAGCCTTGCACAATTATGATATTTAATTAAAACAAATATAGGTCCCACAAAGCGCTGACATATTAGTGCAATGATCCCAAACATTGGTCGGTAATGGTAATATGATGCTTGTTTATGTTGCATGCGAAACGTTATTATTATGCTAAGCTGGCTTGCCGGCTGCGACATCGTTGCTTAAGCCCTCGGCACTAGCTTTAAGTTTGAATAATTTGTAGTCTTCAGTTTTTATATTGTGCTCCGGCACTGGCCGTATAACGAAACACATATATCTTTTATTGTTCGCCACGAGGCAACGATTGGATAGCTATTAGCATCCGCATTTAACCTACAGCAATTGGAGTACCTATTACCTACAGCTCCTTAACAAGAGCCATCTATAACAAACACTGGTTGACCCTTTACGTGTCCTCCGTCATCAACTGCACCGGCGACTGAGAAATCATCGATTCGACATCGCAGGACTAGGAGATTAAATAATTGGCGCCCAACATACCAAATCCCCCGCTCACTCAAACTGTCTTATATATAACATGTAAGTTCAGTTAAAATTTATTTCAAGTCAAGTCAAATTTCAAGAAAAAATGTTCAAATACCTTACACAAACCAAGTTATTGTGGCACATTCAATTTAAACATTGCAAATCATACAAATTACAAATATAAAATTATTCCTTTATTCTGTGCTTCACATTTGTGCAGTTAGTGAGATAAAAATTAATAATTATAAGTATATGAGTCGATTTGATGAGCTTAGAGACACTAAAGTCGAATGTGATAGTGACATAGAGAGGGACGTAGACGAGAATAGTCAAGAACAGAACCCAGAGCTTTCAGCTTATCAGGTACACAACCCAGAACCCAACGTTAGCCAAGTCCAAAACCTACTTGAACTTAATCAAGTACACAACCTAGAACATAACGTTAGCCAAGTCCGAAACCTACTTGATCTTAGTCAGGTACAAAACCCACCAGGTCTTATCATGGATGCAAACCGAATTCAACAATTGGTCGATAATGCTGTTCAACATGCATTGTCGCAGCAAGAACAAAGGTTCTAGGCCCAGATAAATACCATGAGCGCTCGAGTTGACAGCCTGCAAATAGAAGCGCCAGAGGTAGAAATTTATACAAGAATCTCAGTTAACCCAGAAATAAGGTGTGACATTCCATTAGATATCGTTAAATCATTTCCCGAGTTTAATGGATCCGCAGATGAATACGTAGCTTGGAGGCAATCTGCCACCGATGCTTACGAATTTTTTAAACCTCTCAATGGCAGTTGCGGACATTATCAAGCAGAAACAATCATTAGAAACAAAATTTGCGGACCAGCAAGAGTATTGCTTGTGTCCTATAACACAGTTCTAAATTTTGATGTCATTATTGCAAGATTAGATTGTACGTGACAAACAAAATTGTTATGTCATACGAACCACAGCAGGCTATACTAATCAACGAAGAGGTTAGGGCCGACGCGCTGCACTCATTTATTTCAGGACTGAAAAAGTAACAAGGGCCGCTCATACATTAGACAAGGCAAGGGTAGTAGAGAAGATTGAAACCCACATTTTGTAAAGAAACAACAGAACCACCACGAAGGTAGTCCCAAAGATACCCAAGAACAACCACCCGAACCGATGGAAGTTGATTCTTTATCGAAATTTAGGCGGCGTACTAACAATGGGAACGCCCAAAACAACAATACCCAAAACAATAAGAGACGTAACACGTCCGATAGGTTAACAGACCCCAGACGCCAACGCGTCAATAACACAGTGCAAAACGCTCCCACCGAAAATGATCACAAATATGAAAAGTCTGCATCGGAAGCTGTAGTCAGCATTGATGATGAAATCGAATCCGTAGGTGATAACGACTCATTAAATTTTTTAGGGAACGCTCCCGGCTGCTTTTCATCAGACGACAGCTGGATGGGGGAACTATAAAAATCCTTAAAGATACAGGCGCGGCTAAAAACTACATAAAGCCCATAAAAGATCTTTGCGAAGTAGTGCCAGCCGCCAAACCTTTTACTGTGAGCTCAATTCATGGCTCCAGTTTAATTAAATACAAATGTCTCATGAACATTTTTGGTCAACTGTCTCCGTTTTTTTTTGAAACACGCTGACGACCTTTGATGCTATCATAGGCTTAGACTTGCTAACGCAGGCTGGGGTTAAGATAGACTAAGAGAACAATACTCTAAATTATCGGGACAAGCTGGAGAACATAGAATACCATGACTGCACTAGTGTTAACTTCACTAATGTAAACAACATAGTAGTCCCACTAGCAGTCAAGCAACAATTTAAAGTTGTCATCCTGAAAAGGAACAAAGTATTTTCAACCTCTAACGAGGCTTTACCATTCAACACTGCCATCGTGGCCACGGTTCGGACAGACACTGTCGAACCAATTTACTCCAAACTTTACCCACACCCAATGGGCGTGGCAGATTTCGTTAACAACGAAATAAAACAACTTTTAAAGGACGGAATCATAAGACCGTCTAGATCACCATATAACAGCCCAACCTGGGATGTTGACAAAAAAGGGACCGATGATAAAGGCAACAGAAATAAACGCCTAGTCATCGATTATAGGAAGCTCAAGGAGCGAACTATACCCGACCGCTATCCGATGCCAAGTATTCCAATGATTCTAGAGAATCTATGAAAAGCCAAATACTTTAAAACCTTAGCATCTTTCCAAGGGCTATCGATGATGTTTTCAGGGAACACATCGGGAAAATTTGTTATGTTTACGTCGATGACGTAAACATATTCTCTGAAAATTAATTTGACCATGCTAAGCACCTAGACATAGTGCTTAAATGCCTATTAGACGTCAACATGAGGGTGGCTCGACAGAAAACGAGCTTCTTCAAAGAAAGCGTTGAGTACCTAGGCTTCATTGTAACTAGAGGAGGGGCAAAAACAGATCTAAAAAAGGTTCGCTGCATACAAGTTAAAGAACCTGTTCAGTCTCCGATCCTTCTTAGGTTTAGCGAGCTATTATAGGAGATTCATCAAAGACTTTGCGTCTATAGCAAGACCCCTCACGGGTATTTTAAAAGGTGAAAATGGCTCTGTGAGCTAACATATGTCAAGAAAGGTTCCAGTTGAGTTTAATGAGACTCAACGCAATGCCTTTGAACGGTTACGGAATATCTTAGCATCAGAAGAGGTTATTCTAATGTATCCAAATTTCAAACTTCCCTTTCACCTTACCACCGATGCGTCAATGGACGGCATTGGAGCTGTCCTATTACAAGGTGGCAGACCAATCAAAACGATCTCGCGAACGTTGAAACAAAGTGAGTCACATTATGCCACAAACGAAAGGGAGTAACTAGCGATTGTGTGGGCTCTGGGTAAACTTCAACAGTACCTATATGGTACAAAGGAAGTCAATATTTTCACCGACCATCAACCATTAACCTTTTCCGTCTCTGATAGAAACACAAATGCGAAAATCAAAAGATGGAAATCCATCATAGATGAATACAACGCGAAAGTTCTCTACAAGCCAGCAAAGAGAATTTCGTTGCAGATGCCTTGTCAATGCAAAATATTAATACTCTGCAAAACGAACCTCAGTCAGACGCTGCGACAATACACAGCGAGTTTTTTTTTGACCTATACGGTCGAGACCACAGACAAGCCATTAAATTGTTTTAAGAATCAGATAGTACTAAGAGAAGCGTGCTATGACCTAAAACAAGATTTCATATTATTCAGCAGTAAAATGCGTCACCTCATAAAATGTACAGACAAAAGCAAATTGTTTGAGACACTCAAACCTTTAATCATAACCGATGCTGTAAATGCAATCCATTGTGACTTCTCAACGTTGGCTAGTTTCCAACATGACTTAATGTCGGCTTTTCCACGACCAAATTTGGCATTGTAAAAGTTTCGTAATGGATGTCACAGACAAAAATGAACAAATTGAAATAATAACGATTGAACATAATCGTGAGCATAGAGCGGCACAGGAAAACATCAAACAGTTCCTTTGTGACTATTATTTTCCCAAGATGACTAAAATCGCCAATGAAGTTGTCATAATCCGTAGAGTATGCTCCAGGTCGAAATACGACAGGCACCCTAAGAAGCAAGAATTGGGCACAACCCCAATACCTTCATATGCAGGCGAAATGCTGCATATTGATATCTTTTTAACAAACAAGAAATTTTTCCTGACTTGTATCGACAAGTTCTCCAAATTTGCAATAGTGCAACCATTGGCGTCTCGAACAATAGTAGATGTGAAAACACCCACGCTCAGGGAAATCGCTACAGCATTGGAGTTGGACAAATAAGCCAACGACACTGGCGAATCAATCACCATGTCAGCATTTCTGTATAACAGATCAGTACATTCGGTCACTAACAAGAAGCCGATCGAGATAATATACTTTGCATCAGACCAATTAACAAGCATAATTAAGAATAAATTAACCAAGGCGCAGGAAACCAACTTAGAAAGATGCAACCCGTCTAGGCAGAATAGGGTTTTTGACGTAGGAAAACGGGGTTTGTAAAGAATAATAAAAGGTTAGCAGATAAGCTTACTCCGCTGTACGATGCAGCGAAGATACGAGCAGACCTGGGAACGTCTGTTCTCAATTAGGGGAGGGTGGTCCACAAAGACAACATCAAGTAAACAATAACACCCACAAGCCACACTTGTATAGATTAAGATCAAGTTTAAACGCTCGACTTACCCCCGTTCTATTCACACCCATTGCAGGATTCAAATCATATTCCTGCTAATGTTCGCAATAAAGTAGGGTCGGATTATCGACTACTCCCACTTCAAATACATATCAATAGTGGATGGAAACGTGTTGGTATGGGAAAAACGTGAATACCTGAAGCATTCAAGCAACTTGACTGAATTCAAAAACATTGCAGATGAAACAGCAAAATTAGCAGAATTATTCCCTTAATCGCACATGCGAAAACTACTAGACGTAGACATAGACCACATGCGAAGTTTATTGTCCGTTGTCCAAGTACACCATAGGATGGCCAGAAGCCTAGATTTTTTTGATACGGCATTAAAAGTAATTGCCGGCACTCCCGATGCTTCTTACTTCAAGAAAGTTAGGTGGTCCGAATCTCAATTGATTAGAGCAAACAATAGACAAGTAGAAATTAACACTAACACTCAAAAACAGATAAATGATTTAACCGAGACAGTTAACCAAATAATTAAAGCAAAAAAATACAATTTCATTGACACACCGCACTTATATGAAGCATTACTAGCACGAAATAGAATGTTAATAACATAGATACAAAATTTAATACTCACAATAACATTGGTTAAATCTAATATTATAAATCCCACTATATTTGACCATGATGATTTGAAATCTATTTTAAATGATCACCCGATAGAGATAAATGTTGTCAGCCTGATTGAGGCAGCCAAAATAAAAATATAACAGTCCGAAAACATTGTCCATATAATCATAGATTACCCTTGCGTCCACATCATCTGCAAAAAGGTTACAATATTTCCAGTATCACATCAACATGTCACACTGCAGCTTCAGGAAAACACAGTCGCAGAATGTAACAATGACATCCTAGCGGTCAACGAATGCGTCAAAACAACGCACGCAGCAATATGCAACTCATCGAAGCAAGACACGTGTGCTCGCGCGGTACATGCAAGCGGTTTTGCGACCTGCCGCACGTAACCGAGCCACCTGAATCCTATCACAGTGGTGGATGACGGCATTATCATCATAAACGAGAGTTCAGCAAATGTGAGCACTGACGATGGCCCCGAAATACCAATATAGGGGACCCACCTTGCCACGTTCCGGCTCTCTGCCGTCAAAAATGGCACCAGATATGTGAACCATCGTGAGGCATTGAACAAACTGCCAGGCATAGCAGTGTCACCTAGGGATGTTGATATTTTTAAAAATATCTATATCGATGATATTTCGATATGAAAAAAATATCATTTTAGTATTGATATTATCGCCAAAAATATCGATATTATCGATATTAAAAATATCTGAGTGCAAACTCAATTGAGGTGTGTTGCGTAAGTTATCTTCTTTGCGACCAAAAAGCATAAGCTTTGATTAAAACCAACACAACGTTTTCAAAGTTTTACTTCAGAATTCAGTACACTAAAATTAAAACAAAATAAAAGTGGTACTTTTCATTACAAGCGAATAAACGCACTAGGGATTTATATCCCATAGCTCGGTTTTTAGGGACTTCAAAAAAAAGCGCTCTTTTATGTGATCGTCAGTCATTCTGCTTCTTGAGTCACATACCACAACTTTTATAGCTGAGGCCAAACGCTCGGATGACACAGACCTACCGGGAGCAATCAAATATGATAGTGCCAACTTAGAAAGATTTGGCATCGTATCTGATAGACCTTGCCAATAAGAAATTGGGTCTGTTTTCTAAGACTTGCACAATTATGATATTTAAGAAAAACAAATATAGGTCCCACAAAGCGCTGACATATCAGTGCAATGATCCCAAACATTGGTCGGTAATGGTAATATGATGCTTGTTTATGTTGCAAGCGGAACGTTATCATTATGCTGAGCTGGCTTGCCGGCTGCGACATCGTTGCTTATGCCATCTGCACTAGCTTTAAGTTTGAATAATTTGTAGTCGTCAGTTTTTATATTGTGCTCAAGCGAATACATCGCCCAAATATATTGCTTCGGCATTGACCGTATATATCATATATATCAACGATTGAATAGCTGTTAGCATCCGCATTTAACCTACAGCAATTGGAGTACCTCTTGCCTACAGCTCCTTAACAAGAGCCATCTATAACAAACACTGGTTGACCCTTTACGTGTCCTCCGTCATCAACTGCACAGGCGACTGTGAAATCATCGATTCGACATCGCAGGCCCAGGAGATTAAATTATTTACACGCAAGGATCTCAGAGATAGTAAAAGCTAAAAGCTTGACTTGATATACATATATCTGCACTCCTTATATTTACAGACATATTAAGTTTATTTTTATAAATCACAAATAATTTTGGATACCACAAATCGAAAGAAAGCGAAGAAAAAAGTGCAGACTTGGGGTCTATTATCCCAGAAGATTTCACACCTCCTTTACCCAAAAATCCACAGTGTATATTACAGTCGGGTTTCTGACTTGTCCGGCTTGTTGTTTTTTCTTTGTAATATTGTTTTCTTCGATTGGAAGCTCAAAAATCAACTGGAAACGAGGCAATCCTTCCATTAGTCCCTACATTTATTCAAATTTTACTTTTGATAATTCATTTTCCCAAATTATTTTCATAATCATATTCAAAATCACATCTCTATACATATTTATTTGTCTACACTTTGTATGTAAATGTTAGTTTTTTTTAATTATTATTATTGTTGGATTCAGCAGCAACCGCATCTTCATAAATTTTTGTTATGTACTAGTCCAATTTGAATTTGAAAATCTGTTAAATTGCATTACGTCATTACATGTAAATACGCGAAACATATGTAACTGCAAGCAAGGTGGCAAGCCTCTCTTGCACTTGGCTCAGCTGTTAAGCTTACGCATTTTTACATTGTTTTACATGTTTGACTTCTCTCGTTGTTGATCAAGGCGAAGCAAGGAAAATTGTTCTGAGCCAAATTCTCGCGCTTAGCAACGTCGTTATCTCGCAAATAAAATTATAACGTTGTCGTGGAAAACCAAATAGTTTGTTATTAGTGGTTATTGGTTGCATTGGCAACTCAACATTTGGAGGCCCCGGCGAGATTTATTTACTTTCGTACAGCGCAAATATAAGCAACAAGACTTAATATTGCTTAGTGACAAAGTGCATTACAATTGCTCATTATAAAGTGCGTTCTTATAATTAGGCAATTACAAACATATGTGCATGTGTGTGTTGGCAATTTACAGCTCAGCTTTGTTTACATAGATTCCGCTAGCTGACTTTGTCGTGTTCCTCTCTTGCGGTCATTCGTAGCTGACTCATACATATATACATACATACATACATACATACATGTATGTATATAAGCAACTGTCCCGTTGTTGGTGTGGGCGTACAGTTAATTAGCTTTTGTTAGAAGCAATCATGGCAAGTGAAGGTGCCAGCGATATGTTGCCAAACAGGGTGACTTATTTTAAGCGAAAAGTGGCTGCGCTGTTTGAGCGAGCCAAAAGCATTGAATATGAGCTAACCGAGGCAAAGGTTATTTCATTTTGTGCCATCGATTTGGAAATGCGTCTAATGCTAATTGAGCGCACTAAAACTGCGTTTGCTGAAGCTCATAACTCGCTAGAAGAGTTGGATTTTGATGAGATTGGCAGCAAGCTACGAGATGATTTTGACGAAGTTATGTCTATGGTTGAAGCTCGCGTTCGTGTACATATGCAAAGAGGGCAGCCCATTTCCGCTCATTCTACCTTGGGTCGTTATGATGACACATTAAACCAATCAGTGATAATGACCAGCAGAACGCGTTTGCCCGAGCTCAAGTTGCCTACGTTTTCCGGCGGCTACACGGAATATATGGATTTTATTGCAATGTTTGAATCTGTAGTCGACAAGGATGCCGAACTGTCCAGTATTGAGAAGCTGCAGCATCTCCGCTCGTGTTTGTCTGGCTCTGCGTTGGATGCGGCTCGATCGTTAGAGTTTTCCGGTGCCAATAATCGTGTGGCTCTGGATATTCTTAAAAAACGATTTAGTAATAAACGTCTTGTTTTCCAGGCACACATCGAGGAGATTCTTGGGCTCAAGAGGGTAGATTCGGAGTCGGCATCAAAACTTCGTGAGTTTTCTGACAAGGTCAACTCTCACATGCGTGCTCTGCAAACCTTGGGTAGTTTGGAGCAAATCGCAGAATGCATGATTGTTCATACGCTGCTTCAGAAGCTGGATGTTAAGACGCAGACAAGATGGGAGGAAGCCACATCCATTGACGAGGTGCCGTCAGCTGATGAGTTTTTGGAATTTCTGGAAAGACGGAGTCAAAAACTGGAGAGCGTTCAACATGCTATGTCATCTCATGTGCCAAGTTCTCAGGTGGGCAAATCCAACCAAAATACTAACTCAAGCAGAAAGGCATTTGTAGCCGAGACTAACCAAAATGGCTGTAGCTTTTGTGATGCGCCTGGTCATGGAATATATACATGTAGTAAATTCGCAAATTTGTCTCCATCCCTTCGTCATAAGGAGGTTAAAAAGCTTGCACTTTGTTTTAACTATTTAAAGAAGGGGCATCAAACACGTTAATGTAGCAGTAGTCATTGTCGAACTTGTGGAGGAAAACATCATACCCTGCTGCACTTTAATGCGCTGCCAGACGCTCAACCGACCACGTCGTCTCACCTATCGTCTGTTTCGAGCGCTGCCGTGTCAACGCCCTCGCACCCAACTACCTCTCTTGCTGCCCAGGGTCTTCAGTCTGGTGTTGTGCTCTTGGCCACCGCAGTGGTAATGGTAAAGAATAGTTCCGGTTCTTTGGTTTCCTGTAGGGCTTTATTAGACTCTGGTTCTCAGTTGCACATGGTCACATCCCGTTTTGCGCATAGGCTGCAACTAAAGAAAACCAGATCTTCGGCAGTTGTTACTGGTCTCGGAGACACAAGCGTCTCTACTGATGGATCCGCTGTAAGGATCAACATGAAATCACAAGCTTCGGAATATTCAGCCACGTTTGACGCTCTTGTAGCTCCAACCATCACCGATAGCCAGCCCAGCTTCGTTATCGATACATCCGATTGGAAAATCCCCTCAAACATAAGGTTAGCTGATCCTGCGTTTAACAAGCCACAGCGAGTCGACCTGTTAATTGGAGCGAGCCTTTTCTACGAGCTTTTGTCTGTTGGGCAAATTCTGCTGTTACCATGGTTGCCATTACTTCAAAAGACTCGACTTGGCTGGGTCGTGACCGGTGGGTTTGAGAGACTGCGTGGGACTTCGTTGTTGGCTAAAGGAGTCGCTCCTGAAACCGATACAGCTCAGTTGGATTTTCGTTTGGATGATTTGGTTCGGCGTTTTTGGGAAATCGAGAGCTTTGAAGAGCCCATGGTAAGGGCCAGTAAGGAAGAGTTGGAATGCGAGCAGCACTTTGTTAATAATTTTTCTCGGCTGCCTTCCGGCGAATATTCAGTTCGGTTGCCGTTGAAGCGCAGCGCATAATTACTTGGAGAGTCTTATGATCAGGCATATCGTCGTTTTCTCAGTCTTGAACGAAAATTGTGTCATCATGTGCATTTGAAGGAGCAGTATTCAGCCTTTATCAAGGAATTCCTGGATCTAAATCATATGTCTCGAGTTTCGGCTGAGTCCGTTAGTTCATGCAAGTACTTTCTCCCACATCATTGCGTCTTGAAGGAGGAAAGCACCACAACTAAGTTGCGTGTTGTGTTTGATGGCTCTGCTAAGACTGATGCTGGATTCTCTTTGAATGATGTGCTCATGGCGGGGCTAATCATACAGGCTAAATTGCTCCACATCCTTATCAGATTTCGCACATATCCTGTCGCTCTTACAGCTGACATCTGTAAGATGTATCGCTGTGTCCGAGTGACTTTGCCTGACAGTCTATATCAATGCATACTGTGGAGAGATTCGCCTCAGAAGGAGATTGAAGTATTCAAACTAAATACTGTGACGTATGGAACCAAATCAGCGTCCTTTCAATCCGTGCGTGCGATGCACCAGTTGGCTATTGATGAGCGTGATGCATTTCCAGTCGGTTCGAATGCCCTTCAGCAGGAGTTTTATGTGGACGATTTCCTATCTGGAGCCAACTCAGTCTCTGAAGCCAGAGAGAAAATGAATCAGACTGCCGGCATATTATCTTGTGGGAACTTCAAACTGCGGAAGTGGTGTTCCAGTCACCCGGATGTTCTCGTTGGAGTCGCTGATGAAGATAGGGAGCAGCTTTTAAAGTTCGATGATGGAAGTGATGTCACGAAAGCTCTTGGCCTTGTATGGGATCCAGCGACTGATCAGCTTTTGTTTTCGTTCTCTGTTCTAGAGTCTACAGCGAAGCCTTCCAGACGATCAGTCCTGTCCATTGTTGCTCGTTTTTATGACCCTCTTGGACTATTAGGACCAGTAATAACTAAAGCAAAAATCTTTCTTCAACAGCTTTGCAAGGATCAACTGAATTGGGATGAGAGTTTGCCTATAGTACGCGATACTACCAGGAAGGAGCTGTGCAGTAGCTTTCAGAGCATTCCACACGTCTCGTTTCCTAGAGTGGTGCTTAGTGCAGAAGCAGAAGTTGAAATCCACGGATTTTACGATGCCAGTATGGAAGCCTACGGAGCCTGCGTCTATGTGGTGACCAGAAGTCCGGTAGCAACAAGTCGCATCCTTTGCTCAAAGTCCCGAGTTGCTCCGCTGAAAACATTGACGGTCCCAAAGCTGGAACTCTGTGGAGCGAAGCTCCTTGCAAATCTGATGTCTGATATTAAGCGCACTAAAATCTTCTCCGGCCAGTTCTACTGCTGGTGTGATTCGTCCGTTGTTCTGTCGTGGATTCGAGATGAGCCGTTCAGGTTCAATATCTTCGTGGCGAATCGAGTAGCCGCCATACAAGAGCTTACCGCCAGCATGGAGTGGAGATATGTTCCTACGGATAGAAATCCAGCTGATATCCTTTCCAGAGGCACATTTCCTGATGTCTTAGCGCAATCGGAGCTCTGGTTACAAGGCCCACCGTACTTATTGAAAGCTCGTTATAATTGGCCCTTGTCCTGTCTTTCTGAGAAGCCTACTGTCGAGCTGAGGAAAAGTGTACTGATCGCTAAGTCGCCGCATGTGGATGTAACTGTCAAATGCAAGCACTTGAATTCATTTGGCTCCATGCAGCGCTGGAGCGCCATGGCTACGTCTACAAATTTATGAAGGGGTTAAGGCATGGAGGACTCACTGTTGCAGATATCCATCATGGTACCCGGATTCTTCTACGGCTTGTGCAGATCGCGAATTTATGGGATGACATCAAGCAGATTCGCTCTCATGGGAATGTGAGGAAATCAAGCGCTATCGCAGCTCTGGCACCTTTTTTGGATTCAGAAGGGCTGTTACGTGTGGGTGGTCGACTAAGCAATTCATCTCTGAACTACGATGCTCGACATCCAATTATTTTGCCGCGTCGTCATGCAATCACCTTAGCCCTCATCGTTCATTTTCATGAAAGGAGCCTACATACTGGACCCCGTGCACTTCTGGCGAAGGTTCGACTGCAGTATTGGCCAATTGGTGGACTCAGAACTGTTTCGAAGGCTGTTAGTAGATGCGTGACATGCTTCAGAGCAAGGCCAAGCTTTGTAGAGCCTATGATGGCAAACCTGCCAAAGGAGCGTTTGGAAGCCGTTCGAGCGTTCACAGTCACTGGCGTCGACTATTGCGGACCCTTTTTCTACAAGTCGGAAGTTCGGACGAGATCACCTATCAAATGTTACGTCAGCGTTTTCATCTGTTTCACCAGCAAGGCAATACACTTAGAGCTAGTAAAGGACCTAACGACTGCCACGTTTTTGAGTGCTCTAAAACGGCTCATCGCTACTCGTGGCCATCCCAGCCAGATATGGTCCGACAATGCAACAAACTTTGTTGGAGCGAGGAACGAACTAGCGGAACTAAAAAATCTTGTGCTTAGCGATCCCCACATGGAATCGGTTCGGCAGTTCTGTCTCGCAGCTGACATCGAATGGAAGTTCATTCCTCCTCGTTCTCCGCACTTTGGTGGACTCTGGGAAGCGGCAGTGAAGCTGGCCAAGCACCATTTATATCGCTCTGTTGGTCGTTCGTTGCTTAATTTCGATGAACTTCGCACGCTTGTTTGTCAAATTACTGCAATTGTCAACTCACGTCCGTTACTTTCACTTTCAGAAAACCCAGCGGATCTAGATGTTCTGACTCCTGCTCATCTGTTGTTCGGTGGTCCTCCAACAACTATCATCGAGCCAGACTTGACGAGACTCAACTACAACCGATTGAATGCATGGCAGCGTGTGGCGCAGTTGCAGCAGGTGTTCTGGGCCCGCTGGCGTGAGGAGTACCTCACCCTGTTGCAGCAACGAGCTAAGTGGCGTACTCCAACGCAAGCGTTATGCGTTAATGACATGGTGCTCGTCAAGGATGAGAATCTGCCCCCATGCGTTGGCCGCTGGGTAGGGTAGTACAGCTGATTCCTGGCAAGGATGGAATCGTTCGTGTAGCCGATCTTAGGACCTCGTCTGGAGTAGTTAGAAGAGCTGTGAACAAACTGTGCCTGCTGCCTTTGAAGGACTCTGTTGAAAGTCAAGCTTCCAACGGGGGGAGTATGTTGGATTCAGCAGCAACCGCATCTTCATAAATTTTTGTTATGTACTAGTCCAATTTGAATTTGAAAATCTGTTAAATTGCATTACGTCATTACATGTAAATACGCGAAACATATGTAACTGCAAGCAAGGTGGCAAGCCTCTCTTGCACTTGGCTCAGCTGTTAAGCTTACGCATTTTTACATTGTTTTACATGTTTGACTTCTCTCGTTGTTGATCAAGGCGAAGCAAGGAAAATTGTTCTGAGCCAAATTCTCGCGCTTAGCAACGTCGTTATCTCGCAAATAAAATTATAACGTTGTCGTGGAAAACCAAATAGTTTGTTATGAGTGGTTATTGGTTGCATTGGCAACTCAACATTTGGAGGCCCCGGCGAGATTTATTTACTTTCGTGCAGCGCAAATATAAGCAACAAGACTTAATATTGCTTAGTGACAAAGTGCATTACAATTGCTCATTATAAAGTGCGTTCTTATAATTAGGCAATTACAAACATATGTGCATGTGTGTGTTGGCAATTTACAGCTCAGCTTTGTTTACATAGATTCCGCTAGCTGACTTTGTCGTGTTCCTCTCTTGCGGTCATTCGTAGCTGACTCATACATATATACATACATACATACATACATACGTGTACCGTGTATATAAGCAACTGTCCCGTTGTTGGTGTGGGCGTACAGTTAATTAGCTTTTGTTAGAAGCAATCATGGCAAGTGAAGGTGCCAGCGATATGTTGCCAAACAGGGTGACTTATTTTAAGCGAAAAGTGGCTGCGCTGTTTGAGCGAGCCAAAAGCATTGAATATGAGCTAACCGAGGCAAAGGTTATTTCATTTTGTGCCATCGATTTGGAAATGCGTCTAATGCTAATTGAGCGCACTAAAACTGCGTTTGCTGAAGCTCATAACTCGCTAGAAGAGTTGGATTTTGATGAGATTGGCAGCAAGCTACGAGATGATTTTGACGAAGTTATGTCTATGGTTGAAGCTCGCGTTCGTGTACATATGCAAAGAGGGCAGCCCATTTCCGCTCATTCTACCTTGGGTCGTTATGATGACACATTAAACCAATCAGTGATAATGACCAGCAGAACGCGTTTGCCCGAGCTCAAGTTGCCTACGTTTTCCGGCGGCTACACGGAATATATGGATTTTATTGCAATGTTTGAATCTGTAGTCGACAAGGATGCCGAACTGTCCAGTATTGAGAAGCTGCAGCATCTCCGCTCGTGTTTGTCTGGCTCTGCGTTGGATGCGGCTCGATCGTTAGAGTTTTCCGGTGCCAATTATCGTGTGGCTCTGGATATTCTTAAAAAACGATTTAGTAATAAACGTCTTGTTTTCCAGGCACACATCGAGGAGATTCTTGGGCTCAAGAGGGTAGATTCGGAGTCGGCATCAAAACTTCGTGAGTTTTCTGACAAGGTCAACTCTCACATGCGTGCTCTGCAAACCTTGGGTAGTTTGGAGCAAATCGCAGAATGCATGATTGTTCATACGCTGCTTCAGAAGCTGGATGTTAAGACGCAGACAAGATGGGAGGAAGCCACATCCATTGACGAGGTGCCGTCAGCTGATGAGTTTTTGGAATTTCTGGAAAGACGGAGTCAAAAACTGGAAAACGTTCAACATGCTATGTCATCTCATGTGCCAAGTTCTCAGGTGGGCAAATCCAACCAAAATACTAACTCAAGCAGAAAGGCATTTGTAGCCGAGACTAACCAAAATGGCTGTAGCTTTTGTGATGCGCCTGGTCATGGAATATATACATGTAGTAAATTCGCAAATTTGTCTCCATCCCTTCGTCATAAGGAGGTTAAAAAGCTTGCACTTTGTTTTAACTATTTAAAGAAGGGGCATCAAACACGTTAATGTAGCAGTAGTCATTGTCGAACTTGTGGAGGAAAACATCATACCCTGCTGCACTTTAATGCGCTGCCAGACGCTCAACCGACCACGTCGTCTCACCTATCGTCTGTTTCGAGCGCTGCCGTGTCAACGCCCTCGCACCCAACTACCTCTCTTGCTGCCCAGGGTCTTCAGTCTGGTGTTGTGCTCTTGGCCACCGCAGTGGTAATGGTAAAGAATAGTTCCGGTTCTTTGGTTTCCTGTAGGGCTTTATTAGACTCTGGTTCTCAGTTGCACATGGTCACATCCCGTTTTGCGCATAGGCTGCAACTAAAGAAAACCAGATCTTCGGCAGTTGTTACTGGTCTCGGAGACACAAGCGTCTCTACTGATGGATCCGCTGTAAGGATCAACATGAAATCACAAGCTTCGGAATATTCAGCCACGTTTGACGCTCTTGTAGCTCCAACCATCACCGATAGCCAGCCCAGCTTCGTTATCGATACATCCGATTGGAAAATCCCCTCAAACATAAGGTTAGCTGATCCTGCGTTTAACAAGCCACAGCGAGTCGACCTGTTAATTGGAGCGAGCCTTTTCTACGAGCTTTTGTCTGTTGGGCAAATTCTGCTGTTACCATGGTTGCCATTACTTCAAAAGACTCGACTTGGCTGGGTCGTGACCGGTGGGTTTGAGAGACTGCGTGGGACTTCGTTGTTGGCTAAAGGAGTCGCTCCTGAAACCGATACAGCTCAGTTGGATTTTCGTTTGGATGATTTGGTTCGGCGTTTTTGGGAAATCGAGAGCTTTGAAGAGCCCATGGTAAGGGCCAGTAAGGAAGAGTTGGAATGCGAGCAGCACTTTGTTAATAATTTTTCTCGGCTGCCTTCCGGCGAATATTCAGTTCGGTTGCCGTTGAAGCGCAGCGCATAATTACTTGGAGAGTCTTATGATCAGGCATATCGTCGTTTTCTCAGTCTTGAACGAAAATTGTGTCATCATGTGCATTTGAAGGAGCAGTATTCAGCCTTTATCAAGGAATTCCTGGATCTAAATCATATGTCTCGAGTTTCGGCTGAGTCCGTTAGTTCATGCAAGTACTTTCTCCCACATCATTGCGTCTTGAAGGAGGAAAGCACCACAACTAAGTTGCGTGTTGTGTTTGATGGCTCTGCTAAGACTGATGCTGGATTCTCTTTGAATGATGTGCTCATGGCGGGGCTAATCATACAGGCTAAATTGCTCCACATCCTTATCAGATTTCGCACATATCCTGTCGCTCTTACAGCTGACATCTGTAAGATGTATCGCTGTGTCCGAGTGACTTTGCCTGACAGTCTATATCAATGCATACTGTGGAGAGATTCGCCTCAGAAGGAGATTGAAGTATTCAAACTAGATACTGTGACGTATGGAACCAAATCAGCGTCCTTTCAATCCGTGCGTGCGATGCACCAGTTGGCTATTGATGAGCGTGATGCATTTCCAGTCGGTTCGAATGCCCTTCAGCAGGAGTTTTATGTGGACGATTTCCTATCTGGAGCCAACTCAGTCTCTGAAGCCAGAGAGAAAATGAATCAGACTGCCGGCATATTATCTTGTGGGAACTTCAAACTGCGGAAGTGGTGTTCCAGTCACCCGGATGTTCTCGTTGGAGTCGCTGATGAAGATAGGGAGCAGCTTTTAAAGTTCGATGATGGAAGTGATGTCACGAAAGCTCTTGGCCTTGTATGGGATCCAGCGACTGATCAGCTTTTGTTTTCGTTCTCTGTTCTAGAGTCTACAGCGAAGCCTTCCAGACGATCAGTCCTGTCCATTGTTGCTCGTTTTTATGACCCTCTTGGACTATTAGGACCAGTAATAACTAAAGCAAAAATCTTTCTTCAACAGCTTTGCAAGGATCAACTGAATTGGGATGAGAGTTTGCCTATAGTACGCGATACTACCTGGAAGGAGCTGTGCAGTAGCTTTCAGAGCATTCCACACGTCTCGTTTCCTAGAGTGGTGCTTAGTGCAGAAGCAGAAGTTGAAATCCACGGATTTTACGATGCCAGTATGGAAGCCTACGGAGCCTGCGTCTATGTGGTGACCAGAAGTCCGGTAGCAACAAGTCGCATCCTTTGCTTAAAGTCCCGAGTTGCTCCGCTGAAAACATTGACGGTCCCAAAGCTGGAACTCTGTGGAGCGAAGCTCCTTGCAAATCTGATGTCTGATATTAAGCGCACTAAAATCTTCTCCGGCCAGTTCTACTGCTGGTGTGATTCGTCCGTTGTTCTGTCGTGGATTCGAGATGAGCCGTTCAGGTTCAATATCTTCGTGGCGAATCGAGTAGCCGCCATACAAGAGCTTACCGCCAGCATGGAGTGGAGATATGTTCCTACGGATAGAAATCCAGCTGATATCCTTTCCAGAGGCACATTTCCTGATGTCTTAGCGCAATCGGAGCTCTGGTTACAAGGCCCACCGTACTTATTGAAAGCTCGTTATAATTGGCCCTTGTCCTGTCTTTCTGAGAAGCCTACTGTCGAGCTGAGGAAAAGTGTACTGATCGCTAAGTCGCCGCATGTGGATGTAACTGTCAAATGCAAGCACTTGAATTCATTTGGCTCCATGCAGCGCACCTTTGGCTACGTCTACAAATTTATGAAGGGGTTAAGGCATGGAGGACTCACTGTTGCAGATATCCATCATGGTACCCGGATTCTTCTACGGCTTGTGCAGATCGCGAATTTATGGGATGACATCAAGCAGATTCGCTCTCATGGGAATGTGAGGAAATCAAGCGCTATCGCAGCTCTGGCACCTTTTTTGGATTCAGAAGGGCTGTTACGTGTGGGTGGTCGACTAAGCAATTCATCTCTGAACTACGATGCTCGACATCCAATTATTTTGCCGCGTCGTCATGCAATCACCTTAGCCCTCATCGTTCATTTTCATGAAAGGAGCCTACATACTGGACCCCGTGCACTTCTGGCGAAGGTTCGACTGCAGTATTGGCCAATTGGTGGACTCAGAACTGTTTCGAAGGCTGTTAGTAGATGCGTGACATGCTTCAGAGCAAGGCCAAGCTTTGTAGAGCCTATGATGGCAAACCTGCCAAAGGAGCGTTTGGAAGCCGTTCGAGCGTTCACAGTCACTGGCGTCGACTATTGCGGACCCTTTTTCTACAAGTCGGAAGTTCGGACGAGATCACCTATCAAATGTTACGTCAGCGTTTTCATCTGTTTCACCAGCAAGGCAATACACTTAGAGCTAGTAAAGGACCTAACGACTGCCACGTTTTTGAGTGCTCTAAAACGGTTCATCGCTACTCGTGGCCATCCCAGCCAGATATGGTCCGACAATGCAACAAACTTTGTTGGAGCGAGGAACGAACTAGCGGAACTAAAAAATCTTGTGCTTAGCGATCCCCACATGGAATCGGTTCGGCAGTTCTGTCTCGCAGCTGACATCGAATGGAAGTTCATTCCTCCTCGTTCTCCGCACTTTGGTGGACTCTGGGAAGCGGCAGTGAAGCTGGCCAAGCACCATTTATATCGCTCTGTTGGTCGTTCGTTGCTTAATTTCGATGAACTTCGCACGCTTGTTTGTCAAATTACTGCAATTGTCAACTCACGTCCGTTACTTTCACTTTCAGAAAACCCAGCGGATCTAGATGTTCTGACTCCTGCTCATCTGTTGTTCGGTGGTCCTCCAACAACTATCATCGAGCCAGACTTGACGAGACTCAACTACAACCGATTGAATGCATGGCAGCGTGTGGCGCAGTTGCAGCAGGTGTTCTGGGCCCGCTGGCGTGAGGAGTACCTCACCCTGTTGCAGCAACGAGCTAAGTGGCGTACTCCAACGCAAGCGTTATGCGTTAATGACATGGTGCTCGTCAAGGATGAGAATCTGCCCCCATGCGTTGGCCGCTGGGTAGGGTAGTACAGCTGATTCCTGGCAAGGATGGAATCGTTCGTGTAGCCGATCTTAGGACCTCGTCTGGAGTAGTTAGAAGAGCTGTGAACAAACTGTGCCTGCTGCCTTTGAAGGACTCTGTTGAAAGTCAAGCTTCCAACGGGGGGAGTATGTTGGATTCAGCAGCAACCGCATCTTCATAAATTTTTGTTATGTACTAGTCCAATTTGAATTTGAAAATCTGTTAAATTGCATTACGTCATTACATGTAAATACGCGAAACATATGTAACTGCAAGCAAGGTGGCAAGCCTCTCTTGCACTTGGCTCAGCTGTTAAGCTTACGCATTTTTACATTGTTTTACATGTTTGACTTCTCTCGTTGTTGATCAAGGCGAAGCAAGGAAAATTGTTCTGAGCCAAATTCTCGCGCTTAGCAACGTCGTTATCTCGCAAATAAAATTATAACGTTGTCGTGGAAAACCAAATAGTTTGTTATGAGTGGTTATTGGTTGCATTGGCAACTCAACATTTGGAGGCCCCGGCGAGATTTATTTACTTTCGTGCAGCGCAAATATAAGCAACAAGACTTAATATTGCTTAGTGACAAAGTGCATTACAATTGCTCATTATAAAGTGCGTTCTTATAATTAGGCAATTACAAACATATGTGCATGTGTGTGTTGGCAATTTACAGCTCAGCTTTGTTTACATAGATTCCGCTAGCTGACTTTGTCGTGTTCCTCTCTTGCGGTCATTCGTAGCTGACTCATACATATATACATACATACATACATACATACGTGTACCGTGTATATAAGCAACTGTCCCGTTGTTGGTGTGGGCGTACAGTTAATTAGCTTTTGTTAGAAGCAATCATGGCAAGTGAAGGTGCCAGCGATATGTTGCCAAACAGGGTGACTTATTTTAAGCGAAAAGTGGCTGCGCTGTTTGAGCGAGCCAAAAGCATTGAATATGAGCTAACCGAGGCAAAGGTTATTTCATTTTGTGCCATCGATTTGGAAATGCGTCTAATGCTAATTGAGCGCACTAAAACTGCGTTTGCTGAAGCTCATAACTCGCTAGAAGAGTTGGATTTTGATGAGATTGGCAGCAAGCTACGAGATGATTTTGACGAAGTTATGTCTATGGTTGAAGCTCGCGTTCGTGTACATATGCAAAGAGGGCAGCCCATTTCCGCTCATTCTACCTTGGGTCGTTATGATGACACATTAAACCAATCAGTGATAATGACCAGCAGAACGCGTTTGCCCGAGCTCAAGTTGCCTACGTTTTCCGGCGGCTACACGGAATATATGGATTTTATTGCAATGTTTGAATCTGTAGTCGACAAGGATGCCGAACTGTCCATTATTGAGAAGCTGCAGCATCTCCGCTCGTGTTTGTCTGGCTCTGCGTTGGATGCGGCTCGATCGTTAGAGTTTTCCGGTGCCAATTATCGTGTGGCTCTGGATATTCTTAAAAAACGATTTAGTAATAAACGTCTTGTTTTCCAGGCACACATCGAGGAGATTCTTGGGCTCAAGAGGGTAGATTCGGAGTCGGCATCAAAACTTCGTGAGTTTTCTGACAAGGTCAACTCTCACATGCGTGCTCTGCAAACCTTGGGTAGTTTGGAGCAAATCGCAGAATGCATGATTGTTCATACGCTGCTTCAGAAGCTGGATGTTAAGACGCAGACAAGATGGGAGGAAGCCACATCCATTGACGAGGTGCCGTCAGCTGATGAGTTTTTGGAATTTCTGGAAAGACGGAGTCAAAAACTGGAGAGCGTTCAACATGCTATGTCATCTCATGTGCCAAGTTCTCAGGTGGGCAAATCCAACCAAAATACTAACTCAAGCAGAAAGGCATTTGTAGCCGAGACTAACCAAAATGGCTGTAGCTTTTGTGATGCGCCTGGTCATGGAATATATACATGTAGTAAATTCGCAAATTTGTCTCCATCCCTTCGTCATAAGGAGGTTAAAAAGCTTGCACTTTGTTTTAACTATTTAAAGAAGGGGCATCAAACACGTTAATGTAGCAGTAGTCATTGTCGAACTTGTGGAGGAAAACATCATACCCTGCTGCACTTTAATGCGCTGCCAGACGCTCAACCGACCACGTCGTCTCACCTATCGTCTGTTTCGAGCGCTGCCGTGTCAACGCCCTCGCACCCAACTACCTCTCTTGCTGCCCAGGGTCTTCAGTCTGGTGTTGTGCTCTTGGCCACCGCAGTGGTAATGGTAAAGAATAGTTCCGGTTCTTTGGTTTCCTGTAGGGCTTTATTAGACTCTGGTTCTCAGTTGCACATGGTCACATCCCGTTTTGCGCATAGGCTGCAACTAAAGAAAACCAGATCTTCGGCAGTTGTTACTGGTCTCGGAGACACAAGCGTCTCTACTGATGGATCCGCTGTAAGGATCAACATGAAATCACAAGCTTCGGAATATTCAGCCACGTTTGACGCTCTTGTAGCTCCAACCATCACCGATAGCCAGCCCAGCTTCGTTATCGATACATCCGATTGGAAAATCCCCTCAAACATAAGGTTAGCTGATCCTGCGTTTAACAAGCCACAGCGAGTCGACCTGTTAATTGGAGCGAGCCTTTTCTACGAGCTTTTGTCTGTTGGGCAAATTCTGCTGTTACCATGGTTGCCATTACTTCAAAAGACTCGACTTGGCTGGGTCGTGACCGGTGGGTTTGAGAGACTGCGTGGGACTTCGTTGTTGGCTAAAGGAGTCGCTCCTGAAACCGATACAGCTCAGTTGGATTTTCGTTTGGATGATTTGGTTCGGCGTTTTTGGGAAATCGAGAGCTTTGAAGAGCCCATGGTAAGGGCCAGTAAGGAAGAGTTGGAATGCGAGCAGCACTTTGTTAATAATTTTTCTCGGCTGCCTTCCGGCGAATATTCAGTTCGGTTGCCGTTGAAGCGCAGCGCATAATTACTTGGAGAGTCTTATGATCAGGCATATCGTCGTTTTCTCAGTCTTGAACGAAAATTGTGTCATCATGTGCATTTGAAGGAGCAGTATTCAGCCTTTATCAAGGAATTCCTGGATCTAAATCATATGTCTTGAGTTTCGGCTGAGTCCGTTAGTTCATGCAAGTACTTTCTCCCACATCATTGCGTCTTGAAGGAGGAAAGCACCACAACTAAGTTGCGTGTTGTGTTTGATGGCTCTGCTAAGACTGATGCTGGATTCTCTTTGAATGATGTGCTCATGGCGGGGCTAATCATACAGGCTAAATTGCTCCACATCCTTATCAGATTTCGCACATATCCTGTCGCTCTTACAGCTGACATCTGTAAGATGTATCGCTGTGTCCGAGTGACTTTGCCTGACAGTCTATATCAATGCATACTGTGGAGAGATTCGCCTCAGAAGGAGATTGAAGTATTCAAACTAGATACTGTGACGTATGGAACCAAATCAGCGTCCTTTCAATCCGTGCGTGCGATGCACCAGTTGGCTATTGATGAGCGTGATGCATTTCCAGTCGGTTCGAATGCCCTTCAGCAGGAGTTTTATGTGGACGATTTCCTATCTGGAGCCAACTCAGTCTCTGAAGCCAGAGAGAAAATGAATCAGACTGCCGGCATATTATCTTGTGGGAACTTCAAACTGCGGAAGTGGTGTTCCAGTCACCCGGATGTTCTCGTTGGAGTCGCTGATGAAGATAGGGAGCAGCTTTTAAAGTTCGATGATGGAAGTGATGTCACGAAAGCTCTTGGCCTTGTATGGGATCCAGCGACTGATCAGCTTTTGTTTTCGTTCTCTGTTCTAGAGTCTACAGCGAAGCCTTCCAGACGATCAGTCCTGTCCATTGTTGCTCGTTTTTATGACCCTCTTGGACTATTAGGACCAGTAATAACTAAAGCAAAAATCTTTCTTCAACAGCTTTGCAAGGATCAACTGAATTGGGATGAGAGTTTGCCTATAGTACGCGATACTACCTGGAAGGAGCTGTGCAGTAGCTTTCAGAGCATTCCACACGTCTCGTTTCCTAGAGTGGTGCTTAGTGCAGAAGCAGAAGTTGAAATCCACGGATTTTACGATGCCAGTATGGAAGCCTACGGAGCCTGCGTCTATGTGGTGACCAGAAGTCCGGTAGCAACAAGTCGCATCCTTTGCTCAAAGTCCCGAGTTGCTCCGCTGAAAACATTGACGGTCCCAAAGCTGGAACTCTGTGGAGCGAAGCTCCTTGCAAATCTGATGTCTGATATTAAGCGCACTGAAATCTTCTCCGGCCAGTTCTACTGCTGGTGTGATTCGTCCGTTGTTCTGTCGTGGATTCGAGATGAGCCGTTCAGGTTCAATATCTTCGTGGCGAATCGAGTAGCCGCCATACAAGAGCTTACCGCCAGCATGGAGTGGAGATATGTTCCTACGGATAGAAATCCAGCTGATATCCTTTCCAGAGGCACATTTCCTGATGTCTTAGCGCAATCGGAGCTCTGGTTACAAGGCCCACCGTACTTATTGAAAGCTCGTTATAATTGGCCCTTGTCCTGTCTTTCTGAGAAGCCTACTGTCGAGCTGAGGAAAAGTGTACTGATCGCTAAGTCGCCGCATGTGGATGTAACTGTCAAATGCAAGCACTTGAATTCATTTGGCTCCATGCAGCGCACCTTTGGCTACGTCTACAAATTTATGAAGGGGTTAAGGCATGGAGGACTCACTGTTGCAGATATCCATCATGGTACCCGGATTCTTCTACGGCTTGTGCAGATCGCGAATTTATGGGATGACATCAAGCAGATTCGCTCTCATGGGAATGTGAGGAAATCAAGCGCTATCGCAGCTCTGGCACCTTTTTTGGATTCAGAAGGGCTGTTACGTGTGGGTGGTCGACTAAGCAATTCATCTCTGAACTACGATGCTCGACATCCAATTATTTTGCCGCGTCGTCATGCAATCACCTTAGCCCTCATCGTTCATTTTCATGAAAGGAGCCTACATACTGGACCCCGTGCACTTCTGGCGAAGGTTCGACTGCAGTATTGGCCAATTGGTGGACTCAGAACTGTTTCGAAGGCTGTTAGTAGATGCGTGACATGCTTCAGAGCAAGGCCAAGCTTTGTAGAGCCTATGATGGCAAACCTGCCAAAGGAGCGTTTGGAAGCCGTTCGAGCGTTCACAGTCACTGGCGTCGACTATTGCGGACCCTTTTTCTACAAGTCGGAAGTTCGGACGAGATCACCTATCAAATGTTACGTCAGCGTTTTCATCTGTTTCACCAGCAAGGCAATACACTTAGAGCTAGTAAAGGACCTAACGACTGCCACGTTTTTGAGTGCTCTAAAACGGTTCATCGCTACTCGTGGCCATCCCAGCCAGATATGGTCCGACAATGCAACAAACTTTGTTGGAGCGAGGAACGAACTAGCGGAACTAAAAAATCTTGTGCTTAGCGATCCCCACATGGAATCGGTTCGGCAGTTCTGTCTCGCAGCTGACATCGAATGGAAGTTCATTCCTCCTCGTTCTCCGCACTTTGGTGGACTCTGGGAAGCGGCAGTGAAGCTGGCCAAGCACCATTTATATCGCTCTGTTGGTCGTTCGTTGCTTAATTTCGATGAACTTCGCACGCTTGTTTGTCAAATTACTGCAATTGTCAACTCACGTCCGTTACTTTCACTTTCAGAAAACCCAGCGGATCTAGATGTTCTGACTCCTGCTCATCTGTTGTTCGGTGGTCCTCCAACAACTATCATCGAGCCAGACTTGACGAGACTCAACTACAACCGATTGAATGCATGGCAGCGTGTGGCGCAGTTGCAGCAGGTGTTCTGGGCCCGCTGGCGTGAGGAGTACCTCACCCTGTTGCAGCAACGAGCTAAGTGGCGTACTCCAACGCAAGCGTTATGCGTTAATGACATGGTGCTCGTCAAGGATGAGAATCTGCCCCCATGCGTTGGCCGCTGGGTAGGGTAGTACAGCTGATTCCTGGCAAGGATGGAATCGTTCGTGTAGCCGATCTTAGGACCTCGTCTGGAGTAGTTAGAAGAGCTGTGAACAAACTGTGCCTGCTGCCTTTGAAGGACTCTGTTGAAAGTCAAGCTTCCAACGGGGGGAGTATGTTGGATTCAGCAGCAACCGCATCTTCATAAATTTTTGTTATGTACTAGTCCAATTTGAATTTGAAAATCTGTTAAATTGCATTACGTCATTACATGTAAATACGCGAAACATATGTAACTGCAAGCAAGGTGGCAAGCCTCTCTTGCACTTGGCTCAGCTGTTAAGCTTACGCATTTTTACATTGTTTTACATGTTTGACTTCTCTCGTTGTTGATCAAGGCGAAGCAAGGAAAATTGTTCTGAGCCAAATTCTCGCGCTTAGCAACGTCGTTATCTCGCAAATAAAATTATAACGTTGTCGTGGAAAACCAAATAGTTTGTTATGAGTGGTTATTGGTTGCATTGGCAACTCAACATTTGGAGGCCCCGGCGAGATTTATTTACTTTCGTGCAGCGCAAATATAAGCAACAAGACTTAATATTGCTTAGTGACAAAGTGCATTACAATTGCTCATTATAAAGTGCGTTCTTATAATTAGGCAATTACAAACATATGTGCATGTGTGTGTTGGCAATTTACAGCTCAGCTTTGTTTACATAGATTCCGCTAGCTGACTTTGTCGTGTTCCTCTCTTGCGGTCATTCGTAGCTGACTCATACATATATACATACATACATACATACATACGTGTACCGTGTATATAAGCAACTGTCCCGTTGTTGGTGTGGGCGTACAGTTAATTAGCTTTTGTTAGAAGCAATCATGGCAAGTGAAGGTGCCAGCGATATGTTGCCAAACAGGGTGACTTATTTTAAGCGAAAAGTGGCTGCGCTGTTTGAGCGAGCCAAAAGCATTGAATATGAGCTAACCGAGGCAAAGGTTATTTCATTTTGTGCCATCGATTTGGAAATGCGTCTAATGCTAATTGAGCGCACTAAAACTGCGTTTGCTGAAGCTCATAACTCGCTAGAAGAGTTGGATTTTGATGAGATTGGCAGCAAGCTACGAGATGATTTTGACGAAGTTATGTCTATGGTTGAAGCTCGCGTTCGTGTACATATGCAAAGAGGGCAGCCCATTTCCGCTCATTCTACCTTGGGTCGTTATGATGACACATTAAACCAATCAGTGATAATGACCAGCAGAACGCGTTTGCCCGAGCTCAAGTTGCCTACGTTTTCCGGCGGCTACACGGAATATATGGATTTTATTGCAATGTTTGAATCTGTAGTCGACAAGGATGCCGAACTGTCCAGTATTGAGAAGCTGCAGACCTCCGCTCGTGTTTGTCTGGCTCTGCGTTGGATGCGGCTCGATCGTTAGAGTTTTCCGGTGCCAATTATCGTGTGGCTCTGGATATTCTTAAAAAACGATTTAGTAATAAACGTCTTGTTTTCCAGACACACATCGAGGAGATTCTTGGGCTCAAGAGGGTAGATTCGGAGTCGGCATCAAAACTTCGTGAGTTTTCTGACAAGGTCAACTCTCACATGCGTGCTCTGCAAACCTTGGGTAGTTTGGAGCAAATCGCAGAATGCATGATTGTTCATACGCTGCTTCAGAAGCTGGATGTTAAGACGCAGACAAGATGGGAGGAAGCCACATCCATTGACGAGGTGCCGTCAGCTGATGAGTTTTTGGAATTTCTGGAAAGACGGAGTCAAAAACTGGAGAGCGTTCAACATGCTATGTCATCTCATGTGCCAAGTTCTCAGGTGGGCAAATCCAACCAAAATACTAACTCAAGCAGAAAGGCATTTGTAGCCGAGACTAACCAAAATGGCTGTAGCTTTTGTGATGCGCCTGGTCATGGAATATATACATGTAGTAAATTCGCAAATTTGTCTCCATCCCTTCGTCATAAGGAGGTTAAAAAGCTTGCACTTTGTTTTAACTGTTTAAAGAAGGGGCATCAAACACGTTCATGTAGCAGTAGTCATTGTCGAACTTGTGGAGGAAAACATCATACCCTGCTGCACTTTAATGCGCTGCCAGACGCTCAACCGACCACGTCGTCTCACCTATCGTCTGTTTCGAGCGCTGCCGTGTCAACGCCCTCGCACCCAACTACCTCTCTTGCTGCCCAGGGTCTTCAGTCTGGTGTTGTGCTCTTGGCCACCGCAGTGGTAATGGTAAAGAATAGTTCCGGTTCTTTGGTTTCCTGTAGGGCTTTATTAGACTCTGGTTCTCAGTTGCACATGGTCACATCCCGTATGCGCATAGGCTGCAACTAAAGAAAACCAGATCATCGGCAGTTGTTACTGGTCTCGGATCCGCTGTAAGGATCAACATGAAATCACAAGCTTCGGAATATTCAGCCACGTTTGACGCTCTTGTAGCTCCAACCATCACCCATAGCCAGCCCAGCTTCGTTATCGATACATCCGATTGGAAAATCCCCTCAAACATAAGGTTAGCTGATCCTGCGTTTAACAAGCCACAGCGAGTCGACCTGTTAATTGGAGCGAGCCTTTTCTACGAGCTTTTGTCTGTTGGGCAAATTCTGCTGTTACCATGGTTGCCATTACTTCAAAAGACTCGACTTGGCTGGGTCGTGACCGGTGGGTTTGAGAGACTGCGTGGGACTTCGTTGTTGGCTAAAGGAGTCGCTCCTGAAACCGATACAGCTCAGTTGGATTTTCGTTTGGATGATTTGGTTCGGCGTTTTTGGGAAATCGAGAGCTTTGAAGAGCCCATGGTAAGGGCCAGTAAGGAAGAGTTGGAATGCGAGCAGCACTTTGTTAATAATTTTTCTCGGCTGCCTTCCGGCGAATATTCAGTTCGGTTGCCGTTGAAGCGCAGCGCATAATTACTTGGAGAGTCTTATGATCAGGCATATCGTCGTTTTCTCAGTCTTGAACGAAAATTGTGTCATCATGTGCATTTGAAGGAGCAGTATTCAGCCTTTATCAAGGAATTCCTGGATCTAAATCATATGTCTCGTGTTTCGGCTGAGTCCGTTAGTTCATGCAAGTACTTTCTCCCACATCATTGCGTCTTGAAGGAGGAAAGCACCACAACTAAGTTGCGTGTTGTGTTTGATGGCTCTGCTAAGACTGATGCTGGATTCTCTTTGAATGATGTGCTCATGGCGGGGCCAATCATACAGGCTAAATTGCTCCACATCCTTATCAGATTTCGCACATATCCTGTCGCTCTTACAGCTGACATCTGTAAGATGTATCGCTGTGTCCGAGTGACTTTGCCTGACAGTCTATATCAATGCATACTGTGGAGAGATTCGCCTCAGAAGGAGATTGAAGTATTCAAACTAGATACTGTGACGTATGGAACCAAATCAGCGTCCTTTCAATCCGTGCGTGCGATGCACCAGTTGGCTATTGATGAGCGTGATGCATTTCCAGTCGGTTCGAATGCCCTTCAGCAGGAGTTTTATGTGGACGATTTCCTATCTGGAGCCAACTCAGTCTCTGAAGCCAGAGAGAAAATGAATCAGACTGCCGGCATATTATCTTGTGGGAACTTCAAACTGCGGAAGTGGTGTTCCAGTCACCCGGATGTTCTCGTTGGAGTCGCTGATGAAGATAGGGAGCAGCTTTTAAAGTTCGATGATGGAAGTGATGTCACGAAAGCTCTTGGCCTTGTATGGGATCCAGCGACTGATCAGCTTTTGTTTTCGTTCTCTGTTCTAGAGTCTACAGCGAAGCCTTCCAGACGATCAGTCCTGTCCATTGTTGCTCGTTTTTATGACCCTCTTGGACTATTAGGACCAGTAATAACTAAAGCAAAAATCTTTCTTCAACAGCTTTGCAAGGATCAACTGAATTGGGATGAGAGTTTGCCTATAGTACGCGATACTGCCTGGAAGGAGCTGTGCAGTAGCTTTCAGAGCATTCCACACGTCTCGTTTCCTAGAGTGGTGCTTAGTGCAGAAGCAGAAGTTGAAATCCACGGATTTTACGATGCCAGACCAGAAGTCCGGTAGCAACAAGTCGCATCCTTTGCTCAAAGTCCCGAGTTGCTCCGCTGAAAACATTGACGGTCCCAAAGCTGGAACTCTGTGGAGCGAAGCTCCTTGCAAATCTGATGTCTGATATTAAGCGCACTAAAATCTTCTCCGGCCAGTTCTACTGCTGGTGTGATTCGTCCGTTGTTCTGTCGTGGATTCGAGATGAGCCGTTCAGGTTCAATATCTTCGTGGCGAATCGAGTAGCCGCCATACAAGAGCTTACCGCCAGCATGGAGTGGAGATATGTTCCTATGGATAGAAATCCAGCTGATATCCTTTCCAGAGGCACATTTCCTGATGTCTTAGCGCAATCGGAGCTCTGGTTACAAGGCCCACCGTACTTATTGAAAGCTCGTTATAATTGGCCCTTGTCCTGTCTTTCTGAGAAGCCTACTGTCGAGCTGAGGAAAAGTGTACTGATCGCTAAGTCGCCGCATGTGGATGTAACTGTCAAATGCAAGCACTTGAATTCATTTGGCTCCATGCAGCGCACCTTTGGCTACGTCTACAAATTTATGAAGGGGTTAAGGCATGGAGGACTCACTGTTGCAGATATCCATCATGGTACCCGGATTCTTCTACGGCTTGTGCAGATCGCGAATTTATGGGATGACATCAAGCAGATTCGCTCTCATGGGAATGTGAGGAAATCAAGCGCTATCGCAGCTCTGGCACCTTTTTTGGATTCAGAAGGGCTGTTACTTGTGGGTGGTCGACTAAGCAATTCATCTCTGAACTACGATGCTCGACATCCAATTATTTTGCCGCGTCGTCATGCAATCACCTTAGCCCTCATCGTTCATTTTCATGAAAGGAGCTTACATACTGGACCCCGTGCACTTCTGGCGAAGGTTCGACTGCAGTATTGGCCAATTGGTGGACTCAGAACTGTTTCGAAGGCTGTTAGTAGATGCGTGACATGCTTCAGAGCAAGGCCAAGCTTTGTAGAGCCTATGATGGCAAACCTGCCAAAGGAGCGTTTGGAAGCCGTTCGAGCGTTCACAGTCACTGGCGTCGACTATTGCGGACCCTTTTTCTACAAGTCGGAAGTTCGGACGAGATCACCTATCAAATGTTACGTCAGCGTTTTCATCTGTTTCACCAGCAAGGCAATACACTTAGAGCTAGTAAAGGACCTAACGACTGCCACGTTTTTGAGTGCTCTAAAACGGTTCATCGCTACTCGTGGCCATCCCAGCCAGATATGGTCCGACAATGCAACAAACTTTGTTGGAGCGAGGAACGAACTAGCGGAACTAAAAAATCTTGTGCTTAGCGATCCCCACATGGAATCGGTTCGGCAGTTCTGTCTCGCAGCTGACATCGAATGGAAGTTCATTCCTCCTCGTTCTCCGCACTTTGGTGGACTCTGGGAAGCGGCAGTGAAGCTGGCCAAGCACCATTTATATCGCTCTGTTGGTCGTTCGTTGCTTAATTTCGATGAACTTCGCACGCTTGTTTGTCAAATTACTGCAATTGTCAACTCACGTCCGTTACTTTCACTTTCAGAAAACCCAGCGGATCTAGATGTTCTGACTCCTGCTCATCTGTTGTTCGGTGGTCCTCCAACAACTATCATCGAGCCAGACTTGACGAGACTCAACTACAACCGATTGAATGCATGGCAGCGTGTGGCGCAGTTGCAGCAGGTGTTCTGGGCCCGCTGGCGTGAGGAGTACCTCACCCTGTTGCAGCAACGAGCTAAGTGGCGTACTCCAACGCAAGCGTTATGCGTTAATGACATGGTGCTCGTCAAGGATGAGAATCTGCCCCCCATGCGTTGGCCGCTGGGTAGGGTAGTACAGCTGATTCCTGGCAAGGATGGAATCGTTCGTGTAGCCGATCTTAGGACCTCGTCTGGAGTAGTTAGAAGAGCTGTGAACAAACTGTGCCTGTTGCCTTTGAAGGACTCTGTTGAAAGTCAAGCTTCCAACGGGGGGAGTATGTTGGATTTAGCAGCAACCGCATCTTCATAAATTTTTGTTATGTACTAGTCCAATTTAAATTTGAAAATCTGTTAAATTGCATTACGTCATTACATGTAAATACGCGAAACATATGTAACTTCAAGCAAGGTGGCAAGCCTCTCTTGCACTTGGCTCAGCTGTTAAGCTTACGCATTTTTACATTGTTTTACATGTTTGACTACTCTCGTTGTTGATCAAGGCGAAGCAAGGAAAATTGTTCTGAGCCACAGCCAAATTCTCGCGCTTAGCAACGTCG